>OX463769.1:8608615-9268080 GCA_949825005.1 Gasteruption jaculator | reverse complement strand
CCCTGTACAGTGATTCTCACCTTGAAATTGTTGTCCCTTATATCTCTATTTTTTTCGTGAAATATTTATTGTATGAGAACCACGAAATGCGCAGTTAATTGCATGTCCGTTGCGAACGTTCAAGGAAAGAATCCGCCAGCCCGTCATACACCTTCGTTACTTTTACTTTGAACGTGAAGCTTTTGACTTGTGATTTTAAGGAAACATCAGGTATGACATTTACTCCTCCGACAGATGCCTCTTGATTAATTCCTGTATTTTCGATTAATTTTCGTTTTTTTTTTGGTTCAGTCAAATTATGGACGATTTCTGTTCGTGATATGAGAAATTCCTTTCGAATGTTTAACCGTATTTTATTTTTTAATATTCCTATCTCCGAAGAAAAATTCTCAGTTATATTATTTACCCATTTAAATTTGCAATTCTTAGAAAATTGTTTGCTGGTTTCACCAATTTTTATGGAAGAAAAATTTTCCTTCGAAATTTGTTAATTCGAAGGTTCGTCAAGAAAAATTGGAAACTTCGCAAGGCAAAGTTGCTGTTTCGAAAACTCTCAGGTACCAAATTTATTCGGGTAAATTTAATCTTTTTAAAAAAATTGTCTTCAGAATTATAAATTTTTATTTAAAAAAAGTCTCTATTTAAGATTTTTAAGTTCAAGGATTCGTAAATTCGAAAAATGTCAACTCACAAGTTCCAACTTCCTGGAAACTTTCAAACATTGCCTTTGGATCCGAGAGTTGCGCGAGAACACTTGAACTCCGTGAAAATCTAGCTCCAAAGTCACTCGGGACTCGAAGAAAAACCCTAGGGAATTTCAAACACGAAGTTCATCCGTACCATATTTAATAAAAGCCACGGTTCGCTCGCTGTTACCGAAGGGAAATACCTGAACCGTCTATAAACAAGCTTGAAATTCATCCAATCGTACGTTCGATCTCTTATTAAGTGATGTTCGGTAATTATTGTATCGTGTACATAGGAAAGATTATTGGTGGCTAAGTGGCTTGAACAACGGCAGCATTTAATTATCCGGTGTATAATTATGCCGCTCTTGAAGAATTTATCGCAGTATCCATGATCTTCCTTCTCCCTTCGGGCAACCCCCTGGAACTCTAACTTCCGCGTCAGCTTGTACAAATAATAAAATTACACGAAGGAGAAGGAACTCGTAACGTTTTGCGATCCTAAACGAACGAGTAGTGGCGGTATTACAGCTAAGGCGCCTATTGCCCCCTGCTTCACCCCTTCCTCCTTCCTCCCATTTCCTTTATTAACGGTATACTTAATTAAGACCTCGGTAAATTATATTTATCATCCGCAGTGACAACGTAATCAGATGAACCTGTCAGAAAAACGCGGCTGACGCGAATTACTATGATTTCCTCGTCTCGATCCTCCCTAAAGCTCTCGCCTCGGGTCCGCTTTTGGAGAAAAAAAAAAGGCTCCCGGTCCGTATCAGGATCAACTAGCGGTTCTACCCTTTTTCTCCCGTACACAGAACTCCTCAAAAACGACCACATCGTTCGTAGCGACTGGCCTGGACTTTCTTGGCCGATTGGAAAGTCGCTAAGAAGATGCATCCTCGTTTTCACGATCGACCCCGTTAGGAGAAAGAGCGAGCACCTATACGTATGGGTCGTACGGTACTCGTTGTAGCGCCTAACGTTTCGAGGCACTTTTTTTTTTATCTATTCCGCGATGATTACACACGAAACGAGCGAAGGAAGCTTCCAACAGTGTTTCAATCTCCATAATGACCGGCGTTCTTGTTGGTGCATCGAGACAGAGTAGATGCTAATAACACAGAAACTCCATAGTGTCCGTAGGCGCGCAGCACTCATTCAGAGATACTTCTTTTTCACATCCGCGTTTGTTCGGTCCAAAAAGAGGGTAGGAGTGAAAAAAGGAGGGAGATAAAGACGGAAAGAGAGAGCATACGAGTTGGGTTTTCAATGGTCGTGTCATCGTGCGAAGGCACATGTGTAATGCGCCTCGGAGAATACGTGTGTACCTACAATATAGGGTTGACGTGGTGGATGAACAATGGACCAACGTTATACCAACGCCAACGCCACGTATACGACGTGTATCCGTGTGCTCTTGCTTTCTCTAACCACTATTCTCTTTCTATTTCACCTCGCTCCCATTCTCATCTCTCTCTCCCGGGTACCCCGATTTGCCAGCTTTGCTCTCCCTCGCTCTCTTTACCCAAGAGCTGGTTATATTTTAAGCGGCTGTAAAACTTCGTAATAAACGGGGTGGGCTTTCCAAGGAAAAAAGGGTGTGGGGCCAAGAGAACCGGGGCCACAATTACACAGAGTGCGCTTTCCAAAGAGTAAGAGAGGAGGATAGGAAGCACGAAAGAGAGATATTAAACATCCCCCTTTAGACTCCTCTCTCCCACTGGAGATGATGGATTTGTTGTCTTCCGAGTCTAAACTCTCCGGTACATTGTACGCTCACTGGACTGTGCCAACGCTGTGTGCTCCCAATGCTTCTGTTTGTACCTACGACTTTCTGAATAACGCATCGAGCCTCGGTTTTCGCCTCTCGGCAGCTGAAACGCGCATTTCGCTGCATTATCTTGGATCGATTCGCCGGAAAAATCCGGAAACTCGGTCCTTTGATCGATGCAACCGTCGGTTCTGGTCTCAGAGATCCTCCACGGCCGGGGAGGCACTCGAATCGGAAGATAATGAATATGGCAGATAGGTAATAATAAGCCAACATTTCGAGAATCGTTAACGGCGTAAATTCTTTGACGAATCGACTCGCGCGGAGGATTATGCCCGTAGAAATTTACGATGCACGGGTTTTATTACGTTCGACAGAGTGAATACCTCCCAGTCAACGAAATTTATGTGGCTGACTTAAAAAAGGAAATAGAACAGAAAGCCCGGACTTTATATCTACGGACGTGTGTGTGCGCGCGCGTCCGTGTGGTTGTGTATATTATATCGAAAAATGGACGCAGCGAAAGAACACAAAAAAAAAATAGATAAAAGGAAGAAGAAGATGAGAAGCACGTGTATCATGGGGGTGAGAGAGGACTGTAGGGGTTGACCAGTCTGGACTGTCTGCTTGAAAAAGTACTAAAAAGGGATCTGGGAGAAAGAGTAAAGCCGTGCCGAGGATGGACTAACCCGACTCTGACGAATGCCCGTCCTGTTCTCTATATAACGCTGAGGTGGATCGTAAACTTTTTTTCAAATATGCCGACCGAAAGTTTGACAGAACGCAGCCAGAAGAAGACTCGCCATATAACGGGCGTACTGTAATTTTATTCACTCGGAAATCGCGTTAGACATCGATACCAGAGCTAATAGCCAGCTGATAGGAGAAACAATTTAATTGATTGAGTAAGAAATAAACAATAAATAAAAATGACACTGGCGATGACCACTGAATGGTCAATGAAAGTAATAGATAGTTTTATCGTAAATTTTAATGGAATAAGATCCCCAAGTATGTTAATATAAACGTTAAGGGTCAGCAGCTGATTACACACGAAAGCATGGAAATGGTTTGCAGTCATTCTTGAAGTATTCATACTTACATAGAATTTGTGTATGCATACATGTGTATGTGTACATATAGGATGGTGGGGTTAGGGTCAGCCTTCCAGATACACCGGGGCTGGGTGAGCCACGAGGGTAAGACCTCAATGCCCTGCAGAGGTTCAGGTCCCCGATTAAGAAGTTCTTCCTTATAGCTGTTGCGGTTCAGAGAAGACATCGTCGCAGACGGCGTGGCTACGACTTGTTAGATAGAGCTGTGAGACGACGACTGACGTGACTTTCTTGTACACGAGCGGACGGTTACTTTTCCACGTTCGAAGTAGATTTCAAAATTTAGGCTTTCTGGAAGATTTTGGGAAAATTTGGTCTCGGAAGCAAACGAGTTCGGGTGACTTCTGGATAGCATTTTTTCTTTTGGCTGCGATAAAATGTGAGTACGTTAAATCGACCGTCAGGGAATTCCCCAATTTTTCATAGTTGGTGTTTTTCTCTTCAGTCTCGACTGTATTTATATTCGCGTTGCTGAGAATTTTTAGGATTTTGTTTTCGAGCTTGTAATTATTTTAGAACACTCGGTTGTTTTGGGATCGCAAATTTGTTGAATTTACTGAGCAGAACCTATTTCTTACCGGCACTCGTTCCTCCCGAGGTGTAATTATCCTATACATTCATTGCCAAAATTAACAACATTTTTGCGAACAATCTAAATGAAGTGTCAGGTATCCTAATTAACAATAGTTATACCCTTCTGATTTAAATCTCAAAACGGAGAGAGAAAGAGAAGAAGATCCTAAATTACCCAGAGTATCTCGAATTCTCGAAACAGTCATAAACAGTGACTTCTAGACGCATCTTTGTCCGCTTCCTGACACGTTAAAAGTATAACAGTGGCCTTAAGAGCATCATCGAGACGCCCAAGGGAAATACCTAAAGGATAATCCGGCGAAATAAAAATAAATTCGACACTAAACATTTCATTTCGCAAAATTTACGACGCTCCATCAGTCAAGGTCGGAGAAAATCTGTTTCCATGGTGTAAGGAGAAAGAGACCCGATCGTTTTCAGCAGAAGGAAGAGAGCAGCATACCGACCTTTCAGCGAGGAGCGTAGATTCTCAAAAGAATGCGCGTAAAGAATCGTTGGTATTCGTGGGGTTCGTATGGGGGGATTTTGAAACGCGGGCTTTTGGCTCGTGGTTTGGAATTACGAAGAAAAGGGTACGGCGGTAGAAGTAGGCATTTGTATCGGCAGTAGTAGTTGTAGTAGTAGTAGTAGACGGCAGTTGGGCGGCCTTTGGAGATAGATGGTAAAGTTTCGTTTGGTGCGCCCACATAGCAGCAATGTAAGTCATGCTTCTTTATGGGGCGCCCCGTGACCCCGCTACTTGTAAACCGACTAAAGATTCAGAAATAGCCGCACGGTTGCGAAGCGTGGCTTGAAAGTTAGTTCTTTCGTTCAGGGAGCCATATTCTTTCCCTCTCCTTGTCCCGCCAATGTTATAACTTATCTAGATAATGCGATCGAGATGACAGAGTCGCAAGTCCCACGGCGTAACGACAATCGCGTTCGCATGGGATCGCCGTTAAACGCATACATACCGCGTACAGTCTTTATGAATTGTTGAAAACTTATCGTCTGGAAGCTACCCCCAAACCACCGGACGATTCCTTGCTTCTATTGAATGCATCTTGGCAGGAGGAAACGAGGTCATCGAGGAGGAGATGCACTTGTCCGTCGAGACGCGCTGGATATACAATGAAGCGGTATATCTGGACCAGAATTGGGTTAAGAATTGCACCCAATGACGCCTTCTCGCCTGTTCCCGTCAATGCAATTGCGGGGTGGTTCGTGTCTGGTGCCCCTATCGCACCCTATTCAGACATCCCGAAAGTTCACGTCCAGTGCATAAGAATTAAATGCAGGAAAAGGATTGCAAGGTATTGTCGGATCGCGGTCGATGAAAACTCCGCAACAATGGGCTTTCATTATATTGAAGCACGTGAATTGAAAAGCATCTGTCGATAGTCGTAGAGTTTGGAATATATCGCATATAATATTAGCGACACTATCTTGAACTGACAGGAACCGATGCACGATCAATCATATCTTATAGAAATACAGAAAGGTTCGCCACCATTCAACCAGCTTATTTTATCGAGTTCCTCCGTTGGAGTCAAGGAAACGTGCGAGAGGGGCTGGTGAAAATAGTTTTAACGAGTGACGATGTTTGATTTCCAAGAACTGCTGGCATATGAATCACGTTCGATTGTTATCGGCCTGACGTTGTTGGTCTAGTGCCTCGCAAAACTTTCCTCCTAAAACTTTTAACCTCGATGAGCAAAAAAAAAAGATCACGATAATTCTCAGTCAGTTAGCACTTGACTCGACAGCACAGGTTCCTTCCTTTTTTCTCTTTTCCGTCAGTTTTCTAAACCAAAGGAGGTCTTGGTGGAACTCTTTTGGATCGTAAACTATCCGTCAACGATGACACAGATGATTCTCGAGGGCCTAGAAGAAAGGGTTTTAGGAGCATCGCTGGGTAAAGGTAGGCAGCCATTGAAAGAACCAGGTGAGCGTTACGGGCTCTTTGTCGTAATCCGCAACATCAGCATCAGGTTCAAGTGGTGCTTTTGAATAACGAGGATATACGTGTCATGAAAATGAGGGGTGGGTGTCGAATACAGCGACACCTGAACCTCGGGTTTGACACCGGGAACTCATGCAACCCCTTATCTCAGAAAGCTTTGTTCGGTCGTTTCGCTAAAAATTCGAAACAATCGACGACACTTAGCGCCGGTGCCAATTTCTAAAGTGAATTGTGGGTGTCCATGACATTTGCCAGCCACGAATGAGCGAATCAATGGGATTTATCGGAGGGATCTAATAAGGAAGAAAAAAAGAAGCGAATGCCGGTTATCAGTCGGAGGTAGCGACGTGTAGGTATACATAAGTCTCCGTCTAGCTTTTGAAAGAACTGAAATCAACCCACGCGTAACTCAATCCTGTGATTACGTCGTCGAGTCCCCGTCTTCCTCTCTCCGCAGTCATTTTATCGTGGTATCATCTAAGCGCGTCCTCAGCATTCCTGAAGAGTGCGAGAGGCTCTCGTCGACGATCGTTTTTACTGATATAATGGTCGCATACACAACAACGAGGGCGGCGTTTAACCGATAATGCTATATGCGCACGAGTCACAGTTGGGCATTAATGAAGCATCACGAGCACCGTGCAATCTGCAACGGTGACACGTATGGGTACGCGTAATCGTCGTTCCTCTCTACCGATACCAATCATGAATTGATACCGAGGCGCAGAACGGTGAGGCAAGACGGAGAACTCCGGTAAATTCATTGTATCATCGTTATTATGATTATTATTCCCTTCTCTCTTCAGCCACCCGCCGTTTATATCTCCCTTCGCAATTTCTCGCTATTACGCTGTTTGCCAGAGATGGATCATCTTCCCTGAATAACTATAATCATTTTCTTGATTCTGTGTATTACGCCAACAAAGACAGTGACTGCATCGGGATCGATAGCTCGTTTTTTTTCTTCCTCGCTGCCATTTTATTTCGCGAATACACCTGTTCACCGGTACCTGCTCGTGTGTGCCGATCTTTATCGATTAATCGTAATTGGCAGTTTCCGCCGACTTTCTCGTATTAGTTTCTCGTGCTCGTAATTGATTATGCGGGATTCGAGCCTGCACCGTGCCTCTAACTAGGATATATGCCTTGAAATTTGTTATGCTAATGTGGAAACACCTCTTCATCAACACTTTAACCATTTGACGTTTCGCCAGACGTCCCACGTAGATGCAACACGGATGTATGCGTTTGCATAAATTGGCTCGTGCCGAGAGAGTCTCATTTTTTTATGGTTAATTACATTCCTCGCATTGTTTACATTTAGTTGTACCGTTAATTCATCGAGAATTCTCGGCACGACGGAACTCGAGAGGCTGGGAATCGCGAAATTAGCGCTAATTTCTAGGTCAGGGGTTCGATCGAGTCATTGGCTGTCTTCGTTTCCTGGATAATCGGTAGAAAATTTATAAGTACGAGATATTGTGTCTCGTTCCGGGAGGTTACGTGGAAATATGATACATACACATAAAACAGGTCTGCGAAATTTTCGTTGAAGGCAAAGTGGAAAGGATACAAGTGAGCTTTTAGCACGTCTGATCGAACCCTGAAACTAGGAAGACTCTTGGATGTTAGAGCGCTAAAAGCACATCTGAAGAATACATGGAACGGGTGGAATCAACGTTAAGGGTGCTTCGGAAGAATCTTC
The DNA here is from genome assembly GCA_949825005.1 of Gasteruption jaculator. Classification (NCBI taxonomy): domain Eukaryota; kingdom Metazoa; phylum Arthropoda; class Insecta; order Hymenoptera; family Gasteruptiidae; genus Gasteruption; species Gasteruption jaculator. The sequence continues at coordinate 9,260,267 of OX463769.1, read as the reverse complement.
AGACTCTACACCCTTTCTTTTCTTGCCCTTCTATTCCATCCACTCCTGCTCGGATCTCAAGGGTGCACGAGACACGTTTTATCTCCAACGCAGCGTCAATCGAACGATACGATAGCAACAGTCACCTTCTGTCGGCAAACAAATTATACACCGCAATGAAATCTGCAATTTCCGAGTTGCAATTCGTCAGTGGCGAATGTTCGCTTGAAATACGAGGAGGTGCCCAAAGTGGCTGGGGCAGAAATAATTGTACAAGATCGAATTGAATGTTTGAGAATGACGCGGAAAAAAAACAGGGACGGAGAGACACTGTGGAAAAAGAAATCAGTGGAACTGCAGGACCTTTATCGCCTACTGCCGAGAGGTACGGTGGGCACCGCTAAAGAGGCAATTACGGGACTTGGTAGAAGACGCTCGTAAAAGTTAGGGCGAACGAACGAATAAGAAGGTATCTCCGAGACGAAGGAACACTGAAAAGGCGATCGACGATCCTCCTTGCAAGAGATTTCTGAGCCCGCGGCGGCGTGTCATCGGTTTCGGTCTTCTCTTTAAGTCTGAACCGTGCTAAATTCGCAGATGTGAGACAGACATGCTTTAGTACCTTGAGATCAAGATAGCCCGTATTATCCCGAACTGGAATAATCTCCGATGGGTTTCATTGATGGAGAGTATCCATCTCGGATACGCGTTACGGAAAGGAAAAATCGCTATTCAATTTTTCTAATACAAAAAGCGCCCGATCATTCGTCACAGGAAACTGTCGATAAGAGCACCGAAGGTTACTTTCGATGTATCCTAACGTCCCCGTAGTCAATAATTCTGCCGTGGCTAGACACGGGGGACATTCGAGGGAGGGTGGGCCAACTTCGGATCGGCAGGAGGGTCGGATTGATCCGCGGTCATCGTATAGTGTAATCCTGTGGTATAGCAATCGTTTCTCTTTCACCCCCTCCAGCCTTTCGTCGTCTCTTATCTCAAGGGATATATATTACTCGGAGTACTTGCCGGAAGAAAAGAAGAGGACCACAAAAAGGAGACAGTTATATAACGGTATAGCCGCAGTCATCTCGGTCCACCCACTTCATTACGTATCTACCGGAGTCTTCGAGCAACCCTTAGATTTCTCTCCCGCTCGGCTCTATACAGTTATAACCAGCAGCCACCGGCCCCTTAAGTGAAATCCTGACATCAATCTCACTAACGACCCGGGATTAACGCTAATTTGTCGCCGGCACGATATTACGGAATTGTTGGAATATCTTGTTTCTGACCCCCTACATTTACGGCGACATTCGCATGTCCTCGGACGTCGGGGAATTAGTCATTTTCCAATGTTTGCGGCAAGCAATTTTTCTCGCCGCTTTTCTTGCATTCGTTACTGGCATTAATTGGAGCAGGTTCATGGGGGATCCGTGCTGCCAAATTAGACCGGGACACCCTAGAATTGGAACTCGATTCACCCAGTCGGTGGATATTGGAGGAATTGGTGGTAGAGTTGGACAATAAAAAGGGACTAAAATTCCCAAGAAACTCATACTTGGAAGTCAATGGCAGATATCTGACCGACTACCGATGGTGCGCGAGTGTCCTAGGACAGTTCGTCGGAGGCACCAATTGCAGCTCCAACCGATGACATTCATCCGCAGAATTTTTTCCTCCGTCCCCGTCCTTCTTATCGAAAGATCCTACACGCATGCACGTGGAATGGCAGAATATAAATGCTGCATAGTAGGGGAGAAGAGGCTGAATTCGAAGCGTGCCAAAAACCAGTTCTTTCTGGAGGCTGAGGTTATTTAACACAGTATGGGTTTAACAGCTGTTGTCACAATCATTCGAGGGCTGAGCTGTCCTGTAGTTTGCGTTGGTTTATTACCGCTAATTAATGGACTTCAGGGAGCATCTCTGCCGTATACACGCGCTCATATATATGCAGGCATGCACGCACGCACACGCACGTACGTGCATGCAGATTACGCGGAGCGTATGTACTCCCGATCTGTTCACGTTCCATATCTGTCACGGATACGTCACGAGGCACGTTTACAACTGCTCGTAAACGGTTCATCAACGAATATACGCACGATGAAATTGATTCGTCTTGTAACACACATCGTTAGACGATTTAACCTCCCGCTTGGTAGATGATCAGGAACTTGGAAAGCCGGGTTCAATAGGTAGATGTGTGTGTGTGTGTGTGTTCGTTGGTCTGTGGTGATTGTATATATCTTATTTAGAAATTCGGAAGGAAAACAGGAATCGTCAAAATAATTAAAATTGCTAAAAAAATTAATTGAAAGAATTGTAAATATTCGTGGAAAGATAATTATTTATTTCCATTTTATACCGAGGATTCGCATTTATTATTTTAAATTCCGACTGTTTTTGGAGAGATGTTTTATAGGTCAAGAATTTTTTTGTATTTTTCAATTGAGCCGTTTAATTTTTTAACTACAGGTAATTTCAAGTGACACATGTCACTACAGTTGACAACAAAAAACTCACAATTGGAATCAGGCCACTTTCAAAACAAACGCAACAATTAGTTTCATCAGTAATTTTATTATTTATTTATTCATAGAGAGTGTATTTTTATTATTTTCTTAGCGAATTTTGCAAATCGATTTCCTGCGTGTAACTCGGGTTATGAAATGAAGGGGCAGACGTATAAATACTGTCACGATCTTTACCGATGTTGACATGTTTACGTAGTGAAGTGCCTATGTGCAGGCATGTATTATAATAACATTAGAAAATCAAGTATGGAGATTTATGGTTCATTGTTTTTGTTGCATCGTAAGAACTTTGTCAGTTGCAAGAGGATGCTTATGCGAGTATCTAAAATTCAGTGGAATTTTCCCGGAATTTCTACCGAAATTCGAGTTTCCCGAAGGAAGAAAAATATCCCTATTAAAATGAATCCCCAAAACGTGGTAAAACTCGATTCAAAATTGCAAGTTTGGTATGAATGCCTTTTTACTTAAGCATGCAAAGGGTTAAATTCAAAGTAAAGATAATGCGAGTAACAGACGGTGACGTTAAGAACGGAGCAGAAAGAGGGTTCGGGTAAGAAATTTGCAATTACTCTGCAATTAAGAAACGATTATTTTGCATAGTAAGAAGATGGAACCGCTGCCTCATGATGATGCTAAACTGCGGGTTCGGCGCCGCGTGTCACCAAGAAGTTACGCCCGAATAATATTTTAACGAGTCTCGTAAACTGATTCTCTGTTATACCTTTTACCCGCAATTTCTACGTCCCACAGCCGTTTCCTTCCTTAAGGCTAATACATATTGAACTCGAACAAAACAAGCCGAGAGAGGAGGAGCAGTCTCCGGTATTTTGCATATTTTTATATCCCTTCGACTCGATTAAACACGCTAACTTTCACCTTTTAAACGCCGTATGCGGTTATGACTTCAGATTTTTTATCAGCAACTTGCCAACTTTAACGGCTACGTTAATGAGACGAACAATTAAGTTTTACGTATTTCCGGGGAGATAAATATTTAGATTTCGCTGGATTAATTTCGCGCATATTATTTGGCACTCGAAATTAGGAGACTTTAGCGAAAAGTGCTCGTCTCCTAATTTTCGCTGGTCGATAGAGGCTCGCGCTCGAGCTGGAAAGGAGCTTCATCGAAATTCGAAGAAGATAACAGCTTTGAAGAAATTATGAAGGAATTAAAGGTTTTCGACAAAGTACATAGTGGCTACCAGTCCGCGTTACAAAGGGAAAGCGGAGAGGCAATTAGTTGAAAGCTTTTTTCAGGGCTCGAGAGGGTTGTCAAACTTCTCTGATCTTTTTTAATACTCTCCCGGGGGGGTCGCGGTACCGGCTACGCAGTGTCAAAGTCCTAACGTCGTAACGTCATTTCCCAGTATTTTTACCAACTCCATCGTCTCGTTATAACTGGAACCTTCCCTGCCATTCTTTGCATGACTTTGCTCTCGGAAATCTTCGTATGGGTTCAAAGTGTAACGCTATACCCGAATTAGCCTAAAGTCACGCCACTTTTACGACTCTTCGACCCTCGAAACGCTTGGGAACCGAAAACCGGGACCCATTTTTTCGTCCCTGGGATCGAAATCTCCAAATTTCAGCGGTTCCATGGCAAGTGACCGAAGCATCTGCACGAAAACCAAGAGACTTCGATTCAAAAGTCGGCCACCCAATTGGAAGTCGTGCAAAAAGAAACAATAATAGATTATTCTAATCCCGTCCCTTCCCGACATACAGAAGTTTTTCATGGTGTTTGGTTGCAAGCAGGAACCGCGTGAACAAATGGACCAACCATACAGCTATATATACACGTACCCATTCCTATCTCAAGATGCTTTAATGTGTTTAACCCGGCAAAGATAGTGGACAATTTATTGCCCTCTATTTTAGGTTGTTTCTATCTCCTTTGCTTCTCCTTTTTCTATCTTCCTCTTTTAACATTTTTCTCGGTGTCTTCCTTTTATATTATCCCTTTTCGATGGATGAACGCAACTTTTTTTTTATGAAGGTTCCGTACACGTTCCGGAATCGTACCTGTAGGATTTACAAACGACAGAAATCCGTGGATGGCTTCTTGATAGATAGTAGCAATGGCTATGTCGTTGGAAGAAATATGTACAAATGATTCCGATTCTACAGTTTCCCCGTTACCACACAGACTCTCTCCAGGTAATTTTTTTTCTCAAAGGTATCCCTTTGTACTTTCTATGAAACGGCGTCCTTTGTTTGTGCTTGTAGACGAAGTCGGAGAATTAAGTGTGATTTTGTTACATCGGTACTGGCACGCAGGCAAAACTACTTTTCCGTTTCAGAAAGGGGGAAACTTCTCCTCGAAATCCAAGTCGAACTCTAATTTGCAAGAACTCTTTTGCGCAAATCTAGCGATCCAGTGATTGAATTCGAGTTACAGGCTAGGTATGAAATAAAAATTGGAACTGAGACTAGCTTTAGGTTGAGTTACAATATTCAACGTGACTATTACCTGAATAAATACTTAACGCTATTTCTACCGCGCTAATTATAGGTAATCAAAAATCCAAAAGCAAAAATATCGAATTATAATTGAAATAGATTTTCGTAATTAATAGCAAATTTTGTACAGGCGCACAATTGCTCTAAGTACCCCACGTTTGTGGATTTCAAAATAAGATTAAATTTAACCTCGAAAATAAATGAATTAAAATTCTTAAAGGTGCCTTTTGACACCTTTGGTAGAAATAATGTTAAGGCTACTATTTGAGACTGAGTCTCAAATCATTCGAAACTTGATCGTCTTTTCCAAAAGTCTATGGCAGAAATTGTAATTTTAGCGAAACTAAATATATAGTTGCTATTTGCATCTCCTGCTGATCAACGTAAATCGAAAAAATGAAATTGAAATGTCGTTAAAAGGCGTCTCCACCTGCCATTAACGTACCCTCTTTCAATCTAAAATACTTAATACCGCGGTTGAAAACTGAGGTGAGGGATCAAAATTATACTTGTTTAACAAACGGGTCAACTTAATAATTACTAAGTATATACGAGGAAGTCCAATTATCCCACGTGAAAGAATGTATTAGCTCCTCAATTATTCTCGCTGAATAAATGATTCTCGAAAAAAAAAAACAAAACAAAAGGAAAGAAATTGAAGGCTGAAGAGAAACGATTTAATCGATTTTGAAAATTGCCATTTGACGTCTAATGAAAGGTTGCTACAAGCGTGGAACGTAAGTACGTAGACACATAGTTCGTTTCATTAGTAAGCGATGCGACTGACGATTGGTGCTGATTCTTTTCTCCGTAGTCTTTATTCCTCTCGGTGATTGGATACGAGGTCAGACACGTTAATGGTAGAATAAATACGCATGTGCACTTCTATGCTAATTCAAAGTACTGCCTGCACTCTCATACACTTGTGTTATGACAATAAGCATCGGATTGGCTTAGCAGTTAATGCATAAACTTTGACCCGCTCGTAAAAAAAGGACAAGTTACCGCCCCGTTGCAGCTGCATGTAAATATTACACCTTCGAACTTCTTTCGTTTCATATTATCTGATATGAGTTTCATCGAGTAATTAATGAATACTTTTACCGACCGGTGAAATCTTTTATTCAACAGTTTTCAGAATCAGAGGCTCTTTTTTTACGTCCACGTACGATTGCATCGTCTAATGGCGCTGCGTTTTGTAAAATTTGTACGCAGTCGTCGATTTATGCCCAGAGATATCCATGTAAAGTTTCGGGTGCCCTTAAGGGCCGTAATTTAATTACCAAAGGGGGTATATTTTTTTGTAATATACATACGACCTTTGAAGTTCATGGGCCCTGCTATCAATCCATCGCGTCGAAGTGAAAAAATGAATATTAAAAAAATGTCACCCCCTGAAATTTAATCAATGGGAAAAGTCGTAACAGAATTTCTCGACGAATCGCTCAAGAACTGAATTTCAAATTTTGCGAGACTGATAATTTGCGAATTTGCAGAAACAATCGCATCCTTTCGAACGAAACCTCGAAGGATCAACTTCGATCACCTTTCCGATCTCCGGTTTTTTTTTTTCTAACGTAATTCCAGCAGCCACTGAATTAGATGTTGCGTAGTTTCATGGTAGGAAAGAATATCGGGTTTCGGTGAAGGAAGAAAAAAAAATGATATTCTTTCGCTAAGTGACGTCGTGGTATCGAAAGTTCCGGTTTATTTAAATCTGCGCGAGGGGCTAATTTCGACGTGGAGATCAGAGATAAGCCGTCAATCCGATACCTTTGATAGAGGTTCCCCCTTGAAAACCAGAAGCCACCATAGCCAACAACCCTCAGTTAACCATTCATTCTTCCTATACAGTCCCACAATACCTTCTAGCTCTTTGTGTTGGTTACCGAAGGTAACCACGTGCTACGTCTCGTATTCGCTCACGAAAAAAAAATTTTCAACAAATGGGTACATGTTCCTTTCGTATACAAAGAAGGGATGATATCGTATTTACCGAAACGGAAAAAAAAATAGAAATGGGAGACCGAGGTGGGTACACTTTGGCAGAAATTTCGAGAATGCGTTTGATTACTTAATTAATCACTTATTATTCGTTCAATCTATGGGGGAGATACCGGTTGGAGGTAGAAAAATTTCTCGTACGTGGAAGGGGGGGTAGTTTCTTGCGATTTGCTCATAACAGAAAATATTGCTAAATCTTTTGTCAATTAAAAATTCGAAGGTGGCTCCAAAATATGGTAACCTTCCGCTACAACTTTCTTCTACTTTCGTCTTGGAGGATGACTTTATGGTCCGTTAAGATCCGAGCAGGTCTAAGGGAACCTTTAAAATCTGTCCTTGTGTCTACGTACCCCCTATAAACTCCAGCAGCCGGGAAATTTTCACTTAGTATCTTACAAGTTAGCGACGGAGAGGGATGAGGGAGGGAAAGTGGTTATTATTAATTCAATGATATTCTGATCCCTCATCAGAGTTTCGAAGGTGTCCTCGGGTGCGCGTCTGTGGTGGTTTCCGTCCGGGAGGTAGAAAGCCGTAATTGCGTATCGCGCAAGGGTGGAAAAGACGCACTTGTAATTCTTAGTCCTCCAATCCACATACCTACATACATAGATTTCACCGATATTGTCTAGTTGGGGTGTGTATACGTGTGTGTGTGTGTGTGTACATACAGCAGTTACATACCCTAGCCCGCGGGTTGGTAACGAGGTTACGGACTCATCTCGTAGACTTGCTCGGTAACTTGGGCCCTCGGTTCATCAGGCCACAATATTACTAATCAACGCCGAGGATTGGCCTGGTGCTAAGTGGCCCCAGGATTGCCAATTCACGCTACTACGCGGAAGAGAATAACTTCCTTCATCTACCGAAGCTCACATACAGCAGCGAAAGGTGTGGTGTGTACGTGTGCACAGACACCATGGCGTTAAACATAGTTGTAGCTACCAAGCAAGAAAAGATCGTATGGTTGAAAAGGAGGAGGATGAATATCTCGCGAGTCTCGGCGAACATTTGATTTGAGCGGTAATTGAAAAGCGTTTATTTCAGAGGCTCGTTTTTTTCTCCAAAGGCAGAAATATTAACTGAAAGGAAATCGTCAACTCAACAAACATACTGCCGCACAATGGACACTTGGTATAAATTACCGCGTAAATTAGTTTTAGTATCCACACACCTTTTACTTAAAAAGCAACCAATCTACCGAGTCTTTTGCCAGAGGTAGCATTTGATTGTTAAGTTTCCTCTTCGCGACCTCGTCTTTTGTTGCATCTGAATTGTTAGTATTACCTGAAGCAGCTCGTAAAATTACCATTGTTCGCTGCTAACGAGGTTTTCAGGGGGAAGTAAATTTTCTGGAATTTGTTGTTTATAAGACAGTGCAAGGAAACGCCTGATTTATGGAAAATCATGAATACGCGTTTAGACGGATTTCGGCTGTTCTTATCGCCAAGTATCTTTTAAAATTCTGGAAATTTATAAATTTGTTGATGCAAGGAATTTTAATTCTAGTAAATTCGTAGCGCATTATAGAAAAATCCAGAATGTTATAAAAATCCTAAAAAAATTTTAACAAAATGCTATCAAACCCCTAAAATATGCTGTAACTTTTCGAGAATGATTTTTACCCTTTGTTATATTATATTTTATATCATAAATTACATTATAATTTGTATTATAATTTTTTTAAATAAATATTTGTTCAGTTTCTAGAATTTTATAAACTCTGCAGTGCTAAACATTTGAATTCCAATAAAATCACGATGTCAACCTTCTTCAGCTTCGTCCAAATCCAAATCATGCTATACCAAATCATTCCTTGAATCCAAGTTTCAAAAATCAGGCTTAAGCCTTCAGCAATTATCCCAATGCTTTTAGCAAAATTCTTATCCGCGTAATACTTGCACGTGCAAACGAGAGTTTCCCTCCAACAATAGCGCCCCTGTTACAGACAACGGTGGTTCTTGATGCTGTACTACAATGCAATTTCTGGAGATATTAATTAACAGTGAGAGAATTTCTCAACGTCTTCCAACGGGACATATCTACGGCCGAGTATTAGCTTCTAGGTATGGTCTTATAATGAATTGCTGCCAAGGGAATCGTTATAGGGTTGATTAGATGTGTATCATGATTGCTCTCCAATCTGATTACGGCAGCTTAATTATAACGCATCGTGGTACTAATTAATGACCGACCAAGGATTCCTCCTTGTCTTGGACCCGAATCCTCCTGCAGCAAATCTTACCTTATCTTTCCGTCGTCTCTATATGATTGCGGGACACTTCTTTCTATCAAAAAATTCGGTTGGCAAGGCTCCGGTTAGCGCGACGCATGATTTTGAGTTTCGATTTGAGCAACTATTTTTTTTTTCTGGTACAGTAACAAAAGTAACAAACGAGACGGGCCACGTGGTCTCGTTCGATTTTAGATAAGGATGTGGTTCATATACGTGTTAAAAATAAAAAAAAAGAAGAAGAGGGAACGACGGTATCTTAAAACCGTGAACCACCCGTTACATTACATCGCTTTGTGGTCGTATGCTCTTTTGATCTACCCCATAATTAATCCGCAGAGGTAACCGGAGACGCGTATGGGCTCACGGGGACCTAACAGGGGCTCATTCACCGGGTAAAAGTCTATATATATATAGTATATACACGAACTGGGAGTTATTGAAAGGGTATCGAATGAGAGAAGAGAAAGGGGGCATGTATACACAAAAAGGAGAGGAACAAAAAAAAAAGAACGAACCGCTGATTAACATTTTAATCAGGCCAAGTCACGTGCTTCTATTCTATATTTTTATTATTGTCATTAATTAACGTTGTTGGTACGAAGTGCTAGAAATCTGCCTTGGTGTGCCTCGAATCTTCTTGTCAATGTTTAGCAATTAAATTTTCATTGTTGCTGTTATTATAATAACGACAATGGGCTATAAACTTTTTTATTTAAAAAAAAAACTAAGAATTTTTAAAAGAGGGATTTTTCGAAACTGGCGATTTTTTTTAATTGGCGGATCTCCAATTTCAAAATTGGAGATTCTCAAATTTGGAGATCTGCCTTTGGGAATCAATCTAAACGTAACTCCACAGCTGCTAATTTTCTCCGGGCGAAGAAGATAACCCGGTATGTGAGCCGTAATTAATTCGAGGCAAGTTTTTCGTAACAACATTATCATTCTTCCCTCCTTTTTTTGCTGCATAACGGCTATCGGAGTAATTTCATGTATAACGTATTGAGACGCGATTAAAGTGTCCTTGACTTTTAGGTTATCGGTGGTGGGTTCAAAAGGTCTACTGATGCTCCAACTGTCTCGTAATAAGGAATGGAACGAAAAATCTCAAGATGAAGTTGTTCGTCGTAAACTTCAGCAATATAGTCGTACTTCTCTTGTTTTTCATGTTATTAAATGAGCATCGATTTTTTCGCGGTCTTTATAAAAAGGGACAAGATGTTACGTATGTGGAAGTCATCTGGTAGATGGAAAATTTAAACCGGATAGAGTAAAAGCTACGTAAATGTTGCAAACGGAACAATTTTGTAAATAAATAACGACACATGTATGGCAAAAGTCTGGATCGATTGGATCCTTAGCAACAAGGGGAAATCTAGTCAGAACTTTCGCGATGAATTTTTTAATAATAATTCTTTTACGTAGAAATAACTTTTCGATCCATTTTCCTACTAATTTCAAAACTAGCAGTTGTTACTATAACATTATTCCTTTTTTTCTTGCGAAATCCTCTCAAACGAATACATTTTTTGACACTTCTGGGATTTCGATACGTGGTTGAACAAAATTTTTATCCTAACGGAAACTTCCTGCAAAATGTGCCGTCAGTTAAATTTTTATTTAAGGGATTATAAGCGACTACATTTTTTCTCCATTTTACCTAATTCGTCTCTTTTATCGCGTGAAAACTTTGTTTTGCCATTTCTGTTTTATTGTCACAGTGAAAAAAATATAATATTTTTTTAACAGATCGTCTCTCGCGTTGCCTGTAACTTTTTTTTTTATTTTTACATAACTTTTTTATTTTTCATTTCCATTTGGGTACTTTTATTCCAACCAAAAAATTGTAAAAGCATCGAATTTTGAATCCTGTAACTAAAAACCACGTTTGGTGAGATTTTTGCTTCACAAAAAAAAAAGAGGAATCCTGCCTTTTGCTTGTAAACTCTGACATTTTTGTAAAACCTCTTTTAATAAAAACAGAAAGTGCCTCAGAAAAGGAGATTTATCGTTAAGAAATCTGTAAAAGGAAAAATCAAATACATTTCCTGCAGCTTTTATACAAGGAAAGCGGTGTCGTGCAAGAACTTTTAATTTCCGGTACGAACATTGAATATACACACACCTTTTATGCGTTATAAAAGAAAAGAGAAGATAGCGTACGAAGTGAGTGAGCAAGAGAGAAAGAGAGAGGCAGAGAATAGAAGGAATATAAAAAGGAGAGGGTGGATCGCCCTAAGGCCTATTTATAAATTCACACCGCAGATGCGCATAATACCGTTGATTCGTGACATTTGATTAGAGTATTGTCGCAGCCCACCCTTACGGTCATCCCCGTCATTATTTCTATCGACATGTAACCAGTATTCTTCTCGACCATGCAAGCAACAACCCTTACGGTATATTTCATTTTATTCATGTTTTTTTTCTCCTTTAACGTATTCACTTTCAACCACCTCCTCATTGGAAATTTTGACAATTATTACGTGACAACGTGAGTCATAACTTGTCAGCCTTTAATTCAGTAATTTTTTTTAATGGAGTTATTTTCTTTTTGTTCAGAAGGAAGGAAACTTTATCTCGAACTGCCAAATATAAATTGAAAAAAAAAATATTTTCGTTGATGGGAAGATGATTCTTTTCCCAAAAAAAATCTTTCTTTTTGCAAAATTTCGCGGACATTTTTTCAAAACAGATGATTCTACCCCTAATATTAAATTTCCCAGCTTCACTTTGGAATCTTTAATTTTTTTTTATGAAATTGCTACAGGTAACAACAAGCTATATTGTTTTATAAGAATTCCGTAATTTTCTATGGGACAGTAAATTTCGGTTCGTGAGTTAAATGCAGAATATTTTTTCAAATTCCTCTTCATACAATATCGGTATAGGTATTGTCATGTTTCGTGAAGATTGAAATTTCCTGTTGATGACGTCATTATATTATCAGTTGGTTACTAACTGCACATTTTTCAATCACATTCCTTGTTTCCTTCCACGATCTTGCGAGTCTTCGCTAATGCGAATGAGAACAAAACGTTAATCATCCGAATTTCAGGTCCGAAGTTCGCGAAAGAATCATGCACACGTTTCAAGAACGTGATCGTTTGTTGCAATATCGGGCGTGACAACTCCGGAATTCGCCTTTTTTATATTGTTATAAATTTCTTACTGCAGAAAACTCAATATTTACTCCAGTTTTTTACAATTTTTTAATTCGCAAACTCGAGTACCTAAGGTTGCGGCTTTTTTTTTTCGAAATAAGCGAAGCGACAGGAATGAAAAACCTCTTCATTATATTGATTCTTCAAAAACTTTCATCGAATTCGTAACAATCTTGTTTTTGTGACCGATACCGTTCGGAAATTTTCGAACCTGCAGAATCATCCCACCTGTATTGTTCGTTCGAGGATGGCAGGGGTCGACTAATGGTTACTCTTATTAATAATAGACACTCCCACCTGACACCTTTCGGTGCTAATATATTTATGACTCGTCATTTGTTTGCCGAGGTTGTTCCGCTTGTTTCGCTAATACAAAGCTCAAACGCTCACCGCTCGCGTTCTTATACCGTGGAACGAACTTTCGGGTTGTTTCTTCAGAAAATTGTTTCTTTCGGACTGGTCCCCTGGCAGCCTTCGATCTTCAAGCGTTAAATTTCACGCATTGTTTACAAATACTTTTTTTTTTGGATTGGCTGGAATCTCTAAAAATCTGCAGAATAAAAGAGACCTTCTGTATCCCGACTCACAACTCGAACCTGGAACCCAGCATTCCGTATGATTTTCCATAATTTCTCTCGCTTTGAATCGAGAATGGGTCGGGACCTAAAGCAAACTATTTAAGTGTGAATCTTTTTTTTTTATTAAAATCTTTAAAAAAAGTGGAACAAAATCGTAACGTCGAATCATCAACGTCACGAAGTCAATGACTTTTAACTCGAAACGTGTCCAAGTGAGGCGGCAATTGTGAAATTCCTGAGTTACAATGTCTCTTTTTATGAAGATTCCAAAACATGGGAACTCGGTGTAGATGTAAGTGTAGCAATCCTTTGGTAAACGTAAAACCACGTTTTTTGGTCACACGTAAAAACTATTCTTCCTTTCACAAACTAAATGAGAAACAGTTTAACGTTGTATCGTAAAAAGAATGTCTTTTGAATATAATCATCGAGGCGGGCGCAAGGATAGTAGATTTTACTATTCATTGTCCTGTCGACTCGAGTCTTATAATTTTTTCTCACGGGATATAGGACGTATCCCAAGGTCCTGGATCTGCGCCGAGTCAGGATTTGTACCGACATTCGCTGTAAGGCCGGTTCCAAGAAATTTAAAATATTGGATTTTTTTCTACACGGAATCGCCGGCCTTATAACGAACGGTTTCTGTAAAAGTTAATTTTGCGCGGAGATTTTCAAAAGCTACACCTCCACCTCCGGGTAATTAACGTTTTCTCCGTATAATATTCAACGAGAGTAATCGAAATTTCAGATCCCCATAAACGGAATCGAATTTTCGCCTTTCAAAAGTACCCAGTGTCTACTACTCCCGGTAAAGATAATGGCTGGACTATAAATTCTCTTTGAACGTTGGAGGATCCTCGTCACTGTGCAGCAGTCCTACGATAATTCTCCTCGCAGCCTTACCTTTATTCAGGAGCGTCGTTAATTTTGATTATTAACTTTTCAGCGCCAAAGTATCTTTTCTTCTCATTTGTATTCAAAAAGGAACTCCATACTAGCCACGTATGCAGCCTCCGGCTCCATCGCGTCCCGATCTTCGTTGCAATTTCCTTTTGAAGGAATTACGTCGATTCGGAATTGTAAAAAATTCTACGCTGATTTTCCACCGATTTCTCAATAGCGAATGGTCGAATCGGGAGGGAACAGTGTCGCAATAAAATAGTACAAAATCACCCGGAGAAATCTATCACCTTCCTTCGGACGAGTTCACTCCTAGGACGAATATAACATTTTTAATACCTTCTAGCAGGTAAGAAATAGGTACTGGAATTCCACGGCAGTCCAAAATTTTTGTTTCGAACCTCTAGTTGATTTTTTCCGGCATTCTAAATATGCATTATCCAATTTAGCCCGATTACACGGAACCCAGGCATGAAGTACTCTTTTGCTACCCAATGGGTGCCTATGTGGGTATATATATACACATACACACACACTGGCACCTACGCCAGTCGACGAACGTAAAAAAAGCTCATTTAAAAATCCTTAGCGGTTAAGTTATTCCCCAGCTGACTTTAAGTTAGACTTTAAGAAACCATATCCTTAATCCATCTTAAGTCATTGTCGACGAAAGTATATATATTAAAGTCATAAATTTCACCTCAGTCTCATTTTTTTTCTCTCACTCTCCGCGTGCAATGTAATTCAATTTATAATACAGTATTAATAATATATTTGTCGCATAAATTTACTTTTACATAGAATTGCAACTGATATAGTATTAGTAGATTTTTCCACGTGTATTCTTTGCGATTCACTTGAAATTGCGAACGGAGCGAAAGTCTGAGAAAGGTATGGCTGAATCTCGACCCTAGGATTTGCAATAAACTTAGAATTCTAGTGCCACTGCATTCCCATTAATTAGCGGAATCGCCACTTAAGAAAATTGCAATTAATCGAAAGAAGGACATTTAATAATTTTCATTCCTCGTCTTTTATTGGACTTTGCCGTTACCAATGTCGAAACAGAAAAGAAGACGAGGCTATAAACGTTAACCCGTGTATGCGTCCATTTATACATAAGATTAATTTGAATCTTTTATGAGCCTGCGTAAAATCAAATAGCAACTCGGGGAATCAAGGGAATATCACTGGGCAAATAAACAGCGAAGAGGCGAATTACATATATGTATATTTATTTATAAAAACGCGCACGTAAGTGTATCTGTTGTATCTCCTTTTATCGTTCTTCTTCTCTTTTCCAATAGTAAATGCGTGTATGTGTATTCGCGTTTAAATAATTCACGAGACTTTCCGTTAGATGCGATATCAAGTGTTAAAACTGTACATATATATGCCCAAGTACCGTTCGCTCGTTATTATATGCCGACTTACTGTTTTTCTTAATTTATTGATGCAGATGTTGCGAAAGAGGAAAGGAAAAAGTGTCGAAGCTTGTGGACTTTTTTGTTTTTATTGCAATTCGAGCGAATGCAGAATTTCCGTGGGACGTGGAATTTTCGAGCATTTAGTTACTTTGAAAATCTGGTTGTAATTTCCAAAGAAAATAACGAATTTTCTATTTTTTAATTGGAAATTCGAAATTTTCAGAAATTCGACTTCAACCGCATTGTTTTCTAATTTGGAGAAAATTGTTGTCGCCTAGAATCACCACATTTGGAATTTACAAAAAAAAGCAAATTTTACTGGACACCCTAGGAATTTCTTCTCGATATTAGGGTAATTTTTCCACGAGAGTGTAGCAGAATTTCTTGTTCTCTCTCTTCTTCAGTTACTGAAATTTGACCCAGTTGTAAAAAAAGTTAAGCCCGTAACATTTAAAATTACATTTTTTTTTCTTAACAACTCATTGCGTGTATAAATTAAGTTTAAGCAGGTAGATATGAAGAAGAGAGTGAAGACTTGGCAACAGGTAAATATGCAAGATCACGCGACGGGGTGCAAATATCCCTGGCTGTATTAAATTTCGGATAATCCCGAAGGTTTCTTTCTCCTTTCTTTTTCTACGAGGTAATTAATGTGCTTCTCCGTCTCCTTTTGCCCTTCATCCCGAAGACGAAGGAAGGGTCTTCCTCTTGCATCGCTGCTGGTGGATTGCACACACGTACGCGTATGTTTTCTCACAGTTGCTGCCCCGTACTTTAAACTATGCGTTTCCTCGGACCGAACCGGACATCTGGACACGGGACAGCTGTCCATAGGGTTCCTCTACACACATACGCACACTGGTGCACTCGTACATGTGACCCAACACCCCATAAGCAAATCTGACCACTGAAATTTCTTACGTATCACCCATATTCCGGCTTTCTTCTTTCCTCTACCCTACGTACGACGAAATTATTATGCCGATGGATTTCCAAATTCATACCTGATGTGTCTTTTGTCGATACATCCATCGATATTTACTGAATATTTCATTTCATGGGGGGTTCGGTGAAATACCCGTGTGAAAAAAAATTTGAATTTTCGCTGGAGATGAAGTTATCGGAGAGGAGGAACTCTTCTTAACGTATTTTTGAAATCGAAGCTTATGGGAAACCGGGGATATTCGTTTACATGTAGATGCTTTTGCCCCAAAACCGTGACAAACTCTCATATGGGGTTTGTCAAATTTATGCGTTATAATCGAGGAGAGGCGAGAAGTGGAAAATAATTGTATGGCAATTTTCAGATCGCCTTTATTTATTACCACCCCTTTGAGTGAATATTTATTTAGGGGAAAAATTTTCTCCTCCGAGGAAATAATAATCGTTTAAAAAATGGATCATTTTTTTTCTATGGAAAGAAAAAAGTTTGAGACGATGAAGGCGCGTTGCACTTTGTAGGCTCTCAAAGACCCTTCGAAAAACCACCTACTCATAGTGGTACAGATGCATACGTATAAAGTGAGAGAGCAAAAGAGACAGAAAACGAGAGAAAGAGAGGATACGATGCTTTCGTATTCGTCCCCCTGTCTGTTCTCTCGTCCAGATTCCCGACACTTGTCCACCCACATATTCATGTGTAAGGTGCTCTTTTCTTACGCCCCATTTGCTACCTGTACCGCTTCCAGTTTTCTCTTCAAAGTCCACCTCTGTAGAACAATACTTCTACCAATCGGTTGTTTCTTTTTATTAAAGCAAGGTTTAATTAATGAATGAAATCATTAGTGTTTAGTCTTCGTTATTTTCTTCAATTTTTATCGAGAGGATTATTTTGTTTTTGATAATGTAATTTATTTAACACTTGGAAAAAAATTATATCACAAATGTATATATTTAATTAAAACCCCAAAACAATTTGGAAAAATTTAAATTTCCTGGTTTAAATTTTGAAGATTCTGGTAAATTTTATTATTTTCTATGGTTAGTTTCATCCTTCTTTTAGAAAAATCGCCTTTTCCTTCCAAATTTTTGTTTTTTTCAACTAACTTTTTTAAATTTTAGCAAAGTGCGATTTTACTACTTGTTTTTTCAGAAAAAATTGTTACTAATAATAATTACTATTTTACTGATTAATTATCCGTATAACTAAAGATATTAATTTTCAAACAATTAAATATTAGATATGCCAACAAATATACCCGTAAAATTTATATCTCTTTAGCAACTTTATATACCCATTAAAAAAATGTTGGCACCCGTTTCTTCTAGAATTTCGCTACTGATTTCGTTGCTATCTTCTGTTTGGCACTTTTTCCAACGACACCTTTGTCTCCAGAATGTTTGGCAACGTTCACAAATCTACAATTCGTTAGTAACGATTTCATAAGATGACGATTTCCATCCAGAAACGACAAACTACAAACTACAAATATGCACAACACTTGAAAGAAACTGACCGTTTGTGACCTTTAAACTGCAATACCGGAGTCCTGGGACTCTTCCTCGAACGACCCGTAACAGGAAACACGTTACACACGTTTTCGTTCCTTTACGGGATCAAGTTTTGTGATAATCAAAATTCAAAATCAAGTTACGCGCACTTTAGATCCCACGAATTCACGCGGGATATCCCGTGGCTTTTACGAAACGGAAAGGAGAAGAAACTAGTTTTCCTTCTACGGGACCTTTCTCCCTCGTTATTTAATCGAACTGGACAGTGTCCAGCTACCAACGGTTATGGAAAAAGATGTCAGGACCCTTTTCTTTCTTCCGCACAAGAAATATTAGTCTTTGTACGACGGCATCTCATTGAAATTTAACGAATGTAATATCCACATACGATATGTCTATGGAGAAAGAAATAAAGGTATGGAAATGGGAGAGTCCGGGGTGTAGGTAGTGGATTTTAACAACTATTGTAGTTTCTTCAAAGGAGTAGAATCGAATTTGGAGTTACGTAATAGGAAAGTAAATTCAAGTGAAACTTTTCATTTTTAAAACTTTCTTGACATTCTCACGAGAAACTAGGAAATTTGGGATTTTTAATGACAAAAATTGCGAGAACAAATTTTATTGAAAATTAAAATCAAATTACCTTGAATTATAAAAATTTCTTCAGCCTCGGTTAGAAAAATGTTTGAAACCAGGGGAATAAATTTAATTATATGGCGAACTGAAATTTTGAAAAGTTAAATTTTGAGGAATGGATTCTCTCATTTTATTTTGCAAATAATATAAATATATTTTTACGATAACTTCGAAATTATAGAAATCAAAATATTGCCAAATTGAAATCTGGGAAATGAATTTTCGCCTCTATTTTCCTCTGTTTTGCAACTTGATTCTTTTTTCGCTACTATAAAATTGACCAAATTATGAATTGAAATTTTGTGAATTAAATTTCTGCAAAGTACAATTTCGAAAAATGTATTTTCTTCTTTATTTTGTGCCCTCTTGCAATTTGAATAATTTTTTATGACGATTAAATTTATTACAGGCATTACAGCAAAATTCATTTGTTGCCTTACCACCCCCTACAGTTACACAAATTCTTTCTCTCTCTCTCTCCGCAGTAAATTTCCTGAGAACCATCGCTAACGATTTTGAAATTCCGAAGTAACAACGAAAATCTTTCTTCAGGGGTACGAGGATGTCTGAACCTAAGGAACACCAAAAACCAGTGTATTTCGCACCCTAAGTGCCTTCCTATAGTGGGAGGTCATTGTTACAACGGAAATGGGAGCAAGCAAACAAACAAACAAACATACTGTCAATTTCGATATAAGTACACATACAGATCGATGAAGACCGACCGCAACAATTGACCACTCGACAATTTTCTTTTCACCACTGGACAATACCGAGAGCGACGACCAACCACCCCCTGAGCGACGGAGACACGGGGTCCATTTATGTAAGGAGAAAACGATAGACTGCCGTACCGGCTCCCACGATTCCAAATAAATGTCGTACCGCTTTTCCGTTTCAAACCCCAAAACACTTCCTTCTTCCGAAACATTAAACCAGAAACATTGATTTGAGAAGATGAAGCTTTCCATCCGCGTGTAACGCAATAAAAGAGACGGAGAGAAACAGATATATTGTATATGAGAGAACGTTAACGGAATATTGTTTCAAAATTTGGCTTGGTTTTCCATAAAACACGAGATATGAATTTTTGAAAAGCAAATTTTTGGACAAAAATTTGATTCGCGCGTGAATATTCGATATTTTGTTAAATAAAATGGACTTTTTATTGAAAAATTCCATGAAATTTGGTAGAAAAGGGGAAAATCCCAAGTTTTCAGTCACTTTTTGGGAAACATTCTGGTTATTTTATTATTGACATCCAAAATTAATAAAAATAACTCGGCAAAAGATACACAGCAAAGAACAAAAAATGGTTTTCCAGTTCCCACCCTGTATATCGATAAGACTTTCTGGAAATACAGAATTCTTTCTCCTCTTTATTTCACCAATAATTTTGTTCTTATTCGTTCGTTATCTCGTTAATTATGTCTATCAGTGGAGTAACAGTGCGTCACTTGGTCGTGCTTGTTGACAGCACGCATTTGGCTTCTCCTTCGCTCATCCTCGCTTCTCTCTTCTTCTCTTTTACATTATCTTCCAACACAATATTGCTATAAAATAATAATCGAAGGAGGACTTTCGTAATCACGTCTATACTTACATGTTTTCAAGTAACTGGGAGCGCAAGTATTTATTTTCTCTCTGTCAGCAGACGCCGATGCCTTTGCAAATATCAACAACAACAAATTAAACTGCGCTTGCAATTTTCCAGAAGTGTCTGTGGAGGAAAAGTGGGGAATTGTTGCGAATGATAGTCTCAAACTGCGAAACCCCAACGAAATCTTAACAAAAATTTATTGAATTTCTTAATATTTGTATTTTTGTAACATTTGGAAGTACTGTAGAATTTTCGCTGTATAGTAAAAATATGCAATATGTCTACTAGGTAGCAAATATTCAGACAAATAATGCAAAAAATAATATAAAATGGTAAAACTACCGGAAAATAAAAAGAGAATAATTGGCAAACATCCAATTAATTGTTATTCTTTAGTTTTCTTTGCAGAAAATTAATTTTTTAAGGGGGACGCAATCGAAGGAATTAAATAATTCATTTTCGTCTCGTTCTGACTCGAAATTTCTTACTTCCAACGAGATTTTAATGTTAATTATTGGAAAAACAATTTGTTTGGTGGAGAAACAATTTTTATTAAATAATAAAAATAGAATTCTTCCAATTCAAAATAATTTCATGACGTTACCCATCGATACGTAAAAATTCATAAGTGTTCCGTTGAATACATGGGAATGTATGTGCATACATACCACCGTAACTGAAATCGACATATATATATATATATATATATAACTCCAAGGGTGAGTGGAATATAACCAGTAGTCGTAACCCCCTTCGTTTCCTTTGGAAGCAAAGTACACTGGACCCTCGGACACGGTTCATAAACATTTTAAACAAAAATTTGGTGGAAGACTCTAAAATCTTTACCGCACAAAGAAAAGAGAAATTTGGTGTCTTTGGGGTGGACCGGAGCCATATAAATAATAATAAGAGCCATGTCCATGGATCGCGCGAGTCTAGATTTTGATATATTTAAAACTAAGCTCTTCCCCATTTCGAGAATGTCGGAAGTTTAACCGCATGTGGTCGTAGTCCTTTAACAGGATTCATTCGGTTGTGTTGCACAGTATGCATTATATCAGCATTTGCACATGTGGGAAACCATCCACTTGAGTTTATATGTACGTCTCTTCTGGGACTGCAGATGTTACAACTTGTAAGCTTCGACATGGGCATGGATGTATGGATGTGTATATATGTATATATTGAAAACTAGATCCTCTCTATAGAATCCCACATTATGATGATGATGATGATGATGATCATGATGACGATGACGAAGATGAAGATCAGGATGATGGTTTAATCATCGATATACTAATGAAGAACAACTTGATTTAATTAATCACGAGAATCGTGACCTTAATAGATCGATTAAACTCCTAACCCCTCTGAAAATATTGAGATGATCGATAAATCTAATAATGGATGTTGGATCTCATGTCGCAATAAATGAAATTTCGCCGAACGACATTGCTCGTATTTAGGAGTCCCCTGTAACGTTCGTGGCTCTATAAAAGGCAGGGGCCAATGGAAAAATTGGAATACCCAATCAGGTCGAATTTGAGAGAAAACGATTGTTATAAATAATTCTTCGAATTAACGTCACGTCATCGTACCAAATTTTCGACAAACGTATGCAAGTCAGGATCCGCGGAATAAGGAAATCAAGGTTTCACGAAAGTTCGTTTTTGATAATTTCCAGAAGTGGATGACTAGAAACCCTTTTTCTTTACACCCTTAGGAAGAAATACGACGCGGCGAAAACAAAATCACAAACGCCGGGATAATAGCATAGTCTAATCTTATTGTTGAACGTCACGTAGCATGAATAAGACAGTGATTGCCATCGAGAATAAAATATGATTTATTCTCGGAAAATACCATTCCTTCAAATCGCATCGTGATTTCTTCAAATTTATATTCCAGACTGTCTTTACTATCATCGCCTATTGTTTTAATAATTCCCCGCTGCAAATTAAAAATTCGAAATCTGACTAGATTCCAAATTTTATTATATTTCGTTTATTTCTGTTTCCACCGAAATGGCAATTTTTTTTATCAAATAATAAACAAGACCGGATTTGCATCGAAAAAAAAACAGGGAAAGAGAATTTTCTGTAATAGAAAAATTGCAAAATAATTGTAAAAAATAGTATAAAATAATTTACAAGAGCTGACTTTTAATTCGAGTACTAGCATTTTTGTTATGAAAAATTTACAATGACTTTCTCTACTTTTTTTTTATTTCTGCGATTCTTGAAGACCTTAATAAGGGGATCCTCAACTTTCAGTATTATGTACAGCCGGTGTAAGTTACTGTAAAGGCGTTAATCTGGCAGAATTAATCTAACTCAGTTGGATGCTTTCCCTCAATATGTTCTGTGCCGTAGAGAGGAGAGCAATAGATACCCTCGATTTGGTAACAACCCTTTCTCTCTATGGGGAGCTATTTTCTCACCTTGCTCTCGTTCGACTCAACTATAACCACTGCCATTGGCTAATTGTTTGCGACTAACCACCTGTGTCAATTGCAGAATTCCATCAGAATTCAATTTAATGCAGTAATTTTTATTTATTTTACCATTTTGGAGTAACCATTTTTATAATTTATCCAAAACAATTTATAAATTGCTCGTATCATCTATCGTAAAATTAGGAAATTTTCTACAAAAGTTGGGAACTTTTTATAGGAAAAAAATAAAAATGCGTGAACACGATAACATTTCGTGTGAGAAAAATTGTATATACGGAGTACCAAATTTCATAGTAGTCCATCTGTCAAAAATGGTGAATATAAAAAAAAACAGTTCGATTCTGGAACGGAAACTAAAGATTTGGTATAATACAGAGAAACACCCTTAGATTTTAAGGACACTTGTCGCGGTAGAAACATAAATAACAGCCGAATGCCCATAAATGCGTTAAAAATCCACAGACCGTGACTTCATTTAATGTGTTTCCGAATAGGGGACCTGGGGGAAAAAAATGAGAAGTGGAATGGCCACAGAAGGGGAGTTCCTTTCTTCAAATCTTACATGTTTGTATACGTAGCTTTCTTTGGTTTCGAATGTCGCGGGAGATTTTCAAGATCGCACAGTTTCTTCAAAACTGCACCTTCATATTTCGGGTCCCGTGATAAAAAAAATGAATTTCGGAACCGAGGGAACATCGATGTAGCAATTTCGCCACGCACGAAGATATTTTCACCATACACATTTATTTCTCCTTATACGAGAGAATTACTTTTACATGCGGAATGTATAAATGACGTCGAGTTACAGATACCTCGAAACAAATAGATAATAATTATTTAAAAGATATGTTTCACGCAAAAAAAAAATTGTCTTCGTTCGAAAACAGAAGGTAAGGTTTTTTTTTCTTGGTTATCTGAGAGTGAAATTCTACACCGACTTGAGGCACAAAACGCATAAAGATGGAACGAATAGTTTCCGAGAAATCGTCCGTTTCAAGGGGAAAAAACATGGGGAGACAAAAAAAGATCGTAATTCTTTCATTCGACCCTTAAATTTTCGAAACGAGAAAGAATCTTTGAAATTTCACCCCCGTCGTTATCAGGTCGAGATAATTTAGAGGATGGTTGGAGATGATAATTTTTACTGAGGATGTATGTTTCCTAATTTTTCAACGTATGCGATTCCCGTAAATTTTTTTTACTATATTTTAAACCATAAGAATTTTTTTACTATACCGTAAAGGGGTGAAGGGAGGTAATATTTACCGTATGAATTTTAGGAGGCATTTTGAAAAATCTCCAACCCCTACTATCTTAACAATAATCCCGTACAAGAATTGTTGCGATCCAACCATTATAATTTCCCGCAAATCCTTAATTATTCAATTTCGAAATGTTCTAACCCCTATTCCGAGATAATACGATATTAAACCGCACATAAACCGTCTAGAACCAGGGAGATGATTATTAAGGACTGTAATATGTGCAAAGGTATTCATCTGATATTTAATCGGACTTATCAGTTGACTGCTTTCTCTCAATATGTCGTATATACGTTATTTTATTATGAAGGAAAAGACCCTCAATAATATTCAAAAGCTCTCTCTTTCTCTCCTCTCTCCTCATCGTTTATATCAAGCTTGTAAGTCCAACGGTGAACTCGCTCGGTCGCCTTCCAACAAATGATCCACTTCAGACCTATATACATATATATCCTTTTGCTATAGGAATACACAGAACCCATGTCGAGTTTCCCATCTTTCTCATTCATTCATTCATTCTCTATCCTCGTCTCTACTATTTTGTCACTCCCCTATCGCAAAGTGGTATGGATGCGGTTACCACGGAGATGAGCTTGAAAACCCATTGGATGCTTGTAGCAGCAATCGGCTCATCGAACTTCTTCACGCATAAAGTATCTATTATTCAAAAATGAATACGTAGTTACAAATTGTAATATTCAAAAAGAGGAGAAGAAACTTTTCCCTTCTCCTTCGATCTCCTCCAAGACTTTCGGAGGTGAACGTAGGTGAGGGTGGAAATTTTTTACTTCATATATTTTTTTTCGTGTCGAGATTTTAATTTATTGTATTCAAAAAAGTTCAGAAATCCTCGTGATAAAATTTATTTATTTCGAAAAATATTAACGAACGAATTTCGCTTTTTGTTTTTGTAATTTAATTTTGCTCATTCATTTTTTGGTGATATTTGGACAAACTATCGAGAGGGAAGGGATTAATGGGTTAATTAAAATATTATTTCATTAATAAACCATTGGAAAATAATATGTTATTAAATTTCTTTTCTTTTCCGTGAAAAGTTTTCAGACCTCAAAGATGTTTCTGCTGGGAAATGTTTGGGGGACAAATTTTTTTCTGAAAATTTTGGTGGAATCGTTCCATAAAAAATAAAAGATCCATGCCAAGAAGTAATTAGAATTCGAATTAGATTTAATTACAGTAATTAGAAAGGTGTGATTGAAACCCGAAAGATTTTGCCAGAAATTGGAATTCCAAATTCCATAATATTTTTCCTATACACATATAAATGCCATTTATCCGCAGGAACGTTTTGAATTTCATTAACAAAATGAATAGTACGTGGCAAAAGAACGTCACCGCGGAGAAGAGAGTTGGAAGGAGTGTCGTAAATTGTATTTCAGTCTAGCTGGCATTGTAAATTCATGAAAACCGCATGGAACATATGAGCTGACGCATGCGACAATATTTCCTGCTTCCACTCCGTATGGATACACATCCAACGCGCACATGAACGGGTAAAATACATCCGAAGCTTCCATGGTGTATCGAAGCTTCTGCCACGTGGATATAACATGTGTAAGATTTGAACCATGTGCTTCGAGACATAGTAAAATTCACCATATGCAGCTTTGCAGATTTTCATGACACGACGGAAACTCTTGAGACACCATACGTCAAAATTGGTGTAACACGGTATAGAGGAAAAATTAATTGGCAAAACTCGCTAAAAATAAGAATAAAAACTCAAACCTTAGCAAAAATTAGGAATTCTTAAAGTTGCAGAAAAATATTAATAGTTGTGAGATATTATAAATTATAAGATTGTAAATTTAATAAAATTTGTAACAAAGTTTGAAAAATACGAAAATGTTTCTAGGAACGTAATGCATAAAATAATAAATGCCAATGCTATTACATTGAATGTAATTATTCTCATTTTTGCAATTATTTACTATTTTCCTTATAAATTTTTTTTATTTTAGGTCACGGGAGCACGTTCTTTATTTTTTGTCGCAATTTTTATTATTCCTTCGATGTAAATTTCCTATAAATTTTTTGTCCCGGTACGAGTTAGTTTCTAGGCTATTTTTT
Organism: Gasteruption jaculator; assembly: GCA_949825005.1. Taxonomy (NCBI): domain Eukaryota; kingdom Metazoa; phylum Arthropoda; class Insecta; order Hymenoptera; family Gasteruptiidae; genus Gasteruption; species Gasteruption jaculator. The sequence continues at coordinate 9,234,496 of OX463769.1, read as the reverse complement.
TCGCTCAAATTACTTCGTTCCACAAGATACGACTCCAAAAACCGTAATAACTATTTAAAGTCTGATATGAAATGCAACCTGTGTTGTCTGAGACTGAATGTGAGCGTCTACGTACACGATCGGAGTCCTCGAGTCCTCGTTTGTCATTTTCTTTCAGTGAAGAAACGGACAAAGGCTATTGTAGAAGATCCCATTGTGGAAGATTAACATACGAGCGTTATACGTGTACATATACACACCAACACTCGGAAACGAGGAAGCGAAGCTGACCCCTTAGGTGACACGTTGCATATTTATACCAGGAAACGATCAGTTGTCACTCGACAACGGTTGCCTCGATATCTATGTCCATGAAACTGAAGCACCGATGGTTTATAACCATCAATGAAAACAAAAATGTTTTTCCTTTTCTACATACATATATTATTTCAAGCCATTTTACGAGCAACCAATGTCGGAATGGTCTATCGAATCCATTCCCGGCGTATGCTAATGCACCGTCAGTTAGTCGAATCCGATGACTTTGCGCTTTTCTTCAAACAGAAACGATTAAGTCGATGACCATTTATGTGTTAATTGATTGAACATTCTTCTTTCCGCCCACTTCCTTCAAATCGTTCACCGTGAGTGCCTATGGACACCTAGAAGACTGACGAAGATGTACGCTGTAAGTCAAAAGGAGCACTGATTGTCAGTAGGTTTCTCTTGATCGACGTCCGCCAAAAATAAAAATATCGCAATTTTTCTGGACAGTCTATGGTTAGTCAGTTTCAGAGACTAATTACCAAAACCCAGATTTCTTATAATTCTCCGAACTATCCAAATATTAGTAAAAAATTAATATTTGGAGGATTACAAAAATTATTATTATTATTACAGCCATTAAATACTTTTAAAAAATCGAAACTGGTGTTTCGCCGATTTTCTTTTCCACTTTTCGTAACCAGTAGTACCCGAGCAAGCAAATAGCTTTGCCCCCAAATCGACACTATCTCAGAAACTCGTTGGAAGATCAAATCAGCTATATCTCTTTGTATCTAGACTTACTGACAAACCAGATCTCGAGGAATCCATGTTCAGGAAGAATCCAGACTCGAGATACCGGTAATTTCGAAGCGGGGAACACGTCATCGGTATTGTTGCAGCGAGAATTCGAATTCTTCTGGTGTCAGAACACAGAAGACGTCCGTATTCTCGATTGAGATAAAACGTGATAATCCGTTAGCCGGAGGAACAACCTGTGCAGTAACAAGGGACATGAAGGCGATCCTTGACATCGTATAGCATCGGCACGGACTTTAAGCTGGTGCTATCAATGACGCTTAGCAACGCGGAAGCCATTAGCCATATGGCATATGCCATAGCACGGCCGGCTACGTTGCACGTCCGTCAGCATCATCAAAGAGTCATGCATTGAAGTCGGAGCAAGAGGGAGGTATCTGCTCCTCTTTCCGACGAAGGAAGATGCTGAAAGAAGAGTACGTACAGAAACGCAGCAATCTAAGCGCACATAACAACGGTGCTCCTGGTGCGGATGATGAGTGCAGTACACGTACGAGAGCGTGAATACAGCCATAACTTGGCAACGTACGTATATAGATGGGGAATAACAAAGAACCATAAGTATATTATCGTAGAAGCGTAAGTGCCTCTTCATAGCATTTATCTATGATTGTCTTTATTTCGCCCGCTGCGGTGTATAGCTATATAGACATATTATATTAACGCTCCGCCTTTGCATTAACTTTTTCGGAGAAGCATGGGAATTATTATCTTTACGGGGTCATTACTCGCTTTAGAAGGTTCTTTCCACTGCGAAGCGAGGAAAATTCAGGTACCAGAAAAATCGCACTTCCGCCAAGAACTCGCGATCCGACTTAATGGACTCGGGGTGTGAAAATCGCGATGAGAGGCAAGTAGGCTCTTCAATCGTTCTCCAGCCATCCGAGAAATAGATCCCAGAAAGACTTCGGAGGACGAAACCAACGGACTTCCATGTGTCCTCTCTGTAGGGGAAGTGCGTCTATATTGGACCACTTAACGCTATTTCTACCGAAGGTGTCAAAACACACCTTTCAGAATTTTAATTTAAAATTATTTTCGAAGTTCGATTTAATCTTTTTTGAAATTCACAAACGGAAGTCGCTTAGAAGAGCAATTATGAAAAATTTGGTATTAATTAAGAAAATCTATTTTAATTAGAATTCTGTATTTTTGCTTTTGGTTTTTTTCGATTATGTATAATTGGCGCGGTAGAAATCGCGTTAAGTAAGCTGTTGATGGGCCCAAAGTGAAGAAAAAGGTAAAATACAAAGTGATTTTGAAAAAGGGTACATTTAACGATAAGTAGAAACCTATGAGAGACACAAAAACGAGAGTTCGTCATGAAAAAAATTCTAATATGAATTATTTCTTGAATCAAAAAGCGGTTCTGTTTAGGTGGTGCTCCAATTTGAGCGAATTTCCCCTACCTTTTGCACAGGGTGTATAGAAGGAAAAAAGAAATAATGAGCAGACGGTATTGAATGATGGAAATATCGTTACGTCACAAGAAAAATGAGACTCAGTGTCTTGGAGGAATTCGGATATCCGTAAGTCTTTTGTCTCGGAGTTGTATTTATGGTAATCTATTCGATGCATTTTATCGACAATAGAGCACAAGACTTTGCTACCACAAGTATTAAAAGCCTTCTCTCTGTCAACCCTTTTCTTCAAACCCTTGTTCTCTGGGGATGTACCCTATCATCGGGTGTATATACTCTCGGTTCTTTCCCGGGGGAGACAATGATTCCCTCTCTTTTTTCTCTTTTTGCTGTTAACTATAGTCCTTTCTTTCTTTCTCTTGAATCTCAATCGCTCGCAAAAAATCTCATTTATCTATTGTATCCTCGCGTACTAACAGAGAAAGAGATTAACGTTGAGAAAATAAGGAGAAAAAAACACGGAGAAGAAGAAAAAGGTATTTTAAATCATGGCTCGTGCAGGTTATGCACTCCGATGATGTTGTAAGACGTGTTTATTAAGACTCCACTTTTTTCCTTTCTCTCCTCTTTTCTTTCTCACCCTCGGATCAAAGGTTGAGGGATGATTTTTGACTCAACAGTATTATTAGGGTCCAGAAATGACTTGCGTATATATTCTCCATTCACTCTATGCTTTTTGCTCTTCGTTGCGTATATATGCATACGTGCATACATATACTTCTCTTTCTTACCTCATCTCTCTTTGCTCACCTGTCAGAGCCTAAATCGACTTCCGTTTATTAGATTGCCTCCTAATATTTGATCCTTCTCGGGACACGGAACGAAAAAGGTATCGATTTACCGAGAACGGTGATTCCAGGGGTTAGCGACGAATTTCGAGTTCTTGGCGAGGTTCGGTCGAAGTCGTTACATAAATTAATGCCGTTTAACGGAAATGAAAAAGGATTGATTGAATTTATAAGCGAATTTCTCGAGAATTGTTGGAATAACGATGAACGTAGTTATCCTGCCCCGATTTTCCGCTCGCATGGGCCTGGGCCTTAGCATTTTCACGACCTTCTCGTTGAATCCATTAAATTCCGAATTCAAAAGGTAACAGAGTTAGTCGAAAGCCGTTGACGTTCGCGATTCATAAATCAAAACATGTGGAAGTCCGGAAGGGAATACAAAAAGGTAGTAGGAAAGCGAATGTAAAAAAAAGAGGGGGTCCAAAGAAGGTAATTACTTCATCCTATGTGCAAACAATGAAACGGTGCCCCTTGTCCTGCGTGAGAAACAAAAAAATCCCCGGTCAGTATGTGTATATCTACTGCTGAGACCGAAAAGGGAATAACTCCGGGTTCTTGTGAATCGGGATTCCGCCCTTTTGGGACCCAGTTATTGGGATATACACAGAGAAGTTTGCGTTGTGGACTTTTTACCTGCTGAATGTTTTCAGAAGCAACCGATATATTCTAAAAGGGCCAGTTTAGGCCCAAAGATTATACCTTTAACGTCTTGTGCAATGAATTACATAAGCATTAATCAGCGGGATACCTACTGAGGGTATACCAAAATTACCTCGTAACCAAGACAATACTTTGACAAAAATCCTTTCTGAGGTTACCATCGAATACCTCAACTGTCGGAACGCTTTTGCGTGCATTAACTAATAATGTGTCTTTTTGTTACTCCGAAAATTGCCTTTACACGTTTCCTTTATCAAAACTCAGAAGTAGTGGCAATTATTTTTATGCGGTAGCGGAATTTTTCAAATGTACGACGTCAATTTCTCGAAAGTTACAGGTTTCTAGGTACATTTTTAAAATAATTAAACTTATTGAAGAAAATTGTCATATCACTAATTCGGATTTTTTGAAATTGTTAGAATTGGCACGAAAATGGTAGAATTCGTACTAAATTATTGCAATTTTGTAGGGTTCGAAGCAGAAATTTTTCCGTGTCTTTCTAGACGAATCGAAATTTCTAATTTATTCAGTTTTAAAGCTGGGACTCTTTCCTTTGAATTTCATAATTTTCAAAAAAAAAAATTTTGTAAATTTTCCTTTAAAAGTGAGAAAAACATTGGCAAAAGCATCCACAAATAAAATTCTCCATGTTGTAGCAGGTCTTCCATCTTCATCTATAAAATTCCGTATTCCGCATAAAAGAAAAAGATGTTGACTCATAAAAAATAGCTATTTTTGAAACAGTACGATTATAAATGTTCAACCTCTTGTTTCCATGGTTTCCTATGTACAAATTAGTACCCCGGAGCCGTATTATGAAAGGATGGTGCAAGATTTCGACACCGGAGAGCGTTCCGCGGTACCCACACACCCCCAATTAAGGGTACAGCTTTGAATATAATACAAAGATAATTAATTGAGACGTAGATTAATGTTTCATCGTGTAGATTTCCTTTCATCCTTTATCTCGTAATTCTATCAAGGATGTTTTCAATTAATGATACATTTCCGACACCACCGAAAGATTTTACATGCATTTTGCTGGTCTTGTAGAGAAACAAATAGGGAGCAAACGAGTGACAGTTTACGTAACTACAATTGCAGTTGCAATTCTCGCGAAAAAAATCATTTACAAGATACCATTTTTTGTTAATATCCACATTAATAATCGAACTTAAACATTTTTTAAAGAAAACAAAAATTACATCTTATTCTTTAAAAAGGGGGAGGATTTTTGGGGCAGCTGAAATTTTTGGTTTTGGATCTCCAGGATCTCTAAAATGCACAATCGTAGGTTCTAAATGTAGATTTGCAACTTTCCCGTTCTTAGAACGTGCATCAGCTAAAAACAATATAAATCTTTCTTTTCTATACAAATCTACGATGTATCGAACCGTTCGTCGAGGTTTATATGCACAGTTGGTATACGTCAACTCGTCGTTATTGATAGCTTCTTTTTTCGTAGCCCGAGTGTCCCGTATTTCTCAATACCACACCTAGTATTCTTTACTACCTCTCGTGCATAAAGTCATATTGCAATGACGGTTCATAAAACGCAACTATTGAACAACGCGTTGCACCCAACGTCACTGTGTCAATGCATTTATAGATACGGGCATCCATACAAAAGTCACCGTTTAATCTTGGGAACGTTTCCTAATCGGATTCTTTTTTTATTTATGCGCTGCAACAAATTATTGAGCTCAAACGATGTATGAGTATCTGCCTATATGTATTGGTTTTCACAATCCGCATGTCGATTGTAATGCCGGCAATAATCTTGCAAAACTGTAGATTTCAACGTAGGCACGATATTGGTTACGCGAAAAATCGTGACTTTTCCAATAATTTCCAAGCAACTACGCGAGTTGCAAATTTGAAGCTTGTTTAGACTTTAAAAACCTACGATAAATAGATTTTTATATTACCTGTAAAAATAATTATAATAATAGTGATAATAATAATTGTTAAAGAGGTTAGCGTAAATAACGGATGTTTATTTGCACCAACTGGTACTTAGGTTGCTACAGGGAAGTAATAAATTCGAATACAGTAAGAATAGATATAAGCTCGTATGCGAGGTGAAGCTCTGCGAGATCCGAACCCGACGTTGGTCTCCTTCGCAATGACGATGAAACGGCAGAGAACGCGAGGTGTCGCCACCGTAGACGGGCGATCCGTGTAGCGCGGGTTAAACCGCGCGATTCGAACGCAGGCGATCTTCAATAATAATAATAATAATAATAATAATAATAATAATAATAATAATAATAATCATAATCATAATAATAACAAATATTGTGGTTGCATCGTTTTATAAAAATAACGAAAACCAAATTATTATTAATATAAAATGTCAATAGATTGTATGAAACAAAAATACTAATTAATTAAAAGTTGAACATAAAAGACTTTGAAAAGAACTTTAAACCCGAAAGGGTTATAATTAGGATTAATTTACAATATTTAATTCGAAATAAGGTCTTAAATTTCAACTCGTCCATTCCTTTTTTCGAGAAAATTCACCCCGAAATCATATTCCGATTCTGCGGAAATTCACTGACGACTAAATTCTCAGCCGTGCGCCTTGGGAGTCGAACAAAGGCTGCTGCGCGTGCAAGGAAGAAAAAAGCGTTGGCGTTAAATAAAATTAAAAAAAAAAGAAGGAGACGCGAAAAAGTTGGAGTAACAATTTTCTTTCCGGCTCCGAAAACATGAGAAATCGCATTGGAATTACGGTAGCGTTAAAGCCTAAGGTATAAACGTTAGCGATATTAGCGGTGTTCGGGGCGAGTAACGTTGTAGACGTAGCTGCATCCGTATCGGTAGGCGAGCAAGTAGCATTTCAACGAGAACGTAGTGGAAAGCGTAGTTGGTTGACGTATTAACAACCACCCACACGTTAATCGTCAATCCTGTTAGCGCCGCCGACAGGGCACCCTGCTGTGGTAAAGGATCATCCCTTAATCCGTTCATTCGCATCCCTGAAGCTCTCAACTGCGTCTACCATACTGAGAGTGCAGTACGAGTGAGTGGTTACGATGAAGCTGCACCCCAAAACTCACTATACAACTATACCATGGCACTACTCTAAACCCTCCACGTTCGTTCCTCTGTTTTCCCGTCCCTCTTCTCTCTCTCTCTCTCTCTCTCTTTTTACCGTCTCTTTTTCGAAACTATACAACGCGTGTATATGCATACAGACTTGTCATCGTCACTGCACTCCCCGTGCATACAAGAACGGTCCAACGCGGCGTTAAATGCATCCCTGTTGCTGTTTTATTCGGTAGGATGGTCACTATCGTGCGGGAATCCTGCGGATTGCGCATAACTCGGGAGGGATTAAACCCCAGGAATCTATGCCGGTCCAATACCGAGACGCGGTACCAAGGAAACAAATATGCCAAAAAAAAAAACCGAGTAAATTGTAACCGGAACCCGGAGATACCCCAATTATTTGTTCTCCCCCTGCACGAGATGACATCGATCTTCAAAGGCATCCGAATTCCTCGAATTCTGATCAAAATCGGAAAGTCGTCTATTTTTTTTTTTTTCATTTTCATGAATGGAAGTTCAATATCGACTGCCACGGGAGGGTAGGATCGCGGTCAGCGTCTATTCACGCGGCATTTCAACCTTTCACGGATATCAGGTTGCCCATTAGCGTCGCTGGACTGGCTATTCAGTAATTACGGCTTAATTAATCCTACGGACTTCTCTTCCGTGCTTGTCTGATTAACACAGAAGCGCCACTCTCAAAGGCGAACAGGAGAAGCAACATCACTCGGTGTATATGTATACAGTTTGTGTACATATGTATGGGATCTATGTACCCGGGTATCTACTCCCACGTCCAAAAGTCCACGAACCACTATTCATCGAAAGCCCAGAGTCTCTTTTTGGATGGTTTGGGTGCGATGGAATAGGGTACCTCGTGCCAGGACGAGCATAAGATCCGTACCGAAGCTTTGACGGTTCTATTGTTACACGTAATTTGTTTATGCACATGGTAATTGTTATTAGGTGGAGGAACTGCGGTATTTTCATACAGATTTTACGAACTATTGTCGTTTGGAAATTCGGAAAGAGCATAGATCGAATTATAGGTTCGAAAGTACCGTACGCGTACCCTTTTCTTGGTACTATACAGTAAGTACCGTAAAAAACCCCCGTCTTTTCTTTCCTGCGTGATATTGAAATCATTGTTTCCTAACCCCTTTCATGCCGAGTCGAACAGGTAGATGACAAACAATTGTATCCTCTTACCGTTTTGTAGACGTCGAGGGGATTCAACCCTAACACGTACGATTAAAAGATTCATGGACCAGAAAAACATGGCTAACAGACGGAAATTTCACTTACACCCGAAGGAATCAGCGTGAATAAAGGTTCGTGAGAATTATTTGTTTCTGCAAGTTACTAATTATTTTTTTCCGATATTTTGGAAATATTGATTTAAAAATAGGAAACTCGAGCCAAAATTTTAAACCTTCTTTGTTCCCAAAGGTCGTAAATTAATCGTAATTCCCAACTTTTTAGTTCTCAAGTTCTAATTTTTATTTTCTAAATAATATAATACGCTAAATAGTATCAACATAAAATTATAAAAACGTGGACATTACTATTGTTTTTAAAAAAATGTAAAATAATAGAATGTTATTTTCTTTCATTGATAATTCAAGTGAAATTTTTAAACTTTTTTCATAATAACTTTGCAAAGTTTGAAAGTTCCACTCGGGGAGGATGGAAAAAGGGAATTAAAGGTAAATGTAAAATTCAATTTTTCGAATTTTAAGCGAATCCGTGATATGTAGAGCTAGAGAAATAATTGGTAATTAGTGATTATCTCTTCAAGTCATGTAAGTGGTTTAGGTGTCGATTTTTTGCAGCCACGGCAATTGAGAGCCAAAAAGAAAAGCCCTCGCGGTAGGAGAAAAAAGAGAGATCGTTATATAGGAAAAACTTGATACTGTAAAAGAATGAAAAAAGTCCGAAAAGCGTAATAAAATAGAGCATATACATGCATTTTGGAAGATAAATTGCTTTTACGAAGAGGTAATTTACAGAGTGAAGCTTCAATAATAATCATCCTTTCCTCCTCATCCTTTTGCCACTGACCATTCTCCAGTAACAAATTAAAGTTGAGTGTATAAATGAAGCAGCACTCTTTGAAACGGTCATGTCTCATCAATTACACAGATGCCTAATTAACTTCACCAAACTATTTTACGGTTATCTCCTTCTTTTTGTCTTTTTCTTGCCCTTTTTCTTTCTTTCTTTCGCGAACGAACGTAACTAATAATAATTGTTTATTACTCAAGCTGGATTGTGGTTTGTTGTAAACCGAAGTGCATTTAAATGACGCGAAAGAACGTAAATTACAGCCATAAAAAATTATCCCATATCGCAATTCATCATAAGACTTTTCCAGCTTCCTTTCTATTCTCTTCTGTCACCACGATTAAGAAACGACAATTTTTAAATCGTCACAGCGAATAGAAATTGTAAAAAAAGAATCTTTTATCGATACTCAATCATTTTTCGAAATTGAAGGTTCCATTTAACCCTGTAAGTGCGAGAGAGACGGACGATAGTCCCTTTCTCTCTCTTGAAGTGACGGCATCAAATGAGAAGTGGCTAAATTAGAGGCAATATTAATTTATCATATCCAGTAAATAAATAAATAAATAAATAAATAAAAAATTCGTTTCCTCAGTCGTTCGGTTCGAAATTAATATTCCGTTTTAAAAAAAGGGCAGGATAAAATTCTGAAGAAAAAAAACCCCATTCGGTGTAATTTTTTTAACACCTCAATCCTCTGACAGTTCCACAACACTTTCTGTTAATTCCGATGATGGATAGAAAAAAGGAATGATCTCCTCCTCTATGTATGTACCTACCGTAATCAAAAGTTTCCAGGGAGATAAATTTGTTTCTGCAATTAGATACTTTTCAAGTCTCGAGAAGGAGGAGAAACATTATCGTTTTAGAATAAAATCAACATCCGCCGGAATGGATAGTGTTTCAGTCTTGGACTGTTATACCTGTACATACATATCTCATTAAAAAGTATCGCATCAGACGTGCTTTCTAAGAATTAATACTGATTTGATTTTCGACACGTGCTACTAACCGATACCACATTCCAGGACACCTACAGTATTTTTAATATTATAGAAATTTACTTGATTGGTTTTGAAATTTTTCAATATCTAATTTAAATTTAAATTTATAATTGTAACTTAATCTTAATTTGATTTAACTTCATTTTTAGTTTATAATTTAATAAAACTGTTTTTATTAAATAGTGCAGTACCAATATAAATATTTTTTTAATTATTAAAAAATAACCTTGTCCAGAGTCACCTTAAATTTTTCTGTTCATTTTTAAACTTAATAGGGTAATCGAAAAAAAATAGAATCTATAACTTAAAAAAAGATAAATAAAAAAATATCGTCCTCAGATTTCGATTATAACGTCAAAAAATACATAAGGAGACACATTCTAAATAAAATTACGGAAAAAAATGTTCAAGATGTAAAACCATAATTAACACATTTTCTAATCACACACCGGCAGTTCTATAAAAGTATGTCCTGCTGATATCCGTCACGTAGTAGAAAATGGCTCGAATTCCTTACCCTACGATTTATGATACGAGAAGACGGAAGAGAAGAATATTAGGCTGTATCTTTTTAAGCTCATTTGCGTGTGTACAGTGAAGAAAGGTAACTTTTAATAGCATATAACCGAGCTTATGGCTATTGAAAAAGGCTACCGTGAGATATGTCGTTAATTATCTATATGAAGGGGTGTCAACAGTACTAATGATGTCCGTAGATGGTGATCATCGTCTTCGCATTAACCATAGAGGCTATGCTCGTCAAGCATTTGTTCAAGAATGTTACTAGTTTCTATACACGTCTAGAATAATCATCCTCAATCATAATCATGCGTGATGATTATACACATTGGACAGATTGTTGTTTATCGCCGACACGAGGTGAAGTATTGTCCATAAATTTTCGATTTTTTATTTCCCTTAAAATATTTACATTAAAAAGGTGAAGATTAGATATATCTGAAAAAAAGGAAATTCTTTACTCGATTTTAAATTGGAATTTGCGTTTCAAGTGAAAGAGGGAAAAAGCAAAAAAGATTTTTATATTGGGATTATGTTAATCTCCGATGATTTTGAAAAAATAACGAATTCAATTTTCTAAACGTTTGAAAAGCCTTGAAATTTCAAAAAAATAAAATGTACAAATTTCAAAAAAATATCCTAGCGAAAGAAGAATAGTTTCGGCAAAGAAGAAAACTATTATTTTGTTTTTACGAAAATAAAAAGAAAAAGTTATATTGAAATATCATTTATTTATTTATTTCCTATGATTCTAAAATAAGCAAGAACTAAATGTTCCAGAAAGAAACTAGAATACGGATTTCTTAAAATCCGTATCATTCGGTACAGCAAAAGTGTCTACACAAATCTCGCGTCTTAACGTTCCTCCCACATAATAAAATATACCATGCCCCAGTTCCTTCCTTCCTTCGTGTGGTATATTATCCCCATAGAAATTTTTTTAGGAAAGGGGCAATATGAGACAGAATTTAGATTTGAACGGCTGGTTAAAGCTGGTGGAATGGGTTTTTAATCAGTGTATTCCGGACAATAGTCAACCCCCGGGGGGTCTACCCTTGATAGCTATACCTCTTCCTTTTGGCCCTTGGATGTGCCCTCGTCCAACCCTATATTCGTCGTCTCCCGCTTCAGCCCAAACCCACACTGGTGGCTTTTGAGTTGAATACGTTGCGTGTACTAATTCCAAACAGGGTTGTATTAGTACATATATAGAAATCGTGTACATACTTGGTTATTACACGCCATGGTGTACATGCAGATCTACTTTTACAGTTGTATGTACAGTGGTAGCGGTAATGGTGGTGATGGTGATGATGATGATGATGATGATGATGATGATGATGATGATGATGATGATGATGATGACGATGGTTGAAAGTGAGACCACAGTGCAATCAGTGACGGCCATATGTCACGCGGGTAACATTAGCGCGTACTCGCGTCAATTGAGGGGAAATATCGGGTCTCTGGTTTTTTATTCTTTGCACCCTATTTTTCAAATACATCGACGAGTCGCAGTGTAGGTACTTGAAATGGTCGTGGGATGAAAACAATTGTTGATAATGTACACCAAGACAGATTCTATCATTACGCAGGTCGAATCTGTCATTTTCTATACACACGAGATGAAATGTAGATACCATAATTTGTAACTATATGGTAAATATACCATACGTAGAAGACAATGCAATTTTTTTCTGTGTTGATTATAGGCGAGTCTCCATTTTAACAGTATTCATTGCAGAGTAACGTAAAAATTAAGGTATTGCAATTTTGAGATCCAGTTCCAGATTTAATTTCGAAATTCGACGAATTTTGTTGTAGGAATGCGTCAAGAAAACCTTTTTTCAAAACAAATTCACTCCCGATTTGGTGTACGACTCATTTTTGAACGAAAAAGTCTGTGTCCAAAGAAATTTCCGTCACACAAAGATTTTTTTGTAACTCCAAGTTACTATTTAAAATTTCAGTCTTTTTGAATTTTTTGATTTTTATTTCTTAAAAAAGTATCGTTTTTTCTGCAGGAAAATACCAATTTTGCATATTCGAATTTTCTGTTGATTTGCACAATTTTCGAAATCTCTAGTGACTCAAAAAATCGCTAGACTCTTTTTCTCGATGTACAGTTACACTGGAAGAACTTTCTTCCTTCCTCGAAGAATGTCTTCCTACTCCTACAGTTATCTTAATACGCAGCGATTCGATTACCAAGCAGATGCATTATAAATGACCCAGACGCACTTTCATGTGCTTTTCTTCTTGATAGAAGCGCAAACACGTGCCTCCTTATCCTAATCTTAAGAGGTACTTATTCGCTCTATCCACAGCTAAACATTTTTCGACTGTGCACTTGGTTAGACTTTTTTATACAGATAGAAAGTGACTCTTCAGATATTACGATGTACTTCTACTTAAAAAAAAACTGTTAATGTGAGATGTCGAAAAAATATTAATAGAGAAGAACCTTATCGTTGTAATTGTTGGGAATAATTGTAGAAAAATCGCTATCGGAACTGCTTTCTCTTTGAATACCCGGGAAAGTTTCTCTCGTGTACGAATTTCTAATGATTGGTATTGATACTGGGTCGAGCTGATAACAGTTATTAAGATTTTGCTAATTTTTTTGAGGCAATGTAAAAATTTTCTGTTGGTCGGGAACGTCTTTGTCGTAATAGGAACAATCAAGATTAACTCCTATGTTAGAAATGAAATTTGTTAAAAAAATAATAACCTCGTTTCCGTAAAGTTAAATTATAAAGTGAATTGAAAAAATGATAGATATTCATAGAAAGTTACTGATAAATTGCAATTCTACCGAAAACTTTGGCTTTTATTATTTATTTTTACTGTATATATTATACATGATTATATTATTTTTATTGTACAACCAACAAAAATTTTTTTTACTGGTAACATTTTTATTCGTAAAAATATTATTTTTCATCGCAGACGCATCCTCGTTATTTTTGTATGGAATTTCTAAAAATCTTTTTTCTTCCCGAATATGGGAAAATTAGAAAGTTCCCATAAACGGTTAAAAACCATTTAAAACTTTTCTTTGATTTCCGATACGTCCGTGTATCTACGCGAACCATCTGGAGCTAATGTTCCTTAAAATTTACTCAAGACAAATTTCACACACTTTGCAAAAATGCAACGGAAAGCTGTTTACACACCAGCAGATTTCACGGGAGATTAATGAATCCGAAGCCACCGATGCTTTTTAAAATGGAACGGTCAGGCTCTGGTGTTTGATGTAAGACCATTAGTGCAGCACGCAACCTCTATCGAATTTTCCATTTACTTTCCCTCCTTTCTTCCTACACTTTCGATCTTCGCCATCATTAACTATGTAGTTGACCGGTGCTCCGGTATTGTTCAGGTTCCATTACCGAATGTAACATCGCATTAACGATTTTGGATTCGGGGTAGAAAGTATTATTCCTTCGGCCCTTCGTGAGTCCTGTGTTTGCCGAGGACTCGTCTTTCTTCGGAAACTGCGAAAACTGTAGAGTTCCGGCCCGAATTGATTCTTCTTTTATTGCTCTCCAACAAAATTTAGTAACAATTGGTGCAATTTGTTGAAATTTTTCAAATCGTATCGAATTTCGAAATCATCGAAATTTCTTCATCTGATATAATATTGATAACTATCAGCCCCAATCACTCTAAAATCAGGATAAAATATGAAATGGAATAATAATTAAAGAAATTAAAATTTTCAAATTTTATAATGGATATTTTCAAAATAGAAACATACTCCTAAATTTTTGTGCAAGGGTTTTTCGTTATTTCGTGACGAAATCACATTCGATCGGAAACCGATTAAGGAAACTACCCTTCTTCCGCTTTTCCCTCCCTTCCAGTCTTTATTTATTCCAACGTCATTAATATGTTGATGCACAGAGGTAACTTCCGAATTCTCCTTTGTCGAAGCTCGAGCTTACAGGGAGACGGATGACCATAAATAATTATAAAAGACAGCAGCGACAGTGGCTGCTATATTTGAATTTTCATGTGAGAAGTTTCTATAATAATAGCAAGGGTCCCGTACGAAAAACCATTAATTTATCGTAAACTCGTACGAGGGACGTCTTCCTCCGTTCTTATAAAGGGATTCTTCTATCTTGACCCCGACTAATCGTGGGACAGGTGACCACTATCCCTAAAACTACTGACCGGTAATATGAAAAAGGGAAAAAAGTTCTCCAAGGGTCAACTTTTCCCGTCCCCTATGCAAATCCCCGCTCCGGCATACGTGCCATCCCAACTTCCAAACCAAGTTTTTGATTTATTAGTAACTTTCCGTTGGCTCGTGTATCAAAAATCTCACGTACGGAGCGGGAGATGTTCAATAAAAAAATTAGGAATCTCAACGTCGATTGCGCAAGAGGAGGAAAGAATTTGGACTTAATTACGTGTCTTTTGTTATCCCGACCCTTAAATTCGGTCCTCGGACATTGTCTTGACTTACGATAGTGAGAAAGGTTCTAATAAAGAGGAAAGTTATTAGGATGTAGCCGTTTTGCTCACCACCACGGCCACCGCCAGCGCCACCGTCACAAAGACGAGAGTTACAACAAGGGGTTGAATTCTCAGGAGACAAATCCGTACAGTGTGGTATCGTCGTCGTCATCGTCGTCGTTTTCTCGACGCTCGGTTCATAAATAAATTAATTAAGAGCACCCGGGCAACTGATAATGTTAAAATAATACCACCAAAGGACAATGGGAAAGGCGCTCCCGGCGTAAAGACGTATACATAGTAGGTAGTTCTTAAACTCGCTCTCTCGGAGTTAATTTCGCGGCATTAACAGTCGAAAGAGTGCGAACAAAAGGGCTCCAGGGAGAAAGCAGATAAGGGATAGGAAGGAGGCAACACAGGAAATATGAACACACTCATAATATAGGCACCTCCTCTCTTACAGTAACATCTCTCAACGTGCAGTGGTTCTCCAATCATTTTTTTCCTCGCTTCTCCCGGTGTCGGAGATTTTTCTTTCCGCCCTAAAAGTTTCCTTCAATTTTTTTTAGTTCCATATTTTCGGAAATACTTGGTTCTAGGGGAGGAAATGGAACTTTTCTCCCAAATTTTTTGCAGAAACCTGAATTTTTGCAGTTTTTGAGTAAAATCAGGTGATACCAATAAGAGAGATCGCAAGCATTAGAAGTTTGGCATCGCAGTTGGAAAATTGGAACGAGTTTCTTCGTGGAAGGTGAAGAGAAACCTCGAAAGAAGGTTCCTAGTTTCAGGGGGTGAGGTTTAAGGGTGGATGACGGGTTTGAGAGACACGGGGCAAGAAGAAATCCGTGCTACTTTGTACACTGCATGTACACAGAAGCTCGTGGTTTGGTAATAAACCTATCAAAGACATACGGCAAGATTGCGAGGCGAATGGCAGAGGCCAGCGGCGTCAGCGATATCTTGGTCTTTTCTCTACACCACCACTGTACAGTGTTCGCTATACAAACCCCTAAGATCGAAAAGGAAAATCTGGGTCGCTGCAAAAAATTGTCGCGTGCTAGTCAATAGCTCTTTCGCTATGTTAGATCTAAGCTATGGGTGAGTGTGTCCCAGAAAGTACCGGGTGATTCGACCGTAAGCGTGTGAATCAATCTTCACCCCCTTTTTTTTAACTAACGGGTCAAATATTTATGGACAAAAATTAAGTTTACACTTAATTTTTTAGTTTTTTTTATTTTAATATGGATTTTCAGTTTTTTTTATTTTAATATGGTTTTAATATCATATATATTTTAATATCAGTTTTTTTTATTTTAATATGGATTTCAAGAGTAATATAGATAATTGAGAAATATACGTTACGTGAAACAAAAAGTTCATGTTACATTGTTTCAATGAAATGTGGAATCAACCTTGTACTTTTAGTAATCGCACATTTATTGTAAATTCAATATTATAATAAATTAATATTAATATTTTATATTAATATTAATTTATTAATAATATTAACTCTATATTTCTAAACAAAAAATTCTCTAAAATAAAAAATTCATGTTACATTGTTGCAATTAAATGTGGAATCAACTTTATATTTCCAGTAATTGTAACTTTTATTTTTTTTTTAGTATAGAAAAATGAATGAATGAATATTCCTCCTGACGTTAAGGGATGAAAAGTTATGTGGAGCGATAAATTCCAACAGCCACCGAAAAAATGAAGCCCACGAATTATTTAACTCCCAACTAAATTAACGATAAAAGTGGTTGGAATGACAATGAGTGTGGTTAGAAGTAGACAGGTCCAGTAAGCGGCAAATATAATAATCGGTACGCCTCCAATTATCGTTGAAACTTTTCCGAGGGTACGTACCCTTGCGGTAACCACCGTGCGGATTGGATCCTCACGGTATCGGAGTCGAACCTTCAACTTCCAAACAACGCGACTTTATTTAAAGTGAAAGATAAAACTAAAGGAACGAGTAGTGGTGAATTCAGGGAGGAACGTTTCGTTTTTGACGTACAAAAAGTAATTATGGGATGGTTTCCGGTAATCATATCTAGAGCGCATTGAATGAACGAACGCATTGTTCGGCCACCCCTTCACCGATATTTACTTCTACCCTGTATAGCTAACTCTCTTTCTCTTTCCTCCATTTACCCTCTTGCGTGTACGTACACGGATAGATAAATACACGTATATGTATTCAACGTGCGACTACCCCATATTACTTTAACCATCATTGCACACCCCCTTACGCTGAAAGTTGCGGTTACCCGATCACTCGCCCTTATATATCGCAATGGGACGTCCGTTCCCGGAGTTCAGTGCCTTGAGCGCTGCAGTAATCTCAGATTTCTCAATTTTTTCTTTAATATATGTATGTATTCGTATGAATTTTAGAATGCAAATTTTATTAATTTCAGAAATATTTGATTTTCAAAGGGCTGTTGAGATGAATTATTTGCCAGGCACGAAAATCGGAAATTAATTGCCAGAACTCGATTAGCTGCGAAATTGTGGGATTATTGATCGTGATTAAGTATTACTATTTATTAAATCGCTGCCAAAAAATTGTACAAGGGAACGAGTGGGGGTTCGATCATTCCTAAAAAAAAGAAAATATGCTAATAATTTCTAATTTCCACCCCGACTCGGTGTTTGGAAAAATTAGCGAATAAGCAAATAATTTATAATTCCCGACCCGATTCGGGCTCTAGAAAAATCAGCAAATAAGCAAAGAATTTTGAATTTCCACCCCGATATATTGGGGGTCTGGGTATAGAAATTTCTTCGCGTTTCAGAAGGAAATTTGGGCTCCACAAAGAAACCTTCTCGCCTGCGAAGATAAAAATGCGACGGTAGGATCCACGATTGATACTATACACCTCGGCCAAAACCTAAATTTGACCCTCGACGTCAATGTTGACTTTTAGAGCCTCGGTTCAGTCAAAGGCCGCATTATTGACTTCGGTTCAAGAGTGCCAAGCGTCGGCTTGCAACAAATTCTCAAGACGTATCGCTCTTTCCTCGTCGATTATATATACGTGCCATCCGTGCTATTTGCGTACGTGATAATTTGACTCATCGAAGGGGTGCAACGAGATGAAAAGAGAATATTTCGAGGGACGCCGAAAAAAAGTATCTAATACTCCATTGATATTAACGTCCGGTCCTATGCGGATCGTAAATCTGCGTGATTTACTGTAAAGTAGCGTCGTTTATGCAAACTTTGAAATCACATGCGAGATATGCGAGAAGAGTAACTGTCACGATAAATTTCCACAGTAGTCACGACCGTTCTCTCGATGGAAAAGTGCACGGAGACCCTTCTCTTCATTTTCTATGTATTGCAAATTATATAAGAAATAGTAGATTTCGAAACTCAACACTTTCGAATCATTTTTACTTCTCGAGTTTTAATTACACGTTATGTGTCTTCTAATTTTAGCGACTGCTCTCTTGAAATTGTAAGTAACCGTTGGTGAAGGATATGTTTAACAATTGCAACCCCCCTCACCCTTCCAAAAGAAAAGTACTCCAAATTTGCAACAAAATTGTTGCAAATGTGGAATATATAATATTTTGTATTAATTTTTTTAACACATTGTAGAACTATATTAGTCTGCGATAAATTATTCGTATTATTAATAAAAAGAAATTTACAAGTGCAAATATTGAAGTGAGAGAAATATTTCCCCAGAAATGCTTGTTAGACTGACAATGAGAAAAAGGCAATCATTAAAAAAATTAAAATTCCCACGAGTGACTTGGAATAATGACATAAAATAATTAGATTTTCATAAAATAACCTATACTTTCTGTTAAAACAACGTTTAACAAAAATCACACAATTTTTTTCAAGTAAAAAAAAAGCCAATAGTTTTCACGCGGTGCAATTTTTTATCGATGGGGTCTGAAAAGCCCCAGTGTATCAACTGTGTTATTTTCGTGAAGGAGACCAACTAAAGGTCAACTAGAAATATAGTTGATGTTCGCAGAAAAATTATTATAACAATTGTATCAATTAATTTTCTGTACATTATAATTTTCTTAAAGAAATATTTGATTTTTTGAAAATTTCTTGTACGTTTTATTATTTTTGGCCATAAATTTGCTATTGGCTTGATCAATTTTATCTTATTCGTGTATCACAGCTTGCGTGGATTTAATGTTCCTTATCTTTCATCCATAAGTGTATACACATATACATATATGTATATTCAAATAAATGCAGCATCGAAATCCGTATAAATTCGTCGAGTGGAAGAAAGAAAAAGAGAAGTGTGAAATCCAGTGGGGAAAATCAAAGGAGAAGGGAAAATATCGGATCCTTCTAGTGTGGAAAAACTGTATATACGTGCGTATATATACACTACATTAGAGAGCAAAGAGCATGACAGACAAGGGTATATAGAGGGTGCAGGGCTGCGACCTAACTGACCCTAACTTCATAGCCTGGATGCTTTTGAAACCTTCTGCAACCCCTACTCCGAGTACCTTTACCCTCACCCTTACCCTTGAGGGTGGAAAGGAAGGCGTGCCAACCCATTTTTCGCACCCCACTTGACTCACTATCCCCATTGGTTGCAACCCTCTTAGCTGTCTCTCGCTCTCTTGCTCCCTACCTTAAGATGTGTCCTTTTTCGTCTTTTCTGTATCTTTTCCCTTGCCAGCTGCCGGACGGATCCTTTCCAAATCTGTAAGTCTCTCGTTTTCAGATAGGAGCAAGGGAAGGGCATTCAGGGAAATGTTTATTATCGAAAGCTGCCTTTTTATGGAGACTTCGGTGTTATTGTCTATCTACCTGCAGAGTTCCGCTTCTTCTTCGCTGACCTTTCGAAACTGGGGTGGCAAATATCAAGGGTGGGTTTCCAGCTTCGGGGGTTGATGCGATCATTGCAACAACTTACAGCTGCGAGGGTTGAAGTGAAGGCCGAAAGATGGCATTTTTCTGTTAAAAAAAGGCAAATTTTAACAGGTTACGTAACATTTACAATATCTATATGAAAATTCATACTCTAAAAATAACGTGAATGGTAGAAATTACTATGTATCCCTTCCATCCTTGCGAATTTTTACAGATGACTAAAAAATCGTCATAGAAAATCCGTCGATTTTTTTTTCACGAACGTAATCGAATATTATTGAAGTTTCGAATAATTTCACCAAGTTCTTTGTTTCTCAAATAATTAATATATTTTTTTCTTGGCTTGACTGATTGATATCAATTGTATAATCGAGCCATTGCTTTCGAAAGTGGAACAAATCCATTTTTATATTTATAGTAAATTAATTAAAGTCATACATTCTACATTAATTTGTCATAAGATTTAGTATTAATTAGTTTTTTTCATAAAGTGGATTTCTACTCCACTTTCAAAAGTAAATGCTGAATTTTATAGTGATTTTTTAAGAAAAATAAAATAACATGTATTTAATTTATCAGCCGTTAATCCGAAACTCGAATTTCCAATTTCTTTCAAAAAATTCTGGGGAAAAAAATAAATTCAAATTCATCGCGTGCCCGATTTGAGAAATGCACGCAAAATCTTCGAATTGACGCATACAACATTTGCAATACCATCGGTGCATGGGTAAAAAAAAAACCATAGTAATATCATGGGCAAGTTGAAAAAGCTCCATCTTCCGTGTATGCGTCTGTGTGTTACTTGTGTGTGTGTGTGTGCATGTGTAGGAGAGAGACGGATAAGATGAACTGACTCACAAGTGTAGCCGGGAAAGAGCGAGGAGGTTTTTTAAGCTCTCGAGAACCGAGTGGAGCCGGAGCGAAATAGTTGTGCGGAGCAGCTACTAGGAGTGTAACTATAGTAGAGGTAAAACGTGATGATGGAGGAGGTAAAACTGGTCTTTAACCAATGAGAGACATATCGGGGCGAGCCCTGGGTTCGACCCCACCTTCGGTAGCCATGGCAACCTAAAGAACCTCGAGAAACCCGCAAGGGTTTTGAACCAGTGGAGGGGTATCAGGTCGGTGTCAGGGGTCGCCTTCATCGCCAGTCGGTCTCTGGTCGGCCCCAAGTATAGTCGTTATTACGAAGGCGGTATAGTTGGATACATCTTCTCCTACTTTTTTCCTCATCCTATTTATTACACATATACAACAATAGACAGACCGACATAAGACCTTCTTCGTCTCAGACACACCACGTTCGTCTCGTGCACCCGCGTCGTGATCTTCCCCGAAAGGTCCTGACCTTTGCCGAGGTTTCGTCCCTTGGGATCACCCCCGACGTTTCTGACATTTCGCCAAAGACACTCAGCGGATACATCGATAAGCGACTCGAGCGATTTCCCGATCGATCTCGTATCCGCGAACCATGGTGACCCAATTCGGGCTCTCAAATGGGATCCAAGTGTGACGGGGGATCGAGTCTCCCTTCGTCGCCATTTTGGAGAACCCGGAGGTCGTCGTTACTGTGACTCCTTTGAATTGCCAGTGCTCAGGGTGACGTGTGATTGAAATTTGTATGAGTATCAGTGCCAATCAGTGACTCCGGATACCGAAGGAAAGGGACAAAAGAGCGCAGCGTAATTGGGAATTACGTCAGCCAGTGTGTGAAAGCGTAGAAGCGTAGAAGCGTAGTTTCGAGGAAGACAAGGGCCAAAGAATCGCATCCCTCGTTCGATCCCCCAGTTCCATCGGGTTACAGTGAGACAGGTGTTAAGAGTTGTGTGGAAGTAGGTGTTAAGGTTTTCAGGGTGGTTCGAGGGGGGTTAGGAGGCGCGGACGCCCTGGCGACTGCCGGGGTGGTTTATCCGGCCGCGACGGCGACGTTGTTCCCTGGCCGTGTGCCAGCAGGACATCACCACCCGGAGTTCACCACCACGTTGGAGCTGGGGTTCCCGGCGCGTGGCACCACCGCCTCGATGGCGTTGGTTGCCCCGCCGCCCTCGTGGGCTTCGCGGGACCCTGGAACGACTTTGGGCAGCGGAGGTGGGCCCCTCCAAGTGGGACCGCCGCCTCCGATGCCGCCGACACACTTGACACCCTCGGCTACCCCGGAAGATATCACGTGTCTCGTACCATCCGGAGGTGTCCTCACGCCGAGAGATCCCTTGCCCCCGAGCACGACGCCCGGCAGTCAAGCCAATAGTTCGCAATCCGGAAGTTCACAGACTGATAAGTCGCCGAATATCGAGTGTGTCGTTTGCGGCGATAAGAGCAGTGGGAAACATTACGGACAGTTTACCTGTGAGGGTAAGTTTCAAATTCCTATTTTCGTTCACTCGGTGGCTGTGTGTCGTCACGGTTCGCAATTGCCGGCACGCGAAAGGGAAAATTCGAGAAAATTGTGTCGCGGCGAACGAAGAAACACTGATACGAATTTTATTGGGAATTTTTTTTTTCGAGAAGTATCGAAATTAAACTGAAAAATGGAAGACACTGGGAAGATTTTGGAATTTGCAAGTAGGCGAGAAAAATTCGGGAAATTTGTTTTTTAGCCAGAGATGAGAGATAAATAGAAATACAAAATTTTGGAAACCAGGAAGTAACGAAATTAGATGTAAAAATAGGAAACGCGGATTTCCGGATACCAGAAATTCCAAATTTTGGTTTTTAATCAGCGAAGAATTAGTGATAAAAATTTTCGAATATTTTTTTTTATAGAAATCGAGGTCCAAATAATTTTAGAAACTGGCAAGTAGCGGAAAAAGTGGAGAACATTTGAGAGAAACGTTGAAATCGCTTTAGCGATAATTTCTTGGGGTTCTTTTGAGCTCTACCTGCTGTTACTTCGACACCTGCTCGTTGAACGCCAACACTTTATTTCCTAAACCCCAAAATAGGGTTGTCCTAATTTATTGTCACTCCGGTGTTTGGAAAACATTTACACTCGGGATTAATTTCACGCCCCGTCTGTCACTGGAGAAAAATTATCGTGTGACACGCTTTTGGACTCGAGAGAATAAACTCAGGTCTTGCAAAATTTCCATAAAGATGAAAACAGGATCGCGCGCGAACAAAAAAGCGCGCTGTCAACCGCCTTGGCAAAAAGTTGATTATTCGAAACGTGAATAATTTCATCAAAAGGGAAGATGCTGTTGGACGTAGAGATGGAGTAATAAAGTGTCGCAAAAAATGCCGATCTAGCGGAGG
The DNA here is from genome assembly GCA_949825005.1 of Gasteruption jaculator. Taxonomy (NCBI): domain Eukaryota; kingdom Metazoa; phylum Arthropoda; class Insecta; order Hymenoptera; family Gasteruptiidae; genus Gasteruption; species Gasteruption jaculator. The sequence continues at coordinate 9,211,338 of OX463769.1, read as the reverse complement.
AAATACCTGGAACCGTGAAGAATCGCATCGTATTTGTATATCGCGCAAATACATCTGCATGTGCGTTGCGTTGCTTGACTTATAGCCATCTTCTATACTTTGTACGGATACAAACTACAAAGAATCCGTCATTTTCAGTCATCGCAACCCGGAAGGCTTAATATACGCGTAGCGTCAAAAGAGACCGTAAAGCTAAAACGCAGTGTGGGGTACCCGAACCGATCCCTTTTTTACCTATCCCCCTAATTTGTCACTACCGAGAAATCCAGACACTCTCATTCGCATCTGAATGGTGTCCGACACCTTCCTTAATGATCGTTGTAACGTTAATTTATTCAAGGCGTGAGATCCTTCTATGTCTCACCGTCGTTTTTGTTGTCTTCGCACACACTCGCACACGAAAAAAAAAGAAAATAATAAAGTTCGCGTTATCATTAATAACACAGTGGGGTGTTTCCGTCAAACATTTACACGTCTGTTATGGGGAACTTAATAACGATGTTATCATTATACGAACATAGATACCTGCGGGAAAATCCTTTTTTTGGGGATGATTTCAACCGGTACTGGAAATTATACTATCTGGGGTAGGTAACCAGGAAGTTCGAGTGTTTAAAAAAAATCTACAAATGGGGTACGTTTATCAAAGGGGGCATTTTTTAGGCAGGGTAGGGCAGAATAATTTTTTTTTTGTTGGAAAAATTGCTATGGACTAGGGTAGTTCCTATATTCAAGAAATACGACATAGACAAAAATTTCTATTTTTTTTTGTATTTATAAAATTGTGGGATCTACTGTTTATTTTTGGCATTTGAATTTGACAGAAAGTTATTACCGAAAAGTATGATAAAAAATAGTAGAGACCAATTCAGATGGAAATCTAATTCAAATTAATTTCATTTTTATTGGAAATCTTACATAATACCAAACTAAATAAAATTAAAACGCATTTAAAGAGAAGGAGTATTCCTATAAGAATTTCATATAATTATTTATTTAAAATATATTTTTTATTGCGCAGGTCAACCCCGTTGTTTTCTTCCCGGATTGAAAATGCCTCCAAATACTCTCTTCCCGTATGTCGTTATTTCGCTAGGGGTTCTTCGACGCCCATTCGTTTAATTAAACCGAACTCTCCTCACCCCATTAGCAAAATCCACCGAAATGATAAATGAACCGATGGCTCTCGCTGATGGGGTATAAAAGTTACATAGCGTTTGTTGTTTCGTTCCGTTGAATCATTTATGCGATCATGACACGGGTTCGAAACATGCAAGACAAGAGAGTAACGAAGAAAAATGCGCGCGGATGTCTGCCAAAGAGACAGAGTCGAGGGTTAATAGGAATGTACCGGCTTCCCTCGAAAATCAGGAATTATAACCTCTCGCGTGTTTTCAACCCTCCTGCGAGTGACATCGAGCATATTCTCTATTATCCCGAATTACGTCTTATTGATACTAGATTGCCACGGTAATATATATCCTTACGAGTGATTCGGTGTGAGTGTGTGTACGTGTGTGCTAGTGCGGTTCGAAAATTTGATTAATGATACCCTGCGTCTCTTGTAAAAGTCAAATCACATTCCTACGAGCATCTCGTCATTAATACGAGATGGATTAACATTATATTTACACGTGTTAAAGGTGTTCTTCGATTATGTCTGATGTTGGGAATTTCAGGTGGAATTCGAGGTAGAATTTTTGAAAACTCCGGTAGCGTGGGAAGAATTTTGGCCAGGGTTTTCTGGATAATTTTAATTTCTGGGGATTTTCAAATTCTTAGAAAATAAAGGAAAACTATATTTTTTTCCTCTACGGTTATGAATTTCCAAAATTGGAATTGGGGATTTTTCTGGAAAAGAGAAAATGGACAAAATTATTTTCTTTTTCCAATAGTTACTAACTCTCAAAGAAATTCCTCAAATTAGTACTACTTTCCAACAATTGCAGTTTTTTCTTCTCGTCAAGAAATTCTCGGAGGCTCTTCCAAATTTCAGGAAAATTGGTACTAACTCCCAGGGGAATCCTTGAAATTAGGACTCTTTCTGCAATTGTCGTTTTCTTTAGCAATTTTTCGCCAAGAAATACTTGTAATCTCATCCAGATTTCGAGAAAATTACGTGATTACGTATTCCAGTGGCATGTGTGTGTGTGTATATCCGAATCCAAATGATGTTTCATAAAACTCAATTAAGGTAATGTCTTAATGAATTTCTACGGCCGTGATGATCGTAATCGCCGTTTACAATCTTCGTTAAAAAGATAACTATCAACAAAAGTAGGTATACCCCCTTACGAACGTGTATTATACATAATATAACATAACGGCGGGTGTCTGTATATTCCGGCATACGTACCTTTTGTACCTGCACTTACATATACATATTTGTAAATACAAGGAAAAGTATTTCTGTATCTCTCGGTAAAAAGAATACATACGTATATATATATATATATATATATATATATGCAACAACGGTAAAGTTTATACACAATGAGTTATGGAGTGTAAACTTCGGTACGATAGGGTGGACTGTATTGTAAATAATACTATGGAGGCAATTATAGAAGGTGTAATGTAGTAACATAGCCATTAGTTACAATTTATTGCTTGTGTATTTTAGAACATATCAGAGGCATTTATTTCATACGTGAAAACACCGGGAACGAGGTAAAACCGCTTTCATGTATCGCTGAAATATGGCTACGGCCAATTCTAATCTCCAGTTCTAATAGATAAACCTTAATCAGCATTACCATAAGTTGTGCGAAATTTTGCCCCTCTACTGTTCCTTGGCACGTCATAGACCAGTGAAAAAGGAACATTTCGCTCAACTTATGGAAACGTTGACCTTAATTAGAATTCTTCAGGTGTCGATACGCTAATTTATCACCTCCCGTTTCCTTCCAATCACTCGCTTTTATTTAAGTTACTAAATTGTAGCTTTTGTAAAAAAAAATGATTCCGGTTTCCAAATCACTGCCAGATTCGGGATCGTGGGATATATTGTAGCGATTCGAAACATGTCAACGATCCTGATTTTCCGAAGAAATAATAGACCTTCGCTTTGCTTTACTGTGCTCTGCCTTGGGAATCCCACATTATCAAAATCCTGTCAAATTCCTGGCAAAAAAAATTTCATAGGCGCTAGGAATTTGTCTATTCCACCCATAGGCTGCGATTCGAATTGTTCGGATTCGCCTTTTCTTTTTTCGATTGCACGAGTTCTCAAAAAATCGACTGCGAACTTCAACGAGTACATTGAATTCCCACCCTACACTCCACGGAACACTCCTGGGTGTAATAAACGTCATTAAGGATACAGTACTGATGTTAGAGTCCTTCGCGGTCTGGTGGTCTGCTCCATAACTTTTACACACTTAAATCTTGCTTCTTTCTCTTTCTCTCTTTCAAATCTTCGAGTTCTATATATACGCGAGCGGTATGTGTGCTTCAACATCTACCTGTACGTACCTGTATCTTCCTATGCATGTATATACACACATGCAGTTGTCTCCTCTGAAAGAGAAGAGAAGAGAGGCGCTCATGAATTTTAATGGGACTTCGGTAGTTCGAACTCGAGAAAAAAATACTTCTGCCTGGTCACCCAACAGAAATCACAACATCGGGCGCTTGCAGGATCAGTATGAGAGACATTTCTTTATGTTTCATGCAGGAAATTGGAAGATTCGTCCGCCTTGGTTTCGGGTGCGATTCCCGTGATGTCATATTTCAAAATTTGGAATCCCGGAACGAGAGAGTTCCGTTTATGTGCCATTTGAAGCCCGAGATCTTCGTTTTCGTGCCTGTAAATGACGAAAATTAGAAAACAAATACTTTGCAAGCAATATTCTTGCTATAAAAAAATGTATTTCCAATTTTTTCTTCAAAGTGATACTTTGTCCTAATATTAGCTTTAAAAAATTCGAAACCAAATTTACACAAATTTTTGTTATGCCCATTTTCGAAACAGAAGATCTTTACTTTTCACTCAAACAATTTCAAAAGCTTCAAAAATGTTCTCTCCGAGTTCTCGGTAAAACTGTTTTCCCTAAAAAACATTCTCAACAGTGAAAATAAAAATCAATCGTTTTATTTTATTCGAGAGCCAAAAATCTCTGCATTTAAGCCTGAAGGTTTAAACGTCCTCGAAAATATTTTTCTTAGAACTGAAGGTAGGGAAAGAGACAGTAAAGGGCCTCGTTCTTCTTTGTCTAAATTAAATATCGAATTTAACGAGTCATTAGCGTTGACCGAGAAAAAATTTTGTTCGTAATAAAAAAGCCGCTTAATCGTATGCTTCAAATAATTGGTACCACCTAACCGAGCTCCGATGGTCCGACGGTCGCGTGGCAATACCTTGTGGAAACGTATTTTACCGACAATGAGAGATGTCAGATATCTTAATGAACTTCGTTCTCGGTTAATTACGCGTCCTGACGGAAACTTTATCCGCATTTTTTTTTGTCCTTTCAGTGGGATATAGGTGCTTTTGCTAAAAATCACTTCAACGTTTCTTTCAATCCTATTCATAGAAGAATGATAAAAGCAGCGACAGAGAATTTATGCCATATCACGACATTCTGTTAAAGACATTAAGGATCATTTTTAAGTTCATTGACGGTCAATTTAAGAATCATGATAATTAGCAAATTGATTTCTCAGGTTATTAAAAATTATTAGAGGACAATTAATGGAAATTACGGATTTGTAAATTTCTTTATTTTATCGCAAACTGTGACTGGAGGATTAAAAAAGAGGTTTTTGAAGTTATATTCGGAATTTTGTTAACTCCTAGAATAAATTTGATACAAATTTGGACTTCCGATGAAACGAAGAGTAAATTTGGAGTTTCAAAATAAGCGGAGCCGAGAATCTTTCTACCTTTTTGGTTCAAAGATAGAATTTTCGATAATAAAGTGGAAAAAAGCTTCCATACAATTTCGCATTCGACGTAAATTTGGAAATTTTTCACTTGTATTAAAATTACCACCCGATGTAATGTCGTAGTGTTAATTGAAATCTAGAACATTACGTGCGTACTTCAGCTAAATACAACGGATGAAAAACAAACGTGGATTTTTATCAACAATAAAATAGGAAATTATGTAATATTACAAATCCCCAACTTTTACGTAAAATCCTCTTTGTGATAATCTTATCCACGGATGAGGCAACAATATTTACCATTATTATCTGCGTTCTAATACGCCGTGCCATTAGCTGTGTTCTATTTAATAATATGGTCAATCTATCGATAATTTTTATTCATAGTTATCTTAATTGCTTGGAACGCGGCAATTCTCCCTCGTCCTCGAAGGTGACACGCGCTGCTCTTGCTCGCAATACCAACAATTTTTTATTCGTCTTATCCTAGTTATCAAGGAATTCTAGGAAATCAAAGATTGTAATGACGGTAATGAACGAACATTTTTGTCATGAGATAACTCCTCTTCTTCCTCACGTGCTATTTTTTGTCTTTCCTGATGGATCGTAGGAATGAGTGCAGAAAAGGAGACGGCAGGGAGGTGTAGTAAATTCCATCATGTTACACTAAGGCAAATTTACTATGCATACAAGAAATATTGCAGTTTAAAATCGCATTAATGGCAAGAGCTACGTCCATAAAAATTGAATGGTCACAATCTATCTGATGGGGCCTAAATTCGCTACTATTTTATTAGAAAGGTCCCAAATTGGCCCAAAATTTCTTGAGATCCATTTCAAGATTTCGAAGTTTATCATAGTGCCCAGATTTATTTAAAAGGTTTCATAATTGCATAAAATATATTAATTAGGGCCCGAATTGGGCAATATTTTATGCAACAAGGTCTCAACTGGCCTAGAATTCATTAACAATAATTTTAGTTGCCTTAGTCTTTTTCATTGGAAGGCTTGAAATTCATTAATTGGGCCCAGGGTTGTAAATTTGTTTATTAAAAAGGGCCCAAATTGCCACTGAGTGTATTTGAAGGGCCGTAAATTCTCCGAAACTCGAATCCATTTGATTCAGAGAGGATTCAGGCTAGAACACATTTTCCAGAGGACAATGCGGACTTCTGCCATACTTGTGATATCAAATTATCCTCTTCTAAGCGGTCGGTCACTCGAATGACCCGTAAAAAAAATGGATAAAATAGGTACTCGTCTGGAATCCGCCTAAACTGTTCCGTCTCCTTTATTCCGAAGGCATCGCAAAAATATTTTGATTAATGACCATAGGAAGTGGTTCTTTCGGATTATTCAACGGTCCCAATTCCAAAACCGGACAGACACCCTTGACGTACATAAAAGACCCCCTCGGGTAAGCTATATATGTATATAACCGCTGTTATTGCATATACAAACAGAATTTAAAAGACAAGCGAAAAAGGTGAGCGAGCGAGCGAGCGGGCGATCAGGCGAGTGGTGTTAAGGGTCAGTGTTAGAGGAAGCCCCTGGGAAAAATTCAGAGGCCCGTTTCAGGAAACTGGTCCTCTAATGGTCAACTGACCGTAGATAATGTATAAAACTCTAGTCCTTAGTGTTAAATGTCCCAAGGCATTATTTCAAGATTGATATAGAGAAAAACGCCCCACTGATCTGAAGGCGTTAACGTTTAACCGGTTCAACAATGTGTCCTTTATTTAGTTTTTTTCTCCCTAATATTTTTCTCCTTTTTTTTCCTTACCAAAGACGTTCTTCCGGATTTGATACTGTGGAAGTAATATGGAATATATAAATTTATAATCCACAGGCAAGTGGGACCAAATGGACAAGGAGTAAAAGTTGGCCCCTCGGTGGCGTTAGCGTCAATGAAGTTCAAGGGCCATCTCTAGTTACAGAGTTTCCTTAAATAGTTCCTTTCAATGTTTTGCCATCGCCTGAAAATTTTGTAACCCAATAGAATTTGTTATTTGTGGGACAGCTATTTTTCTGCACTCGAAACTGCCTTTTTTCGTACAGATAATGGTCGTAAAGCTGCACCCAAGACGATATTCCATAGGCACAGGTCCTCCTTCCTTCTTGTCAAGTTCTTCTTCCAATCGCAAAAGCTATGGATTCGAGAAAACGGACATTAATCTGCCGATTACAGGAAACCCAGAACCTCCCATTCGAAGTACTCACGATTTGAACATGGTTCTTCGTCTTTGCGGTTATTGCGTAATAGTCGTTCGAGTGAACCAACCCTTCTTACTTACAGCGATCGTAATACGAAATTTCACCCTTATCTTTCCATCCCTGCAGAGATTAGGTACCGCAATATGAGTCTGCTTAGAGTACTCTTTTATCCCCCAACTTTTTCTTCGCTGCATGAGGGTAATACAGTAATTTTCACCCCTTCGTGTGCCATGAATCGCGTCTGGTAAAAGTTATTATCATGCAAGGTAACTCCTTCGCGGAATTACGGTACCGAAAAAAAAAATTAAAAATCTGGTGATGGTGAACCTTATTATAAAAAGGCAAGAATATTCACACCACATTTTGGTTTTTTTCAAATTTTATTTTTGTAGGAATATAATAAAATTCACTATTTTCTATTATCCTAATAGAATTTCAGTAGTTTTCTATATATTATACCGGAAAGTAGTAGAACTCGAAAATTAATTAATTGACTTTCCGATTAAATAGAAATTAATTTTTAATTGAATCAGAATAGGTTCAAAATTTTTTAAATTTTTTATACGATAAGAAATCGTCACTCGTATTTTAAAAAACACAGAGTTTTTTCAAATTCGACTAAAATAAGATCTGGTAAAATCCTTAAGATGATTTTTTTCAAAATCAACCAATTTTGATAAATTGATATCCTGTCATTGTCGAAAACTCCTTTACGATCCCAAAAAAAGGATTTTCGAGATCTGAGAATGTTAATGGATTGAAAAAGAAATTATCCCCGAAATACAATTTTTGAAACCGTTCTATATTTTTTGTCACCATAAGTTCCAAGTTTCCCAAGAAAACGCAGTAGATACAAAATACATATTTCTATAAAAAAAAATTCCATGCCTAAAATATTCAATAAAAGCGGAATATCAGTTCGTGGTACTTGCACCATAAAAGAACGTTCTTGGACGCATTCAAATCTCTGAAGGTACATCGAGGTGGTATCCCATTGCGTTGAGCTGCGAAATTCACACACGAAGACAAACAATTCGGTTTCTTCGAGATCATTAAACGTGAACCAAAATACTATATATCCCCTTTTCTCGCATTTTTTTTCATCGTATTTACTTTTCGCTTAAAAAATATATCCCTTTTCCTCGCATTTTTTTTTCAATGTATTCACTTTTCGCTTAAAAATGCGAGAAAAATGGATATATAGTAATTGCTTTGTCTTGGTATTACAAGATTTGCTCAAAAAATAGTTTCAGTTGATTTCGGTGAAGTTTCCAATCTAAATCTCGTCCCAGACTACATTCCATCGGGATAGTCTCTACTTATTTAGTTCATTTGTGAATATTTACCAATAAATCGTTAAGCCAGAAGGAATAATAACACCTGGAAAATTTAATAACTAATTAAGTGTATACACGGTGGATATAATTCTTATTGATTCTAAAGGCCCGTAATTCCCACCATTGTTCGTATTATTCCGAAACGACCGTAACGTATAATTGAAGATACTTGATTGTGATATATACAAGTCGAGAGGAATACTAGAAAAAAAATCTTTTCTTCTTTCGCTCTCTCTCTCTCTCTCTCTCTCTCTCTTCCTTTTTCTGATTTCCAAATGAGCGAACGAGAGAGAGACGGAACGAATAAAAAAGATTTGCGGAACATTTAATATACTTTCTGCTATTTTACCGCATATGCTCTTAGAGGTGTAACGTGACTTGTATAGACGTCACGTATAATCCACGACAAATAATATTCCTCTCTTAAACACTAGTTTACCCACACATGGTGTAATTATTATAATTGAACCGACGGACATTCTTAAGTAACGCTCAAATCATTGCTGTGTACACGCAAGTAGTACAATATCTGCTATCTTGGTGAAATTTGTCACCCGAATTCGTCCTTTCGTCTTCGCTACGTGCACGTTAAATTTTTGTGATGTCGAGACTGAGTAGTTACGAATTTGCAACTCGAGTTATATTACGAGAAAAAAAAATTAAAGAATCATTTCGACTCAAATTTTATTTTTTTTATTCCACTAAATTTTCGCGAATTATCATATTTCTTTACAAAAAAAAATTATAATAATGTTAAAAATTGTTCCCAACGCTACCCTACAGGAGGTAATTAAAAATCCCATTTATTTTTCCTCCTCGTGAACCAATAAATACACTTCCTATTAATTCTTCAAAAATTGCTACTTGTAACTGTAACTTTCATTAGCATCTTAAACTCTTTTTTCCCAGTTAATGCAATTATAATATGTATGAATGAGTCACGGTAGTTACTACATATGAATATGAGATTGTATGACCGGAAGGAATGGTACTTGTATCTCCTTCCCTCCTTTTTTGGGGTGTTTATGTTATTGAGAAGTGTCTTGTTCATTATTTCGTACGGGGAAATACAATTCTTAGCATTGTGGTTTGAGATAGATACTTATTCGTAAAAGGGCTTCTTCTTCTTCCACTTCGGGGTCTTTTATTCTCCCTCTGCGAGACTTACCAGTTACTTACGGTCTTTACGGACTTATGTCTACCGCCCAACCCCGTTGAAGAAGAAGAAGAAGAAGCCAGACATCCTTAGACTGCAGGCTCTACAGGCTAATCGGTCTAATGAGATCATACTATATTATTCCGACTTTGCTAATCTATATTAATCTCATTTCTCTTCAAGATGTATAATATTGAGTTCTTCGCAAACGAATTGCTTTCAATTTATCTTTAGTTTACATCCTGAAGTTCCTCGCATACCTAAGCAGACGTGTCTAATGATGTTGTATTGGAAAAATTGACAATTAAATATGAGATCGCGGCGGATATTTAAGAAGCAATTTTTCGTAGATAAAATGGAAAATCGGAGAAATTTTATATTTTTTAAAAATTCCGAGGTCCAAAGGGGAAAAATGTAAGACACTTCAATTTTAGCTGATTTCCTACCCTAAAGTACCAACATGTTATCCTGCAAATTTTAAAATTCTAAAACATTGGTATTTTTTGGTTAAAGATTTTGCAATAAACCAATTCTCCTTAAAATCGTCCTCAAAATAAATATTTGAGACACTTCTTTTAAAATTGATAAAAAATATCACGAAAGTTTCTACTTTTGCTTGTTGTAAAACGTGGAATTTCTAATTTTAACTCTAAAATTTTGGAGTTCCTAAAAAATCTTCCATTTGAGTTACAAATTTTGAAATCTGCCGATTTCACTTATCACTTTGTTGGAAAGTTGGGTCAAAATCATTTTTCTTGTTCAGAATCTCAGAATTTCGGAATTACATCCTATAAATTTCAAAATTCCAGGAAAAAATCACGGCTCTAGTTACCAATTGTGGATCGAGCGATTTGAGTTGCGCAAAATATTTATGCCCGAATATGTCGAGATAATAAATTCTCCTTTCTTGCATAGCAAAGATTACGACACCTGCACGGACCTCTTCCTCTTCATCTTCTTCTTCCTTCATACCCACCGAGAGAAAGAGGTTTAGCGCACATATGGAACTGCGCCTTCGCCTGGTGATGAAACCTCGATTTTTTCCAGCCATAAAATATTTCGATCTGATTAAATGCAAAACAGATCAGTTTGCTACAATTATTTGATTTCATATATACACAGAGCGAAGAAGGCTCGTACCATCGAACGTGATCTCGACCCAGGTGTGTAGCGTGAACGCAATATGCTGGCTAGGGAGCAACACCTTAAGCATTGCTTCTTCGGCCTGGTGCACTTCACAAGGAATGATCATGTGCATGCTTGGTATACTTTCTTAGATGCACACATGTGCACCGAACCTTCGTAGCACCGAGCAACGCCGTCTAGCGCATACATATTTCGTGCGCGTGTGTTTGTGCGTGTACGTGTATTATTATCCAAGGTACAGAATTACCTGATGCGACTTTACCTGAACGCATTCTCTGTGACCAATTATACCACTAACGAACCCCGCACCCATCGTATTATCACCCTGCACATATACCCTTGTAGAAAGAACGGACGGCTAATTAATTATAACAATGTCGTTAATTTTACGCGGCCGAGTCGAAAAGTTACTGACCGCAAGAGAGTATATATATGTATATACATACATACTCCTTTCAACTTCCTTCCTCTTTTGCCTCTTTATCAATGACCGCTACGTACTTTATTACCACCGCTGGCTGTTGCGATGCTCATCCTTTGGCAATTTGCTCGTTGCTCTTTGCCACTTTTTTTCAGTGATAATTAACACAGCAGAGAGCAAAACGTCCCGTTGCATCGTTCATCCGATTTCGTTCTTTCAGGGAACGAGACGAATTTGAATTTTTGGTACATCTTCGCCAACGAATGCTTATCGAGTGCCCACTGTTCGACCAGATCGTACCAGCATGGCTCGAATTTCTGCTGGAGCTAGTGCATTTTCCACTTTCTGGAAATGCAGCAAAGTAAATAATGCACTTTCGTTGCTGTCATAATTTTTTCGCAGTATTGTAATTTAAGGATTTTCTTTTGGATGCATTTTTTAATATATTTCTCTATTTTTCCACGTGCGATACCTTCCCTTAAAAATAAGATAATGCTTTGCCGGAGAATTTACTTATGGGGGACACTATAAAAAAATTTATTTTAAACAAAAATATTTAAATAGACCTTATATATGTAAATATTTTTCCAAGAGTTACACCTTCGCTTATAAATTTTAATATTGCTTCAAAATGGTAACGCGATAGATTTCAATAAATTCAAAAAAAATTTCCAAACTCAGCTTGTAATAAACTTTCAGTTGATTTATATTAAGTTTCCAGATTACATTCCATCGGGACAATCTCTAATTTGTTACTATAACGTCTATATTTACTGTCAAGTCGAATTACCGAAAATAAGGAGTAACGGAATCAACCCAAGAAATTTCTGTATTCTCATCGCAATTTTTCGCATTTTTCGTGGTTTCTGCCAAAGAAACCGATCGAAAAGACATTTTTTCCGAAAATGAATGGTTATCTTCAGACCCGTTAGCTAAAATCACGTATACAGTTGAAAGTATCTTCTTGAATCCTATATAAAACAAGAGACTATTGTCCGTAAAGATTATCATTGACTCGAGAATACGATCAACTGGGGAGTCGTTGACACCCCCCTCGTTCGAGATTATATTGTCTCGTCTCTGAATCCACGTCTTATGAAGTGGAACTGCAACTTTTCTGCACGTGCGCATATGTCGAGATAATGCTTTTCTGCAGTGTTACGTCCAACGCTCGAATCGGATCGACTCGCTCTTACATGGTAATGCTTTCGCCAGGTCCATTGGAAATTATACGAAGGCGGGGAAAAGAGGAGCTAATTATTACTCTTCCAACAATTTTCATTATCTCGACGATTCCTTTTTCCTTCTCAATCCCCAGAACCTCCCTCGACCCCATGAAATCGTCTTTTAACCGGTAGAAGCTACCACAACTACGTCGAATTTGCTTCTCACGTTATGGAAGTTTAGGGAAATCTACCAAGCTCGGTTGGGACACCCGTTTCCGTCTTACAAAGGCAGTTTCTCCTGAGGTGAAAAAATCGACGATCGAGAAAAAAAGAAAAGAATCAAGAAGATTAACGGTACCTGCAATGAGTTTGAAAAGGCGTCGCATTCGCGCAATTAAACCCGACGTAGCTGTCGTCGTAGATGCAAGAAACGGTCAATTAAATCGAAGCATTCGACCTTCTATATACTCACGTCCGGCATGCTCGTGATAATCTTTCCCATGTATCGTAAATAGAATTCCAGTTATATACCCATAGAAAGAAGTCTCGAATTGAATTTGTATTTAAACACATACATAGCGCGTGTATGTGTCTCCATACGTAATACCAAACGTACGTATATAATACATACGAGCTCTCATCCGCGGTCTTACAAATAAGAAAGGAAAAATAAAAAGATCCTATATATTGACGTTCACCGTTAACCGATGTTGAGAGAAGATCATTAAACTTAGGTTGCTTATAACTTCGGCTCCTTTTGACGGGGAAAGTCTTTTCAATGCTTGATATACGCACACCTTTCATAATCCGATGCGTGAATCGTGAATAGTACGACGCAACGCGACGCTTTGTCAGGTGTTGCCTTATGATGGATTGACGCTACGACGTAAGACTTCGAGAAGATTTTTTTAAAATTTAAATACAGCATCGAAGGTACACACGTCATTTTGCCACAATTTTTGCACCAAGCGAAGGCCAATTTTCGAAAACGGGTACCAAATTCTCAAGATTTGGGATCGAAATTTGGTTTCGGGCAAAAAAGTTACGCGACGGAATATAATAATAGACGATCGGGAAACGAGGAGAGGAAAGAAGGCGAGAAAGAGAGAGAAAGGAATTAGGTACGTCTAGGCATAACGTTATATTACCTACGCGGCACAAATCAGTTGCGACAGAATCGCACACGCCAATGTACCGTAACGATATTCTCCGAGAGTTTGCGTCTATACGTAATTACCACGGCTATTATAACGAACATGACCTATTAAAATTAAATCAACTTCTCATTAGGCGGAGAAATCAAATGATTGGTTGCAAAAAGATTGGCAAGAAAAGGTGAAGAAAAGGTACCATTGCATCGCCTTTAGGCACCGTAACAGTGCAGCAGAGTGGAGGCTGCAACTTCTTTTCAGGACATGCGTTGTATTGTATTAAGATCTATGCATCCTTTCCACGTCATATTTTACCGTGGATCTTCTAATGGTACCGGTGCAAAAGGAGATTACAAGTAACTGCGGCAACTGTTGTTTTTCTTCCATGCCACCGTGCAAGTCTTAACTTCGGAATCAGGCGAAAGATATTTCCTTTCCCTTGCTATCGTCAATTTGGCGTAAAATTTGTACATTTTTAATTTTTTTTTTTCCGGTACATTTTTAATAATGTGTGAAATAACACTTTTTTTCTGAAACAGAAATGATTTTGCAAAATTAATTTCCTACGCGGATATGGAATCTATTTCGTTCAGAAACAAGTTGAAATATTAAATCAATTTTAAATTGATTGATTAGTTACGTCAGAATTCGTAATAAAAGAGGGCAATAAAAACCGGAATAAGTTTTTTTTCGTTGTGAATGAATCAATATAAATAATTTTGCGCTCCAATGTCAAATTTTTGGCAAATCAAATTCACACTTTCTTTTTTATTTAATTTTTTATTTTTCAAATGCACTCGGGTTTTCCAAAGCATTGACTGTCGAGTCCTTCAAATTGTGATTCCAGGCAAGGGCACAATATATACACAATTTTTTGAAATGCGACTTTTACACTATTTTAAAATGCACCTGCGACTAAAAATTGTAAAATTATGTTCAGAAAAAATATTGCGAGTTACAAGAAATTTTCTAAAATATACAAATTTCTTTCGAAAATAAAATATACCATGAATATTTATTATTTTACTCCGCATATTTATTATTTTTTGCAGCGATTTGCATTTTTTGACGGTTCCTTTTCCTTCTCACAATGAGTATCCCTGTTAAAAGTGCAATTATTCCACTGCAGCTGGAAAATCCCAAAGCGGATGCAGCACTATCACGATGGCGTCCTCTATTTTTGCTGGAAGTGTGACTGTGAGTGATAGAAATAATTCTCCGTCATCCAGTAGAGATGTATAAACTCGGGAATTTTTCTACCTAATTAAAATGAGACAAAGTGCCATTAAAAGCCGCAAAAATGGGGTTCGGTGTACGGCGAAAGATAATGGATCAGTGATATCACGTTAATAAATTGAAAGTAACGGAATATAAAAGTGAGATTAAAATAGGTCGTATTTTCTCAAGAGTATAGTTAGCGTGATCGGTCGAAGCTTAACGTCTCGCATTCTATATATCCAACGTGAAAAGAAAGAGAGCCTTCAAAGCCTCGTACGTTAGGTTATACGTACTACTTGAAGGTTCGCGCGATGTTGACTGCCATTTAAATATCTTTTCTATACCAGGTACATTAACTTGTCATCCATCGATTTGCTCGTAACAACTCACATGTACCATCGTACATATATGTAAATATATATATATATGTATTGGTACGTACAGTAACGACCATATGTAATATAAAAAATATTTTATTCATGACATTACAGATATAGTCAGTACCAACAGGCTGCGATGAAAATTATAACATCCATATTATCGATTTATCCGATCGTTTTCCCTTCAAGCTTCTGTGTGATTTTTGGTTACCAGTTTTCCCCCCAAAAAACGATTTTAGGTGCAAAAAGTTAGAGAGTTATTTATTTTTGACATTCCAGGACGTGTCCCCAAAAGCATGAAAATGGGATGTATAATTTGAAAAAATATACAACATATTTGTGTTTTATAAGAATAAAAATAGATTAACAACGAATTGAAATAAAAAAGGTGCCAAAAAAATAAAAAATTTGCGATTGGAAAATTAATTCCATGGATTTCGGAGTGACAACTGCCCGGATTTAGAGACCCAGAAGTTCCTTTTCCACGAAAGGTCAATCGAATTAAAAATCAAAAAACTCTCACACTCGCCGAGCGTCACCGAATAAAGGAACAGCCGAATCCTTAGAACAATTGTGACGAGTAGAAATAAATAAGTAAAACGGCAGTTGGACAAAAACAAAACAGAATATCCAGCATTCTGATCGACAGATAATTCGAAAAGTTTCTCTTGTAAGCATTCCGATGTCTTCTGAAAGTTACAAGCTTTGTCTCCTGTCTATTCGTATCTTTTCATTTAATATAGCGATAGAATCTATAAATGTTGTAACCTTGTTCGAGTGTGGGTAGATAACGTGCTTTTATCCGTTTATTTCGTTATAACGCATCAAACAAAAGAAAAGGGAAATATCAATATGATGAGCAGCAGTCGGAACGTGAATAACACGACGCGGATGATTGTGAGCATTATAAAGTTCAGCCTTAAAGATTTCGAACCGGAGGGACGTAAAACTTGTCACAGTTTAAATCATTCATGCAGCCGAGGACAGTAACGACTTTGCTTTGCAGTACGTCAGAACGTCCGTATTATCACAAATACGAGCGCTTAACCCCGTTCGAAGAGCCTATAGGGTTGCACACGAGTCATTCTCGTACGGTTTCGTTTGACGAGAAAATGTCTTTTCTTACAACTTCAAACCGAAGCACGAGGACGACGAAGGGAGACGGGACGGTTTCGGATGAGTTGGGTTAAGTCTTTGTCTTACGACAGACCCGATAAAGCGTCCTCTCCTTCGTCAAATCATTCATTCCTCGCCAGCATCGCTCTCTTTGTTTCCTCTTTGTCTCAGATATTGTTATCAGCGAAGGAGTAGTTACTGGAGAAAGGGGAGAGGGTGGATAATAGATAGTAATGGATCTCTATCTGATATCAGTTTTCGCGACAGCCACTCCCTTCGGGGCTGGAATCAACACCATCCCCGTCTGCATGCATCAACCTCGAGTTCACCGGATGGTCCAGAACCGGCTCGTTGCGAGCGTCGACGTTGACGAGCGCCCATTTCCAAATTGGAATGTTTTATTTATCCCAATTTTCTGCATAAATTCGTGTATACGAAGTTTGCATAAAATCGTATAATTATTTCGATCGAGCAGTGGCAGTGCAACATAAATGCAGCCATTACCATTTGCAATTAAAGTAAAAGGGCTCATTAAGGACAGCTTTCGATAGCTCTCTTGCATGAGTTTAGATAGGGGCAAGCTTAGATCTAGTCAAAACTGATAGGCTTTTAATTACAATATAAAAGTCCCCCGAAGACCAACGGGTTTAATTAAATTTCCTGCCCGTGCTGAGAAACCAAATGGATTGGACCGAACACCTTGTGACAAAAAATACCATGGAAACTATAAGTCTGTAATGGTATATAGTAGTTTCTACGGTGTAAAAAGCATTTAGGGCAGCTTTTGTCGCGGGTTTCTATCATGTTCCCCATGGAAATCCTTACGGGGTCCCGTACTTGGAGAGTGTATAGTAATTTATCACTATTCAAAGCGCTTTGACGAGAAATTAAATGATTCGTAACTCGTGCCTCGCGAATAAAGCAAGGACCAACGTCGTTCCGACTTGATTAGTTGCAGCAATTGAATCTCGTTATTGAGAAAAAGCGCGATAAGCAGATACGTGCTTTCGAATGCGAAGCCACGGGCTGTCAAAGAGGCATGAAAACTGAAGTTACCGTTACGATATTGAGGTCGAGAGAATCTCGAAAGTCCTCGATCTTCTTGAAGACTACTATACTAATAGGATTTTCGTGATCGAGTCGTCCAAGCACTTTCGACTTACATTCCCATAAGAACAGTGAGCGCGGTATGTAGGCGCAGGAGGCACATGCATGTGCAATCATAGCACACACATACGCGTACGTAGACTTTTGTACGCTCTGCAAGTTGACCTCGAGGTGCACCAGCTTTTGCCGTATTGTGCATGTTGCAGAATTTGCGTAATCACGTATCATTGTTCTCCTCTTTCCCTTCTCTCTCTGTCACTCCTTTATATTCCACTTCTTTATTTTCTCTTTTCTACATACATTCTCGTATATCGCACATACAGAGAGCAAACTTGAGCAAGTAGAAGAATTATTTTGTATATACGTTTACCTGTGCGTGTATACGTGTATGCGAATGTATAGTGAAAATGCGAAAAATATACTCAGTCATTTCCACCGCGTGGGATTCCTTTGCGATTGAATTATACCTGCCATCCATGCAATGACTCATTCACGTGAATCTTCAGCGTACCGGAAACGCAAGATTGTTTCTTACTTTGTTCATTTTCTTTTGCTTGCGGAAAGTTCCTAACGCCAGGTACACTCCCCGAGGAATATCGTGGCAAGGATCGATGCAGTTTCGGTTTCGGCTATTTCTGGAGACCTCATTCGGAGGAAACAGGAATTGTCAAAATAAGGAAAGTTTCGAAAAAAAATGTAACAAATGTGACGTAAAGCGATTAAATAAACAGGAAAAATTGCAGGTTTATGTAGGAAGACTAATTAATAGCAATTCTATGGCGACCTTGTGCATTTATTATTTTATTTATTATTGGACTTTTGTGGAAGTAAACATTTTGGAAATTCAGAAATTTGATTATATTTTTTTGTTATTTTTGTAGGCAATTTTATTTTTTTCCTTATGGAGATTTTTTGTTTTTTCATTATTTTTCTGTCAAAATAATGACAATGCTATAAAAATAATAAAAATGCGCTTGTTACTAAAAAAAATAGCGGATATTCATAGAAAGCTAATAATAGTTTACTATTTTCTAAAAAAAATTGTAAAGTTCCGCATTTTTTATATCGTATTTTATTAATTGTTTTCCTCCGTGTAGGTTGATGTTGAATTGATATAACGTGATGTTGAATTTTGTCGACTAAAAAAATAGTTGCATTATATGTTGGACGATCAAACTTTCTATTAAAGGGGATGTGGTACTGTAATGTTTATAATAAATGACGTTAGCGTTATCCAAGGAGCCATGGCACGCTTCGAGTACATATCCGAGCCTTCCTTCTTCTCGTTATACTATGCTTTTATAAGTGCTCTTATAATTTATAAGACTCTTAGTAAGGAAAATTACAAGAAATTCATTATTATCATGTCTCATGATTAACACACGCGAAGCGCATAGATTTTCATGCATACGATTTATGATTGTTGATATCTACATTATTTTTCATGTTCAGGAAGGAGAAATATATGACTGTAGACTGGTCGTGTACTAAAGCTTAATTATTCTCGAAAGTATTCAATCTCCTTTTCTCTCAATTTCAAAATTTTTCTTTAGAATATAAAATTTCCAACTTTACCCCCATAAGAATATAATTACTCTTAAAAGGAGATTGAAGTTATTAATTTTGGGAATTCCGGAATTTCTAATCCCAAATATTTGGCGTTAAACATTACGATAAATGGAATTTAGAACTTTTGGGTTTAACTTATTTTAGATCTTACCCTGAATTTCGAAATTTTTAACGGTTTAAAATATTTAACCGGATAGTTACTGAAATTTAGGAAGCGACTGACATTTACAAAAAATGTATTCGATATAAAAATCGGTAAATCTCTCGTCCAGCGTAATCTTCTTATTTTCTACGAGGGGGATTAAAGGGTGAGGAAAAACGGGGAAAAGATTAATACTTGACATTATTAAAACATTAATTACACAATCTACTGAAAGTTTCATAAATAGATGCAATTAATTTTATCGGTATTATTAATGACACTTTGCTTATATTTAAGAATATATTTAATTATGTTTCTGTCTGTTCGCAGGATGTAAAAGTTTCTTTAAGAGAAGCGTAAGAAGAAATCTTACGTATTCGTGTCGGGGGAATCGTAATTGTCCTATCGATCAACATCATAGGAATCAATGTCAGTTCTGCCGCCTGAAAAAGTGCCTGAAAATGGGCATGCGCCGGGAAGGTATGCATTGTACTGAACCTTTTTTCTCAATTTTTATATAGATTTTAAACGAAACACGAATTTGGCATCGAGGATTCATTTTTTTCTTGAATTGAGATTTTCAATGAAACTCAATCTTTTCGTGCTTTGAAACGTACGATTTGTAGTTTTTTTTCAATTACAACCAGAACCGTTGGGGTTTCGTTTTTACAATATATTGATATTATTGATAATAATTAAAAAATAGTTCCAATAAAAGAGAATTGTTGAAATTTGAGGCTTTTAATTAACTATAAGTGAAATCAAAATCATGTTCCAATTAACGCCTGAATTGGGAATATTTACAATCCTATTCTTAGTAGATTTTGATTTGTTTTAAGAATGATAACTTTGTCGTCGATTTTTTTTTTGAAGATAATTATTCGCAATCGAACAAAATAACGTATGTTGCAGAAATAGTGAAATTTATGAACTTGGAGTCACTACTTTTCGCAAGAAAACGTTATTTTCCAGAAAATGACTAAATTTGAAAATATGGAAAAGCATTTTTATTGCCAATTTTCTTAATGACATACAAAGGCGTTTATCAATAAACAATTTAAAAAAAATAATCCTCGATTCCCCTCGGTTTCCGATTTTACAACATTTGCAACCAAATTTTCTTAGTTAGGAGGCAAACAAATTTTCTATCGTGGCTTCTTCCATTTGCTGGAATCACAGAACCAAATTTGAAAATTATTCACAAAATAAAAAAATAAACGTTGCAAATGTGATGAAATCCAAAGATTACTTTTAAGTAAAGTGTGATCTGAAAACCTAACAGATATTTTCCCTTTGAAACCTTTCTGTACGAGGTACATACACATATATATTCGCCTACCAGAGGAATCCTTTGAGGAGGAGGCCCCCCTTCCACCTTCATTTTTATTACCAAAAACAAGCACGTAGTCACAAAGAGGTATTTAATAACAATGAAAACAAGTGAAAACTAAAAACAGCCGTTTAGCAAATCACGGCAGTAGCTTTTAAATAAAAAAAAAGAGGAGGAGCGGAGGAAATGGGAGAAAAAAGGTAGTGATAAGCCCTTAGGGGGTCTGCGCTGTTACACTCGTGTACGGTTGCGGCGTGTATTTGCAAGTTGTTAAATGCATATGCATACAATATGTGTGTACACCGAAAGCGAACGAATGCATACACACTTCCATACATATATGCAGGTGTTTTACGAATAAGAGAAGCTTAGGAGTGTGCCTGAAACACGCTTAACGGACTATAGTAGGTAGAAACATTTAATTGCGGCCTGCGGAAAGGCCGCATAGGTTCTCACGTCTCGCCCCCTCTTTTTTATTCCTCTTCTTCTTCTTTCCTTTACTTGGCTCTTCGCGCCGTACGATAAAATCTGGCCTTCTTTAAGGTGTACACACGTGGTGGTCACGGCTAAAGGGTTTTCGTCTCTCCTATCGCATGGATGTACCTCATAGTTTCAAGTTATGTGCAACGAGAAGTGTCTCGGCTCGCGACTCGGCCTATTTTATTCGCGAAACCGGATTTTAGGTTTGAGGAGCCACGTGATGGAGGCAAAAACGTGGCCGTAATCGCAAGGATAACGAGGGAAAAATTCGTCTCTCACATTTATCTCGAAAATAGTGGCAAGATTCAATTTCAGGCACCGACAGAAGTCCATCGAAACACCGTTGCATCGTCAAAGTAGCATTAATTCGCCCGTTGGCAATCGCATTCGGATAAACAATTCAGTAAAGGGAATGACGACACCCCGAGAAATTTATTTTAATAAAAAGAGAAACAGGTAACAACGAAGCCTTCTGCCGTAAAAGGTCTCCGAGGCCCAGATTGCAGCTCCAAAATTGAAAAGGAGCTCTTGGTCACCCTTATTTCGAGAAACAGCAGCAACCAAAGATATGCGATACCCTGGTACCTACTCCATTTTTCTTTTCATCTTCAATTCAAGACCCGAGGATTCCCATACCCGCGGAAACAGAAGGCTATGGAAATTTTTGCATCGTGAAAATGACACTCGCCCATTGCAAGCGCACATACGAACGAGCAAATGAGAAAACAAAATAAGGCCTATATAGCCTGACGTTAATTCGTGTTCTTTCGCGGAGCCCTTGTGTGAATACACGTATATAAATATGAATATATATATGTATATAAAGGACGATATATAACCATAAGGAAAAGATCCTCAGAGAGAGAAAGAGAGAGAGAGAGAGAGGGGTAAAGGGTGGTAAAGGTAAGGTGATGAGGATGAGAGGGTTGGCGCAAGAGGAGAAGGGAAAAAAGAGGAAAGAGATAGAAAAGAAGAGAGTGAGATGGTGATCCGAGGTCAGCGGGGTGCATGACCTTAAGCTTGAGGGGATCCCTCTTTTCCTTCTGTGGGCCTTTAGGGCCCCCCTAAGGTAGACAGGATGCACTGGAGATTACCCCGTAGATAGTGTCCGCGATGATTACAGAAATCTAGGAAGCCGCTCAATTTAATTAACCCTTAATTGCGAATCCTCGGATGTATTATAAGTTTTAGTATGGACCTTTCATGATCGCGTCGTTGCTTCTCCTCCGCACGGGTGTATATGTATATATACACATGTATGTAAATGTATGTGTGTACAACCGTAAAGAATATAATATTCTTTCTTGTGGTCTTTGACTATTCATTTTAATCGTTACCTCCATCCTCACTCCTTTACAGAACACGAGTTAAAGTTGGACAGGAGAACTGTGCTGTTACTTTTAATACTGTTGTTGCCCCTTGATGCTTTTCACCGTATAATTAAAACTTCGTTTAAAGCAAATATGTATCCTATGTTTACTCGTTTCGAATAAATTACAGCAATTGGTTCCCCCTGTCCCTGTCCGATGGCTTCGGAGCGCGCGTTGTTTGGAAATTTTGCAAAGCGAACTGGGATTTTTCCTTCACTGCTTGGCAACGAGCGAGAAAAAAGCATTCGCTATTTCGAATTGACTTCAGACTCGAACGAATGCACTGCGGCCTTTGTTAATTGATAATTAACATTTTAGAAATCGGCCTTGCGAAGCCTCGGCTGATGCGCCGCATGTAAATTTTCCGAATAAATCATAATGTTAAGTTTCACCGGCAGAAGGTTGACTGCGTGCTTCGCGACGTTCTCAGGCCATCTGCGATTCGCATTAGTGACGTATGAATGTAAATGGATCGAAAAATTTCGAGTCCTCGATGCTAAAGGAAAAACTCGCGCAGGTAGCCATGGCATTATTGCATGTCAAATTTACATTCATTTACGTCGGAGACATCACGTGGAGTCCAAATAGAAACGACTCCTTAAATTATTCGGTTCCGAGTGAATGTCCATCATTGTAATGCCATTTGTTACGATGCTCGGTCTGCTACTTCGGGTCGAAAGTTCGAAAACTGCGGTATTGAAATATCAAGTGTTACTTTCGATTAACGATTAACCAAATATTTCCAATCGCAGTCGAATGAATGCAACCTAGATCCGAGCAATTTGCAATCGCTAATAAATTGTTGACGAAAGAACGAAGGTACGTCGCAGATCCGGTCCCTTCGATTTGTCAGCGTAAAAATGTCGAAAGTAGTTGTAACAATTGTTTTCCACGAATCGCGTTTTTTTTTTGACTCACGATCGCATTCGAACGTAATGTCAGAGGATTGCCGAAGTTATCTAACCGCCAATGTCGTTCGTTATTTGATAAGTGTAGTTTAGTAAATCCGTGATTATAATATCTATGACACACCAGTAGATGAGTCTCCGACTTGTGTTGGATGGATACGAAATACGTGTACTTACGTATCCTTAATGAATGACGCAAATCGTTTCCATTCGCATGACACGCGCTTTTCCAAGCTAAATTCTGCTGGACTCGACGATATACCGACGCGTTTGCACGAAACGTGTCCAAGTTGCCTTTTTACGACAATCGAATTTGTTAAAAATGACAGGGTTCTTATGCAATTTCACAGAAATTTGTATTAAAAATAGAGAAAATTTAAAAAAAAACATTTTTTGAAAATTTCTAACGATACCTGTCCAAATTCGATATTCAAATTATTAAAGAAAAATATGTTGATTCAAGTTGAAAATTTATTAAATGCCAATTTCGAAAAGATGAATTTTTCTGCCCTGGATCGATTCAATAATCGTCGATTGGATTTGATCGATCCCCAAAGTGAGTAAATATACATACTCCGATAGCTACCATTACCAGACTTCCGTCATACTTGGACTCCAATTCGGAAAAAGGAAAAATCGCAGAGGCGGAAACAAAATCGCCGATCCCCTTCGATCTTTGGGCACGAAATCTATAATTTCGAAATACCTCCACGCCGAGGCTCGTTAATTTCCAGCCTCTATGCTTTCCCTTAACCAGTTCCTGCGCGGATATTTATTATAAGCTTTCAATTGTATATCTCCTCTTCTTTCTTGTCTGGCCGGTCTTTTATTTTACATCTCCATAAGACATCCAGCGAAGATCGCAGTATAAGGGAAAAAATAATGCGCGTGTATTTCACAGAGATAACAATCAAGCACAATATCAACCGGAGGAAGGAGCATTTCCCCATGTTAGGTAGCAGCACGCGATTCAGCAGGACATACCGAAGTAATCGTCTCATTCTAAAAATGAAAAGTAACTCCTTCCGCGCGTGTACAATGTGTAACTACGCTTTAGTTGTGGATGAAAAAAAAAAAAAAAAAACATATGTATATACAAAAAATGTATAAACATGTACACACGGACACGAGCACTTACGTGCCTGGAGTGGACGAGATGGAAGTATTAGTTAGCACCCTGACAAAAGAAGTCACACGGTGCATATTATATATACGTACTCAAACTAAGGAAATAATAAGAGACGAGGACGGAAAACGAAGAAACACGTATGAAAGAGACAAAGAGAGCCGAGTAGCAAATAACCCTAATTTAATCTTCAGAGACCTGCATTCAAAAAGTCATCAAAATGAACGTCTCATGTCCAGGGCATTGCAATTACGGGGGCGTTGTGTTGCTGTGTCGTTGTCATTATTGCCGTTGTTGCTGTTGTTATTACTTGCGACGCTCTTGCGGCTAATACACACTCCGCCGGAGTTTTCATTTTTCTCCGATTCCATCAAACAAAGGGACGACTCCGCCACGGGAATAGAATGCAGCTCTATCGCACGATTCCGTTCGTACCGAATCTGCCAGCCCGCTCGGGCAGCATCCGGTCCATAAATCTCGGCGCGGACCAATAAACGAAACAAAAGGAATTGGCATCAAAGATTTCACTTAGAGTAAAATGTAGATGATCGATTTGCGGAGATAATTTAAGAGACCCCCCTTGAAGAGATGAGTTAAGAGCACGTATATAGATCGACAAGTACCCGCACACTCGGCTATAGGAGGTAAGAGATGTAATTCAGAGTAGATTTCACTTATCTCCAGCGGTCGAATCCCAGCATGCCAATGTATAATACAACGACGCGACCATAAGACCATTATGGTCGTATTAACTGAAATTAGACATTGTTTTCTTGCCGGGTGGAGCGATGCAACAATAGAATGAAGCTGGAAACGGGGGAAAGAGAACTTGAAAGAAACGAGGATGAAAAAAAGTATCAAAGAAGGAACGAGGAGGAAAAAAAAAATCAGTTTCAAGACGGGTTACAGGAAAGAATAGTGAGCTATGTTCTTTCTCTCCCTCGCTCTCTCCAGCTTCTCGCAAGAGATTGCCGATATTACAGCAGGGTCAGGATCGTGACTTTAATCAATTAGCGGGGTTTCTTCGGCCCGGGAAATGATTAGTAATCCGGACGGCTATACATGCTAGGCTCGGATATCGTTTCCCCCTTTACCCTCGGGATTACTCTGCGAAATACCTCGTGGACTTGAGAGATAGATAAGATGATAGCTGCTGCTACCACCGATTTTCGGCTTTCTGCAGTGTCGTCCGCCTTGTGGTCAATTTGGTGCCTCGTGGCTCGCGAATTCGAAGGATATTGGAACTGCATTGCCAGTAAAATTATCTACCTGTGGAAAGTTACCCAAAAAAAAACCACGAATTTGTAACGACTGGGTAAAAAAAATAGTTTAGCTAAAATTTAGGACAGATTTTACAGTGCCGCTGTTGTATCTTCAAAGTGTGACCAAGACTCTCGCCATACTATGGGTTGCACCCTTCGAAATTTTTTCGGGCATCAATTTCTATCGATTTTGATTTTTTTCCGATAACGGAATTCCCATTCTAACATAATAAAAGTCCATATATTTCTCTCGTTGCACTCCAGTAGCTTTTTAATGACGATTAATATGCAACAGGCGACCCTTAATCGCTCTCGTTGGTATTTCCTTTTCATTTTATATCAATTCACAACCTTGTATATATTGTAAAGGAAAAAAGGTTTAATAAACCAATTATGAAAAATAGTCATTGCAATTTTCCTCAGCAGGTACTGGAAGCAAGAAAGCAAATGACTCCGCGCTTTCCTGCTGGTCTCCTTCTTCATGCGTTAATAGAATAAAGTTCTTTTTATGGGTATTACCATAACCATTACGATTCCCATGCTAAATATTATCCTTCGCTTGGAAGCATCTCGACGTATTTCTTCCCAATATTTACCGGCTTGATCTTTTTTTCGAACATTAAAATACAAAGTAGCGCATTACCATGACAAAACTCGGGGGTCAAGAGACCTCTGACACTGTCTATAAGCAGCATTACAATCGCTACGATATGCATATTCAGGTGTTCATTGTATATTTTCAGAGAGAAAAAAAACCATTAATTCGAAACCCGGGGGATAATTCAAAGCATCCGTTTTGATTTCTTCCATCGATCGTTTCCTTAATGAGAGGCATAGTTTATGTGGCTTTTATTTATATTCGCTTCATTAGACATTCGCTCTCTCATTTTTGTTTATATCCACGCGATGGCGTCCGAGAAATATTCCATTTGGATGTTCCGACTAGTTATCGATCTCATAATTCATCCGATTTCTTTTTTTGCCCCATTCAAAGTTGCACTCGTGTCGCTTTTTATCCAAAATAACCAAAAATTCGTCTAACAGCAGTCTATTGACTTCTGCCATTTTTCGTGGGACAAAAATGATTTATTATTCAAAATTCACCACTCTGCCAAGACTGCAAAATTTAATTTCGAAAGCTCTTCTACTTTTTAGTTTCGAACTAGCAATATATCTTTTAAATTGTGCCACTTTGTTTGCAATAAAAAATTTACATATAAAAATACGCATGATCCCAATTTGTAAAATTATTACTTACAGAGCAACACTCCAGATTTTAAAACACTTCGCGAACTGGGTGGGGTTAATTTTACTCCAAACATTGTTCATCTAGAAATTTATTATTCGGAGAAAAATGACATTTTAAAATGGTCCTTTTTGTAAGAACGACGAACCCAAATTCAACAAAGATTAATTTTTCGAACGCAAACAATTTTTTAATAGAATCAGAAACGTAAAATCTTTTAGGCGAGTCTACTAAAAAAATAATACAGTTACTTTCTGGCCAATCCAATTTATGCTAAGAAGAATAGATCAGTTTCAAGACGGCTGGGGTTGATTCAACCCCGTGCGGTTCCTGTAGGGTTAAAATAAATTAACAGTCCACGACTCCAACGGAAATTCTATACGAGTTGATACCGAGCTGCAGCTCTAAACGTCTAACCTCCAGAACTTACTGCCAGGTCTCGATATTGACCCGTCAGAAACTATCGCCGGCGATTCTGCTGGAACGTCCCGTCTAATGAACTCCCATTAACGTTAATTGTTTCTAAACAATTGTTACCTCCTCAACGGTTAAACAATGATACCGCAGACGAAGGTCGGAGGTTATTTCAGTTGATTTTCAACAGTTCCGTGGACAGTTCAAAGCATTGACCTCAAAGACTCCAACGGGAGGCTTCTGTACAATCAGAATGTGAAAGTTCAGAAGTAAACGCGGCCAACTTGATATTACATACATACTATGGTTTCCTTTACTCGCTCCTCTCTCTCTCTCTAAACGTATGTGCCTTAATACATGTTTACCTTTCTTTTCATCTAAACCTGTACATATATATCGGAACATCCACGATTATTATATCGATGACTAACATCCAGAGAGACGTAATTTCTGTACCTCCATATTCCGCGCTCACCTTTCTGATTCTTAATCTTTGATATATGTAAGGACTGTGTGTAATACAACGTGTACGTCGGTACACCTAGAAATGCCGCATTCGTATGTACTATCTAATAATAATAACATAATACGAACAGCACCGGTTCGTTTATACGTGTGTCCTGTTAGCTACTCTATCACCTTCTTCCGACGTCTTTCGCGTCGAGAGGAGAGAAGCCTGCGAATTCCGGGCAATTTCTCCAAGTCCCGAGCGTCAGCGACCTGCGCTCTGCGATTACGTGAAAATTTGTAACTCTGCGATTTTCATAACATAAGTAATACGCCCGTTCATTTCACATCCCGATCCGATGATTTGTCGTTATTACTTCTAGACTTCAAACGCATGTGTGGAATAACTCCAAACAGGTTACGGGTTCTACTTGTACGGAATACAAATTAGGTGGATCGGTGGTTTCATTACAGCCGATTTTTCCCCGTAGAGGAAGTTTCGCTGATCCGGTGGTGAACTAAAAAAAAAAAAAGAGGCGACCGTCAAAAAGTGCATTTGCAATTCCATCGAAAATGTCTTTAAAATGCAGATTTTTGAATTTCGAAACCACAAAAACTAGGAATCTAGATTGCGATGCCGTAAATTGTCGAAATTTCAATTTACCAAATTTATTTAATATCATATTTAATAATGGCGTAGCGAAATATTATTCTTATATTTATTGTATCAAACTTCGAATGTTGGAATGGAATTTAAGAAACGGTCGAACCAAGAAGATCGATTTTACAAGGGCATAAACTCGATCGTCCAGAGAATCGATCGTAAGATCATCTCAAGATCGATCTTAAGAATCTCTAATTAAAAGTGTAGCCAGGAGTCTCGGGTCATGTCAACCGTATCGCTACGGCTCGTGTATGAATGGGTGTCAATCGGAGCGAAGCAAATGCATCTCGATTTGACTGAGTTTCCAATAATGGAGTATCAAACATGTGGATACAGTACCCTTTGGCCAGGTTGGTACACACGAAGGCTAGATTATATGCGCATCTCGCTATGTACACGCGTGTGTCCATATCTCGGTCTCTCTCTCTGCCTACAACTATCCCGAACTGGTCCGCAAAGGCTGCGGCAAAGCAGGTGGGTTTACGGATAACGGCTGTTGCTATTTACATCGCTCTCGTGGTAATTACAGCCCCCTCGAATCCATTCCCCTTTAATCTGTGTATACTATACTAGATCACGTTCACTCTATGACTCTCGACCACTCATTACCCGATCGCTAAATGCAATGAGTCAGTACCAAACATTTAATACAATACGATTTATCGCCAATTCAGAGCCCGTTCGATGTTTCGATGCCGTTTCAACGGTTGACTCGCGCGTGAGTTAACATTTGAACTTCGATTCCGATTTGATAACGTCATTTCAAGTTGCATTTCCCAGTTTCCGGTATATCCTCAGTTCGTATTCATGACCTTGTCTTGGGATAGACGATCCCTAGCCTATGGTGACGTCATAAAGAGTCAATTGGTGCCACTGATTGGTCGTTTTGAGCCTCACCAATTTCTGAACCAATCTCTCTCGTACCAGAACTGTCCCATTCTTCACCAACCACTGGCCAGAATTCGGATTGCCGTGCAGTTGCAGTGGTAGGGCCTCAACTGGAGAATCCGATGGACACGATCTAGTTCCAGGAGGACCATTTCTCGTCCGGAATTCTACCAGAGTCCTCGAGCCGGGAATTATTCTCCCATGACTCGGTCGCTTCACCAAAGTTAATCCACGGCGTTGTCCCACCGGACAACGCCATCCAGTGCCTACCGGAACCGGGTGAAGTCTTTGTCTCACAAGCTGGAAGTCGCATACACGCGTATTATAAGGATAAATTCCATTCGTCTGCCAGCAACTCCCACGTTCGATACGTACGGTTTCTCCCATGTGATACTGTACGAAGTTGCAAGTGTGTGCTACCTCGAGTGAAGTGAACGGCGGTCATTCTTGGGAACGCCGAAGCATGGCGAGAGACAGAGAGAGAGAAAGAGAAAAAGAGAGAGAGATAGAGAGAGGAGCGAAGCGCAGTTTATAAAACCGAGTGCATTATGTGCATACATGCACACTTCGTTTAGCGCAGGAGAACCATGCGATGAATCGCCGAGTTGAAGAACGAAAGCAGATATTAATAACGGCGCGCGTATGATCCTTGCATGGTCCCACCTTCGTCTCTCCCCCATTCTCTCATTTTTTTCTCCTTCCTTTTATCTTTCCATCCTCAAACGTTAATGTTACTCCGGCATAACTTTGCGCTGCAGCTTCGGCTTCAACTTTTAGCTCTCCCGTAGCATGCGAGCAAAGCTTAGGCCTCGCCGCGAGCAGACACCGTGGGAATCTTAGGCGGGACCAGCACAGGCTCTCGTTCTGGACGCGTGTAACCTTGTAACCTCCTCCGACCTCTCTCCTTTACCTTCATTCTTGCACTTCCTTTTCTTTCTCCACCTCTTATGCTCTGATCTTCTTCTCTGAATCTCCCTTCTGCCAAAAGACGAAGGACGATCAGCGGCCGATCTCGACTTTTGATTCCAGATTGTGTTCCGATACGTTTTTCGGATCCTCCCCGTCCTGCTCGAGCGATTCTCTGATCTGCTCGGCCGATTTTTCGCGGTTATTTGTTGCACGATGTTTAGGCATCGGGGCTGTCGCTCCTAGAACAGGCTTCGATAGTGACTCTATTTGGACGGACGGATGGATGCCGTCTCAGTTGGTATCGATGATATATAATAAAGGGCCATTTTCGTGAGTCAATCGGCAACTAGCCTAAAGCCACGACGGCATGTTTCTTTCCGGCGAAAATTATCATAATGGCTCGAAACAGAAGCATCGCCCGGAGGAGCGCAGCTTCACCGGGTTGCTTTAAAAACATCAAGTGCTTCAGCGAAGATGATGATGATGGTGGTGGTGCATTCATACGAGGCCCGTACCTATCTTCCGCAAGTCGCGACTCTAAACTCCCTTCTTCTTTTTTCACTCGCTAACGTTTCGCCTTAGCAATTCAGGTTTATATATATAAGTATATATTTCTGCAGGACGATAATTACGTGACGTATTAATACCAGTTATTCCACGTCGACTGGTTGGGTTCTCTCTTCTCTTTCTCCCAACAGTCTCGATCTTGCAGGTGGATTCAGGTTTTCTTCTCTCTAACGCCTTCGCTTCTTCATCTTCTCTCATATATGGGATAAGATATTTCTCTTCGCTGCCAAACTGAATATTCACGCATGATTCCACGGCGAAATGGGAAAGATGAAGCTCCGATTAGAAGCGTCTTTTTCGCTTTCGGGGTATACCTCGGACGCTAAATTGCGAAACACATGTAACTCATTTTTTTGTTTGTTTCCTTGGTTTTTCTTTCGAGAAAAAGGATGAGAAATAAGTGAGTCAAGTGTTTAATGATGGTGAGGCTCCTTCTCCTCTCCTGCAAAAAACCATAAGGCCCCGTAAACAAGAGACTACGCCTCTTCGATCTTCGAGCTCATCGAAGCGGTTGAACGAGTCGCAATCACGACCGTTAATCGCAGTATGATTAACTCGAAAACCACCTTCACGAATCGAAACCCTTTTGCTCCTTCGATGCACTCCGAAGTGCAACGAAGGAAATTCTTTTGTTTTCATGAACAGGTCTTTTTGCCCAGTTGAACTTTGCTCAACAACAGGACACGGCTGAGGTCATAGCGAAATTTACCCTACCTGGTCGAACTTGTATGGCAAAAGTATGGTAGGAGTCGTTTCTCTTTTTTTTTTTCCAAAATCGCTTCTTACCGCGATAACACGATTTCCCATGGAAAATACAGTTCCACCGTAAAAAAGTGAGAGAGAAGCTCCAGATTTTCTCACCGAATCTATTTTTCTCTTACAGTCGCATCAACTCCAGTCATTTTCTAATTAGGAGCTGCATTGTTGTGGTATTTGCGTTGAAAAGCGTAGGTACACGCGTTTCACACCTTTTTTTTTCTCAGCGAATGGAGCACGAAGTGTTCCAAAGGATGTTGGAAATGAATCAGAAGAAGATCGCCCAAGGTGATCCTTCGTCCTGTTAGAAGATTTCCTCCCACGATTCATTTACTTATTACGTCACATATTTGTATATATAAACATGTGACGTCATGGGTGTATTATGCGAATGAATTTCCTGTTACTTCTGCACGTGCCTTTTGAATAACACAAATTCCACACTAGAATCAATACCGGGAGTCAATGATCCAAATGTTGATTCGTTTCCCATCGGATTTCGATCCGTGATTTTTGTGATTTCTCTTCAAAATTGGGTTGAGATTAGATTTGTTGAACTGCGGGAGGAAGTAATTATTAATTAAGGCAGTTTTATTATTTATGTTAATTATTTCATATTAATATTGGGTATCAATTATATTTTAATACTATATATTAATTATATATTATTAATTAAGACAATTCGAACAAGTGGGAAAGTGTGGAATTAGTTTTCCAAAAGTTCTCGAAAATTCGAGGGATTCTCTAGGATTTTTGGAAATTCGTCAAAATCTTCCTGTTGCTCTCGAGTGTCGTGAAAAAATGTTGACAATGTTGCAAAGACACTCCTTTAAATTCCGATTAAAGCTCCTCATGTCGAACACAAATAAAAAGGGAATTTGTGTGCCTACACGCGAAAGTACCTACACAGCATTAATATAAACGTATGAAAAAGTGAAATCGTACATAGGTACATATACGTACAAGAAGTAGATGTCCAGTGTAAATGTTTTGAAACTTGAAAAGGTGTTAGATCGTGGTTTTATAACGAGATCCCATAAACGTCATGTTCCTAAGATGCCATTGAGAAAAATATACGATTCACCATAGAAGCGTGTATACACACATGTTTATAGCACGGTTGCTGTATATTCATACATACGTACCATAGCAATCGAAAGTGTAGCTCTGTGAAATATTACCTTTATATGCTTCTCAGTTTCTTTAAGAGAAATTCTCTTCTTTCCACAGAAAAAAAAAGGATACGGGGAAAAGCTTGTGCGCATTATTCTTAACATACATATAAATACTTATAAGCTTGTCGTTCCGCGTATGTGTTTACAAAACACACACTATTTCATTTCATCCATTTTGTGTCCACGTTTAATGTCTTTCACTAAACCAACACCGTTATCAGACTCTGCGGTTGAATAATTCCCATTTGACTTCCTCAGGAATTTTAATCTTTTATTGATATCCTTCGGCTCCGTGAACTTTTCTTTACTTTCCATTTAAAAGGGAGTTTTTTCACTTCTTGGAAATTTGAGACGAAAAATTAATATATTTCTGACGCTTATTTTATCTCCTTAATTTTTTTCCTCGAAAAAAATTTCGTTCAGTCTCTGATCCCCGAGGATCTATTTCTATTTTTATGAGAATTCCATTTTGATAAAATTTTATCCTTAATTTAATGATAAAATAAAAATTTGAAGTATTAAAAAGAAACTATGAAAAGTTGTAGGTATATATATTTTTTTAATTCGTAATTCGTTTTTTTATTTAGAAACAATAATTGTTTAAAATTCATTCATGATAACGTAATGCAATAAATTGGACAATAGAATATTGAGGTTCCAAAAAAAAAGAGAGAATTATTTATTTCAAACATAACACCAAAGAACCCACTTGATTTACACTTGAAACGGATAAAAAATGGAACACCAGTGGAATGTTTTCGCCCCAGCGACGAAAAGACACCAATTCTGAGTGCGTCTTCTGAGAAACGAAGCGAAGTTCCGAAGCAGACAAATGACAATTGACTGTGCGGAAAAATAAAGAAGATATCACGAGATGCGAGCAAGTGTCCAATTCTTTCAGTATTAAACAATCAATTTTATCAGCTTTTTTCTCAACTCCGCGTCGAAACAAGTGGTTTTAATTGGCGGGTAATTGCTTCAAGTAACACTTAACGATTGATTGACATATACCAGTATCGTCGCACTATGTGCGACAGTAACGAGCTCAATTAATCGTCGCCAATGAAAGTGTGGAAAAATATCTGACGGAAATTAAGGAAAAATACAATTCCAATGGGAATTCATTAAAGGTCTTGACCATTGGCATGGTTTTTCATCGAGGGACAGAAACTCATTTGGATCTTTGACAACTGACGAATTCTAAAAGTCCATTCTTATCACAAGCTTAAGTGTGTCTCACCTTTAGTATCGCATTTCTCGGGGAAATGCGTCAATAATATCGCAGGGTCGATACTGGGAAGATGAAAAGACACAGGCTAAGATCCGTAGGTGGACAAAAATCAACACTTGTAAAAATTTTTAATAATTATGTTAAAGAAAAAATAAATAGGCACCAGTTAAATATTTTAGATAAGATACGAGTGACTATAATGTCCGCTAATGCTCCATGTCGCTTGATAATTCAAACAAACTTATCCAATCGTCATTGAACGATACATCGATACATCGATCGATGTTGTCAGAAGGAAGAGAGTGAATAATATCGTCGAGTCCGTTGTATCGTTCGGAAAATCTCTACGATACACAATTTAATATGCATCGATACAATTAACGTCACAAATTATGCGACTACAAACAGTAACTGCGCCGTCCATTAAATCCATCAATTTTATGGGATTTAAATAAGTAAGATACGAGAAACATAAATATACATTCATCCAGCCACTATTTTATTAGCCAATTTCCTACCCCGATTCCAAATCGGGTTCGAGTCTCGGCTGAGGAGGAATTTAATCGCTTTTCTCTCGACTAGGAGCTCCTTCGCTATCGTCTCGAAGCTGCAATTATTGCATCCCAGCTGCATAGCGAAGAAGCGTGAAAGGGTAGGCGAGGAAGCCGGGAAATCAGTTCCACGCGGATTGTCACGCCTTGCGGCCTACGGACAAAGGTATGGCGCACATCTGGGAGAGGTCTCGGACTCTGGTCCTTAGCGATACTCCGAGGATCGATCGAATGCCCCGACGTTGCTGCAGATCGCGGGTTAAAGACCCGACCGACCAGTCGGATTTCCCTACCGAAGCGGAGCGCAATCGAGAGATTCGAAAACTCGAATCGAGGAATGTTCGAATTACCGTAGAATGGTGCAGCGTCGCACCTTTTTTTTTTTACTACCTGTCGTTATACGACTGATAAACAACAACTCGAGAAAGTAAGATGTAATGACGGAAATTTATCTCCGCGCGGTTATCGTCCAACTGGAGAATTCTATTAAAGGAGGACATGCATAAGGACTAATTTTTCTTACGGCTATGTGTTCCTCGGTATTTATATACTAACGGGACATATATTACGGAAACCTTAATGCCGTCGTTCGTATACAGGCTATAGTGGGGTTCATCCTCTCCGTTCGTCGCTGCTTTAACACCTTTTCAAAGCCGGAACTATTGCCTTAGGGTTACTCATACATATACATATTCCACAAACACCTATTTATTAAATATATAAAAGTCATTCGGCTAAAATACAAGATTCTCCTTCTATACCTATTCCTTCTCCTTTATGTGTAGACATACTTGGACGCTGTAAAAAAAATTTATTAGGCAGATACCGCGCTCTGATAATGGGGTATCCCGTCTTCTTCTTTTGTAAATAACAGGCAATAGAGTTTCGCCGTAATTTCCGTAAATTCCGAAACAAAGGGAAATCAGCGTCTGCCCTTGTGATCAATCTCAAATCCAATTACATGTATTGTTATTATTATTCTTATTATTATTACTGTAATTACTATTATTTAGGATTTTATTATCAAAAATAGTATTTTAATATTTTTATTGTTATAATAATTATTATTATAATTTATTCTACAACAAATTGTTGAAGATGGGTCATATCCTATTTTTTTTTTTTCATGGAATTTTATCAACATTATCGACTCCCACGTAATTCGTCGAGCTGAAGTCGATCGGAGTTAAATATAATTCAGTTTGGTAGAAATTATTACCATACCATAATAAATTTCCCATCGAAGATTGGCAAAAATTGAGACACGGTTGAGGGAAGGACAGGTATTTTCTCCACTTTCAATCCGTGAAAGAGGGAAAATTATTGCTACAATTAAATGTTTTTCTCGGCGATTCGTTCAAGTGTCTCCGATAATTTCGTAATGAAGCTGATTTATACGGGTAACATTGAGATCATCCGCACGGAAGTAATTACGTTGAAATTGCAGATTTGCCGTGATTTATCGCGATTACATTCCTGATAAATTACATTCGATATCAATTTTATATGAAATAAAAAAAAAACAAGAGCGAGAGGGAGAGGAGAGAGAGAGAGAGAGAGAGTAGAGGCTAAAAAGAAGAATAAATAGTAGACATCTGCGCAGAAGAATTCAAGAGCTCTTATTACAGACGTTATATACATAAATGCACATAGTTAACTTGAAGTGCATCGAGAGGAAGAAGTAACTCCTCTTCTAGGAGCGGCATTAGTTTCAAAGTAGAAGCGGATCTCATAACTTATAAATACCCGCGGTGGAATATAGAAGTGTGAAAATAGCCCATCGAGATCATGCATTGCACAGGTGCTTCCATGATTTTACTTCCACGGCTGATCTTTCTTTCTCCCTTTCTTTCGCGGAGAAACAAACGCGCGGCTTTATAAAATGGATACTTTACGACGGCTCACTTGTGGCCTATTAACCTCCCTTTATGCTCATGTAGGTCGAAGATGCTAGAGAAATTGTAGGTGTATTTGCTTACCCGCTATTCCTCCTCGAGAGATCCAGTCGAAGGCTGATAATAATCGTCGATTCGACGGAATGGGAGTCCAACTGAAAGTGACTTTAAATCACGAGAAAGTAGAAACTTTTGGTTTGTCGGAGTGAGATGGCTAAATTCCATCCGACACAGAGTGGCAATATCGGACGTTCCAGTCGTGCAGCATTTTTTGAAAAAGCCGAGAAACCACTCGGATTCCAATTTATTCGAAAAGAAAGTGGCAATTACCATTTTAACTCGCAATCGCTCGGTGCTCCGCAGACGCGTCCTTCTCGTTCCTGCGAAAGGGATCTGTGTCTAAATTTAATTCGTTTATTATCGAAGGAGCCCGTGCCTGTGTTGCGAGTTTAAGGAATACAAGATTGATCATCATTCTCAATGTTTGTAATTATTTTGAGTGATGTCCGACGTTGAATCCTGAAAGTTCATTGTATGGTGGGAGACGCGTGTTGGAGTGGAATACGTATACGTGCATGTAAACTCACGCAAGGAAGAAAACGATAGCTAGGAAAAGGCATCTCTCCATGATGCTGTGTATACTTGGGGATCATCAATCCACGTCCTAAGGACCTCTCCTGGCTCGGAAAGAGAGAGTCCTCGCCACGTGTTACCTGTAGAATCTCAGGGACTCTCATTTCAAGGATTCAATATTAATTCCCGAATTTTTCTTATCAACGAAGAGGCAATCGCGCCAAAAGATGTCCAGTTCCAAGCATTCCACTGATAGAAGATTAATAAGGCGTATGATTAATCCCCGGATTTCAGATTATAATTTATCCTTCGAGCAAGAAGCGTATTCGCGCTCCTCCGATTTATATGTGTGTCTATATAAATCTCCGTAGCTCATAAATACGACTGAAAAAAATCGGCGTTTCACGAAAGTTCTCTCGCCTCAAGTAGTATAATAAATCTCGAAAGTTTCTAATTAGTAATAGCGAGGCTGTATAATTACACCAATGCAGGAGTTTGATATTTCTAACCCTTTAACCGATTGTCGGAAGTTTATTCGCGTATGATTCGATTCAATGAATATTTATCGATTAACGGTTCGATCATTAGGTCAGTCAGATGCTTTCTGCATTGCTCGCGGAATTATTAATTACCGGGAGATTTCGCTTCCTCGTTGGTAGTTGCATCCGAATGTAACAGAACAGCTTCAGTATTCTTCGTGGGCTCGGGTTTTGTTTCGAAATAAATGTAGAAAAGACAAATTTTCTTGCGAAATTGACTCTGTCTTGGAATACCGATTCACAACCGATCGGTTGAAATTCCGTGAAAATCCGTGACCCTGCGAGAAACTCATTGAAACAAAGAATTCATGGATCAGCGAATTCGAACTTCTGCCGCTGCCTTTCAATGCGAGTCTATTATTAAACGCGAAATTCACGGCAGCGTATAATAGAAACCGAGTAGATGATTCAAATGTTAATGTCAGTCTAGGGATCAGTCGACCTTTCCTCCATTGAAGAAGAACGAGAGACATCATCGAAGGTCGCCGGATATTTTGTCTCGGTGTCGAAAAAAGCGAATGATAAATATAGTGCCACTTTTCGCTGCCGATCCGATAGCATTTTTTGTCTCGTACAACCTTGACGCCCGATTAGCACGATAAAGACGCAGGAACGCTGCTAACTATAATTTAAGAAGGACTCTGAGCTCGTAGTTTGCCTCTAATTGCTGTCATAATTACCGAGTCCACATGACAGCTTCTAATATAGGCGGTGTTTCAGAATGGCAGGTCTTAAATAAGAACTTGTTCCAAAAATTCTCGAATCAGAAGAGATTCTTTTTAAATTGGCTTTGCAGAATTTAAGCTCAGATAATTATGAACAAAGCGCAGCTTCTGCTAATCGGAACCCAGGGAACTGTCACCTTTCGTGACCCAAAAAATAAGGACCCGAATTATTCACTCTTTAGCGAAAGTAACTTTAGTAAGATTAAAAAGAAATCCTTTAAATAATGAAATTTGTTGCAAAAACAGAAGAAATTTATAGAAAGTTAACGATAAATTGGAATTTTATGGCAAGAGTTAACGTTAATGAATTCATATTATTTTTGCAACTTTTACTATTTTTCTGTAATCTCTTCTCCGGGGTGCACCTTCGTTATTCTCTTAACGAATTTAAAAAACCGCTTTCCTCCGTGTACGAGATTAAAGGTAATATAAGTATGGAAGGGTACCTTGCCAATAAATACCCCGTACCAATATGTACCTTTTACCTGAAACAACGATAAACTGTTCCGGCGTTAATACTGGAAGCCAAGCGATGGGCGCAAACTGAACACACGAAGGATTCGTGAGCACA
Organism: Gasteruption jaculator; assembly: GCA_949825005.1. Taxonomy (NCBI): domain Eukaryota; kingdom Metazoa; phylum Arthropoda; class Insecta; order Hymenoptera; family Gasteruptiidae; genus Gasteruption; species Gasteruption jaculator. Next base: position 9,172,701 of record OX463769.1, on the reverse strand, counting down.
TCCTGAATATACTGACTCTTGAAATGAAGGTTTCTGCTTGATGCGAAGAATACCCACACATCTACGTATTACGGCATAGATGTACCTGGGGGAAATGCATAATACCCTAACCATCTACTGTTGCTGCAAGTAACGTCACACTATACAATTTCAACAACTGCTTGTACATACATCTCCGAGAGCGAGCCACCGTGAGGCATCTGTATAGTGGGTATGTACGGGCAAGCGGTAACGGTACCAAATCTGCATACCGTATAACCACGTTCTCTCTTCACGTAGGTACAAACTATCGTATACAGAAGCAAGAAGAGAAGCGGGGTTTGGATGGTCGGATGGTTGGTCGGTGCTATCGAGAACCACATCATGCTAATTTCACCTTCCTCCACCGCCAAGTAGCTGTAGTGGTAGTAGTAGCAGCCAACCTTATTGCAGCTGGAAAGGATTCGTTCGTGCCTCTTTAAACACCCGCGATTTTTCGACGATCAAGACTTAACAAATCGTGCTTGCTAATGACCATCGCCGTAGGTCTTCGCAACGGTCTCCTCGCTATATGCTATATACACTTTTATACCTCCTATGTACTTTTCTAAGATAAAAGAGAACGGTTTACCTTCGATACCACTGTTACTTTCTTCAACGTACCCGCAGTCGTTCTTTGGAACTCGTTCTTCATTATAAAGTAGCTCTCGGGAAAATAATCTTCCTCCTTCAGACCTTTACGCTTTTCCAGGGCCTTCGAATATTTATTACTTTAGCCAAACGCTTAGCTGGATCAAGCATCTGGAATCTAAGTATTCGAAGATGAAGCACCATTGGGGTAGAATCGAATCCACGTTGGGTCAGTTAGCTCCCGATCAACGTAGACGTGGATCCAGTGACTCTGGTTAGCACCGATGGGGCAGAATTGGTATTCCAATCGGGGCCTGAATTGGGCCAAAGCGTCCATCGACGAGATTCTTTGGGAAAAAACCAAATCCAAATTGGGCCAAACTGTGCTCAATTGGGTCCGAATCTGGGCTCGATTAGAGCGATCGAATCGAACTTACATTAGCGAGCGTCAGGTTCAGTGAACCACTTCTATTTTTCAAGGATGTCGATTACGAAGCCGATAAAAAAAGGTTAAATGCGAGAACTACACGGACTTGTGACGAAATTCCCAATATTATTAGCGCAACGTATCGTTTTTCACCCGGAAGATCTGATGGTTTATCGTAGAGTTTCTTACACAGGGACAGACTCGTCGCTTTGCATTCTACTTTCTTGTTCTTATCGATGCAGTCACGCATCGACGATTCCGCGGGGGTCCCTCTCGCTCTTTGAGACTTCGAAGGTGCTGTCACGGAACGCAAGAGAGTACATGGGAATATCGCCGATGCTATAGAAGTTGCGGCAAAATCAATTGCGTTACGTCACACGCTGTACAAATTGACAGCGTGTAGAAATAACGAGATTTCAAGTAGAGAGAGGGAGACAGAAAGAGATGGATTGATAGATCCTACAAATGTTGCGTTTCGATGCCGCAACCGACATCGCGGTGGACAATCGCATGGATCGAATCACCGGACTGCAATTAAAGCGGATTCAAATGACAACGATAGAGGCGGATGGCAACAAAGTCGTTCGGTATAAAGCAACATTGAATTATGTATCGCCGAGAAATAATTATTCTAAAACGGAATAAATTACGTACCCTCGAGCCTTCTTTTTTGTTTCCAACTTTAAGTCGAAGGTAAACGTATTCCGAGTAAAGCACAACACGTACAAGTGTAATCGACAAGGTCGCCAGGGTATACCCGGAGTCTAGATAATGTGTACCTACGCAACAAGGAACTCGTATAAAACGCGTAGGTAAACGATGTCACGTACCTGCGAGGCTCCGTGTATGCGTGTACGTGTGTAGAGATTTGAAATTTCTCGGTAAGACAATTTCAGAAGAGTAACACCTGGTCGCATGGAGAATCTCGGACTTTGAGTGTCTACAAATATTTGAGCGCGGCAAATAGTGCGAGGAAGAGACAACGAAGGACCGGAGAAAAATACCTAACCGGAATGTCGCTTATCAATAATACCAGCGCGTGTTTGGATACAGAGAAAAAGTTACAACGTTAATCAACGTGTCAATAGCAGTGGCCCCCGATCGTTTGTTTCGATCTCGCGATTGGAAAGTATCGGTTTTGAGGAGGTTAGCCAAACCCGGAACAAGGAAATCGCGGCAGACAAAACGCGTGGCTGTTCTCAAAGGTTAGAGAGAGGATGTACATGGCAAATTGAGAATGCTCGTTTGCGCTCGTAACAATATGTGGGTGTGCGTACAATGGTCTCTCTCCATCTGGCGCGTGTTTCAGAAAGACGCAAAAACAGAGAGACAGTTATTTAATGGAGAAGTCGCTCGTTGTCGCTCAAGAGTCTCGGGAAGAGGGTGAGAGCGAGGTATCGCATAGTTCTTTTAAACGTTTCCAAGTCTCTCCCTGCCTCTCTTGCTCCAACTTCTGCGGGAAAAAAGGATAGAAGAGCCTCTAAGACCGAGTCTTTCTCTCGAAGAAACGGCACCCCGCTGCGTGGAGAAGATGCTTGGATTCCTGCCTCCACCCCGCATGAGCTAACGAAGGACCGGACAAACTCTTCTTCTTTTTCTATCGTGTGTCGTGTATTGCCTCGTGTGTATGCACGATTCAGCCATCCTATTTGTGTACGGCACATATCGCGTATTTCTCGTACAAGCCACAGAAAATGAAAGAAGGAGACAGGAAAAAAAGGCTATGCGAGGAATTGAAAAAGAAAAGAATTCGAATGCGTTCCCTGCTTAGCCGTACGTCCCATTCGTTTGCTCAGCTCTTTGCGCGCGAGAGAGCATTACACAATGACACGCGGTTGACGCGCGAAATAAGATAAACTCGTCCCGAAGATGCGGGTGAGCTTGTCGGGATCACACGGTCACTCGTGGATGATTCATCCACCGAAACGTGTTCGCGGCTTTGCTTTGCCGTGTGTGACTTCGGGACCAGAATTCCTAATTAATGCGTTCCATCCTGGACCCACCCCAACTCCTTCCGAGGTTTTCCGATCAAACGAAAATTCGGGTCAGCGTATCGAACTAACTCTGTGTTTTTGTTTCTTTTTCTTTCAGCCGTGCAGAGAGGGCGAGTTCCACCTTCGCAGCCTTCCCTGCCGGGGCTACCCGGTCAATTTTCATTAACGAACGGTGACGCGGTGGCATGTGCGAGTTTAAACGGACACTCTTACCTCTCGTCTTATATCAGTTTGCTCCTGAGAGCGGAGCCATACTCGACGTCGAGATACGGACAGTGTATGCAACCGAACAACATCATGGGTATCGAGAATATTTGTGAATTAGCGGCGAGGTTGTTGTTCTCGGCGGTCGAATGGGCACGGAACATACCGTTCTTCCCGGACTTACAAGTAACCGATCAAGTGGCGTTGTTAAGGCTAGTCTGGAGTGAACTGTTTGTACTAAACGCGAGTCAATGTTCGATGCCTCTGCATGTAGCGCCATTGCTCGCTGCCGCCGGGCTTCACGCATCGCCGATGGCCGCCGACCGTGTGGTGGCTTTCATGGACCATATCAGGATTTTTCAGGAGCAAGTGGAAAAGCTCAAAGCGCTGCACGTCGACTCAGCGGAGTACAGTTGCCTCAAAGCCATCGTCCTCTTCACGACAGGTAAGCAGACTTCCACTTCTTAGCCGAAGGTGGAAGACCCCGGAGATGCTCATGCGTTTGTCAAGTCGGTGACCATCGCGTTTATCCGTCGCGGATGCCCTTCATTCGCTGCGAGCGAATGCGTGATATTTCATTCGCTTAATTCCTACGAAGCAACCGTGAAGCCCAGCGTTCGATTAACATACCTTCATATTTTAACGGACGCAACGCGGGCTAACGATTTAACTGCGCAAATGTAATACGGCTGATTAGTTATTACCGCGAAGAGAGGAGGAAATTTCCCTATCGGTATTTTAAGTGGGCTTTCAATAATACATTCGACGTGAATTACGGCCAGTTTACCGGCAAATGCGGAATACGCATTACACACCTGTACTTAGATACAAATTGCGCTGTGCCCTCGGGCCACGCTTAGCTATTAGACATTCGTCTGGAGCGTGTGACACCGGGAACATGCTGTATTTTTCTTCTCAGGCCCATTTCGTCGCGTCTATTCATCGAAAGATCGCGAAGACTAGATCCCGTTTGCGATTTGACTCGACCCCTTTCGACCATAGCTCGTCCTCGTTGTCCCACTCGGTAACGCAGACTGCAACTTGGGAGCTGCAAGTAGCAAGCCAAACCCTTTGAAAATCTAGAATTTCAATCAGATAACCAGCGAGCTTCTCTTTCCATCTCCGTTTTCCTTTTCTCTTTCTCCAAGTAAACTCCCGTCGTTATCCAGCCGCTTGTCAGGACGGTTACCACGATAGGACCATGCTTTCGCTCGGACCCTGGTATAGAGAACAACGACAATGGCAATACAGAGCGAAACGTCTCGCGATCACCGGAAGAGGTGTAAACATGAGCAGAGCTTCTGCTAGTTCTCTGCCTTGCCTCTTCTCTCATCTATGATCCACTGTATGGCCGGTATATCTACTGTTGAAATTCCCCCTAGTGTGTTGACCGTACTTGCATTGCTCTCTAATCAACAGCAGCGATGCTATCGTTGACACGCTGTCGTCCAGTGCAATCCAAGCGAGGTTACACCAACCCAGAAATAGAACAATACATTCCGTGGATACACGTCGCGATCATACTGCTTACGAGAGACAATACTCTTCCTTTTGGTCCCTCTTTTATCTCTCTCTCGATTTCTCTGTTTCTCTGTTTCTCTCCTCTGTCTTCCTGGTAGTCTTATTTGCCTTAGATCGTTCCCTCTCTCGCTCTCGCAGTATTCGATGACAACCACATCCTGTGTCCAAAGCGATACTCGCGGGCTATCTACTGACCCATCTGTAGCCCTCTTTTCTCCTATCCCAATCCCCACATCGAAATACCCTCACGCATGTAAGGTAAAAGACACACGTGCTGCGGCGCTATGCTAAAATCCTCTCGGGCACAGATACCACGGGGGGCTATTTATTTCCGTGCTGTATGGACTTAGCTTGGCTTAGCTTATGCTAATGTCCCGATTCTCCTTTCATCTCGCATCCTTTTTTTCTTCATCCACTTCGGCCTTTTCTGTTACTAATACTTCTTTGCCTTTTTCTCCGGACTCTTACTTCTTTCACCCTTTTTTCCTCTCCCTTCGTGGCTCTTGAATTTACCGGTCTAGTATTATACGAGCGTCGTCCCAAAACTCGAGATTTTTGCTTTTTATTATTCCACGAATTGAACTCTTCTTTCTTTTTTCATTAATTTATGCGGGTATTTGTTTCAGTATTCCGTCGGGGATTCTCGCATGAACCATTTTCTTCTCTTTTAGGTGCTGGTATTTTTACGAATCAATGATCTAAGATCTTTATCCGAATCGAGAGGAGTGATGAAGTTCGGTCGGGGTAGGACGTTTTCAAATGCGTCACTCTCCTTTTCTTTCCGGCGATTCACCCCGGGTTTTCTGTACTTCCACGAGATGCTGAAGATGTTCATAATTTTTCTTGCATTTTTTCTTTGAATCTCGTACTTTGGATCACGTGTCTAATTGTTCGGATAAAACGGTGGAACGAGGGCACAGAGCATAAAGTACATTTAGCTTGCTAGATCGCTCGTTCCAGCACTTCAGCTTTCTCCGCGCATGAAACCGTGCATACCTGGTGAACGTAAACCGCTGATTCGAACCTTTCTTTGAAAACGGCGCTCAAAAATTGTCACATCAATCCAATTATCACGAAACATTTCTCTGTGTTTCAAATTTACTGCTAAAATAGAATAGACGCACTTTGGCACTTCCGTACCAAACATTTTGCGCCGTTGAAAAATAAAAAATCTGCCCAAAAAGCATCTCAAAGCCAGTATTCCTTCGTGAGCTGACACAAAATAGCGAATTTTCTCACCCGAGCAACGTAAAAACGCTGCCAATACTCGTTAGGATTCGCTAAATACTTTCAAGCCACCCCATAGATATATAAATGCATGGTGCAGATATATTTATGCGAGAGGGTATTATAGCGAGTGCGGTACCTACGTGTATCTTGATGGGAAACACTCCCACGATTATGTGGCATGCAATGCAATTCCCTTTGCTTTGCCCAACCAACGTGCATCTAACCAACCCACACGTTTCTATACCCAACCAGCACTGCACTTCTCATATATACATATGGGCTATAGATGACACCATATTAACGATCTAATTAAGGTTGTAAACTTAGCCAAGTGGGAAATTGTCTTAGGCTGTCTGCAATTAACTCTGTTCTTAATACCCCCTGATAATTATGGCCAATCGCTAATTGTACAAACATTTTTCAATGTCCGGGTACCTCGTGCGGGAAACAAGCACTGGATCACCTTTTGCCCGAAGCTTCAGTTTCTTCCTATTTTTCAAAGTGCCCAAGAAAAGGAGTGTTTTAGGGAAACTAAAAAATTAATGTAGAAATTTCAACTACGTCATTGAAATCGTTTCGATGGGACACTTGGCCCTGAGTCTTCCTTGGTAGGGACACTTAACACACCATAGGCTAAACATAGCTAGAGTGAAGCCGAAAAAGGTCGCGACGAATTCGCATCTCGTATTGGATCAAGAGGACGTAGAAAGTCTCCGATGGATCTCAAGACGCTACATTTCGGGCTCCGATTTTTCCCGGGTATCGAGACCGCATTCGGGTTCGGCAGCTGAGAATCACTGATGCTCGAGAAGTAGAAGTACCATCGGTGTGTTTAATAAAATGTTGCCACATCATTAATGTAGGCACTAAAGCTATGCGTGGCTCTTCTCCCTTTGCTTCGATTCTTTGATGACTCGGTACATTTGGCCACTCTATTCAAGCCTAGACTCCAGGTTGACTGACGTTACAGTGCACTCCCACACCTGTCAAAGGGACTTTGACAAGACGCCGTCAATGGTAATTACGCATTAACTCCATCGCGCAAACTCACTCGGGAACCGTCCATTCCTGCTCGGGTACTTCAATTTGCAATGGATTTACCCACGGCACTTCGTTTTCAGGGTGTCGAGATAAGCCGACGTATAATAGCCGCTTGATTATCCGTCCGGAGTCGGACTTTGCGATCGGCTGAAAAACGGCATCCTCGAAACGCCGCTCGGGCTGGAACGATGGAAATTGCGAATATTACATCTTTGTCGTGGTGGTAAATGAACTCGACTCCGGGGAAATTTATCGACTCGATGAAACAATCGGTCGCGAAACGTCAAGGAAATCGCGATGGACCGTGTCACGAAGTAATCAGTGTCTATCACGGGCCGCGATTCAAACGTCAAACGTATATAGGACTTCAAACGTCCATTCGTCAATCCGATACTCGCCTGCACGAGAAATCGTTGATTGTCAAACGGGGAATTGATCCGGGGGGAGGAAAAAGCGTCATCGGCCAAATCCTCCGACTTGACTGCTACCTCCTACCCAGAAAACGGGTTGCAGAAGCTCCGGACTAAAAGCTCTTTTGAGAGGAGCGTTGAATAACATAAAACTGACAGCAAACGTATTGAAACACAGGCGAATATGTAGAATAGTATGTTAAGTGTTAAAGGTCTCTCGTAAAAATTTAAAACAGCTTTAATGACACTAGCAATCTCTTTTTTGTCGGATACGTACGTGTGCTCTCTCGGTAGGAGAAGATCGGGGCGAAAACAATGCACATACAGACGCCAATGGAAAACCACATTTGAGGGTGGTTACCGTGACATAGGAAATAGGAGAGAGGGTGGTGTTATCTGTGAACTCGACTCGCGAACCCTCTCTTTCACCTCACACCCTTTTGTAGCTTTACTCTCTATCTCGCATTGTGTTACTCTGAGCTGGGTCGGGGTCGTGTCCCCAACCCTTGACTCTAAGCGTTACCCATTTTCATTTTATTATCTGCCCTCTTCATCCGCTCGTTCGAGTCGTTTCGCGATACGCTTCGTATGTGTGTTCCGTCGTCGCATAGGTATGATATTCCGATTCGTAGCGAGTCTCTTTTTTTTCTCGAATTCGGATTGAATTTCAGGGAATAGTCGCCAGAATTCGCGGGTGCCAGGTGTTAATGTATTTGTACGGGTCCTAAATACGCTCTTCCACTTGTGATTAATGCTACTATGAAATATGAATGAAGCCAGTGTATGTTTAATGTATGCGAAAGTTTGCCAGCAAATGAAGTACAAAACGCAGGGGTAGAAATGAAGCGAACATATATAACGTTTCTATCAGTATGCATATTCCTTATCAGCATATCACAGGGCAAGGGTTGCCGTGGTATTAGGGTAAGCCACGGTATTAACCTCAGAGTTTAATATAAACAGCAGTACTCACCGAGAGGATGGGTTCAAATCACGTGACTACTGCTGGACAATACAAACCTTATCGACAAGCAAAGCAACCCTCTTTCTCCATGGCCCTTCGCGTCCCGGGTAGGTACTAAAACGAACTATACGCTCTTGTCGCGTTATATGTTGCACATGTGTGTTTTATGTACCTTCTAGTCTCTTCATCCCGTACCTTTACTCGGTCCTGGGTCCTCGCGAATTTCGGTTGAATTTTTTTTGTTGTAAATATTAATCAAGACACCCAGGAAATTCAATATTATGAAATGTATGGAGAAGTGTATAAAAAATATAGAAGAAATGGTCAATTTACTATTATTATTGATATTTAATTATTCTAAATTAAGAAATGGATTCTTTAATGAATTTCGATTATATAAGAATAGCGGATAAAGCTATGAAATATATCACAAATATATTAAAATGTATCCAAAAATAGACACGAATATCTGTAAAATTTATAATTTTTTTTCTAAAATAATATATTTAAGTAAGACGATGAAAATATTTAGTTATTTATATATATTTTTTTTAACGCCTGAAAAATACTTCCCGTCAAACAATAGAATTTTAGTTATTTTTATTCTCGAATGAAACAAATATATTATTTAACTACACTTCGCGTATAAACAAACCCACATACATTTATCTATAATGGAATGTATCTGCATATATTTCGAACTGTATTTTTTTCCACGAGGATCCTTTCGAGCTTTGTCGAGCTCAACAACTTATTGAAGGAAGACTCGTTAAACATGCTAATTAGACAATTTGAAGTTTCGAGTCCCGTTTTATTAAATAATATACCTTATCCCTAATTGTATTAACGTAAGATGAAACGGAAGCAGGAGTAAAGGAGAGAATGACGCGAGATTGTCAACATCAGTCGTTTAGTTAGGTACGTGCCTTGTTCGTTTAATGACCAAGGTAACAAATAAACCCAACGACTGTGGTGTACATATACGTACACGAATTAGCCTGTCTTTCAATGATCAAATAGTTACGACGTAAAAACATATGTAAATAGTACTCCACAATTTTATTTACCTTTCCTTAATACATTTTATGCCTGAATCATGATACACCTTACTTTACAAGGTCCCATTATTTATTCTTTGAATAACCATTCAATTGCCCTAAGCGACGAAGATTAATATTGGTTTATTCACTTTAACATTTAAAAATAGCTTTCTCGCGCGTAAATAAATCCGCCGTCACATCATTCCTTCTTCTTTTACGAGCAATCGTTACCTGTAGCTCGAAATTCCGAGGAACATCTTCACTCGACTGGGTTTCAATTTGCTCAACGCTGCAATTTTCACGGTATCGCTTTTTTCACTTCCTCCATCGAAAGATCCGAGTCCATCTGCGAGATTCGTCTAATGAGCCATCGATCTGCCGATGCCCGAGTCACTGCCAGATGAAAATTGGCTGCTCAAAGGAGAGGCCTGTCGGGAACGGAGTCAAGGCAGATTTACGAGCCGGTTCGGGGCCTCTCTCTTCAAAAACCGCGAGAAGCTAAAGGAATAAATAAGGACATAAATTGACTGGAGCTGTAAATTCTGGTACCGCATTTGTTCCTAATTTAGAGCATTCGGAATTCTCGAGGAATCTTCGCCGGTTTCTTTTTCTCGATCTATGAAATTCCGTTGGCGAGGGCTTTCCGACACGCGCGCGTGTGTCAGAAAGGAAGACACAGCGGAAAACAAAGTACATATTTTCGCATTTGGAGAGAAAACATCTTCTATTACATTAAAACACGACTGTCTAGAAAGTCTCCTTTTTTCTGCCGGTGTCCCTCCTTCTGCGTTTCCCCTCGAGTGTATTCCATTATTTCAAACGTTGAACGTTGTGGAAAAAAAAAAAGTTGGGATCTCTTTCAATAGTGCTTTTCTGCACAGACACGAGAGATCCGCAGAGTAGCAGGAATCCTTTTCGCGTCTCTTTTGTCGCGAATACCAATTGTTAGGGTTCCGATAGGACTGCTATTTTTACAACGAAACGTCGACGACGTTTAAGAGTGAGGAATGAGAATGGAAAGAGAACGAGAGGAGGAAAGAAAGAAAAAGGGATGGTTTGTTGCAGCGAGTTTGCACTACGGTTATTTAGCGCGCCCCCGTTAAATGGGGCCATAAAACACGCTTGCGCGTAAATAAAATGTGGCTTCTTCTTCTTCTTCTTCTCCATTCTTCTGAGCTGCTACCTCCACTTCTTCTTCTTCTTCTTCTTCTGCTTCCACTCGGCTCAACCGTTAATGTAAAACTAGGCAATAGCCTATAAAGAAAAAGACCTGCCCCTCGAGCACTATGTAAGCTTCCACGCGAGACACACACGTGCCGTTTCCTCGACATATTTCTTTCTTTCCGACCATACGTGTGTATAAAGTCGCTCGATTGATACGTGTTTGTTAGCAAAACAGGTTCAATCTGCACTTTGAGTCCCATTTCTAGATCAGCTAATGGCTCGCCGGAGACTTCTTAATTAACTGCCAGCGTATGCGCTCGGAAAAAAATGCATTTGACGTTACGCTCTGACATATACAATATTTAAATATCGTCTACCCTTTGCATGGTTTTTCCATTTTTTTTTTTATTTTCATTTCATTTCAACGATAATTGCTCGCAACGGGAGAATTCCAACTGGCGAGGTGGAAAGTTGCCTCGCCGATTCAAGCGCTAATTAATTGGTAAACGCGGATTTCTGCGTCCAACGGACAAGTCCTGTCGGACAGGCGGTGGTTTGTTCTCGTTGATCCGATCAATCATGCAAACTTCACCGAATACAGACCCAAAGTGACTTTCCTAATCGGCATGGGTTCGTTGATTTCCTGCGTCATTTGCGAAGTGGGATTTCGAGAAACCGCCACTGCCGGTTATTGTGCAAGCGAAGCTGGTCAATAACTCGCGTCGAAAGTTTCCAAAGCAGCTGGACCTGGCACCGCGTGACACAGGTATTCCCGAAAAATTCGAATTTCCGGATCAACTATTGGAGATTTTTGGTGGATCCTTACTCGACTTGCAAGAAATTTTTTGGCAAAAAACCTGTTTTTCATCAATTTTTAATAGACACGTCCAAAGGAACGATTGAACAAATTCTAGCCACTCCTTCATCCCTTACAACGGGGGTGGGTTTCGGTGGATCGGATTAAAAGTATGCAAAGCTCAGCACGATCCAGTAAAAGAAATCTGGAGACCAGATCGACCGGGATAATATGGTAAATACATTTGCGCCACAAGTATAAATGAAATACCGATACACGTGTGTTTGGGAACATGTGGATGACATTCCTCGCATGTTCACATGCCTTTGGTGTGGTAGAACAATATCACGCATTCACAGATTGCGCTGTCAGGCGCTCTCTCGAATAATATTCGGGGGTGACACGCGTTATATATCCGTTTATACACCATCGAGGGTTATATGACTCAGCATCCCCTTAACGTAACCGCTTGCAGTAGGAAGAAAGGAGCAAGGAGAGGGCGTCGAGATACTTTTATATATAGGGTTCCTCTTCTTCTTCTTCTACATATACATTTTTTTCTCTCGGAGACCGAGACCAGAAGAAAAGACACAGAGAGAGGAAACGGTCTCCATACGTGATCATTGTACCCACGTGTCCGTGACTGATCCATTTCGGGACGTTGCGGTTATGGTGAGACGAGAGCTTGATTTCTCAATCAGAAAGTTCCACGTCGATTCGCTATTTTTTCTTTCTCCTCCGAGGAAATTCGCAACGCTCTTGCAACTTTTTTTTCGAAGAACGCTGTTATTTCGCTGGAAAAACGTCGACGCGGGATTCCTATTTAATATTAGTGGGATTATCGACAGCAAATTAAACAGCCTTTATTTTTCGTAGAAAAAAAGAGAGAATTCCTCGGACCAGAGCCAGCGTCTCGGTGGATAAAGGGAAAGGGAGTTTACACCCAGCGATCCTTTTAATTAATCTGATTTACATCGAACGTTACAAGGCATGACAGAATCCTCGAAGAAGTTACTTCCTAATAGGGCTCTCATTAAAACGGAGGGAAATACTTCTGCCGAAATGTTCGGTCGGGTAAAAGTCTCGCTACCGATTCAACGTCTATTAGCGTAAAATTACTAAGGCAGCCGAGGAAACATCGAAAACTTTTTTCTCCCTTCAAGTAGTCACGAATTATAGTGTACGTATATGAACTTTGCAGCTATTATAAGTACCTACGTATAACACACCGTACGTCTACCGTATATTTCTCACCAGAAGCGAGGGGAAATGTCGACACGATTTTCGTTTACCTGAAATTGCTGCTGTTTTGTATTTACGCTTTTTTAACTTCGACGCGAGTCACGGCAAAATTCCGTGTACGCTAATTATACACTAGTGTTGGAAAATATACTTTGGTTACAAAAGCAACGGGTGATGTACAATCGATAAAAGGACGCGAGAAGTTTCTACGAGAAATTCCGTCGCTACCGATTCTCGATTCTTCCTCGAGTTACTCGCTCGTGGACCAATTACGGCTCGAGATTTACTATTGGCACCCTCCGAAATTGGCCCGAATTGCCCCAATCACTGGGAAAAAATGAATTCGACGCTAAAATCCTGGAACCCTACGCCATTGCATCGAACGCAGGACTTTCGGCGTTGAAGTGTCAGGGTACTGATAAGCCAAAAGCATTAATTTCACGGCATAGTCCCTGTACAAGTCCATGGACCCTGCTTGCTTAATACAATTATGTTATAACCCCTTTTGCCAAGTTCGTCCGTCTCCTTCTTTCTCACTGTCCCCGTCTGCGATTCTGCAACCCCTCGATTTTCTACATGGCACCCTCGCCATCCCGTCAGGCTTTGCGAAGGGAAGAAGAGGAGGCTGCGGGATTTTGCGGAAGCAGAAACGTTTATTCCAAACGTATTACGACCACAGGCATTCAACCACAACGTCATCCTCTCCCGCGTAAAATTATTCCGCAGCCTTAACGTGTAACGAACGGCGTGGCACGGTTGCGGTGAATCTTCCTCCGCGTAACTTAACCAACCGCACGTGGTCACCTCGCTCCTTTTTGCCTCCGTGCATGCTGATTACCACGGGGGTTTCTAAAAACAATAAATTCCTGATTGAAAAATTTCCTCCCCCTGCTGGGGGATAGGAAGCGTCTCTTTTAATGGAACGCATCGAGGGTTTTGAAAATTTTTGAACGCCAAGCTGGGGGATGGGGCTTTTTTGTATAATTGGACATCGCATCAGCGACACTGGCCAAGCGTGTCATACGATATGATTTGATAAGTTGTGTCAACTGCTCGTTAGTTAATTGTCGCGGCTTATTCGTATATACCCGTGTGCTTTTCGACGAGTATGCAGATATAAATGACCAACCCTTGCTATTTTCGTCCTTTATCCCTCCGTACCCGCTGGTCAAGCGTTCCGAGCTTTGTGGGAGTAGCCGTGGTGTCCAATGAATGCCCTTCATTTCCATACTTCACTCAAACTGTTAGCGAGAGACGACTAACCGGATTATTTAACCCTCGCTCTTCATTTTACAACATTAATTTATGAAAAATTGAGCATGGATTCGTTTTTCGCCGTTTGGCGACAGAATTCCTTCCTCCGGGTGTCACACTCTCGCGCGCATTTCTACAAGGGCCACTCGAATTCGGTCCCGCACCCAGCGATTGACCGATTTCCTCGGCACCAGGTTGAACTTGTTCAGGATCACGTTGGATTGCGATTCACCTGTTCGTTTCCATCGCCAGTAACGCTTTTCAAAGTACACACGCTACGTTTCCACGTTTACTTAATTTTACTGTAGGAGTAAAAAGGCCTCAATCCTGTTCCATCACGCATGTAGACATGATACCTACATTTCTCGGGCAAATTCACACGCACGAGTTTGCTCGTTTCTTTTCTTGTTATCCGCAGCGAAAGGGGAGAAAAAAGGCAAACTCGGTGCAGAACTGGTTACATGGGAAAGCTTCCCTTGCTGGTGTAACGAACCGATGTATCATCACAGCGTGGTATCACTGGGAATCGTGTTCCAACTTCATAGAAGTTCCGTCCAGTTGATGCAAAAAAAAAAAGGTGACTGGCAGCAACGCGTCGGAAAATATGGCGCTAGAATGAGCAACGTGGGCACATGTAGGAATCAGTGGGAGTCAAAGTGTGAATGACAGTTAATTGTGATGCGTGGCACGCGCCTGTCTCTTTGTGGTGTAACGCGTTCCACTCTTGAGCCTGTAGCTTCGAACGCGCGCTCTTGTTGATCGGCCATGTGCGACAGTCACGCTGAATGGCACGCGTGAAAGGATTACTTGAGTTAATCTCAGTTGAGCACTAACGATACGTTCTTGTTGCGTCACAGTAACAATGCTCGCCCTCTTAGACGATAAATATCCCCAATTGAGACGTTCGGGAGATAAATTTACCGATTTTCTCGAAAGAATCGAACGAAACCGAAGTTCTCGGTTTCGATCTTCGAAAAAGTGCATCTTGACTTCCTGGTCTGGGCTGGAAATCGCATCAACGAAAGATCGATCATCCTTGTCGCGAATTTCGAAACGAATTAGGCTAATTAACGGTGACAACAAAGCCGAGTTGCAATTATTTTGAGGAAAAGATCGATTTCGCGTCATTCCTCCGTTGCCGATCGGAGGAAACGAGGCGTTTTACATCCCGCAATAAAATATCCCTGTATCGGTGTATTCCAAAGGTTAACAAGATGGTAATAACTGACCTTCTGACAATTAAACAATTAATTAAAGCGCGCTTTTAGCCAATAAAAATGATTTCCTTCTTTTTAATACCGTTCCTTTAATCCTCGGAAAAGTTAGTAACGCGGAAACGCGTCTTTGGGATGAAATAAGAGCCGTAACCGTACAAGCTGGAGAGCTAATAATTGCCCGGCACGTTAACCAAAGCTTCGACATACCCATACGGTGTAGATGTATTATACATATACATACGCGAGGGAGAGTTCCATACTAGCTTAAAAAGAGGCTTCACGAGGAGCCTGAAGAAGGAGAAGTTCCGTAGCGCAAGAGTGCATGAGCTAGACGTGTACTTGTGTTCTCTCTCTCTCTTGTACTCTCCTCTCCCGCGGTTCGAACGGCCGATAGATAATTGGCGTTGCGTGCTTCAAGATAAACGGCCGTGATTGGCGAAAATAACGATTAATAATTATCCACTCGCTGGATCTGAGGCGGTCTACCCTCTCATCTCTCGAGACCCTGTGAGAGAAGAAGAGGCAAACGCGGTAACACTTCGGGAGAGATGGGTACATTCCGCCAGATTCGACGGGTCCGTCGTTGAATGTTGACTTTGTCTCCCTGGAAACGCTTTTCCGTCGTGTCCAAGTACTTTCGGGGGGAAATATAAGGGCCGATGTCTGCGGGAAGTCTTTGTCGCGAGATTAAAAGCAACTTTTACCTCGTTTTTGTATCCAAACCGACCCTTTCTCTGCCTCCGCCAACTGAACTTTGATAAAAACTTCTCAATTAACCCCCTAGAGCCACCCCTTATCGTTCTTCTCGTCGGGAAACGCGAATTTCAGGAAAGAGCGTTTCTCGCTAATGAAAAAGGACCGTTTTAAAATCGAATACGCTTTACCCGCGTGACTTTTGCATTTGGTCCATTGTGCGATGGGTGAAATGGAATCTACTGTTATTTCCTCCATCTCGGAGCATTTTATTGTGATTTTAGGACTGCTTGCAAAAGTCTCGAGCTCTGAAAGAACGAGGACGGTCATCAAAGGAATATAAAAGCGTTTCGGTTGGATTTCCATGACGCTGATGGATACGACAATGGTTTTAGGAACAGTCACTTGAATAAATATCGATCATACAATGTGACATAAGGAAATATTATTTTCATATTTCGGGGATACCTACAGCTGGACGACACAATAATACGTAATCCAATAATACTAAGCGCGTCCGCCCCCTGGAAAATCTTGTTTAACTTCACAGTCTTCTCGACACCCGGTCTAGGAGTTACGTTTGGCTTTCTTCCGTTCGTTTCGGGTACCCGAAGTGACGGTGAAAACACTTTTGGAATACCAGGGAACTGATTCGTCATCGTACTTTTCTACCCGCACTGTCACTTCTTTTACTTCGCATTAAATAGCATTTTTCGAAAGTGGATGAAAACTTGAAGGAGCATTTGGCAGAGGGTCCTAGTCGATGCAATTTGAGCCAGTATTGCCTCGAACCAATGCATTTCAAAAAGGTACTAGGTGGAGTTAAAGCAAATTTAAATCGATAGCAAGTCAAAAATCGGTACCAGGTCAAGTTTTGGCAATGACGTGGGATCTGAGCCATTACAAAATTCGTAAATCATGGATTTTGTCAAAGTAATGCATTACGATTCGTTGCAGGGTCAAGTCAATGCAATCTAAGTCAATATTGAGCTAAATTAGCGAATTCGGTACCGGTACCAGATTAAGTTATTGGATTCTGAGTCAATACTAGCTAAATTATTAAAATTAGCGATGTCCAGATTACTTACAGCCATTATTAAACTTGAAAATTATAAATTGAGGCAATATTAGGCAGAATTGATGTATTTGAAGTCAGTACTGGCCCAAGTTCATGCATTTTGAGCCAGTACTGGACCAATTTAATGAAAGAATCGCTGCTCAGATTACTCTAGATCGTCATTAATCGCTGAATTGAACAAATCTGTAGGCGACCGTTCTAAAATGAAGAAATTTGGAACAACGATTGATGCAGTTCCTCTACGAGGCAAGTCATTAACAAATTTGTGAGCCAAAACACTACTTAATAACCATTACTACCCGTATCCAAGTTAAATGTCCAATGGTTTGGCAAAATTCCACTAAATGCACAGACACCAAATCGGATAACCTTAGGGGACAATAGTTTCGGGAGGATAAGCATGTTTGCCCTTCTCTCCAAGTTCCATTCATAATAACAATGGACCGAGAAGGGAAGTTTCAGCTTTTGAGTTTTTCACATCGGATGGAGTCCTATAGACCTTTCCTTTTTATGTAGAAAAATGCGTAAGAGACGTCCACTATTGCGTTTTTCTTCTCCCATCCTCGTACGTATTGGTATACTTTAGACTTTGGCTCGTCCATTCAAAGTTATGACCACCGGGCCTTATGTTCCGCACGAGTCCTGCCGGAGAGGAAAAAATAATACACCCGCCTACTTCTGCTTTTACCACAATGAGTCTAATCAGCCAAAATGTTTTTACACAATCCACAACAAACCATCTATTTTACGAGAATGATTTTTATCTGCTCGCTCCAACAATTTGTCGTTACTACGTGCAGCTGTTTGCGTATTTTGGTGATCGTCTCCAAGGCGGCTTTAATTAGACGGACTTGGGATGGCAATTCTTAAGTTGTCGAAGATTTTTGAAGTCGACGAAAAATTTAATTTGTCGCTTGAAGCAAAAAAATTCCGAAAAGAGGTTTCCAATTTATTTCAAAGATTTCCAAATTCGAAATAATTTGTTGTTAAACATTTCAATTATAGAAAATTAATTTTTTTCACTCTTTTCCATTTCGAGATCAAGAATATCGGTAGGAAAAGTTATAAAAATTTGGATTTCAGTACAATTTCAAATTTTAGACCTCCTAAGTTTCAAGTTCCTGAAAAATTTCTGTAATAACTATAAATATTCTAAATTTTAAATGGCGGCTATTAAATTCCAGTTAAAAAATTCATAACTTGCGTTAGATGATGAAGATTTGAAAGGATTTACTTTATCCTTTTTCATTATTTATAACTTTGCTTCTTTGGAATACGGATTCAAAGTATCTGGAAATTTATTGGAAAGCTGAGCAAGAAAAATAATAGAAAATTTCCTCTTTCTCGAAACTTTCGCTTGGACTTGGGAAATTGTAGGTATAGATTACAAAAATTAGAGAGGAAATATCGACAGACAGCTGCGCGAGGAAGATTTCTGGACAATTCTTTAAAAGTCCTTTAGCAGCGTTATGTACAACAAACGCTACGTATGTATTCTTGTTTGGCTCCTTGACTCCATTGTGGTCATTATTTTTTCACAAGTACCGATGCGCCCAAAACATGGTCATTCACCATGAAAAAGGAGCTTCTAAGGCGTCCAGTGTTGACGTATTATAAGCCTGCCAAAGTACAAATCACAGCCCATTTAGTCCATTCAATCTCGACATTCGTTTAACGATGACACTACACGGAATCATAAATCCTCAACGTTCTTCTTCTCGTTGTCTTGTCTCTCATTTGATAGAAAATCGAGGACATCGCTGTGAACACGGTACTAGGTTCTTATAGTTCGGGAATGTGTCCTTTTTTGCAGCTCTGGCGTTATTTTATCAATACATTTTCTCGATTTATTCAAAAATTAGTGGGTATTAGGAAGGAGGATGCAATTATTAAAAAATAAGACAATATTATTATTGTTACTACAATTATTAATTCTATAACAATAATTTTAAACCATAGAATTTGAAACGATACGTTTCCGAAATTATTTAAGAAATTCTCTTCAAAAATCCCGGATTGCAACATCGAAGCTGGTGTTAAATTAGCATTGTTAAAGGACTTAATTAAATTAACACCGTCGGCTTCCGTGATTGACGTAACAATTTGGTTTCCTGTTTCAACGAAACATTTTGCTGTATTTACCTACTTTTTGTGGGCGACACCTTTTGTTTCTTGCACGAAAGAGGCAGAACGGATCCACTGGAAATCTGCAACCGAATCAAGGTTTCATATTCGCGTTTTCTTTTTTCTTCGTGAACGTATTTTTCAGGACGATCAAAAAAGCCCATAGGAGGATGAATTCTTTACGGAAGGTTATTTATGTGAAGAAGAAGAAAGAACGTACATCGTATGAAGTATTTTACATACGGTACGATCCGTATGGTTACGAGTTACGAATTCCACAGACCGAATATTCGGTGAATCACGTTGGATGTATACGACAACGTTTTGTACCGTGAAGATGATACCGGTTTACCTTAACGTTACGTATATAGTAGTAGACATAAGCACGAGATTCGCATACGAAGCTACTTTCTTCTCTTCTGTGGTTCTGTACGCTGGATTTTATTTCTTCCGTGTATGTGTGCCTGCATGTATGTACGAATATGCGTGTATGGGGGTGTGTGTGCCTGCATGTATGCACGAATATCTGTGTTTGCGGATGTGTGTGTGTGTTGTGTGGATGCTATGTACGTACTTATACATATATACCCACAATACGGTACCACACGAGACTACCACCGTGGTGTATCTGATAACAAGCTGAAGAACCCTGTGGAAAAGGACTCTCGGAGTTTAGAGTCCAGTGATCCGCAATCGTACTGGAAACTTTCTTATATGTCGCAGTTGTATTTCAGAGAATTTTCAGTCGTAACCGTTACCGTTTCCGAAACGTTCCGGTTTCCACTCTCTCGTCATGGGTTGCGATGATCGCTTTGAAGTTCGGTCATAATTCCGCACAAGAGGCAGAGCGCTAAAGTGGAAAGAAATCCTGGCAGGAATGTGGATTTTTCGAATCGCATGAATTTCGCAATTCAACAAATTGCTGTAACTGTGAAGTAATTAGTTTGCATAGTAAAATTTGCTATCCATAGTATACGAGTATCTGTAACACACTTCCTCTTGCGGAAATCTATATACCTCCTTAACATTCATTCCCGATGGTATTAGTAATTGAATACTCCCAGTTTGCAAACAATGGCAAGAATTAATATGCGAATAACAATTGCTCCAATTAGTAACTTTTTAATAATCATTTCCTCACATCCTAGTAAGTGGCTCTCAAACTTGCCCCGTGCAATCACCCAAAGGTTTCTTCTATTCTGATAAAATTAGACAGAAGTCAGGGCGCGGTATCGAGCTGATTCGGGTCAGGATCATTCCCAAATTTACAATTTCACGAGCATCTTCATCGATAAACTGGAATTCGCTTTCTGCGCTATCGAAATTTCTCGTAATGTGCTAAAGACCTAAACTCCATTTTTTTTACCATCCAAAATTTTTCCAACACGGTAAAATGTAGCCGTTATTCAATTCTACGTTACAAACGAATCCTCAGTAGTCTAGTAAAATTCACCTTCTGCTGGACAAGAAATAATCACGACCTCGTAGAATTATCCAACCTTCGCAATTCGCTAAAGAACAGAAAAAACATTCAACTCCTTTCCGGAAGTAGTTACAATATAGTAAAATTTACCTTTCCGATTGTATCGAAAAATTATATTAAATTTAACCATCATCGTATGGCTTTTCAATTATTCCAATTGCTTCAATTATTATTGGATCAACTATAAACTAAAAAATTCGCGCCTTTTTTGTTTTCAACGTGTTCGCTTTCTCGAGTTTTGCCAGTGCAACGGTCGGAAGCTGCAACAAGACGAATTTCCATCGGGATGAAAACCACTGTGACTCGTATCTGCGTATCTTTCAACAAGCGCGCAACATGGAGCTTAAATTGAATGAAAATCACAATTGACGAGGCATTAGCATAATGTAGCACGGATCGGTGGGTGAGGTCCGATACGGTACGAGCGTCGGTTAAGCGATTCGAGAGTGGCTACAGCTTGTGGCTAAACCCGTGAGATTAAACCTTTTGCTTTCTTCCTAAGCACAATCGCACGTATGGGTGAGCATATACGCGAGTAAATCGAGTAAATTTCAATTTTAACTGCCCTCAGAGACAAAGTTTCACTCGTCTACGGATTCTTCTCCGATATACGTTACCTTAAGGGACCTGGAATTAAACCCGGTGTTCCCGTTCCATGTGCGAATACTTGCGGATAAACCTCGAGCCTATTTACTATCGTTTGAGGCAAGAAAAAAAGGCTCTAACTTATGCTCCAACGTTACGTATCCACCACCGTGGAAGTCTCAACTGCCGGGAATATCTCTCTAATAAACGTCTCGCCAGATAAGGTCCAGTTATAAGGGTTCCTAATGGGTTCTTTTATCAATTCGAGAGACCCCTGTTCGGTATTGTCATTGATAAGTCGTACTGGAAGGCTACAACGTGGCAAGTCACTAGGTATTGCCAATTTTTGCAGCTTCCGATAGGTGTTTCCACGGTAGATTTGCTCCAAGCTTATCGGTAACGCACTGGAGGCATATTAAACTTTAGACGTATCTGAACTTCCTGAAATGACGAGTGATCTTACCAGTAAAGTTGACTGCTCTTGGGAATTTTTTTCATCTCCGACAAAAATATTTTTGGTACCGCAAAAGTTGCTGTTGCATTAAAAAAATGGATCCCCTTGTGCAGCAAAAGTTGATACTGCATCATCTAAACTGCTTTTCGTACGTTAACGGTTGTTGCTACATAGTCAAACTTGCGTTTCGCTCAATAGATTTTTTCTTAATGTATCGCACACTGCAAAAGTTACTATAACGGAATAGAAATTGCTTTTCATGCAGAAAAAGTTGCAATTGTATAACAACAATTTAATTCCACACGGTAGTAATTACTGTTACATAGTAAAATTCGTTTTCCACATTATCAATGTGGCAATGTAACAATTTTTCCTCTGCCAAAGCACCCTTTTTCTGGCGAAACGAGGGAGGCATTTTGCTGCTTTTGCGATATCCACCGAGTACCCTGCAATGACACGCCACAAATTTTAACAGGATCGCGTTCCTAATATTCACGTTAAAAAAAAAGTATAGCGCGTGGTCTAATTATTTTAGTTATCCGCCTCTTAATGATACGAAAGACGTAGTAGGCGAATAAATTTATCGGAATAAGTATAATCCCGGAAAGAGACTATATAAGAAAAACGCATCGGGAGGAAGGAAGGAGAAGATTGTGGAAAGAAAGAACCATATTCTACGTTCGCGTCGTTAAGCAGCAAAAAATCATAAATCATATCTATTTTTATGCCGTAGTTGGGTCCCATGGTGATAAATTGAATAACCTAACTACTGTGCACTGTTCCTCGAGAAATATCGTAGCATTGCGAACGATGAGGGTGATTATATTCTTTTCTGCCAGTCTCAAACTAATACGAAACAGTCGTATTTATTGTATACTAAGGTAGCCCGTAACTCCTGGCGAGCGCACAAAAGCGCACTCTCTCGTACCTCAAACTAATCATCATAATAATGAACGTATAGGTTTAAATTTCTCGAATGCAAAAATTACCAAGCGTATATAATCGTCTTTTTATTCGTCGAAGGATTTGACCTAAAATACGATGATTTTGAATTTATACCAGAAGAAGAAGAAGAAGAAGAAGAAGAAGGAGGAGGAGGAGGAGAGGCAATGGAAAAAGTTGAAGGGAACGAAGGAAGAAAAAAGGTAAAGGGTTGTATCGTAAGCACAACACGTAGAGCTTTTAAATCCGCGCATATTCACCAGCATGCCTACTTACCGTCCGTGAAATATGAAATTAAATTCATTAGGCTCGCAGTTATAATAAATCGAACGATTGTGGCCAAGGAGGAGAGCGTGGTCGGGCTTATAACTCAGTCCGTTTGAATGGAAAATGATGAGAAATGTCTCTCATTGAACGGTGGGGGGTCTAAACGATTCTTATGGGATGGGAGCGAGTTATCACACAATCTCCAAGTCCCTTAGGAAGAAAAAGAAGAAGAGAGAGAGAGAGAAAAAAAAAGATCTTACCTTCCAAAGCTGAAGGAGTTAAAGGTATGAAAATATAATAATAATAATAATAATAATAATACGAAGAAGGTGTTTCTATATATGTACCACCCGAATCGTACGCACGCGAGTCATAAACACCCGCATAACGATCCTCAGCTTTTTCCCAGATCCTTACCCTGTCATCTCGCTTTCGTATGGAAACTCAAGCTCGTGATTTTTTATTTTTTTTTTTTGGTGTTCATTGTGTCACTCGGTTCTGGAATTTTTTTTTTTTCTGGAACCGGTGGTATAATTTCAAACAATTTCGGGGCAGCAGAGTTTCTGGAAATTCCTGGTGTTCGAGAAATGGTACTAAAGTCAGGATCTCGGGTCGTTAAAATGCTTCGTTTTACCCCTTCTGGTTCCCAGTCGTAGGAATAATCATACCGAAGAAATGAAACTGAGGTAAACGCGGAAAAATGTTTGGGAATAAAAAAGATAGGGAGAGAGAAGAGATAAAATGGGTACTAGTAGAGACTCTTCTAATTAAAAGATATTCAATATTATATTAGTTACCACCGAGAAACAGGAAGTTGTAATAACAACTCTTTATCCATTTATATATACCTATCAAGGAACGTGGGATTCTCCGAACGAAGGTATAACATTCAACCACGACGAGTTTATGGAAAAGGAGGAGGAGGAGGAGAAGAAGAAGAAGGGAAAAAAATAACCGAGCGTAATAACGAAAATCTGCGGCGGAAAATTTCCTGATAAAAAAAGACCGTTACTAAATACTCTCCCTCCGGTAGGTACACTTTTAAACGTCGATGACCCTCCGCACCTTGTCCGATCGTGATTAGAGAAAGAACGTGGTAACGATCTCTGCAGCTTGCATATTCTGTCCCATAAAACGATGATTTAGTTGAAGGAGCTACCGATTCAGCGACTCCTAACGGCAGAAATCTTCATTCTTGCGTTTAATGATAATTTATCGTATTTTTTAATCGTCAATAATCCGAAGAATAAAACGTCCCTGATGATCTTGATTTAATCACTATCTTGCCAACAACTGATATTACATTTACAGGAATTTCATGATTATTATCATTGTTATCGCAACGATATTTATTTTATTGAAATTGGTGCCGCAATTATCTCCGAGCGTGCATTTCAAAGGACGGGAAATATATCGGTTTCCAATTAAAGGCTTATCGCGATGAAATTAACGTCGATGGAAAACTCGAGTTTCTTTTTTCTTCAGATAATGTAGTAGAGAAAAAGAAGATTTTATGCGAAAAAAAAAATCGTCACAGGAAACAGAGAAGGGAATTTAAGTTTCGCGCGTTTTTTTAGTTCAGGCAGCGTTCCCTAATGGGTCCTATGCGAACTACTTTTTCATTTCCGCACTAAGTGTCTACATTTGGCGGTAACCTCGAAATAAATTTGGAATCTCACATGGAACTTCAGGCCTTGGATCCATTTTTCACTTTCTGGAGAAATTTTATTAAGTAACGGGAAGAGTGACCGATTGAAAATTAAATGTTCCTTCCAATTTCCAAAATCCACGAGGTTTTGTTATGAAAATTCGATTTTGAGGTGGACGTTTCCTTAAAATAAAAATAATATTATAATTAAATGTGTCAAAATGCATTTTGAATAGGAGGTCGGTAATTTTTGTCTCTTCCCTTCCACCCTGAAAGTCGTTGTTCTCCAAAGAAACGGTTGAAAACTTTGGCTTGATATTATTGTTGTTCGAGGTGATAAGAGTACTCGGTAAGACAAGAACCCTCTTGTAAAGAAATGACTTTGTATGTGCGGTTTATGCGTAACAAACTACATCAACGTTTCTGCTTAACTCACCCTCAAAAGAGAACAGGAGAGTGAGTGCACGCGTCATTCTCTGAAACTACTATATAACTTAATACAATTATTTTCGATGCAAGAGGGGTTGTATGTATGATGGCTCCCCCAGAAAGAACAGAGGGGTCGTGAACTTAACGAAATATATAAAGGAAAGAACGAGAACGGGGAATGATGCTTTACAATTCACCACTTTGCGTATTTTCTGCGGTTAACAACTGTAGTTTTGGGGTTGAAAAACTTATTGGAACAAGTGATTTAATTTTATTTCGCTCTATAGCGATCGTTTCATGTAGAAAATAACGGGATTTGTTTATTAACTTTGACAAATTTTCAACCGCGGTACGAAGGCTCGTCATTTCTTGTAATTGCAAATTTACAATTAGCTTTTTTTTCTTGTTTTGTTCAACAAAAAGGCGCGTTGTTATACTCAAGGTTTTGAAAATTCTTAATTTTATTTCTAAAAATGAAAATGAATGGAAACAACGGCGAAAATCCTTAGACCGCTTTTTTTATGCTATAATAAATAATTACTGATTGGCAAGATATCGATCGATATTCGCATTTATATTAAAAATAGCTGTAATTATAGTCATTTCCATGAAATACAAAAAAAAGTGTGTACGCATCATATTTCTTCGGAAACAGTGTTGGACGACATAATTAAATCATCAGTCTCTAATTAAACGTGAAAAAAAAGAATCCATCTAATCGAAGTTTCAATTTAAATAGTAATTTCTGTAGTTAACTGAAAGAAAAAAGAATTCTTCGTACGTCAACTGTGTATATAAATAAGTGGAACAAAGGAAATCTGTTGTTATAAATCACGGTATTTTAATTACATGCAGATTTGGTATTTTGCATTTCGCGTTTTTCCCGTCATCAGAAAGTCAAGAAGAAGTCTCCTTGGAGTCTTTCTCCCGGAGTGGGTTTTCAAAAATTCTAAAATTACATTTTAACATTTTTTGAGAAAAGAAACCTTCGTTCGAAACCTTCGTTGATAAAATTTTTGGATATTCCATTCAAGGCTGAAAAATTTCAAAATTCATTTTTGCTCGAAAAGTGGGAAACGGAATGAAACTTATTCCGAAATTCCAAGAAAATTGTAACTTATAGTTACACGGTTTACCATTTCTTAGTACAGTGACAAAAATTAAAAATAATTCGAACCTCATTTTCGCTAATCAACGTCTAATTTGTTTTTTTCCTCTGATTTTCAAAACCCATAAAGGTACCAATACAAAATCCTTGTCGTTTTCTCATACATCGTTAAACTACACTACAATAATAATAATACCAATAATCAATACACCCAAGTAGTATTTAAAGTTCTCTTCTCGATACTGATTACATCTCTCCCGGCTAATTACTCCTTTTCTTAATTACTAATTATTTCTTAATTGAGCAGAGTCACGCTATAAGACACCAGACGTTTCCGTAACTTCGGTAAACACTGAAGTGACATTCCTTTTTCCTCGTATCGTGAAAAATACGTGAAACCATATCGGAAGCGCAATTTACGTCTACTCCGGAAACCTCTTATCACCTTTTTACCGCGATTTCAAAAATATACAAATTTCTGTACTTTTTCTCCAATTTTACTATTTTTTACCCAAACGAGGGAAAATGAACATTTTCAAGCCCTCAATTTTCATCGATAAAATTATTAGTCCTTCAAACCCTAGTTGAAAATTTTCAAAATCCTTCTTTACTCTTTTTGTAGAATCGACATGCTGACCTTTACGAGAAGGCCCATTTTAGTAACCAAAAGGCCCTATTTGAGTAACTGAAGGACGAGGGGTGATTCTCCCGCCATTATTTTAATCTATCCCGTGTCTACAAAGAATCTATCATTGCAAGCTGACGCCTAATGCTAATTTTACCTAAAAGCCCCATTCTCTCTTTTTTTACATCTCCATTTTCCTCCTTGAGCCTTTATCATTCAACATTTTGGTAGTCCTTGATACTGAAAACGTATATATACATATATATATATTTCTACATATATATTGGCGGATTTTTGGTATAGACTATAGAGTATATATCTCAAAGGTATATAAATCAGGGATGGGCGTATCCGACACAGAAAGACACCGATGAGGTTGGAAGGAAAACCCGTCTTTTGAAGCAACGCCTTGTTAAATTTATTGTAGTATATATATATAGTATATACATATATGTTTTCTAGATACTAAGCCTACCGGTTTAATATACATATTTTATCAGTATATTTAGATATCAAAGACTAATAATTGGTATTATATCGGATTATCTCTCGGCGACAATCCGGTTGCAAATAGGAGCTCCTTTTTTCGTTTATTTATTTATTTTATTGTAAATTACATTATTTATTCTCCATCTTGAACGTTTTCAAAAGGCGTATGGATGTTTAAGTAGCAAAGTAGTTAATTAATTTCTCAATGAATGGGTATCAAGTGTTTTATCAAGTCTTGTTACTATGATCATTATTTCGTGACTCATGAATAATAAATAGAGTATTTTTTTCATCTATTTTCCTGTTAATTGTGTCGATTCAAAAGTGAAATTTGCATTATTGATTTTCTGTATGAGATAACTAAGTGGATTAAAATCCGCCGATCTGATATTCAGCGATATCTAATTATTTGCATAAGTAAGATTTAGTATATTGTTGCATTTCCTTAGCATTAGAATAGGGAATTTTTCGAAGGGGATTTACATACCGTGGAAATTACGCAGCGCAACTTGCGATAAGGTATTATGCAAAGTCCTGATTATGATCAAAAGTTGTCAATTTCTAATCAAATTGCGCAAAGAAAAATTGTGCAATTTGAAAATTCAGATTTTGTGGCCTAAAATTATGAAATTACGAAAAAAGAACAGATTTTCCATAATTTCTTGCAAAAGTTACTCTACCAAAAGTTGTCAATTTCCAACCAAATTGCGCAACAAAAAATTGTGTAATTTGAAAATTGCTATTTCGTGTCCAGAAATTAGGAATTCATTGAAAAAAGGCAAATCTTCCGTAATTTCCTACAAAAGTTATTGTTTTTCTAACCAAAGCTATTTTGTAAAAGAAAATCTGCTTTCTGGAATTCCTCCTGTAATTTAAAAATTGCTATTTCATGTCCAAAAATTGGGAATTCATGGAAAAAAGGCAAACCTTCCGCAATTTCCTACAAAAGTTATTGTTTTTCTAACCAAAGCTACTTTGTAAAAGAAAATCTGCTTTCTGAAATTCCTCCACCCTGTTAATTTGCACCGCGGGTTTGATTTGCTCTCGGGCGAAATTCACACATGAATTTTCATTAATTCCTCCACTTCCCATTCGTTACTGTAACATCGTAAAATTGAAAGAAATTTTTTCCGTCCATTTTGCACTACTCCGAGTGCACGTGGGAGTTCTGCTCATGAATACATTAGTCATAACATTGAGAGATACGCTATCGATCGAATGAGAAAGAATCAGCGGTAAATTACAAATGAGTTTTCTGTAATTATACCAGACAATGTTTATAACTTTATATGAAGTCTTCCACCGACGCACACACGTATCCACACGTACGTGTAACATTGTACGCGAAGCTTTCGTGTAAAATGGAGTGCGTGACAGTTGTACACTGCCGTGAGCAAAAGGCAATATGTGCACGCCCTCGAACTTCCGGCTTCGAGAGCTTCAGTAATTATAACACCACTTCGAGTTACATATATGTATATAAATAATATACGTGCAGTATTTACTGAGACGTTTATATAAAATATATCAAAACGTAGAGGAAGTTAGTTTCTACGTACGACGGTGCGCGGCAATAGCTATCTTTTCGATGTTTTAATTGTCAATTAACTCCGTGGAATTCCGCCATTAAAATTCCACCGGCTATCACTTACCCCCATGAAATATTGGTTTCTCGTTTTATCGAACCTTATTTTCTTGCGTCTATGCGTCTTTTACGTGCATTCCCGCGGAGGTAAATCTTCGCTTTTACTAAATATACAAATTATGGGACAAAAGGTGATTCTTATGGCAATTCATAATATGAAAATAGAAGACATTTCTGCTGTTTTTGCTATTTCTAGTAATTACATAAACGACAGGAAGTAATTTTTCATTCATCTGAATTATTTATATATTCGGAATAATTAAAAATTGCAGATTCCAAGTTGGAATAAACAAATTATAAATTAGAAAAACTCAAATATATAAATTAGAAAATTTTGCGTATATTCGATAAAAATTAGATAGCCAAAAAAATTCTTGAAGCCAAAGAAAAAAATGGAAGCTCATCGGAGCCAAAGAATATGAATATTCCTTTTCGCCTTTTTTTATCTTTCAAATTTAAAAAATAATTAATATTTAATGTTTGCTATCCTTAAATTATACAATTCTGTTCGTATCAAATAAAAATATCGAGCGCTCTGCCGATTTCCTAATTTTTTTTTGAAAACGGTCCGAACCTCTTGTCTGGGACATTTCCCAGTGCTTTCGATAAACTCGTACACCGTAGACAGTTTCCTGATAAAGCTTCCAAGCCAATTGGATTTCATTAAAACCTGTCCAAATCATACGATTTTTCATTGAATGGGAAATATCGTATAAATATTATTTCTTATTACGTTTGGAATCTAATGGGACAGAACCAACACACGCATATGTTCACAAACTTGCGTATGAAGAACTGGTTTTCTAACCATTACTCGACTCTGGCGTCACGTCTCATATAAATAGTACGCTGTAATATTGCGTTTATGGTCGGAGGTGCACAGACAAATTGTGAATTCCGTGGAGACTTTAACGCATTTTCCCTCCTTATCTGCTCAAGGAATACTCTTCTGCCTTACGTATGGGACTCGCACGCGATATGTACTCGAGGGCGGAGGTGGAACAAAACGTAATTGGCATAGAGGGTCGCGTTTGTCTTTGTAAATCGTTCCAGTAATAAGCAACCACGTAACGCGGGACTGGATCCATTTTTGCATGCACTCATACGTAGGAACCCCTCGATGGGAAGAAATGCACCAAAAAGAGAAGACGAAAAAAAAAAAGGAAAGGGCATAATTTGGCAGGAATTCCCATTCTTGCGGACAAAAAATTACATAGCCTCTCCGTGTTTTCATAAATAACACACCTGTCCATTATCCCTCCCGCCTGGGATTCTGTTTCTTTTCTCTTTTTTTTGTTGTTAAGCGGATCATAAGAGTCACTCGATTCGCAGCACGAGGGTGTCGGCAAAATCAACAGCCCCGTTCTCTCGAGTGCGAGAAAACGCGTGGGAAATGAGATTTGTAACATTCAAATGCCATCTCGCTAAATTTTCGAGGCGCATTTATTTCGAAAACGCCATAACCGATGGTGTTGCTTGCATTGTTATCCGTCGTCCGATAAGTGGTCGGGTGGACGTTTTAATTAGGACTGGAATGACTCGATACAACGTCGTCATCAGCGGGTACCCCGACCCTCGGGGTCAGCACTCATTGAACCGTGTCTACAAAAGGATGTTTCCTGTTCTCTTTCCATAAGTCTCCCGTAAGATCCAGCGAAAAGAAAAGGAGTACGAGCACCTTGGAACGTCGCTCTGACTATCCTCTCCTCCACCTTTTCGACCAACTAACGTTTCGCTTACCGACAGCTCCATTAGCGTGCACCGCGGGTATTCCGTGCCACGGAATTGCTGCTACATGAGATTAAACGCGTTTCTTTCCTTCTCGTTTCAATCGCACGTTTATGCGGAATTGCGAGAGACTCGCTCCTCCTTCGCGAGGAGCCTGAGTGGAACAAACCGAGGCACTAGCATCCCTGTCAGCCGCTCGCTAATAAGGGTACGGGGGTTACATGGGGTTGAAAGAAGCCATAGCGATTCCTTTTAGGGTGTTCCCGGTTACCGATCGTCCCAAGAAGGAGATAGCGAAGATAGTCCTGCGAGGACCGGTCAGCAGCATCCTTCGTCACCCCACGTCAGGACTCTCGTCGACCCGCCGAGAATTGGATACACCCCTTCCAGGGTGTTACTAAACAGGAGTGTAATGGAATTAGGACTGAATCCTGGAAACAATAACCCTTTGCTGGGATTCAATACCGTGTTAAGGTTTCTTTTCGATGTTTCAATGGGAAATTCATTGTACAGAGTCCCGCCATGAAAATTACACTAGCCATGCGGTTTGGCCCTTATGGGGCATTCGTTTACGGTTTTATGGGATGACGTTTTTCCCGAAACTATTCGCCTTGTTTGTGAATTCCAGTAAATGGTTTTTAGGTAAAAAAATAATTGTTATTCCAGTAAATGTTTTTTGGGACAAAAAATAATTGTTATGGTAATGCGTCATATGAAGACAGAAATTGAGGATGTCATTTTTTACGTAATTTTATTTTTGGAGATTCTATGAGTGAAGGGAAATAATTTTGCATGCGTCTGAATTTCTAAAAAAAATTCGGATCTTTTAAATTTAATATAAAACGTTCGTCACCCACTAGTACTCATTTTTGGGATGTTCAACGGGCGAAAATAAAAACATTCTGAAAAAAAGTAAATACAATTTTGCAAAAAGTTTCTAGTTTTCTAATTTGAAACTTTTCGAATACAAATGATGTTACCATAATTTCCCCAATTTAGTGTAATGTCTCTAGGTAATTTTCATGATACTTGACTGCGATAAGAATTGTGTCAATGTCGGTTTCAAAAAGCGACCACGTAACCCCAGGAAACTCATACGAAAAAATTCGAATCCGGCAGGATTATCGTTGCTTCCGAAAAAAAAAGCGTCGAATATGCAAAATGTACTCATTTCCTCGCGAAACAGTCAAGCAGAATTTGACCAAATAAAGACGTACGTAATCCAAGATAAGAGTTCGCGGGAGAAAAGCGGAAAAGGTTTATGAAATCGACGGTTCAGCAGAAGATTCCGTTTTCTGTGTTTGATAAGAATAAGGAGGAGGAGGAAGGGGTGAAGGGACGGGGAGAGGACGATTTTCTTTTTTCATACAAAAATTGAGTAATATAGGAGAAGCTGCATTTACATGTAACCGCGAAAGTGTACGGCTCGTGTACGTGTGCGTGTAGAAATATAAGAAGCGGAGAGACAAATGACATAGAGAGGGATCAGCGCAGTCGACACAAAGCATCCCTGAAGAACACCCTTCGAAAGTCGGAGGTGACGTCACTGACAATGGAAGGTCGAGCTGTGATTAAAGATCGAGAGACTTCGTAAAAAACTCCTTCAAAAGTGGCGAGAGAGGAACGAAGAGGACAGGCGAAAACTAAAAGAGCGAGAGAAAACATACCGGTGTGAAATATTGCCTCCGCAGTTCCCGACAGCTATATGACATTTCCGAAGGGCATAGAAGAATTTTTCTCCTTACTACCCCCTTCCTTTCCCTCTTTCTCACTCTCTCTTACTTCCTTTCTTTATCATCTGCCACCCTTTTGCTTGTCTGAAAAATTCAACGATTATTTTCACTTCCAACTTATATCTTTCCACTATTTGACAAAGTTTTATGTAGCTATAGGTAAAGATTTATGCTGTCTTTCCTCCCTTACCGCGGGAGAGCTCAAAAAGTTCCCAAAATAGGGTACTCTTTTTTCTAAGAAAAAAAAAAAAGAAACAACAGGAGGTTGATTGGGTGATCAAGAATTAATCTTAGACGCGTAATTACGCGAAGAACGCGCGGGAGAGGGACATGCGCTTCAAAGTATGCGATAAAATTGTTAATAACAGTAATTATAGAAATTTGATGTGTCTTTTGGCGCCTCAGACTTCCCTCGTGGACTGTTGAGGCATTACACTTAAGGTACATGCGGGAGTCGGTGGAGGAAATTCATTGTTACGAGGGTTGTGCGAGAGACAAAGTAGAAAGAGAACCATGGGGATGTTTACCAACAGAAACTGTTTTATTTCCCATGAAAGTATCGTTACGAGACGCTGCGATGAATAATCAAGGCTTCAATGGCTTTTTGTACGAGAAGCAACAAAAGTCGTTCTTAGTTTATAACGTCTAACTGCAAAATATCGTTTTCAAATGGGAAAAAGAACGCGTAGTAAATTTTACCATCCCTTACGATAACTCGAATGAAAAGAAAACGTGGCTTTTCACCATGAAATTTGATTCCTTCCGGATAAAACATTAGTTCCAGAAAAATTGATTCGTTGTAAAAGTAAAATGTATTATCAATTTATTAGGGACACGAATTGTTTATTTAAAAAATCGTACCTGTGATAAAGAAAATTCGACCTTATAAACAATTGCTCCTTTTGCGGCTGTTTAATGTTCTAGAAAACGTTGAAGTATCCAAGCAACTGCAAAAGATTGTAATCCACTCGACAGAAAATGCATACCGTCGAAGAAAAGAGGTTTAGTTTATAACATTTTAATCAGAAGGCGTGTATTCGAGGATACTTGTCAGGAAAGATTTGTCAGAGGCTTTTCGGGATCGAGGAAAGCGCGTTTGTACTAATCCTCACCTCAATGTTTGCAAGCGACCCTTGTGCCGGTAGGATTTACTGGGTACAGTGATTCTCAGCATTTGCCAGCAAAAAAGGGGAATATTTATCACGGTTCATGCAATGTAGATATCAAGTTCTACTATTTTATAACAATTTTTATAATGCGGATAACGATTTTTACAATACCGCACCAGCTTCCAGTGAATCTTAATAGAATTTCACTTCGTTATGGTAATATTTCATTTCCTAGAATAGTTACATTTTTTAAAATACAAATTTCCAATAATTGCAACTGTAGAAGGATTCAAATTCTACAATGACACGGTAATTTTTACTTCTCTGCACAGTAACATTTTTTAATTGCATCCCTACTCGACGCAACACCAATAAAAATCACTATATTATAGTAATTTTCACTTTACGACATAGCATCTATTTTTCGTTGCAAGAAAATCGACATGAAAAATTGCTAAAACTTACTATCCTTATAATTTTCCTAATACCACCCCTCATTTACAATTAATTTCCACTTTCTCAACCCCCTGATTGCGACTCCTCTATTTTCACCGTAAAAAATATCAGATCCCACATGGCAAAATTACCCAAAACCGCTCCAAATATCCTCTCCTTTCCCACCTTGCCTGGATCCTTCGGTAAATTCGGATCCAGCCTTAACTCGAAAACCTTATCAACATCTCCACGGACCAAATGGAGAATCTCGGCGCAAATGCCAGCGGAAAACATTGAAATCTCGGAATATACCTACACGGTACCTACACGCGTATCGCCTAGATAACACAAGATCCGTATAGAGCGAGAGAAGAGGCATTCACAAACCCTCTCAGACGGATTATAACACGTAGAAAGTTCACGACCTTTTGTCTGGCCCGAGTTACCCTCGATGAAGGGGGTAATCCTCTAACCAGGCCGTTATTTCGTTGTTGACATTTAGCCCAAAAAAGGAATAAGGACGTGTACGAAAACCGGTTGAAACATTGAAAATAGCTCTAAGGTGTTGGAGCAAAGTAGCGTATGGGTGTACATACACGTATACACATTGTACGCGTACACGTCCGTCCGATGATGTGAAAAAGAGATGAGGAGGAAGAGAAAAAAGTTGACCTTACCTGCTGCTGTAAAAGATCAAGAAGAATGGATGATGGTTTTATACCTAAAGAACCAACGCGTAACCCCTATATAATGTAATAGGATTGGCATTGTCATTATTACCATGACAATGTTACCCCTAAACGGGACGTTTGTACATACAACAAGCCATAGGTATAGGTAGTGTGTGTGCAGTAATACATGTCGTTCCGATGCGTACCAGCGATAGGACATGCTTCTAAATACACGCGTTGTTATGATAATTATCGTGCCCCGTGTGTACCATTATGCCACGTGAAGGCACCTCCTCACAATATTGTGATATCCGATATAACCGCGGTTCAACCATACAGATCGTGTTCATTTGCACCTTGAAGAATAACCGTTACGCCGGTATGTCCTCTTTAAGGACACTCCTCGGGACTTCAACGGCATGGGTTCCTTTTTAAGCCTCGCAGGATCGAATCTCGCCACGGACGGGGGGAAACTTTCAATGGACGTGTGAGTTTACATGGTAGTAATTACTATGTTATTAGCAGGGAAGCGGAAGGCAATAGAAAATCTTGCCATTGTACCGAATGACATTCGATCGTCGTAGAAGCGTTTGGTTTCTTTCGTGCGATCGCTCAAGGGGTTGCTTACTGGCTCGAAAGGATGGATATCGATAGGGGTTAAGTTCGGGTACGAAGTGATTTTAACACTGGACTGAACGTTCTGGTGCAAAATAGTTTTTGGGAGGAATTCTGATTTGTTGGAGGAAGAAGTGGTGTCGTCGTAGTTTGAATGGTGTTAATTTCTACTATGGTTCTTTTTTTTACTCTATAACGCCTTTCTACGTGAAAGGAAATTTATGGGAAAGAAGATTGAATTTGAAAATTGAGTTTTCCCGGTAATTTTAATTGGAAGGGATATTTAATTCGGGAATAGAACAAGGAAAGATGAAGGGAAGGGTTTCAGGTGATTTTGGAGGGAATTTTTTACCTTCTGGTTCGACAAATAACACGAAATTATCGGTGTTAAATCCCATTACTGGGCTTTTTACCCCATAACGTGGAAGCCCCATAGGTTTCTGGAGAAAAAATTTAGCTAAAAAGTGCAGTTTCCCCGTAAGTGTTGAGGGGGTCGTCTATTTAAATGTGAAATCGAATAACGAGAGAGGGTCGAGGGAACCTGGAATGACTTAGAAGCTACTAAAAGGCCATGGAATAATGGGTATCGCTATTGGTTCTGGTGGAGGGTGTTGCGTCCGTCTCGTTAAACTATGAAAACCGAACAACAGGGAGAATGCGTGTAGGGTTCGCGTGAGCATTGGTGCCGGCGAGTATGGAATCTATTGATAAATTCACTGGACGCCATAAACAATGCAGCAACAATGTCAATTATGCGCACAGCCATTGCAATTAATTGGGGTACGCGCGACTTTACGCCGTAATTAATTGCGCAATGTGTCCCACGAGAGAGAATGCTCGTGCCTGTGTGACGACTTTGTGCACTGGACGTAGGTGTAGCTAGTTTCCGAGCCGTAAAAGTGCAGTAAAAATCGGCATAAAGTCTCTGTTTATTCTTCACCCGTGGTTATTATAAACAAGATAATTAATTATAGAAACGTATAAATCACATATCGCGTGTAAACGCTGCGGGTTTCGACTTTTTACCCCGTGAGTCCGATGCATTTTTCCTGGCGCCGATAAGTACGGGAAAGATTATTATTGATAAAAGTTTAAGTGATATATGCCATATGACACGTGCTGTGTGTGTGTGTGTGTGTGTGTGTAGGCGCGTAATATATTCTTGGGATAGGCAATGTGGTGAGCACGTGGGCTATAGAAATCAAGTCGACCGGACTTGGGGCCCCATAATGAAGCGTTGACGCGGGTATAAAACGAGCAACGTCGAGACAATGGAGTGATTGAACGCTCCAACGCTAAAGGGTTACTTCGCGTCAACCCCAGGGTGAAAATGC
Source organism: Gasteruption jaculator (assembly GCA_949825005.1). Lineage (NCBI taxonomy): Eukaryota > Metazoa > Arthropoda > Insecta > Hymenoptera > Gasteruptiidae > Gasteruption > Gasteruption jaculator. The sequence continues at coordinate 9,136,393 of OX463769.1, read as the reverse complement.
CAGTTATCAAATGTCAACTTGACGCGATCTCGCTGGGTTATGGTGATATAATACCGAAGAACACGCGAGTCCTCTACTTTTATCTTAATTTTACGCGTTCTGAAGGATCTAGTCCAATTAACGAAACAAGTTGTTTGAGATTTTGGCCCACGATGTAAAATGAATAGTTTATCCTTATTGACAATATTAATAATATTTTTAATTATTTAAATGAAGAGGATCGGTAGTTAATGATGGACATTTTTTAGAAAATAGTTTAGAAACATTCTTAATAAGAAAAAATTTTTTTAGTAAAGTCACTGAAATTGAAGATCGAATAATTAATGAAATGGTAGAAAAATATTGTAATGTAACAATTAATTTTTTTACAAATATTATAATGTATCAAGAATTTAAGCAATTAATAAATTAGAAGAATTACTGAAAATAATTTAGAAATCGAGAATTTCGTGAATGAAAATCTGAAAAATAAAAAACCCTAGTTTCGTAGAACACGAGCCATGTTTCGAAATGAAGTTTCTTCAAAAAATGAATTTCCTTTCTGAAATAAAAAGAAAAATTGTCGTTCCAATTTCTTCCCAAATGGTCTCCTTACAAAATGAATGGTGAAAAAGTTCTTTGAAAACTATTATTTTTGCATAGACGACCATTAAGTATTCAAAAAGAGAGCAGCCAACTCGTAGAAAACAAGGGAATCGAGTTTATATCACCGGAGGCATGAGAAGGTAGATTTAAAGCCACTCTCATTTCTTCCGGTAACTATCAAAGCCAAACAACGACGCCGGAGAATTATCATTTTTGAGGGGATGTTTTGTTGGCAAAAAGGGTTCAGAGGGTGGCACTGTCGGAGATGATATAGATATATACATCCACCGTCATCCCGATGCTACTTAAATCTCAAGCAAAAGTTGCACCGAAAGGGAGAATCTTTCTCGTAACATATTTTATGTACCGGCGAAGGTTTCTTTTGCAAGCTTTACGTCATTTCCCTGAAAGGGGCAGAGAAAAAGGCGCGCGACTAATGCGATTTTCCCTGAAATTGATGGCACTGGAAACCACTTTTTTTTCCGATTTTTGGGTTAAATGTGCGAAGACGCTGATAGGAATTTTAATATCGTGGTTTGTCGAGAGGAAAATTGGGATGAAATCGAATAATTGCAAGCGGTTCGGAGAGGAGACACCCGATATTCATCCGGTTTTTAAATTCGAAATATATTTTTCTTGTAATTTAAAAAAAATAATAATAATTTGTCGGACAAATTGGTACAGAGCTGCTATCTAACACGACCTCGAGTGTAATTGTTACATCTTTCAAAAACGATCGGCAAGTGTTACTGCATAACCGAGGCTGAGGATGTTGAATTGAAAATCGATTATTATTGGAAACTGATGGATTTTTACCGAACCGATTTTCGCGTCTTTCAATCGTCAAGATCGATTTGATCTGGAAGAATCGATTTTTTTCTCAAATTTGGTCATTCCAAACTGAGAAATAATCGATTATCAAAAATTCTTCCATTTCTGAAACATTTGGAAAAATTTCAATAAATTATCATTTCGAAAATATCGATTTTCATCGAATCGTTCCTTGTGTCCTCGATATATCTTTTTCTAAAAGATGGGCATCCCAAAATGAGAAATTATCGATTATCAAAAATTCTTCCATTTCTGAAACATTTGGAAAAAATTCAATAAATTATCATTCCGAAAAGACCGATTTTCATCGAATCGTTCCTTGTGTCCTCGATATATCCTTTTCTAAAAGATGGGCATCCCAAACTCAGAAATAATCGATTATCAAAAATCATTCCAATTCTAAAACATTTGGAAAAAATTCAATAAATTATCATTCCAAAAATATCGATTTTCATTGAATCGTTCCTTGTGTCCTCGATATATCCTTTTCTAAAAGATGGGCATCCCAAAATGAGAAATAATCGATTATCAAAAATTCTTCCATTTCTGAAACATTTGGAAAAAATTCAATAAATTATCATTCCGAAAATATCGATTTTCATGGAATCGTTCCTTGTGTCCTCGATATATCTTTTTCTAAAAGATGGGCATCCCAAAATGAGAAATTATCGATTATCAACAATTCTTCCATTTCTGAAACATTTGGAAAAAATTCAATAAATTATCATTCCGAAAATATCGATTTTCATCGAATCGTTCCTTGCGTCCTCGATATATCCTTTTGTAAAAGATGGGCATCCCAAACTGAGGCAGTTAAGGAATAGGCAAGGAATTAAAGGGAGAGTACTAAAGAATTACAAGGTGGGAGAGTTTAAAGGCAAAGACTGTAAAGCAAGTTAAGATTGGTTAATTTATAGTGGTAGCCAGTCAACGAGGCGCCACAGCATTTAGTGGTTAACGCATGCAGAAAAGAAGAAGAGCCATCGGGAAAAGGAATAAGAAGACGAAGAAGAAAATGATGATGCTGATGATGATGATGATGGAGAAGAAGAAGGAGGAAGAGGAGGAGGTTTTATAAATGTTAGGAGAGATGAGAAATAAAGAGATGTAAAAAGATAGAAGGAGACGCCAGTCAGTGGCATTATTCGAATTGATGGGATGAATTGATGCTGACGACATCAGAGAGCCAATCCGACGGTTTGTTTATTGGTCGAGCGTTGGCGGATTCCTTGCGGTCTACTTTAATTGAGTATCTCGAATCGAAGATTGAAACAAATATATTTATACACATAAGCATATCACAAGCGGCAGCCAATATTCCACTTACGAGGTTACGTAAATCAGCCGCCTTATCAGCGTCAGATGTACTTTTTCATTTGCTCCAATCTCTAAACGCCGAATTAAGGAACGGGGATTCTTAAATTGTTTCGTATTGAATGTCCTCAATGCTCCGGTTTGGGTTCACCGTTTAGTCGTAATAAAAAGGAATTTACGCACGTATTTATGTCCTCCAGCGGCAATTCGCTCCAATGGAAAATTTCACGGAAGCAAAAAGTTTCATTTAAAGTATGTCGACGGAGCAAACTAATTTTTGCCAAATTAGGCAAAAATTGTCACTCCCCGAATGTCGATTATCGGACGATTCCAAAAATGCCTATAAATTTGTATTTTTATTTTTTCGTAATTTAATTCTACCGAATTGTCATTATTCAATTGTTAATTATCGGAACTTTGCCGAATTGGCCAAAAATTGTCAAACCTCGAATTTCAATTTTCTGACAGCTCCAAAAATGCCAAAAATTATATATTTTTATTTTTCTTAATTCAAATATCAACCATCGGATTTTTTCTACATATTCCAAATGTTTGTTATTCCCGAGAAAGCACGTAACTTGAATATCGAATGCGCTATTTTCTATTTAATAAAAGACGCTCTGGTAATTGTTACGGATGCAGATTAACATTATTTCCATCTGTATTTTCCTAATGGGCCATTAAATACACGTGGCATCGACACAGGATAAGAATGGTCCTTTATTCTAAGCACAAAATATATATAGAAAAGACGAAAAAGACAACTCCTGCACACGTTTACTTTCCTACTGGCATTTTCATATGAAAAAGGAGGAAAAACTTACCCCAGAGATTTTTCATGGTATGCAGTTACGTTCTTTAAATGAAAGGTCGACCCATTTATCGATTCACTTAATGTTCTTTACACCATATTACATTTTTTTCACACCGGAGTTTTACCGAATGTAGGAAAATACATGCAATTAATTATTCACGCGTAAAATCGTACGGTGAAATTTCCCATAAATTATACAAATTACAGAGCGTCAAGAGGATTTTGCTACAACGCGAAGTACGAGCCACTGCTATATGCAGTAAATTGTCTTTTAGGCGAGATTCGATGTAACGCAAAATTTTGCAATTTTGAATTTTGGATAAATAAGAATAAATTGGAAAATGATGAAAAGTGGAAGTTTTTTCACGCAGAAAAATTCTTATTTTTGAGATTTTCAATTCTTGAATTTGCTTCTGGGATGGTAAAATTGACTGAAGACTCCATTTTTGTTCTATCGGTATGGTAAAAACCATGGGAAAGTTTTCTTTTTTTCTTTTTCAAGTTTTAAGATCAATACAATCCACCGTTTCGGCGTATCTCTGTGTAAGAAAAGATTATTATTGGAACGTGATGATTTAAAAGACGACGAAAATTAGAGGAAACAATAGTAAGAAGGATTTTTAATGTGCTATCATGATAACACAAGGGGTGAAAATTCCCCACTTGATTAGTCTGACATTATACGTTGGTAGAAAGAGAGAGTGTTCTTTCTTCTCTCTTACTAGTTTGCACGCATTTGCACACAGCTTTTTTCATTGACTGCGTGTCTGAAGCCTGCGGCAATTTTTCAGCAATACTCCTCGCGAGCTCTTCAACACCCTAGGATCTCTTTTTTTTGAGGGACTAAAGAGAAATAATGCTGGTCTTCAAAAAAACATGAACTTTCATTTCTCGTGAAATTTTTATGTGAAATGCGAGATTTTTCTTTTTTTTGGTTTAAAAATTCCATGCGAATCGAAGGAATTTAAGAATTTTGTAAGTCATGGATTAAAGTGAGAGTGAATTATTGAAATTATTAAAAAATTTATAAATATTGAAATAATAGGGAATTTAATTTTCAAGCGAATTCAAATAATTTTTTAGGAATAAATTGAAGAAAGATTAAATCACCAGAAGAATTGGAGAATTTATAAATTATGAATTTTTTGAATTATTAAATTATAGAACATTGTAAAAAATGTATAAGTAATAAAATGATAGGACATTCAATTTTTAGGCGAATTTAAACTGATAAGGAATGAATTAAAGGAAGATTGAGGTAATAGACGATTTGGAAAAATTTATAAATTCTCAATTGAAGTAAAATTAAATAACTAAAGGAATTATTAAAGAAAAAAAAATGACAAAAGAAAAAATTTATAAATGATGGAATGAAGGAAATATTGTTATTATAGCAATTTAAAATTTCGATTATCGATTTTTGTTTCAGATGCCTGTGGATTGTCAGACGTGGCGCATATAGAATCGTTACAAGAGAAATCTCAATGTGCGTTGGAGGAATATTGTCGAACGCAGTACCCAAATCAACCGACGAGATTTGGTAAATTATTGTTAAGATTACCGTCGTTGAGGACAGTATCGTCGCAAGTGATCGAACAGCTGTTTTTCGTACGATTAGTTGGGAAAACGCCGATTGAAACGCTTATCAGGGACATGCTTCTTAGCGGTAGCAGCTTTAATTGGTCCTACATGTCTACGATGTGACACTCTGTTTGGAGGCAATTAGCTTCCGCGTAATCATTTCTTTTCTAATACTAACAATAATAATAATAGTAACAATAACAACGGTAATGATAATGATAATAATACCTCGACACTTATCGTCTATCGAATTAATTGATCCGGGTACTTTCTTTTTTTATAAATAAACAAATACCTGGACTAGAATTATATATATACATTCGAGAGAAGACTGGACCCGAATGGACTGTGATCTTTAATGACTTCGGGTGTAATTCTTCAACGTGGAATTATTCAAATCGGTACCATTCTAAATGGTATTTCTCGTACAACCAAAAAGAAAAGTCATTCGACTGGACTTGATTCAATAATGGTAATAGAATTGTTTGGATTCGACGGCCTTTTCCTTTTACTCTCCCAAAATCGAGTCCAAGGAAATTGCTTAGTGTAAGAAAAATGGAAGAAAATTCTTAAATATCATTCACCATTTGTCGAAATTGTAGCAGAAGTGGTTCCGTTATGTAGGATGGTAGAATCGACTGTACAAAAAAACCGGTAGAATTAGTGGAAAGTTTCGAAAACAAAATTTAGGCTTTACTGTCCGGGCTAAAATTGGCCCACTAATGGAGGATTTTTGGAAAATCTTGATATAAAAAATTTTGTTTTCTCGTTAAAAATAGTCTACTTGCTTCTTTCTATCCTTGGAAATTGTATTTAATAAATTCCAAGGCTTGAAAATTTGGCTACTAAATTTCCTTTTCATAAAACAGATTTTCCGAAATTTCTTCATCGAATCGAATATTTGCGGAATTTTTCAAAACGCGTCTTTTTCAAATTTGTATCAACCGGATGGTCGATTTTGCCATGTTGCAAATTAGGATCCGATTCGCTATACTTTCGTTGGCCTTTTTTTGCCGGTTGATTTTCCTTAATTTGTAATTTTCTTCCCTATGAGTTCACAAGAAGAAGAAGAAATTCCCTGGTTAGATTTTGAGGAACACTTTACTTTTTTCTTTTGAAAACAAATTTCGAAAAAATGAAAGATCGTCTCCTAATTCTTTGAACTTCTTTCGCGCGTTATGTAAATAGATAAATAAGTAGGTAATGAAAAATTAAAAAAAAAAGGGAGAATATTTTTCAGGAAACCCAAAATTGATTTTTGCTGGACAAGTAAAATTTAAAAAGGTTACAGCAATTCGAACAAATGTAAAAGAATATTTAACAGAAACGTTACATTCGTCTAGACGGCAATGTGGAATTTACATATCTATGTATATAGTAAGAAGTACCATGCTGCCGAACAAAGTCCACCGTTTCCAGGACGCTTCTTTCTCCGCGGAAGAGAAAAGAAAAGTCTCGGAACTTTGCAATTGGAATTTCAAAACCTAGCACTCAACGTCTTTGACGATAAGAAAAGTCATCATTTATTCAGAAGCACCAAGTGTTTCCCGACATCTGAAAAGAGCGTAACTGCTGGAGACTTGAAAATTTCTATAATTTTAACATTGTCGAATCTCAAAGCCGACTATGATAATTTTCGAGATATGAAAGTTTGAAGAAACGCATAATCCTACATTTGCAATTGTAATTCATTTTATCGGGAATTCCGAAATTATTTGTACCTAAGGACGAAGTTTCCGAGGAAGAAAGCAAAGAGATTCAATAATAATATCTTCAATCTACACGTTGAATAACAGAAGCAAAAAGTCATTCCTCAAAATCTTTATGGGCATCAATCATATATTTCATTCTTCCGATTTTTCTCATGGAATTCCTCGACAATAGTTGCCTTTTCTTTCTTTCAGTCTCAAATGCTAACTTCCAAACTTGCTTTATTGTGTTTCATCAAAAGAATTTCAATGTTTCCCTTTATGGCTCTGAGAGCTTTTGATCGAATCGTTTGACTTTTGGATCCGTAGAATCGACGAAGGATTTGAAAATTGAGGGTTTCCGCAAGTATTTGGTATTCTTATTTTTCCACGAAATTGAATTCCTTTTTTGGAATTAGAAAACTACGAGTAATTCGGGGACGCTATTTTGAAAATTTACAAAACGTGGAGAATAACTTTTCTTTACGAAACCCTCAATTTAGGGATAATCCAAGGAAACTAAAATTCAAAATCACATATTTTTATTAATTCCAAATTTTTAATGAAAATATATCAGGAGAAAAAATGAGAAAATCTTTTTAAAAGTTTCATTTAAAAAAACAGTTTTTTTTTCTTTATTTTCGCAAAACTAAGGATCAATGACTTTGATTTTGGAATATCACTTCGAAAGAGTGGAACTTTTTTTAAAAAAATTATCAACCTTTCTCGAATTTCGTTTCCCAGTTTTTTTATATTCAAAATGTTTGTTTTATATTCGGTTCGATTTTTCAAATTTAATTACAATGATGAGACTTCTTTCAAAATATATTTGTCAAGAGTCTCTTCGATACTCTCCCCCCCACCCCTCCCCAACCCCGCCCTGCAGTCTTTTTTTGCTACGAAAATAAATGATAAAAAAAATATAAACATTTCAAATTACCATGCGACACGTTTACTTACCTAATTACGATTTATTCTATTAAATATAAAAAAAAATTTAAACATTGCGTTTGTTATTAAAGACTGCATCAGTCTTGAGAACAATGTGAACGAATGGAAGAAAAGTTACTGTATGCGTAGATGTACGGAGGTATATCGTTGTTTTTTTTTATTCACCGTATTTTGATAATCGGTGAGAAACGAGTTAAATAAATAATTGATGATGATGATGAATAAAGTAACGTACTTGTAAAGAATTATTTAAGGCGTAAGGAAAAGAAATTAATAATAAATGAAAATCAACATGTTGGACATAGATGACAATACCCCCGGCGTTAAATATATATATATATATATATATATATATATATATAAATAAATAATAGAAGGAAGGGAGAAAAGATGAATTTTGTAAATAAGTAAATAAACAAATAAATGAATAATGAAATAAAATAATAAATGACAAATATTTCTACAAACTACCTTTTTCTTGGGTTACTTAATCGAGAGAGAAAAAGAGTGTGAGAGTAATGGAAGAAAAGAGTGCGATTTTCGTAGGTAGTTAGCGATAATAATTTAAATATAATTATGAAATTATCAATCCTCAAAAATAGAGATTCTTCGAAACCGTATTAAAGAGCGAAATCTGTGCCATTTGTAACATCGTCACAGGGACGACTTGGTTTTTTTTTTTCGTTGTATCTAATTATGAGACAGTGTTACATGTGTACAGAAATGAAAATTTATATTTCGTTTTTTTTTTATTTACCTTAAAATTTGTTTGTTCGTCAGAGAACCGTTTCCCCAAAATTTATTTAACGAAAATTGAACTACTGGCTTTGGTTCGATATTGAAACACTTGTCTTCGAATTTATGATAATTATATTTATAAAAATAATAATCGCAGAAAGTACTATCGCAAACGTTTACATGTAACATTGTGATAATTGGATTAATTGTTTATTGTTGAAGAAAAATTACATTTTTTCCTCGTTTGGAAGCAAAAGCAAACGAAAGTGTACTAATTAGTGCTGGAAAAAATCCTTATTTTGTTTTTAGAAATACTAAAAAGTATTTTCGATTGTTAGGCTTCTTCTATAAGTAACAACAAAATTATGTAATGAGATTTTTTAAAATATCATTTAATGATACAAATTGTTATTTCAAGGAAAGGATTCAATCGTGAAGTTTATTGTATTTCCATTAAAATTTGTATCCCCTGTAAAAAGAAACGATCTATTGGAAATTTAGTGTTATGTTATATTGCTTTTTCAGCAATAATTTAATTGTTGGTTAAGTGGAATTATCGGAAGCGCATTTTATGGAAAAATTTCTTCCTTCATCTTGTAGAAATTTGAAATCCAAAATATGAGTAAATTAAAATTGATAAAATTACAGGAATTTCCAAACCTCGTTTGCTCTCAGATCGAATCCTTTCCTGTTTTTGTTTAAAATTAAGAACAAGAAAACACTCATTCCATGACTCGATTAGTAACGAGACGTCACTTAATAGGCCAAGTTTTAAAAATGAATTTTTGTTATTGTTAAAAAGAGGATTTCAAGTGAAGTCTAAAAGAAAAGGGTTTTCTTTTATTCAAAATTTGGTTTACTTGTTTTCCTTTTGAGTTGAAGCTGTTACTTGAAAAATCATTGAAAAATAATTTTATAGATAATGTGAAAATTTTTAAGAATTATTCCTATGCTTTTGTTTATTGAAATCCTCTTCGAAGAATGGAAAAAGAAACACCGAGGAAACAAAAAAATATAAAAATTGAAAAGTATAAAAACGGAATTTTTTCCCGAATATTTACTAATTTTTCAAATATTTAATTTCAATCAGTACTTTTATATGTAAACACAAATTTATTCAAAACGTCAATAAAATAACAAGGTTTTGCTAATAATAACTTCCGTTGATATTTTTTATTAAATTAAAATTAAATTATTATTCGACCATTTAAAAAAATAGTCATCAAATTTTTCAGGAAGAAAGGTAATAAGAAATTACAAAAAATAACAAAATTCGCGAAAACTCGACTAAAACTCAAATTCGAAAACCAAAATGTGAAAAATGAAATATAAAATCTCCGATAAACATTTTTAAACCTTTGTATGATCCCTCGTTGTTTTTTCTGCAAAACTATTTCTTTAAGAGATAGAGTTTCCCCAAAATACGTGAAACGGACATAAAATTTCGGAAGAATAACAGCGTTCACCAGGAAAAACTCCCGAAATACACACAGACACTCCTTCCTCTCAAATGCAAGCCATAAAAACTACCAGGAAAATAATTATTAAGAATGGAACGAAAAGCGTGACGCTGTTAAACATAATGTGATAAAAGAAATTGAATGTCAAAAAAAAAAATAAATAAATCATTCGAAACCCGATTTTATAAAAACGGTGCTTTTTTATAAATATTGTATAAAAACAGATCGGATTAGGTTTACTTGAAAATCGAAATTTTTGGCGTTGTATAGAGTCGTTTAAGTAATAGAGGAACAAATTTCGAAATTGCAGGAAAAAGAAATTGATGAAGTAATACGAATTTTGATAATTATACGCTATTAAAAAATAAATGTGGCAATGTCGAGTTAGTTACTTACAATTAGTGAAAAAAGAAGAGGAAGAAAGGAGACACAAAAAAGCACTTGTTAAAGGGTATATGGGAATATTTTAATACTTTATAAGCTGCGTTACGTAATTTCCTTAATTAAGAAATAAACACACGCCGGATTTTAATATTATTCTTTTATTTTGTTTTGTAAAGTGCTTGTTTTTGATGGAATCTTTAAGAAATCGTATGTATAAAATCTATTTAAGACGGGCCAGGAACCGAAAATTGTACAGTTTCTTGTATTAATTAGCTACTCTTAGTGATAATAAATCAGTTCGAGCGTGTAGTTATTTTCTTTGGAAATACTATAATATCGACATTTTTTTTATAATTTAACGTTTTGTTTTTCATTCTCGCGATTTTTCCCAAGAAAAATGAGAAGGTTCCATTAGAAACGAAATCTAATAAGCAAAAGTTGCTCATGAAACTCAAATAAAAAAAAAACGATGTATTATATTATATATTATAAATATACATAAAAAAAATACAAAATGATTAGGAAGTAACGACAAGAATGAGATCGCCTAATGTATATGTATGTAGGATTTTATTATAAGAAGAAAGGAAGGGAAAAAGAAGATATAGTTATAATAATGTATAAAAAAGGATTAATAAAGAAAACGTGAACATTTTTGTATAAAAACAAACACAAACAAATAAATCAAGAAACTTGTAAATAATTAATATATAACATAAATATATATTATATGAAAAATTGCAAAGAATTATAAATATTATAAATAATTATGATAAATAAGTAAATAAATACAAAAAAGATATTATTGTATCGGAAATCGATAAGGATACCATTAAAAATAAAATATGTTCATCACAATGGTATATAATATAATAACGACAAGGTTTTAAATAAACGATGTAAATGTATGTACGACATGAAAAAAAAAAACAATTGTAGGTATAAACTGCGACTGGTCTTTTTTTGCAAAAAAGTTATAATAAGAAAAATATCAAGTTGCAAAAACATCTGTGTATTTTATTATTTGCGTTTCTCCTTCCCTCATTCGTATTTTTATAATCAAGGTATGCGTATCGAGAAATCGGAAGGTGATAAAATAATTAGATTCGTTAATAATTTCAATATTTCGTAATATTGAAAATTTCGCAATTATTTTATTTGGATTTTGTTGGTTTGGTGTAGATACTTTTTGGGGGTGAAAATATTTTTAGTAAGAAATCAGAAGCGATTAGCTTCCTAATGAATTTTTGAAAATAGGATTTTCAAAATTTTGAAACTCTGAGTTAATTTTTCTTTTTCGACTTCTTTCATTATTTTGATGGAAAAGCCACAGAATTTCTTGTGTTTTTTTTTAAATTATAATTTCCAGCAGAAATTTCTTACAGACTTGAAATCAAAAAAATCCATTTGAAAGGTTTCGTATATTTTTTTCTTGGAAAAGAATTTGGAAAAAGTCACTTTTTTGGAACAATTATTTTTTGGAACTGAACTATGATTTTTCAGATTTACACGAAAATTTCTACTGATGCACATCGCGAATGAAATAAATAGTAATTGCTGACGATCCAATACCGGACCACCCGAATTCAACGGACCCGTCATCAATTTTTCTCGTAATTTTTTTTCCAAAATAATAAATAAAATCAGGACGATGTTACTTAACAAACGAAAAACGGTGGAGGGATATTTTCGAGTAAAAATAAAATACGTACTCACGAAAAATCGGAATTCTATTTTATCCAATTTGAAAGACGTTCAGGTATATTGCATCCACTTTTGAAATTCCTTTTTTTTTTGTACATTTCTTCAAACGCTCGTTCCAAAGCCTCAAGGCATTCCTGCACGAATGTATTTCAATATAAACAATTGGCGAGCGAATTTTCCTGACGCACCGAGTGATTTCTGGCCGACGTGACGGCGATGCCTCTGTCTACGATCGCGACCTCCACGGCCTTCTCTCAACTCGTAAGAAGAAAACGAACTTCTTCCCTTCGTTTCTTCGTTGTAATTCGCTGTATTACGTACCTTTCCTTCGCCTTTTTTAAGCTCTTTTTTCACGACTTCTTCAACTGACATTCTTTGCACAGACTGCCAACAGTCTCGCTTTAAACTTCGAAAATTCTCACTTTTTCTTCAGCTCAAGTGCCAAAAGAAAACCGTAATCGTTTGCACGAGAATAAGTACATCGTCTGCAAAAAAAGGAACGGGAACGTAAAATCGCTGAAAAAAAAGATAGAACATGAAAAAATAGTTTCCCCACCCTGCAAAAGAGCAAATTATTCCAGAAGGAATTTGAAAAAACTTGGGGATGCCTACTTTCTGTGCGATTAATTTTATTCATTTCTACGATTTTTGAAAATTCAATAGAATTGAATGGAATTGAAGAATTGTAGAACCTTTCTTAAAAATTCAATCGAAAGCTAAAGCTCTCCAAATTTGAGGAAAAAAATCGCCAAAAACCTGTAAAATTTTCCCCGGTAATGACATTTTCCCGAAAATCAACAACTCTCTAATTACTGCAGAATAAAAGAAATTCTAACTTGGTATCGAAAAAATTCAGAAAAAATTCTTTTTCTTTTTAAATTCGAGAGCTTAGATTTTTTTACTTTGAGATAAAAAATCCCCAAGTACCCGTAACATTTTCCCCAGAAGTTGCGATTTTGTTAAAAACACACTCCGTAATATCCAGCTTCAAAAAGTCCTACCTACGTTCCAGAGAATCGTAACTCCATTTTCAAAAAAAGCTCGGAAAGCTTATACTTCCTACTTTGAGAAAAAAACTACAAAAAACCCTATAAACTTTTTTTCGACGAATGACAATTTTCTAAACACCAAGAAGCTTTACCTTAAACCCGCAATTACGATTTTCCTTTTTTACGGAAGCTTCAAAGAAAAACCGGAAGAACCTGAAATATTCCACTTGCGCCTCCGAAAAAAAAATGCGAATTTCAATCGAAAACGCAAGCTTCGGACGAGGATCTTCGGAAGAGGGTACATTGGAAATCATGCATGACGGGGTTTAAGGCTTTTCACCCCCCGAGCTTTTGACTCGATGGTTGATTCGGTTACAGAGTGCTGATCTGCGAAAGCCGGGGTATCGGTATAGGAAGTCAGAAAAAAAATGAGAGAAACGAGTTAAGTTGAGTGGGCGAGGGGAAGTAAGTTCACGGCCCGTTGGAGTAAATGAAATTGGCCCCTTTGATTTACTGCCTTATGTTCTTAAGCCGAAAAACCTTATTTTGTATATGGGAACACCCCGTCATTCGTCTCTCTCACGATTTTCCCGCAAGAATACGCACGCGTGCGTGTGTCAGTGTGTGCGTACGTGTGCGAGTGTGCGTGAATCTTGTATAAATCACCAACCGCGCGCGAGTATGAGAATCTGCATGGAAAAGTAGGAGCTTCCTTGACAAGAGCAAAAAACAAACGGGAGATTGTTTATAGAATGAAAAGGAAAAAAATGCTCGACGGTGAAACGTGTCCGCCAGGATGTTTAGAATTTCGATAAATCTAAGTCGCTGGAAGAGAAGCCAGGGCGGCTTGGTATTCCTCCTCTATATACGTATAATGTTCAGTAACTCTTTGCTGGCATAATTCCAAAAACCGTTCATGGCGACCGTAAACATAGCGAGATTTCCGAGGCTTGTGACTTTGCGACTTTGCGACTTGTGACAAGTCGCCGTTCGTGCTCGGGATGCGTAAAGGCAGGATGCGTAAGTTCGGTTTGGAATTAATTCTGCCTGCTTCCAGAGACGGATCGTTTGATGAGGGAAGGTAATTTGTGGGCGTTCGGAAATACCGTCCCGTCGGGTATGGAACGGAAAATTATGCGATTCATGGGAGGGATGGCTGGGTAATTTCCCTTTGAAAGAATACCCACAAACACACACAGACACACATATCTAAGCCGTTTATTTTGAAAGTGGCCCAAGTCCATTTCTCAATTTTTTAATTGGTAATTGTAATAACATATGCCACTCGAAGTTGGCTATCATAAAAAACATTTTAACAAATTTTTTAAAAACTGGCCATGGGCCACTTTCGAAATAAACGGCTCATATACACACGTATGTGTTTATAGGAATATTAACCGGAAAGAATTGGACGAAATTTCTATCGACCAACTTTTTTTTTTAAATTCCTAGGAAATGCAGTTTCGTGGGATTTTTCTCGACGATTGCAAATCCAAGGAACTCGATTTTTGTTTCAGGAAATTGTCGAAATTTCAAATGTGAGGAATTCACAGTAATTTTTATTGGAGAAATGGTGGAGTTTACCACAAATACCAATTTCGAAGTTTTTTTTTTAATTAACTCCCTGAAAATGCACGATTCTATGAATTTTGCATAGGAATTTTTGGAAAGAAGATGAAAAGAATTTTTCATGAACCTTTTTTTTCAAGGAAATCCCATGGAAATGTAGTTTGGTGAATTTTTCTTTGACGATTGCAAATCCAAGGATTTCGATTTTTTCAGAAAATCGTGGCAATTTCAGATCTGGAGAATGCGTAGTCATTTTTCATAATAATTTCCCTAGTTTTTTTTATAAAATAAATTCCGTGGAAATGCGTTAGCAGGATTTTCTGGTTCACGGATGCAATGAACTGCAAATTCGATTAATTCCACTGCAAAAATAGATTTCCAAGAATTTCCTAAAATCGATTCCACAAATTGCAGTTCCACTGATTTTTTTAGCCAATTCAAATACATGCAAATGCATATTTCAAAAATTCAACTGTACAATAATTCACACCGCTAAGAATTATGGAGTGCACTGGGAATTAATAACAATTAATAATTCATCATTTTTCCAAATAAATTCCATGAAAATTCGATTCCGTGTGACCTCCTTTGCCGGAACTTAGTCCATGGAACTGCAGCATCCGAATTTCCGTAGATTTTCAACAAAACAATTTCGAAATTCTCTCTTTGCGCCGAGGAAATAATTGAGCTCTTCATTTTGAAAGTGGCCTAAGTCCAGTTTTCTTCAAATTTCGCAAATTTTTTTTTTTATGAAAGCTAACTTCATGTTACTACAGTTGACGACATTAACCCTGGAACAGCACGTGGAGTCAATATGACCCCACGCGATTTTCGAACTCCACTGTCCAAAATCGAAAATTGTCCGAACTCCAAATCTGTAATTATGTGCGATATTACGAAAATTAGTAATTCTCTAAAAATCACACCCTTCATTTTTCAAAATAAATACTTTTTTAGGAAAATCGATTACGCTCTTTACGTTCGAGTTTGGAGGTGTGCTGTTCTAGGGTTAAACTGACAAATGGACTTAGGCCACTTTCAAAATGAACGGCTCAATTGATACTAACGTAAGAACAAAAGCGAGAATCTGGAGCGAGAATTGGGAATGTCGGTTTCATTCATGGAAATCCATTGACTTGATTCGGAGAAAACGTTATCTCGCAACATTTTTCCATGTATATATTCATATCTAGCATTGGTAATGTGTGTATGCAATAAATATATAATATTAACGTGGTGAGACAAAACGCGGCATGGCGTTAAAATTATCGGGGCAAAAGGAGCTCTCGGCGTGTAAGTTTCGAGTGAGATATAATAGGGTCAGACGCCAGGGTTATCTCTTAGGGTGACCATATCTTTGCAAAGAGGAACGATAAAACGGAGCGTACCGAGAGCCTTCGCTATACTTTGTCTTGGAGATGGTCGAAATCTCGGTGCATTCGAATCAACACTTTCCTTATTAACGAATTGCACCGGGGGGGAAGAAGGAACTTCCCTGCATTCGAGCCAGGAAAACTCGGAAATGAAGGAAAAGGTGGACAAACGATAAACTTTTCCGCGAGACGATAGTCTCGGAGGGGTAGGAAACTTTTTAAAGCGGGGACGGGAAATTTTACTAGGTTGTAGGAATTTTGCAGTAATTTCTCCGGCAAATAGCAAATTTTACAGAAAATAAAATAGCAAATTTTACAGAAAATAAAATTTGCTATTTTACAGAAAATAAAATTTGCTATTTTACAGAAAATAAAATTTGCTATTTTACAGAAAATAAAATTTGCTATTTTTTGGAATAAAAAACAAAAGAGAAATTTCCACAAATTTGCAATAACTTTTATTGCATGGAAAGGAAATTTAATTTTTTCCTAGCTGCAATTTTTACTCTTATCGTTTTGCAATAATTTCTCCAGCATAGAAAATAAAATGTCTTCATTTCTTTTTTTCTTTTTCAAAAATTGCTATTTTTCAGTTTTTTCTGTTACTGCAATTTTTATTTAAAAACACAAAGGTATTCTCCATTAAAGAATAACGAAATATTGTAAAATATAGTGAAATACCAAAAAATTAATAATAAAAAATACTAAACATTGTTTCTGCGTGAAAAAAAAAAATTTCTAATAATAACGAAAGCGCAAAATGGTCAAGTGAAATAATATGGAACACCGAATTTCTACGATTTCCGTTGAAGAAACGTATTTCCATGGAACTATATAGCGGCAAAGATAAAAGACTACCCTTATCTCTTTATTCTCGTCTATAGATGCTCTATACGAGCCTTAAGGACTTTTGTGAATGAAGCGTTGTTCAGCCTTTAAAGAATATGACTAAGATACTGCAGTTCCGTTCGTGATTATTAGAATTCCATTGACAAATGATCCTTTCATTATCTTCGCATCTTTTATATTCTCTCCTCGGTTTATACGGTAAAGTTCATGCTTGGGTATACACTTGGCATATGTGCAAAGAAATTACCTTGATAAGAGAAGACAAAGAAAGGGGGAAATGGTTCAATGGAAAATTATTGTAGGAAATAATAAATTTCGAATTAGCTGAAATCAAAAATCCTACGATTATTTTTCCTTGGGTATGAATCCTCAGTGGAACTTGAAAAAAAAATTGTATAAATTTCAGAAATAAAGTAAATGAATTTTCTCTTTCCTTAAAAAATCGTACCTTTGAATAGAAATTTTATGTTAATGTAAAATTTACAGTCGTAAAAGTAGAGAATCGAAATTTTCGAAAAGAAAGTCCCTTGATTACAAATTTTTTATTCAAGTTTAAAAAAGACAATTTTTCCTTTTACAAAAAAATGAAAATTTCTTTATTTACATAAAAACTGCCTTTTTTAAATTTCTATTTCTGAAAGAGATCAGGGGAGAATTAGATTTTATAAATTTTCAGCAATTTTTCAATTTCATCCAATTTTTTTTTCTAAGGACGGTTTTTCAAGGAAATTAAAATTTCTTTATTTTCATAAAATCCATCCTTGGACAAATAAAATTAGATACAATTGAAATATTGCTGAAAATTTATAAAATCCAATTCTTCCCCCCATCTTTTCAGAAATTTAAATTTCACGAAAAAAAAAGTTGACCAAAAGAATCCTACTCAAAATTCACGCAACTCAAAAGCACAAACTCCCGGTAGATTTTGCCTCCTGATGGTCCGTGGGAAACATAATTCAGGAAATACCACGAGGAAGCAATATCGTAAATCTGAATATGTACATAGCGGCTGTTGCCGCAATCGAGAAAAGAATTCATTATCATAAAACTCACTGCTGCGAGAAAAAGTGCAAGCAGCTTGCACTCTAATTTTCCTGTTGCGCTTGTAAACGGCGCGAAAGTGTACCTACTCCCGCTGGTCCATAATTTCTCTGCACTTTTGTTTCCCGGTTATCTGAAAGCAGCTGAAGATATTCCCTCGCTGGTTTCTTTCCATTAATAGTCCGTAGAAATCCACGGGCTCTCATTGCACTTCTGCACCTATTTCCTAACTACTTTCAAGCGCATCGAGAAGGTAAACGACCGTTTCGTTCGCCAACTGTGTGTGTGTGCGCGCATTCGATTCCCTTATTTTATCGTACAATGCACCTCTTATTATTGCATCAATATTTATAACAATACAAATTTCGAGCTAAATTTTTTACATTTTTTTTCTCTTTAATTTCTAAACAAGAAAACGTCCCTTTTTATTATCTAAGTTCAGAGTGCAGAGTCATTTGTAATAATTAATTATAAAAAATTAAACAAAAATGCAAATTTACCCCCGTTACCAATTTCCTGAAAAAGGCTGAGGGTCCATAAGGCAGGTTTTTGGCCCCAAGGGGGCGCAGAGTCGCAACGTCTTCATTTTTATATATACGATGTGCTTTGATGTCTTTTACAACACATATAAAAAAAAAGTTGTGCGCAATTTCGCTCATATTAAAAAAAAACGCGGCTGAATGTGCCTAAAATGATATTTTTTTGAAAAAATAATACAAAAACTTGGATTTGCTCCAACAAACCATTGAAATTATTAAAAAAATTATTGTTACATAAATCCGAGATATTATAATTTTTAACAATTATTGGTGTCAAAACCGCGCGTTATTGACCCACATCCTTTGGAATGTTTTTTTTTTGTATTACTCAAAAGAAAAAATTGTAGGAAAATTGGGAAACTTCATGGACGATTTATCAATACATCCACACCAAGGCGAGCACTCAAGGAAAAAGTTCCACGTATGGCCTGACCTAATATTGCATCATGTAAATGGATATCGAAATAAACATGACATTTTTCATAGCATCCAATCGACCACTGATAAGAGATATCCTTAATAGCGTTTACATCCATTAGGGTAAAGATGTGTGTTGCAGATACGTCATCTAGTTTTAACGATTATCCAATCAGGAAAGCTGTAAAGAGTACATAATGCGTAGATAAGAGCACTTTTGATAAATGTCTCTTCTTTCGCTAGAAACAACAAGTCGAGTTTCAGCGGATAAAAAATACCGATGCTGTATGCAGAGACCGGTTTAAGCGACCGGACTGTTCCTGAGAAAAGTGGCGAAACCGTAGCATAATTCCAGCAGAGTCTTGGCTCAATCAAAATTTTACACCGTGTTCAATAGACAGAAACGAATTGAAACTCTGATCTGAGATTTTACATTTTAGACATTTTGTCCAAAAATTAGAGAAAGAAATTTTTTAAATTATTACCAAATGTGACAAAAATATAATTAAATATTTTTAAGTATACACTTTTCAAAAAAAAATTAAGAAACTGTAAATTTACATAAATTTTTAATAAATATTTCCGAAAAAATATTAGGGTGTCCCATAAATTTCTTCCCGTCCGGCTCGAGGTCTTACATAGCGTGGCGCGGAAAGAACTTATGGGACACCCTAATATAAATATTTAGAAAAATGTGTAATACTCTTTGTGTAAAAAATAAGAAATATATCAGGAAAAGTGTCAATTAAAAAAAAAATATATGTAATTTTTAAACGCCTAAAAAAATAAGTATTTTAGGATAAATAAAAACATTAAGAAAAATGCAAATGAATAATTCACGTTGCATCAGTGCATTGTTATCATTGCACTATTATTATTGGATTATTATTGCACCGTTATTATTATTTTTTTATATATGTAAAAACAGCACCCAATTAGGTAGATTTGTGTTTGAATTTCATAAAATCGTCGGTCAGAAATTACACCAAAAACGACCCTTAGGAATGGACCCGGACCCAATTGTCTTCGAGTCTGCTGCAATTCCCTTCGTGGGTGCATTCATATGGAAGCGACCGTCAATGATAGTTGGAAAAAAACAAGCGGAATATGAAAGTAAGTGCATGAATTAATTGCAACAATGAAAAGGATTCCGACCGGCGTTGCGATTAAAAATGGTCACCGGGCGATTCGTCATTACATGGGATCAAAGAGGGTCTGATAAACGGAAAACGAGCCCCGTGCCTTCCGTTTCTTGATGGAGTAATATGCGTTTGTTATGTTTCAATTGCCTTTTATATACCACCCACGTGCGAATTATGCAGACTCTCATCCATCCACCCATCCATCCCTTATTAAAATGTCATTCAAAATTCGACTGACAATTTTCCATTAATTGAATTTTTATAAACAATTTTTTTTTTTTAAATCCAATGATGGATTTAAAAAAGATCCATCAGGTTATTTTTTAATTCTCGGGGGTTTTTGAACAATTTGCAATTTATACCTTAGAACGTTTTGGAGGTGACGCAATTGCAAATTCTTCAAAAACCCCGAAAAATGAAAAAAATAACCAGATGAATTTTTTTAAACAATTTTTTTTAATGGATGGATTTTTTAAACACTTTTTTTTAAATGGATGGATTATTAAAAAAATCCATCACATTATTTTTCAATTCTCGGGGGTTTTTGAACAATTTTCAATTTCTACCTTACACCGTTTTGGAGGTGACGCAATTACAAATTGTTCAAAAACCCCCGAAAATGAAAATAATAATCCGATGGATTTTTTAAAACAATTTTTTTAAAATGGTTATTTTTTAAATCAGGTTATTTTAAAAATCCATCAAATTATTATTTTAATTTTCGGGCGTTTTTGAACAATTTGCAATTTGTACCTTACATCGTTTTTGAGGTGACCCATTCAATTATTATTTATTTCTTCTAATCAATTTTAAAAGGCGATGGTAAATTTTATCAATTTTTCTATCTTTCGGGGAAGAATAAAATGTGCATTCTATATCAAATTTGTACCGTGATATATATATTCATTATACGAGATTAAAGACAGCTACTAATCACGCTGTTTTTAATAACAAAACAACTGTATTTACACTCGAGTGTGTTGCAAAAGAAGTGCTCGTATACGTGTTTGTGGCAACATCATACATCACAGTCCGTGTTTCATACAAAGATCAAAGGTCGGAACCAATCACAAAGTTATGATAAAAGTACTTTTGCTGCAAGATAGCGCGTACGTTTGTGTCGGCAGATTTTACATGACGAGGGAAGAGGAGATGGTAAATTTTACGATGCTCTTGCAGTTTCCCAACGCAATAGGAAAATTGTCGCAACTGCAATCGTCTCACAAGAAATTTTCTGACATTGGAGTAATCATTCGTATCAACTATAACAGGACGATTTCTTCTTTTCGTATTTATTTTCCGGTTTCTGGAAAATTCAAGTTTTCCCAATTTTTCTTTACGCTAGGAATTTTCCCACCACGGATTTCTCTGTACGAAGAACTCAAATATACCCTGTACAAATATTTTGAAATTTTCGAATAAATAACAAGCAAAGGAACGACTTGTTTCCATTTTAAAATAAAAAACAATTTATTAACGACATAATTACAATATTATATTCTGCATGTGGAAAGCAATATTCTTTTTTTTAATCATCTTTATACATCGTTTCTTCCGTGGATTGTTCGACAATAATTATTATTATTATTTTATTTATTTATTTATTTATTTATTTTATTCATATAATAATCACAAGCCTACTATAAAATAACTGCGTTTTCTGCTCTTGTCATTCTCGCGCGTATGTGTGTATGTGTGTGTGTGAATTTCTATGTGAACATCCGTCTGTATCGTGTCATCCTTCGTTCCTGTTACTTTTCGACAAGCAACCGTTTCATTTTATTTTTTTTTTAAATAATAATTCAAAACTAAAAAAGTGGTCTTTTCTTTTTTCCTTAAGGAATTTTCAATTCGATAACTGGGAAAATTTTAGTGCCTTTGTCAAAATTTGTAAATTCCCCAAAAACCGTCTTTCGAATTTTTCGGTACCGAAAACGAGTCTGACAGCCTAATTAATTCACCGCCATGGTAATATTTTCCCGCGGTAATTTACAGCAATAGTAATTTTTAGTAATAAAATATTATTCTCGTGAATTTCCGCGATACCAAATCATTAGTACTGAATTAGTATTTTACCGTATTATCAGTGCTTAATTATTAGTAATTTACCAAGTGATTTGAAATTAACTAATTGTTAATAATTTAGGATGAAATCGGGTGATTTTTCAAAATCACTCTTCTCAAGAAAAATCCCGAAAACTTGAAAGTTACAGAAGCTAAATTTCCGAAATTATTTAAATCCGAATCAAAAAAAAACATTTATCACGATAAAAATTCGAATCTTAAAGAATGATCCTTTTTTTCTTGCTCCATAAAAAAAAAGTGACGCGATACAAGTTTCCCACCAAAATTGTTGGTAATTTTCATACTTTCTTTCCAATTCCACCCCTTTCTTTTCTTCAAGGTATAAATCCCATCGCGAAAAATCGCACTCTATCTACAAAATCGACTGAATCAACGTTGAAAAATAATAAATAAATTCATTCGTTAAATTAAAATATACATGTATATTTTTTTTTCCTTTTTGCAATAAAAGTTGAATTCGATGCGACGCAATTGCATTAAATTAGACCTTAAAGCCAATTAAATTTGGCTGTTTGACGATTTTATAGTTCTTCCTCGAATCTTTTGAAGCAACGAAAAGCTAATCGCTTCTTCCATTAATTAAAAAAAAAACATAATTATATTAATAATAATAATAATCATAATCATAATAGTAATAATAATCAGGTCTTAAAATCTAATTAGCTACAAAGAGATCTATTCGCGGTTTCTTCTGCTTCCATTCCTTTTATTTTCTTTTCTTTTCTTTTCTTTTCCTTTCATTTCATTTCAGTTAATTTCTCTACTTCCCTTCAGTTTCTTCTTGTCTAATCTACGTAATGATAAATTAGTAACTATTTAGCATTCGTACCTCGGGGGAATGAAACGAAAATATTTCGTTTACTTATTTGGAATTTCACTTTACGATGATACAAAGATTCGTTTCTATTTTGTTACTATTAGAAGACAGTTGTGTGAAATTTCGGGAGAGAATTCGGAATTATGGTATCGGAACCGGTAATCTGATATTTTTTAACACTGAATTTTAGAACTTCTCTGCTTAAATTGACACTAAAACTTTCAGAATAATTGCAGAAAAATCTGCAAATCTTGCGAAAGTCCAAGACCAACTTCGCCAATTTATTTTCCAATTAATGAAAATTGGAAACTGGAAATTCCACGAGATATTGTAATTATTGAAAATTAGCGTCACTTAGTCTGACGGTGTTTCGTATGATCGATTATTGAGAGAATCTCAAAATTGTAAAATATCAATATGAAATCGTAAGAAAATTAATTTTTTCTTGGATTCAAATTATTCCAAAAAAGAGAAATGAGAGATTTCTTAATCTTTTTTTTCATTCATTTTTTGTTCCCATAAACGATAGTAAGAAACCAGAATTTCTTGCTTCAATAAATTATATCATTTTTCTTAAAAAAAATTGAATTATCAACAATTTTCTGTATCGTTCTTCCTCTTTACATTTATGGAAAAACTTTCAATTAAAATGTAACAGATCCGCTGTAAATTTAGGAACCGATATCATTTTTACTGTAATAAACAGCATTTTTCTTATAATTGAGAATCCAAAAAAATCCGATTAATTTCTTAACGCTTTTTCTTTTGGAAAAATGATGTTTCATCGAATAAAATCGGTTTCCATAACAAAAAAAATTTCTTAATAAGGTTCAATGACGATGATGATAATAACAATTAAAAACAAATATCGAAAAAATAAAACGAATAAAATGGATAATATCGACCAAAACGCACGATCCAAACAATTGCTTGCCGTTAATAACAATTTAAGTCATTTCTTTCTCTCTTTCATTCTTATTCCTTTTCGTTATTATTTACAGTTTACAATATCGATACTGAATATCGCAATAATCTATATTAAATTCAGTTTTGTTGCTTCTCTTTTTTTCTCAGCATTCTTCCCTCTTTTAAGGGAGTCAATTCCAATGGGAAACCATATAACTTCATTTCGCGCATTAACTCTTAAGTTGTTCTTCAAAAATGTGTAACTCCAAGAGGAACTTTTGTTGGACTTCGAAACTTATGGGAGCGAAAGTAGAAATTTGAAGATTTAAAACAAGATAAAATTTATAATTATTACACGTGAGAGAAAAATGCATATGATTTCCAATGAGACGCGACTCCCTTGATTCGGATACACATACAGAAACGTTTAATTACTTTTCGTAGAATATACAGTGAAAGTTCATGATTGAATCCTATTTTTTTCATCGGATAAAACATCTAAATTTCAATGTCTCTAAAATTTTTAGCGTTTTTTAATTATACTTCAATCCTCACTTTTATTTCTTTAATTATATAATCTTAGTACGTGTTTAGTATTTCTTTGCTACTACTGATTTCCAAAAAAACAACAAAATAACACATCGGTTCTTTCACTACTCTTCAATTTGTATTCCCGTATCTTTTAGTTTCCAGGGCACCAAAAACTGTTGCATGTCAAAAGGCATCTCGTGGCTATTGTTTTTTTTTTATTTATTTTAATTTAATTTATTTATTTTCTTCCTTAAATAAATAAATTGCAATTCATTTAATTTCTCATTACAACGATGGACGTCAGAGCATTGAAAATTACTAAAGTTATTTACCTATTTATTATTCCTCTTTTTTTTTTCTTCTCGTTTTTGTTTCTCCAAAATTTTCTATTTCACTTCTAATGATGCAGAAAATAGTTTAATATCTTTTTTTTTGTATTTTCCATTTTTTGTCCGGGAATATATTTCTTTCTCTTTTCTCGTCTAATGGCTCTTTTTCTTTAATTGCTCTTTTTATTAAACTATATATCGAATATGTATATTGAATTCATGTTTATATTCTTCTTTTCTATGATATTATGTATTTATTAAATATGCTTGGCGAAATCGTAAGAAACTAATTTTATATCCGTTAAATATACAATCGTGTTCTTTTTTTTGTTTGTTTGTTCATTTATTTAGTTTAGTTATTTGTCTCAAAAAATACGTTGAAACACACGAGGGAAGTAATTTCCTTCTTTGACCACAAAAAAATCTCATTTGTTTTCCTCAACTTTTATACATCTGATACGTTTCGAATACGGTTTGGAAGAAGGAAAGATATTTTTTTCGAACTTTATAAATACATTTAATCGGTGAATAATCTCGAGAAGGTGTCGATTATCAATGGAAAGTAATATAAAAAAGTAAAGAGATTTATACTGATTTCAGTTTTTTGGTGTTCTTTTATACAGTTGGAAAGTGATATCTCTCTTTTTTCGTACTATTTTTTTCATCTCGATATAGGTACTTTCGTATGCATTCTCTTAAAAGTTTATCTATAAACGTTAATATTATTAATTACTATTATTATTGATGCCCTGGTGTTGTTACTATTTTCCTCATGTTTCTTTCTATTTTTTTACATGTAGTGAATTTCAAAATCATTCGATTTGACAGCAATGCAACGGATTGTTTCATTTATTTATTATTTCTCCATCGATTCTTTTCTTTCACTTTTCTATATCTCTAATCTTAGAATTTTGTGAAGGCGTTTACAGAAATTCTCACTTTCAATTCAAAAGTCATGTTAGCACTTTTTTTTGTGATCAATAGTGTTTTGTAAGAGCAGTTAGCGGCTTGTGAATGGTATCCTAATTACTTAGTAATTATTTTATTAATTTCATTATGTTTTCATAATTGCTTTGAAACGTTTTTAGACATAATTTTGCTGAACTATATAATCTAACTCTTTTATTATATACTCGTAGATTATTTAATTTTCTTCCGATTTTCAATGACATGAATTACAAAAAAATACAACTCAGACGCGGATAAAAAAAGCTACAAAAAATGTTAGCGAGATAAAAATACTATAAAAGACAATGATTAGACTTTTCTTCCAATTATTCAATTTTTCATAAATGCTGATAATTTAATATCACAATATTTTCGATTAGATCCTTTTGAGAAATGTGTAAAAATATAATTATTATTGAGAATAGATTTTGAGAGTAATAAAAATATAAAATTAACATTGATAATATATAATTACTATAATTATTAAATTGTCGATTCCCTTTTCATTTTTGATCAATCTTTTACGGATTTCAATATTTTCTATAGCAAAAAGTGCATATTCCTTTTCCAAATCTTAAAACCTGATAAAAAATAAGTTACAAAAAATAATACATTCCCAAACTTCTAAGTGCTCTTATAAATTCTATTAATGCAAAATAATTTCGCTTGAGACGACAAAAGGGTTCGTAAAATTTCTGCGCAGTTTAATTTAAATTTCAATGAAAACATTTGGAAAATCAAATTATAGATTAAACGGTACAAGAATTCGATTTCAAATTTGCGTACCTCTGCAATTGCGATCCAAAGCTTCATCAAAATTATGTTCCAATTGCGTCGATAATAATTCACATCCTTTTTACACTCTTACAAACCCTTTGAGTACGAACTACATAGAAACTTTAGCTCGTATGTAGCTTCTTACCACACGAATAATTAGCTGTCACAGTGAGAGAGAGAGAGAGAGACAGAGAAAGACTCGGTATTACTGTAATGATAACTATTTGTAGCATGTAAAGTCGCGATAAAAGTAATATTTAAAGTTCGAAATCCAATTTTCATACATGTACATATTAGAAAAAAAGTTTTGACGGAATATCACAATTTCGAATAATAAATTCTCTATTCTGGATTATAAATACCTGAAAAGAAATATTTCCAGCGAAAATGCGGAACAAACTTTTTCATTTGCAAAAAGAAATTTTTAACAATTCTTTCAAATGTTCTCAGCTGACGAAACTTTTCCTGGAATAAGGAAATCAGAAATGTTCTTTGTTTTGTTTATTGAAAAAACTTTTCGTTGTTTGTTTTCTTTGTTCCTGAATAATTTTCTACGAAAACTCTGTTCTTGATATTTCAGTGATACTTCTCCCATCTGGAAATAGGTCTAGAAAAAGAGGAGAATATCGTTTAGAAAAAATAAGTTTCTATAAACGAGGTAATATTGTCTCGATATCATTTTACTGTAAAAGTACGGGGAAATATTTGACAGTAATTGTGTAAAAAATGAAAGGAACGATATTTTCCTTCGAAGCAAATCATTGAAAAAGGCGCAAAAATATAATTACATAGAGAGCTGATTTTGAAAAACGATTATTTTGATGATTGAGATGAAACGCCAAAATGAAAGAGAAGGAACAAGAAATTTGCGAAAATCTATTTAAAAAAAGATACAACTACATACTTTCCGAGTCTCTCCCTTAAATTCTATTTTATACCACAGAGAGCTTATTGTGCTATCAAACTTCGATTATTTCAATCCATTTCAAAGATAAAGACAAAACAACTTTAACATTTCCGTGAAAACGGTTTCATTGAAATACAATTGGTTTGTTTTTCGATTTTTGGAACAATCTGTGTAATTTCGATCCACTATTTCTCTCTTTTTTTTTCTCCTCTTACGTTCACCATTTTCGAAATTCGTTTTGTAACCATGGTAGATGTTGTCATTGCTGTGCTATTCAAACCTCACATTTTTGACGTTATATACACAAAAGGATGAATTAAAATCCATTCTCCTTCGATTCGACTTCTGTTTCCCATTTTCAATAAAATCGAGCGTCCATTGTTGCTCGAAGTATTAAAATGACAAAAACTTGTTTATTTCTTTAATTACCATCACTTCTTACTATCGTCGACCCCGACAATGGTGGATGCGGATGGTGCACAAGGACTGGAATATCATTATTAGAGTCACATTGTTGATTCGTAACAGTAGAATTTGTAGGGGGTTGCTATTTTTTAGTGGGCGTTCCACGTTGCGTAAGACCTTCGAAACGTTTAAATGTATAATTTATAAATACCCAGTCCTTATATATCACTTCACCGTCTTGTGGCATTGGCGCTGACGCTAAAGAAACAGACAAATTTTTATCTGAGTATTATTATGCTTGCAGACCAAAGAAAATATTGTTATCGTTTCCATTGTTCTTATCGTTGTGGCAAAAATATGCAAAAATTACGAAAAGAATATATGTGCCGTTTATTTTGAAAGTGGCCTAAGTCCATTTTTAAAGAGTCATTATGTATCGGCATAAATAATTAGTTTTCAGCAATTTAATTATAAATTTTCGAGTTTTTCATTTTTTTCTGTTTGAAAAATGGACTTAGGCCACTTTCAAAATAAACGGCTCATATTATTCCAAGCGAAATTCGTGACTATAAAATTCGTCAGAAAATAATTATCCGAGGAAAAATTGCCAAAGAAACAATCAATAGAAATATAAGAAAGATAATTACGTATTTCGAGTTTAACGTCTGGGAATTCGTCAAAGTTCGACGTGTCATCGATTGATCGAACTTCAACCGGAATGGCAGCTGGCCTTTCCCGAATATGCTCCCAATCGACTCCACGGAAGAAAGGCGCTAATTTTAATTCTTCTATACCTCTTTGAGATCCTGCAAAAAAAATATATTACTTGCGTTGGTACAAAAAGAAATAGAAAGGATGAAAATAATAATTGTTATAAAGTGAAACAATTACAAAGTGTACTTAAAGTACAAATAAATAACATTTTTGAAATGAGATATTCCTGCAGCTTTGGTGTTAAAATATTTTGAAATTTGGAGGAAATTTGAATCGTTTGTAATTGTCACACTTCAGGTACGTCGCTTTAATGCCGTATACTAACCCAGCCTTCTATCGGCTTCACAACAAAACCTGATAATAGTATCTTTAGCTTCTTCACTAATGGGAACTTCTGGTGGGAATACTAAAGTTTCTCTCCAGTTCATAACTTTTCTATAAGTTTCTTGTGGATTCTCACTACAAAATGGTGGGTAACCTGGGAACAGAAAAATAATGTTAGTTTTACTTCCTAATAAATACAGCGAGAACATTCCTTAAAATAACTTTGAAATTTTTCCCGTAATTGTTGCTAATTTCCTACAATTCTTTTATTCTAATACTTCGTTAAAAATCCAAATTAAGAAGCATCGAATATTAATAGTCTAAAATTTCATCGAATAAAAATACCTTTGGCTCTATTGAACGTCAAATAAATGTTTCGACAAATACGAAAAACCGTTTTGACCGTAAAATAAGTTGCTCTTTCATTATCTCGAAATCATTCGGTGAGAAAGGGGTCGGTTCCGTTACGGACACTGCCTCCACCTTTCCCAAAACACTTTTTGTTTTCTAAATGAACGCTGTATTTTAGGTTTTTCGAAATACAATAATAAAAAAAGTATCAACGTTACCTATAAGCATCTCGTACATAATAACGCCTAAAGACCAACAATCGCAAGCTGGTCCATAACCAGTTTGTAAAAATACTTCTGGTGCTATATAATCTGGAGTACCAACAGTACTGTAGGCCAAAGCTCTCCTATTCCTCTTCCAGCTTTCAGCTCTTCTCTTACTATCCATTGCTCCGCCACTTCCGCTTCCGCAGGATGTCACTATAATGCAAACACAATAATTGTAAGGTTTCGAAATCTGTTATATGTTGTATCGAATTAATAACAAGCCTTTCATCGAATGTTTTCGAATATTATTTCAATTCTAACATGTACCTTTTTTATTTAAATTTTTATTTAACTTTTTTTTTGTATCAAAAATAAATGAAAAAATTGAACGTACATTTTCAACTATTTTAAAAATCTTAGAGTTACAGAGATTAAAATTGAATGATTTACTCATAAATTGCTAAAAAAAAAAATTGAAAATGAAATCTTACTGAAGTCAGAAGGCTTAGCTTGGCTAAGATCCCGGTAAAAATCAGTCCTGTGTGATTTCTTCAAACCAGTACACAGTCCAAAATCGGAGAGCTTTATATGGCCCCGTGCGTCCAGTAACAGGTTGTCTGGTTTGATATCCCTGCGATGAAAACAAATTCAATTAGTATTTCAACCAAACATTAACAGTTAGAGACCATCAAGGTTTTTCGACGTGATTTTGTGAGACAACGATGACATTTATATTTCACTTTTTTTTTTACAATAAATCAGTCAGAGTCAGCCTTCGAAAGTTAAATATATCAAATGTTACGTTATCCAAATAAATTTAAGAAAAAACGGAATAAGCATCTTACCTATGAATAAAACCTAATTTATGTATGGAGTCAATAGCTAACGCCGTTTCGGAAATATAAAATTGTGTGCACTCTTCCGACAGAGTGTCTTTTTTCATAAGAAGTGTCATCATGTCACCTGAAAGATAAACAGAATTTTAAGGTAAGGCGTATACTAAAAACCGAGTGTGTAGACAGGGTAGTGAAGTGTTCTTAAATTTTTCAGGGCAGTTATCTTTGAGATGATATTGCATAAATAAATAATTTCCTTCATAAATGGTTAATAAGACATTATTAAACAAACACTAATTTTATCTATATCGTTATTAATTTTTAATGTGAATATAAAAATAAAATCCCTATTTCGTTCAAAATTTCTTGTGCAAGGGAAAGGAAAGTTAAAACTGAATTGATGTGATTTGTGAATAAACTCACGGTTTCAGAAAACGAGAAAGGTTTCCGCACTTACATCTTTTTAAATTTTCTAAAAATCGTATTTTCTCCAATTTTGAGATTTTATCTTGGAATAATGTACACTAATTTTATATTTACATGCCGATTCAAATTTCAATCAAAATAATTTACATTCTTCAATTTGGTATAGTAGAAAAATTATATACGAGAGTTATCAAATTTGTAAATTTAACTTCAGATGTAGTAAATGAAAAGGATTTTTAATTTGACTAAATACTATTGAATATTTATGTTAATTCGTTCCCAATAAATGAATTCACTCTGTTTATTCATAAACCCTCTCTTTACCAAAAAAAAATTAAATACGAGCTACATGATTGAACTTAGAAAAATGTGAGCCTGCACATTTTGCTCTGGTTCAATAATATTGCATAAATTAATAATTTCCTTTATAAATGGTTACTAGGACATTACAAAAAGAAACACTAATTTTATCGATAGCGTTATTAACGTTTAATGTAAATATAAAAATAAAATCACTATTTCGTTCGAAATTTCTTGCGCAGGAGGAAGGAAAGTTAAAACTGAATAGATGTGATTTGTGATTAAACTCCCGGTTTCAGAAAACGAGAGAGGTATCGTGTAGTAAATTCGGTTCCCAGTACGTGACCGGTTCATTCAACTATATTATGAATTATTCAATGATTCGAATCGATTGCATTTATCTTTATCTGCTGGCTTATGTTGATTTATTATCACTCGTATGAATATTTAAATGCTTTACAACAACTCACCTCCGGGAAGAAATTCCATAATGAGATATAAATTGATGGGGTCTTGAAAACTGTAATACATTTTGACAACCCACTGATGATCGGCTTCCACAAGAACGTCCCTTTCAGCTCGTACGTGAGCTACTTGTTCTTTTTCCAGCATATCCGCTTTCCTGAGAATCTTCATCGCGTAAACGTGACCAGTGTCTTTCTTTTGAACGAGTCTCACCTGGAATTAGAGGAAAATTATAGAATAAAAGTTTAGAAATTCATTATTTCGACGAATAATCAAATCAATGGAACTTTTATCCAATTCTTCCGCAATTTAAATTTTTTCATTTTTCTAAAAGTCTTGTTTTCTCCAATTTTGAGATACTATCTTGGAATAATGTATATTAATTTTATATTTACATACCGATTCGAATTTTAATCAGAATAATTGACATTCTTCGATTTAGTACAGTGGAAAAATCAAATAGTGGATTGGCACCTAAGTAATTGCGGATTTTTCAAAGAAAATATATTAGAAAATCCGCAATTACTTAGTTGCCAACTCAATATGTGAGTTATCGGATTTATAAATTTAACTTTCAATTTAACTAAATATTATTGTATATTTATTTTAATTCGTTCCCAAAAAATGAATTCAGTCTGTTTATTCAAAAATCCTGTCTTTGCAAAAAAAAAATTAAATACGAGCTACACGATTAAACTTAGAAAAATGTGACTTTGTATATTTTGCTCTGTTTCACTAATTTTCGCAAATGACAAGTTCGTGGACACTCACCTCTCCGAAAGCTCCTCTTCCAATGACTTTGAGAGGTTCGAAATCCTCGACACCAAGCCTCGAACGTTTGAGCCGAAGGAACTCAGTTTCTTTCTGTGCATGCTGAAGCCTTTTCTCTTGCTTCTGCTGCTCCGAAAGGCCTTCATCTTTTAAGGACTCTTCTAATTTTGCCAGCCTTTGTTTACGTTCTATATGCTGAGCTATAAGATTGCTGTAATAATTCTCCAACGTTACCTGCGAGCAAAAACGAAATTAGTATAGAAATGGCCGAGGTAACGTACTTTAACATTGCCTTCCTTTTTCATTCCTCATTTAATATTTCATTTATGCAAAAGAGCCAACTAAAGGAGCTGCTTCATTTCATTATCCATAATCTTTCCAAGGAATTTCAAGAATCTTTCTTTTGAAAATAACGTAATTACAAATTTCTCTTGTCGAAATGTCACTGATTTACTTGTGTTTCAAGACATAATTGTGAACTCTTGCGATAAATTTTGAAAGGGAAAAAAATCGATATAATTTATGAAATTTCCAGTGCTCACTTTCGCTTTTGTAGCTTTGTCCAGCGTATGACCGCTAAATCTTATCGTACTTTCAGTTGCAGCCATCTCCAACACCCCTGGAATCACAAAAAAGTATGGAAATGTTACAATTGTCATGTTCGAAATTTTTAATCTAATTGTTAGCGTGCGAAGAAAAATATTAAACAAAGAAAGCATCCACTTAGTTTTTTAATTCGACAAGTGTAGCGAATTTAAAAAAACAATGACTATCGAGTAGAATTAATAAAATTCATTGATTTTATTGATACTGTATTATTCAAGTTCAAATTTATTGGTTTATTTATCGATAGTGTCATTTTCAGAAAATGACAGTCTGGTAAAATGAATAAACTATTTAAATTTCCCCCTTTTAGTCTTCAAGTTGAAAATGTATTTATTTATTTATTTAGTTAGTTATTCATTTTATCATTTATTTATAAAATGGCATTAAATAATTTAATTAAGAAAAAATTAAAATCGAGAGCCAAAGAAACCCTCCTTTGTCTAATTTAACTCTTCAAACTGAACTCAAAGAAATCTGGTATAAATTCAGGCGCAAATGTTTTGAGATTTCTCAAAATCCTTCGATCTCTGATACTCGTATAAATTTGATTGATCCAAACCGATCCTATCGAGAAACCGATGACAAATTGAACTGTAATTAACGTAAGAAATAAATTAAAAGGCGCTAATATTTCTTGCCTGATCTTTATGAATATTTAAATGGTACTCGGGTATCGGATCCCATCTACAGGATCTTGCTCGGAATTGCAGGGGGTAAGAAGTGAATGGTTAGGAGTGAAAGGACTTTATTTTATCTATCTACTCTACTGTTAGTAATTCGATCAAGGTAGAACATTAGAACCATTTCGTAATTACGTTTGTGTCACCCCACAGTACCTCTAGAGCGATCTATTTCTCTTGTCGTCTCTCAACAATGGAAATATCCATTAAAAGTTCAAAAAAGGAGTAAGTGAAAGATGAAAAAACAAAAAAAAAGAGATTCGTTTCCATTGTCGAGTCCGGGAAAGGGAGCTGAATGAAAAATTCTTTTATCATACGTAATATTTGTATGATATTTGTCCTAAAAGAGCAAAATTTCAATCCTTCAATCTTTGAAAATTCCAATTTCCGATATTCCAATTTGTGCAATTATTAATTTTTTTTTAAATCGCAAATTTAGAATGGAAAAGTTGAAAATTTCAACCGCATCAATTTTCATTAATTATTTTTCATATACAATTCTGCTATTTTTTAAAAATAATATTCTCTATCACCTCCCATTCTTCTCAAAATTCGTTCAGGTGTAAATCCTCAAACCCCACTTTGGTACCAAAGTGTCACAAAAGCTGATCTCTAACTTCAATTCTCTTTTTTAGTTACTGCTTCTCATTACTACGACTTTATTTGTTCCATAATATTTTAATAACATCACCATACAATAGTTCCTTTGTACCTTCAACTTCTTTCTCATTTTAGAAAATTGTTTTTTAAATTATTTCACTGTTAGCATTTATTATATGCCCGCTATTCAACTTTCCATTGAGAAACAAAAGAAAATTCGGCCTCCGAGGGAATAACTATGAAAAATGACTGTAACGCGAAGGAAAAAACCACAATAAACGAAGCAGATCTTTATTCGTCATCGCGTAGCGCTTCTCTCTGAGAAAATATTAAATCAATGACAAGAAAAAAAGCCTCCTTCATTGTCACGCTTCAACTCGTGGAAGGAGAAGTTTACGTTATTTACTCAAGGAAATGGGTAAAACTTTCACTCGGTTTAAAACGTCGTGTGATCGCTCAAGCGTCATTCTCTGACGACTAAATAAATAATAGCAAAATCAAAGAAGGGAATCCACGTGGCGGAATAATTTCTCCTTTTTACCAGCTACCTCTCTACGATTTCCCTCTTTTTTCCCGATTTCCCACATAAGCGTTCGTTACGTTCGCGTACATGTATTTTCATGGTGATGAGTTTGAGGTCACCGAAGTATGGTGTCATCGAATGAATCATTATTGCGTAACTTCGCTGCAAGTACTACGTGGTATTGCACTTAGAGCCGGACACGCGACTTTATAGATACAATTTCAAGGTGCGCAAATGAAGAAGGGGACTTCGAAGGCCTCCTTCGACAATTAACGCGTTGACTGCCGCGAACGATTTACGTGACTCCCTATTCACGCCGCGTGGGTCGTAACGGTATACGCTATTGCACGTGTCACAACCAGCGCGGCCTGAACGGAAAGTTTAGCGCCGGTCACCGGTGACCGACGTGGCAGTCAACGTGTAAAAGTTGGAGGATCTCGAGGAAGAGAGAAGAGATTCGCGTAGAGTCATTTTTATCGCGACAGATCGTCATCGAGAATCAAGCTACATCCACGTCACTCCCTTTGTAGGGCACGCCGAGAATCTTAAACACAGTTTCTGCCCCGGTAAGTCGACATTGTCGGGACTGAATGTCGACTTTTTCCAGACGGCGAACAAAGATAATGACAACGGAGGAGTCTCCCGCTCTCCCGGGTTTGCTCGCATCTCCATTGAAAGGAAAAACGCGTAAAGAGCGGGGAAAATTCCCGTGGATATCATGTAATTGATTTTCCAGGGCAATTGTTAAGGATCCGGATAAACCAATACTGAATTTGTTGGTTCTGTACCAAAGTTCTGGATGGTGGCATTCCCAAGGGTGAAAAGTTTCAGGGTCTCGATTTTCAGGAACCAAAGTTTGACATTCGGGCGATCCTACGGCGAGGAATTTTTGGAATTGAAGGTTCCTTGTGTGGAATTTTTTTTTATTTCGAATGGCGGAAATTAATTTTGCGAAACAATAGTGAAGTGTTGGGTGTTCACATTTCTAATTTATCGCTTTTGTACAAAAATTGTGGAAGACAATATTATCAAAGTTTTCAAAAATTTTCCTTTTCCAAAAATTCAGTCTCAAAGCAAAGAATTTCTGAAACAGGGAAAAGTTTCAGAAACTGATTTTCTGGTAGGATATCGAAATTTCCGGGTATATTAGTACAAATTTCTCATAATTTCTGGGGATCGAAGTGTTTTCTGATTTTCGCAGCCAAAAATTCGACATTTTGCCGCCTTCAAATTTGTAATTTCTGTACCAGGAATAATAATTAATTAATTATCAATAATAATTAATCATTGATAACAATTAATTAATTAATTATTAATATTGCAAAACCCTACTAGAGTCGTATACCCGTTACCTCTTTTCCAGCCGATCATCGTCCCATTCGAGGATCCTTTGTGGTCTGACCAAAAACAGGACCCTATCTACTCCTGCTGGAAGTGGATAGATCCTCTACTAAGAGAAATTTCGTCCCAAAAGGAACCACTGCGGACGTTTCGAGGAACAGAACGCTAACACGCGGTATTACCGCTACTTTTGTCCATTCTTTCCTGCACGTGAGCCATGACGCGACACATACATAGGATTTTACAGGCAGAATAGAGATTGTAAAGTGAATCAGACCTTAAACAGCCAACGGAGCGTGGGTGAATCACAGGGACAACAACTTCAGAGTGGTCACAATGCCGTACATTATAAAGCGAGTTGAGGGTCAGCCTTGGGAGCTTATTAAATAATGGCCCGTGCCGCAGCCGTAGCCGCAGCCGCGGCACAGAATGTCTCGTTGCAAAATGTTTACTTTAACAGTCGCGCGAAAGGAGGAGGGAAAAAATAATGGTAATCATAATGACATTACCACGCAAACTGCTTGTGTCGCAATTACAAGTGCGACAATGTAACGTTCGTCAGCCTTTTATCCTCTTCCTCCTAATTAATTACGCTTCGCGGTAATCCTGCGGATGACAGACACGGTCTCGATATGTATCGCCGCTGCAATTGCGCTGCGCCAAGTTTGCATCGATTTCGAGTGGATTTGAGATTGACGATATACGAGGAAGTTTTAGTTTCAGTCTGTAACGTCAGATATCGAAGTTTGCCGTCACTCATGGAGTGATGGTTGGAAATTTTGAGGTTCCATCCTCGAAAGGTTGATATTTGGGACAGACAAAATTGGAAATTCTATTATAATATTGAGGTTAGGTACAGTTTTCCTCAACTTCAATGGTCTTGAAAAATTTTTCGAAAAAATAAAGAATTTATTTGGAAAAATAACACCATTTCTGCCGAAAAAATTCTATAATTTTTCAGCTTCCCTGATATATTTTTACTTCGGTGGCTTTGTAAAAATCTTGCAAATTTCTGGACCCCAAAATTTGGGATTTCGACGACCGAGAGTCGAAATATCAAATTTTGGAGAAGTTTTAGAATTGTTTGATTTTTAAGAACCTTCTCCTTCCAAAATTTTCTATTTTGTAATATTCCACAAACAAGAAAATGTATAAATTTGAATTTTCGAGGTTCCAAAGTATTCAAATTTATTTCCATTTCAGTCCTTGGGCAGAATATTGAAAGTTTTGCGCTGGAAAATTTAGGATTCCAACTGATCGCGGAAATACAGAATTTTGGAAAGGCATTAAAATCCTTTGTTTTCAAATATACATAAAAAAATTGGATATTCCTCAAGCTTTGGATAAAAACAAAATATCCTGAGAGTTCTATTTTGCGTTTTATTGCGACGGTGCAGCAACGGATGCGAAAAATGAAAAGTAACGTATCCATTTTTTATTACACGGGAATCGATATCTACAAATTGTCGACTTCGGGGCATTTGTTACATATTAAATTTTCACGCGGTATCATAAAATTCACTATCGAGCAAACGAAAACCTTTTCCACTTCCACCTCCACGCCCATTTTATTCTTTTTTTACTGGACTCCACACGTCAGCTTCATGAATATTAAAAATATTTATACGGTATTTAAAAAAAGAAAAATGCCACAACCTATTGAATTTTCACCTGCACAATTTTCCTTATCTAATCTCGACCTGACTCACCTATAATTATTCAACAAATACACCTTATCACTGCGTAAAATGCATCCCAAAAGATTGATGAAGTGAAACGCAAGAAGGAATAATCATTAATCTCGTGTTTTATCTCGAACGAAGAATTTATTATTATCGAACGATGCTTCAACGCGGATCGATGAAAAGTCAATAACAATTTCTATTCCCTTCGGCGACTTTCGGTTGCGTGTAACTGCGTAAACGAACTAAGTCTAAGATCGCGTGTTGCTCAAGCATTCTTTGTTTTCTGGATTCAAAAGCAAATTTTGTAAAGGCCATAAAAAAGAGGGAGGAGTTGAGAGAGGGCAGGGGTTGGAAAGGAGGTAAAAAGAAAAAGGGAAAAAGAGAGAGAGAGAGAGAGAAGAAACGACCTCATTTAAGCTATTTTGCGAGAGAATGACGTGTTACCGCATGCAAGAGAATTGCAAATCCGCCTACGAGTGATCGATCGATCCTCGACGCCACTCGTTGTCGTCGTCGTCGTCGTCGTCGTCTCGACGCGGTTAAATGACATCTAGTTTAATTAGATATTGCCGTTCTTTTTTCTTTTAATTGATATTTTTCATCGGGTCAATAAAAATTTGTTACGTTAACGGGTTTCTGCTTCTTTGGCCTCCCGTCCTGTTTCGATTATCGCCCGTCGTCGTCGGTGTGGGGTCGACGAAAAACGGGGCAAGAGTGCGCAGTAAGTTTTACTGGGTCACGGAAGCGTACGCGAATTTCCGAAGAATCGGGGCGAATTTCAGAACGCGGAAACGAGAATTTCTGTCATGGGGGAAAATCGTAGAAGAAGACGGATCCACCTTCATGGGGAAAAAATATACGAAGAATGTATTTTATTAAAAATATTTGTATGGTGTTTGATGAAAAGAAAAGTGACGCTATTGAAATTCCATCGAACAATTTTCTATTATGCAGTCGGGATGTTTTATTGACTAGCATTTGAACGTATGCGAATGCATTCATGTATGTGTGTGTTTATGTTTTAGGAATACATGCGAGGAAGGAAAAATATGCCTATTTTGACTAATTTATCCGCGAAAAAAATTTTAATTAATGATTTACCAATTTTG
Source organism: Gasteruption jaculator (assembly GCA_949825005.1). Classification (NCBI taxonomy): domain Eukaryota; kingdom Metazoa; phylum Arthropoda; class Insecta; order Hymenoptera; family Gasteruptiidae; genus Gasteruption; species Gasteruption jaculator. The sequence goes on along the minus strand of OX463769.1, from coordinate 9,097,782 downwards.
GAATCAATCGAAATATTATATAATTTTCAAATTTGTCAAAGCATCACTCAAATTTTACCATTTTTCGAGAAAATATTTTTTTAACGCGTTAAAGCAAGTTATGTTCGTCATATCATTAAATTGTGCCTATTGTTAAAATAATTTATTGAAAAAAAAAAAATACATATATATGTCTTACTTATACTTTTATGAATTTCAAGATACATTTTAATATTTCCGTTATATATTTCACGCATGTATCTGCAAGTATTTGCACATATTGGAATACATTGAACTATCGAAATAACTTTATATAAAAAAAATAACTCTAAATGAAGAGAAAAATAATACCAACTATAAAAAAAAATCGATAATTCCTTATATTTTCTAATACATCGTCACATACGAGCCGCTCAGTGCACAAATCGATTAACTCCATAAAAAATGAAGTTGACAAAAATGATAAAATAGCATATATTGCTTTTTAAAATCCTTTTTAAATAACAAATTTTAAAAATGGAAAAAAATGGAGTTAATCGATTTGTGCATTGAACGGCTCATATATTTTTTTCCTAAGTGCATGAACTTATAGCTAAAGAAAGATGCTGCAAATTATCGAAAAAAAAGCGAAATCGGAAATCTTGAAATTTCAAACTCACGATTTTTTTTTCTATCATTCCTTCTAAAATTCTTCATGTCGAAAAATCAAAGAATTTCGAGTCCCTTGGGGCAAAGCTCTTACCCTAAGACGACTTTTGACAGGCAAAATTTTCCAATGGACGGGAGTATATCGAGCCACTGACGTCGCGAGCTCTGTGTTCTTCTGACGATAAACGCTATTGAAATACAGTCAAATCTAGTGAAATTCGCGATTTTGCACGGCAGGATGCAAATTTCCAAAGAGGAAATATATACCTATACATCGAGATCTCGCGAGAGGCAAGCTCTTCTCCGAGTTTTCTCGGAAATCTGTCATTTGCCATTTCTTGCTGAAGTCCGCAAGGCGGAAAGCATAGCGAGGCGAATTCGAGCGTATCGTCAAAGATTCCGCCTTTGAAGCTATACTCTCGAATCCGTCTCACCGTCTTGCACGGAGACAAGGAGTGATCCGAAAATAGTAAATTCTACTATATTGCTGAGACTCGCAAAATCCGATAGGAAATTACCGTGACGTGGGAAAATTCGCTCTCGATAACTCTATCCGGTACCTAAATCCTCGCAAGGATAGTTTCCGTTGCATTATTGGCATTTGTGCATTTACCGGGAAAAGAGGAATCGCGAAACTAATGAAAATTGCAACAAATAATAGTAATCATGGCGTCTGTGGCGCGGTGTAACGAAATTAATAATTAATCAAAATAATAGATATTCATAGAAAATTAATAGGTAACTTATAATAATAATAGTAACAATTTGATGTAGATTATTTTAATTCTGTTTCTAAGGTAATTTTTATATTTTAGAAATTCCCTTCTAACTGTTATTATTCGCATACATGTAATTTTCATTTACCAACAAAAAAATTTTAATATATGTTTTTTTTAAATTGTCCATTTTTAAATGATAGAGGATCCATAATTGTTTGTAATCGTATTATTTCAGCAATAATAAAAAAAATTACGTTGCTAAAAATGTGCCACGCATGTAAAAATGACGAAAAATAAAACTTTTACCCAAAAAAAAAATGTCGATTAGACTGTAAATTACCATCTGCATTTCGGGAGTAAAAAGATTTACATTAAATCATACCCGCATTTATTATAAATCATGGACTTGAAAATGAATAAATTTTTAAAAATTCATAATTTTTGTTTTTGGCGAAATAGGAGCCCATTTTTTTTAATTTATCGTTACTCCTTGTTTAAAAGTATCATTTATAAAATAGCGAATAAATGTTAAATGAAAAGTTACGGTTACAATAAATATGACCTGAAAAAAAAAAGATATCTCGTAACAGAAAAGACATCTTCACCTTATAGTGGGAGGTGCGGACAGACGCAAAACCTAATTCATCTCGTCTGATATCGTACAAGCAAATTTTCAAGGACGGGACAGAAACGAGGATCATACATACGACACGCGAGTGCATATATAAGACTGTTTAATGCATACGGCTTCCCGCACACTGCAATACTCGAAATGAATCTTTTGTGTATATGTAAAGTACCTGTAAGACTTTGCATTTGCATGTATTATAATGCAGTTAATGTCCAAGCGGGAAAACGTAGGAAGGAAGTATGGAAAATAAATGATAAGCGGTCTCCTCCTACACCGATAAACAAACATCTGCCAATTGTGTCTATAATCTTACTCTAATCGCTGTTCAGGGAAAGAAAGGAAAAAACAGGTAAGAATTTATTTGAGATAAGAGATAACAAGTGCCAATGCTCTTTACGCATGCAAACAACTTGTATTTGTTCTGCCTACCGGTAATGTGTAATTAATTTCAGGTTGTGATACAGGGAAGAAGTTATCGTATCGCTTTGTTCTGATTGATATACAAATCCAGTTACATACCTACTGTGAAATGTATTGCACCGATAACGATAATGCTTTTTTTTCGATTGTGATGCTAAAAAGTGGGGGAAAAGATAAATTTGACCAACGTTCCTTATTTTTAATTTTAGCAAAAATTTTAGAAGGAAAGAAGTGGATTTTACTATCGGCAGTGTGAGAATTAGTTTCCCCCACGTGATGAGGAAATTAATTGAAGGTTTTTGGTAACATTTGCATCACTATACATGGGATTATGTCGTATATAAAAATTGAATATTATTATTGTGCAATAAAAATTAATTCCAAGAGCGTAGCAAAAAGTGCTATAATATTTTTCTCAAAATTACGGGTCTGCTGGAATTAATCTCCGATTCAAGAAAATAAGTGAGGCATAAAAATAGAAAAATGTGGAAGAACCTCGAGACTCTATTTTTGTGTTCCATTTTTTTTCACTCGGATCGTATTTAAAAATTAATTATTGATATTATATAACAAAGTTAATTATAAAGTCGTTGCAAGATTTTCTATTAATTTTCTCAAAATCACGCGACTTCTTGAAGAAATCTCTTATTCGAGGAATTAAATGTTATATAAAAAACGAAAAACCTGAATAATTTCCTTAAAATTTTGACAAAAGCGATACCACTTTTGTGTTTCACGCGTTCCACTCGGATCGTGTATAAAAATGAATGATTAATATTGTATATAAAATATAAATTCATAAATTAGTATTAAAAAAAAATATTAATATTGCATAATAAAAGCGTGGCGAAAATTGCTATTATTTTTCTCAAAACCACGCGACTCCTTGAAGAAATCTCCTTCTCGGGAAATAAATGGAGCATGAAAAAGAAAAAAAACATGGAAGAGCCTCGAGATTTTTACAGAAGCAATTTCATTTTTTGTCTTTCATTTTTTCATTCGAATAAAAACGGTTACATGGGTGTACCAGGAATAACAGTAGTTCTTCTTAATTGGAAATCTATATCTATGCTTTCCAGTGGTAGGCGGTATGCTTATACAGCTGTTTATGTATACGGTGATGTACAAAGGGTTAATTGAATAGATGATTGATTAGTCGACCTCTTCATGCGCGGCATTACTCCTTTTTTAATACCGACAATGACAAATACATCATTGCTGCCGTTGCTGCTGTTGCTGCTGCTTCGAAAGCGTTACTTTGCACATTCCATTGCAACCTTCGAACATGGGTTTCATTTTTTACTTTCAACCCTTGCCTCTACCCCAGGGGCAATTCTACAAATGATACTCGGATATTTAACCCCATAATTAAAAAAAAAATACAGTCAAACCGGGTATTTCTGAGTTGAATTCCATCATTGACTTTATTCGAATCATCCAAACCTAATTTTTTCAGAAGCTAAAATAATTAGATACATTATTCATAAGATAAATTAATTTTTCATGGTACAAAAACCCAAAGATTTTTCAAATTATATAGCGAAGCTAGTTTCTGTTTTTTAAGTTAAATCAGCTACTATTGATCATTATTGATTAAACAAACTAATTTTATATCTCGAAAGACAAAGATGTAAAAATTGCTGTAAAATGAAACCTCCTAAATTCGTGATAGGTTTAAATCGAATATCGATGGAAGGTTAATATCAAAGTGCCAAAGGCTTTTACCTCTTCTTTTCGAAGGAAAGACCAGAAAAATTGAAGAATAATAAAAAGATCATGTTTGGAGTACGATATTGGCATGCCTTAAGTATAAACGAAGGCAGGAATAGTCTCGAGATAGTATATGGCAGGGAATACTAATATTCTCTAGAGGATTCGTTCCGTGCAGTCTAGAACAGGATCATAAAATAAGATCGGTTGAATCTTGATTTTAGTATTCAGCATACGAAACGGCACAAGAGCACGATGGATAGATGCAAGGATGGATGGATGGACAAACAGATGGACGGACCGATGGATGGAGGGATGGACGGGTGGGTGGACGGATGGATGGATGGATGGATGGATGGGCGATTGGATGGATCGATGGATGGATGGGTGGATGGATGGATGGATGGATAGGTAGATAGATAATGGATAAATGGATGGACAGAGTGGTACGTCATTTGAGAATATCGTGATTAGAATGAGGAATTGAAGTATCGATCGGCGTATTATTTGTGATCCGTTAGGTTTGCCGGTAAACAGTTTCCATATGTTGAGAAAATGTAATCTGTTTTGCAGAAACATGATATTGCTAGTAAATACAGGGTAAAAGGAGTTCCCCTGCAATTTCATTTTTCAACCCATTTTTAATGGATCCAGAACCAATGGGAGGGTGAAAAAAAAAAGTTGTTGAATTCCCGTGTCTGGTTTAAAAAACAAATCCCCGAAAATACGTCTTATTGGAAAAGCACCAGTTTCTCGAATTCCCCACAGTTGACTATTTATCCCTTTAAGTGCTGAAGACGCATAAATGCGTCCCCACGAATTTATCAATATATACGAAGGGCGTATATATGTGCCCTTAATGACTGACATATCAATATCGCCGCATATATTGATAGTTTCGTGCAAGGGTAAGCAACACTCAAAGGGTTGGAGAAGCAATTAATTAACTAATTAACAGTTGGTTCTTCCCCAAATAAACTAAAATAAATGCGCAAATTTTACTATCACAATAATAAAGGTTGGAGACCCCTTATACAATGATTTTGGTCATCACATGCATCCACGAATAAAATTAATAATAATAATAATACAATTTTCAACTCCGTCGAATCCGTAGTCTGCAGCAGCGTAAAGTCGAAGCTACTATCATTCATTTTATTAATCTCCCTTAAACGTTTTCTACTTTCCCATATCTTCATCTTACATGATGGAGAGAGAGAGAGAGAGAGAATTTATGGTTTCCAGCCGGTGTTCAACCTTGCAAAATATTCTCGGGTAATATTTCCGTGGCAGCAGCACTAATAGTGGTAAAACAGTATTCACTTTTAAAAGCGCACGTCTCAGTCAACGGCGTTAGATTTTCAATTCGATCCGCATAACCGTGCGCGGAGTGATGCATGGTTTCTTCGTAAATACACACGCAGTGACGGGCATGAAGAAAAAAATGCACGTAATTCGCCCGTGTTCTCTCGTGAATTACATTTTCTGTTTATGCAAATACGAGTCTTTCTGCGAAGGAAGGTACAGAAACGACGTAATCGTTAGTGCCTACATGTGTTTTCACTTTCACACGATTTCTCGTCGAAGTTCAAACATACGGATCTGTAATTATCTATTTCTCTCTACCTTTTGCGTGCAAACGGAGCGGTGTAATTTAACGCTGGTAGAAAATTAAAAGTCCAAATCTTCAGGCTTTTGCACGGATCGAATGACTTTACGGGAAAAAATGTGGCTTTTTTTGACCGAAAAACCGCAACATGGTTCGAAAAGCAACGTTCCTATTGAGATTTTTGACTTTCGGGGTGGAACGACCCCCATGGAAGCGGATTTAGGAAATTTCATTTTTATCCATTCCGGGAGATAGGCCGAGGTTGGCCTAAAAATGGACCTTTTTGCATATGGACGATCTGGTTTTCTCTCTTTTGCCCGAAAAGCGAAAAATCAATTTACGAGAAAATTAATTTCGTCGACTTGAGCCGACAATTTGTACAATTTTCCCCTCAGAAAGATTCGAAATTGTGAAAAAAAGGAAACGAAACAATACCAGAGAATTTCTCCCGCCGAACGGAATCCGCTTGTTAAGCCCTAATTCAGTCACTTAGCGCCGAGACTCCTCGAGGTAAAGTTCACTCGGATCTCGAAATTCCGTGAGAAATCTTTTCTGCACCGAGTACAGTATTGTAAAGTTCAAGTATATATCGACGACAGCGTTATAACCAGCGATATAATGCATTCTATATGTATGTATGTACATGCTCGAGTTTCGAGAAGCTCTTTGCAATGTCTGCGACATTAGCATAAGTGGATTGACATTGACGTGCTGCTGCTCCATGGTGGAACGTGTGCCGATATGTTGCGTAAAATCAAAATTCAGACCAGTATTTACGAGCCTCGTCTCCTCGGATCGCGTATCAATGAATTTTTATGTCTCCGAAAGGCCAGGCATCAATTTCCGAAACGCGGGTGGAAGAAATGGCTGACAATGAGCGAGCAGGCAGGAAAGTGGGACGGCCGTAAATTCGAAATTGCCTTCTCGCTCTTTATATTAATAACGCGTGGGAGGATTTTTTTTTCCGTGGAAAAAAATCCAAAGGATTTAGCCTTTCCATGGAAAATTCAATGGAATAAAAAAAAATACCGGAGCTCTGTTCGTCATTTGGGAAAATTCAACAGAAGAGAAGGTGGGTTTTATAAAATAATAATTTTGTAAAATGAATTTATAAAAATCCCGGATTTTAGTCGCATAAATGCTAAAACTTTCGAATGGTTTTGAAAATTCCCAGAAGCTCAACCGAAAATCGAGTTTTACTCCTGCTTTCGTGAGCCATTTTTTGCTAGGGTTTCTCTTTTCGCGTAACATTAATTCGACCGGAAAGAGCGACAAAATTTTCAAATCATGAATACCAAAATCGTCGAGGAGTTTGAAAAATCCCCGGAGGCTAAAATTTCGAACTTTTCCGTTCTTTCGAAACTTTTTGCTCGTGGCTTATGACGCAGGAGCGTTTTTTGTTTCTACTCCCGTCACGTAATATCAATTCCGACTCGAGGCAAAAAAAGAACTGTGCAAAGGAGTGTAAAGATACATAAGTACTAAGTAAATGACATTTATTAAGTCATTGTCAGTTTCTATACATAATTTACCGAAGGATGAGTCAGCCAAGATAGAGAAGACGAGGATATAGACAATTGACTTTTTTATCTATTTAAATGCCTCGGTCACTCGCAAATTATCATTTATATGTTATCAATAGTGGAAGTAATTCATAGATGCGTGACGTTGCTTGCGTTTAATTAGAAGCGCAGCGATAGAAGTTGGGCACTGTAATGTGTTGAAGGAGAAGTTTGCAACTATATTAATCATAAGTTGCAGCCAGAAGCGTGAAATTAGCATAATTATCGAAATTGCAAAGGTGAAGTTCGAAAGGTTCCTGTGGCGAAGGCGAAACTCGAAAACTATGGTTTGAGGGACTTCTCGATTCCAAAATTGTGGAATGTGTCGAATATGTTTGCGATGCAAATTTTTATGTGCATAATTCGCATAAATTGGCGGAAAAAAGTTGATATTTCAAAAATTGCCGAAAGATAAGGTAAAAACATGTAAAGAATTTTCTTCAGAAAATAAAAAAGGTTTTTATCGTGAAATAATAAACAAATTTGAGACGTAAATTCCAATTTTCGAAATTGGTCCTCACAAATTCCAACATTTTTATAATCAAACTCAAAATTGGTCATTTCAACAATTTTTTCTTCAACTCTTCCTTGATTATTTCCCATGAATTATTTCTTACAAAAAGAAATTTTCCCGTTTATCGAGAAAAAAAATTCAAAGTTACTAAAAACATATCGCATTCTGCTACGGGAAGGAAAAAATCAGGAAAAAAAAACAATCACACGAAGTGGAAATCCAGATAACTGACGTTGCGGTAATTTTAACTACGCGGGGAAGTAAAATTTCCCGTTACACTGTGAAAATCGCCGGCGGACTTACTGTTCTTCGCTCTGAAATCCCTTCACGCACAAATCACGCGGCTATAAAATACACATCCTCTGGTACTTTTATTTTCTATGTAAATTGCGCACGACTGGAACGCAATATTTTCACGAATACGTAATAAACGAAGTAAGGTATTGCTTCCGAATCGCTAAATAAATATACAGCAATTTCGGTTCAATAACCAATGACCCAGATTTTGGTATTAATTCGTTCTCTTCAGAACGATATGAGAATCTCAGACGTACCTACGACGTTTCTACTTTTATTCCTCAAAGGAAAACGGACGTACGTACTTAGGTACGTTCGTAAGCTTCGATATTTCAAAGATATATATATACATACATATGCATATAGGTTGATATATCTATATGTAGATATATGAAGTGATTCGACGAAATACCTTGCGAAATATTCTTGAAATGAATATAATTTAAGTGGGTATTCAATTAAGTCAATTGAATAACTTATACTTTTCTCTATAATTAAAACTACATTTCTTGACTCAAATAGAACTCACAGTTGGAAAGTTTCCAAGTGTGAAGGGTTTAAACGTCGTACGGATGGAGCGAATAGTTGGATCGCTTTCTTGATCAACAACATTTTGTTGCCTAATTAATATATTTTCATATCTAATGAATACGTTTTCCAGGTTTTCACGTGCTGTTTATTATACGCGCTCATATTCGAGATTCGTGATTTTATAGTTTTCGAAAGTACGTTACAGATAAGGGAAATAAAGTAAGTATTTATAGTCTGGGAAAAATGCTTTGCAAATTTATGACTATTTGGAAATCATAGAATTATTGAAAGCAAGAACCGAGAAAGTTGAGGAGGGAAGATTTTTGAAATTTTACGGCGAAAAAGTACAAATTTGTGTCTCCAAATGTGCGAAAATAATAGAATTTTTGGAATAAGCATTATTGTTATAAATTACAAATTTTGCGAATCTGGAAATAAATATTTTGCATTTTTTTATTTTAGAACTTGGGTTTGTTGTTTCCTGAGTTACAAATATTACTGCCGATTCTGAAAAAAATTGCAAATATCTCGAAACTTAAAAAACTTTAGTAGAAAAAATTATGCGAAATCCGCACATTTCGAGTTTGGAAATAGAAGCTCTTTGGAAACTGGAATTCCGCAGGAAAGAATTTTCAAAATATAGTACATCCAACAGCTTCGTACGAATTAAGTTCAAAAAATCCTAGAAGTTTGGTTGGAAAACAAGCTAATTTTGAAACTTTTCCCATTGCTTCTTCCCAAGGGATAAATTTGATGGCCGATTTTGAAGAAATCGCAATTTTCGCGAGACCCTAGAAACTTTAATTTCTCGGCACCTCGAAATCCGATAAAAGCAAAGAGGAATTTATAGCGGAGTCGAAAACATGGCAAACAAACTTCGATCCACGAAAACGCTACCGCTTGGCTCCAAATTCGCGAGTTTCCAAAGCAAAACTGGAGCGAACTCGAGAAAGGGACAAATTTCTATACATTTCACAACTCCCCAATTCGATTTGGATTTCTTATTATCGATAGAAAAAAAATACAAGAATCCCATTCACGAGTCCCATTTTGCGCTATTTTGTGTCGCATTAAATGAGAACAAAAAAATAATTAGGAAACAAAACCGTACTGCAAAAGGATGCGGAAACTCACCAACAGCTTCTACATCTACAGAAACACACGGATGCAAATTCCTTTCAACTTTACCTGAAACATAAAGAAAGGCGGAAAATGAAGAAATCTGACAATTAGTGACACTTTAAATTAAGAATTGCTTTACAATTACTTATTGTCGTGAAAGAGGTACATGAAGTCAAAAAAAAAAGGAGAAGAAAAAAATGGGGAGGAAATTAAATGTGACGCCGGGTTTGCTTGAGACGTAAAGAGAGTCCTTTCGAAAGAATGGAAAGGAAAGGTATTATCCTCTTTCCTCTTTCATTTCCTCCTCTCGTAGTACACAAAAAGTCTTTAAGAAGTCTCGTTTACGTCATGTGTAAGAAGTACCTACGGTAATTCATTTTATCTGTTTTGTCGCTGTTTTATTCGACGAAAGACAACAAAAAATTCGACACAACAGAGTTACCACTCAACGAGAGAGAAAATCAAGTGTTTCGCTTTCTTTTCTAATCTCCTTTTTTCTCGCTTTCTTATGCGCTCTATAAAAGGTATGACTATCGCGAAGACAGGGTGTCTATTATTACCGAGGAGAGTGATTTCCATTAATGGTTGTACCACCAAAGGAAAAGTCGTTTTCCATTTGGTTAAACTTTCAATGGGGCCCGAGCATTTGACGCGATTCGATTTTCAATTTGAGGAGGGAAGATTTTTGAAATTTTACGGCGAAAAAAGTACAAATTTGTGTCTCCAAATGTGCGAAAAAAATAGAATTTTTGGAACGAGCATTATTGTTATAAATGACAAATTTTGCGAATCTGGAAACAAATATTTGCATTTTTTAATGTTAGACTTTGTGTTTGTTGTTTCCTGAGTTACAATTTTTACTGCCAATTCTGAAAAAAGAAATTGCAAATATCTCGAAACTTAAAAAACTTTAATAGAAAAAATTATCCGAGATCCGGTCAATGGTTAACTTTCCAGCAATTTTTCTTCACAGTTTTTTCCCGCCTCTATCCTGAGATAGAGATACGAAAGTTTGGGATCGGAGGAGTTCGCGACCAACTTTGGAGTAGGGAATTGGATGTTATGAGAGAATTTTCAATATTGGAAATTTTCTGGTGAAATTTAAGTCTTTTTTCCAATTTCGATGAGTGGCACTTTGCGTCGATTCGAAAATTCTTTATTTTTGTGATTTTTAGATAAAAGTGCTAAAAATCGGTAATTTTAATTAAGTCTGCCCCGAATACGGGTGATTCAATAATTTAAAAACCGATAATGTAGGTATTAATTGCTATAAGTTGGATAAAAATGACAAACATCAACATTTTTCTCGCAAATCTTTTGAATTTACAATTTTACCATAATAAAAAATTCGTTAAAAAGTTGACGAAAAATGGGGAAGATAATTACAAAAAGTAACAATTAATGGAAGCTGCAAAGAAATTTCTGAACCATAAAAGCTTCTAACTTAATTTCTATAAAAGAAAATAATATTCCAATTAATTTTCAACAGCTTCCGGCTAATTATTACTTACTACTATTTTTCTAATTATTCTTATTAGTTTCCGTCACGAGCGTACGTCAATTATCCTTTCAGGTAATGTTCATTTTTCCGCCGATTTTCTCTTCCTCGACGTAGAATTCCAACGACCATTCGGGGCCGTGAGAGCGCTGGAAATGAGAAGTAGGTATGGATACAAACGTTGGCTGGAACGTAAATTGGAATGATCGGATGCACAGGATGAATTTTTAAGAAGCCCTACCCAAAACTTTAATGGAATTGGAAATGGAATGGATCGAGCAGAGGCCGTTTTTTTTTCTTCTTCGGTGCCATCGGGGAACAACTTAAGTAATTCGATATTTCGTTCTATTGAGAAAGAAGTTAACCGGCTACTATCGTTTCTACGTGGGGGCTGGCTGCCTAGTTCCTCGTCTTGATCTAAAGGGATGGAAAAAAAGCGCTTAATGAGGTGGAAAAACAGGAAGAAGCTTTGTCACCCTTCCTATTCTGTTTATCGTCCCGGGGGATGGTTCGAGATATCCTTCTAATCAATCTAAAAAAAAAAGGAGCCGATAACGTTTCGGTTTAAGAATTTTATAAATGACTCGTGGAGTGTATATTTATTTATAAACTTAAAAAAAAAAGATTCTTCTCAAATAGAGCAAAATTCAAGCAAAACAGGAAACGAATACACGTTACATTGATAATAAATGGAAAATGTCGATAATAAAATGTTATATTTATTGCGAAACTGCGAGTAACGCAGTTCCCATTAGTTTTAGGGGCGGTTTCCCCTTTCGCGAGATTCACTTTTCGCGGTGCATTAACGCTCTCTTTGCGTTCCTTTGTAATTCGATAAAATGTCCAATATCGCACCGGTAAAACACATCACGACGATTCCAATAGCGATGGGTTACGTGTTCACCGATGCATATGTATACGTAACACCGTACTTCGAGTACCATGTGTGTTATGCAACAGCGTGTGTGCCCGATAAACATCCATTTTTACAATATTCGAAAAAGAAAAATCCACCGGTGTATTTGTGCACAAAATGTATGCAATAGCAAATATTTTCGCATGGTTATTCCAAAATTTGTATCTGGAACGTCACGAAAAACGTATACATGCATTCTATTATCGCCGTTGCCGTTAAGGAAATTTGATTACCCGAAATTATTGTGCATTAATAAATAATAGAAAATAAATGATAGATTCTATGGGTTTCGATATTTTTGCCCGTGGGAGAGGCTGAAAAATTGTCGAAGAAACATTTCATTTCGAAAATACCATTAAAAAGTCGCGAAATTCGCTAAAGGAGTAATACAGATGAGTAACAAAAAATAGTAAAATTAATTAAAGTCAGTAGAAAATTGTTAAATTATAAAAATTTCTTTGAAAAGATAATATTTAAAAAAACGCAAATATTTACTACAAAATTGAATTTAATTATTACATTTTTATAAATATCTCCTTTTTTTTAATTAAATTTCATTAATTTACGTCACGAGCGCATGTTTATTATTTTTCGTAGCAATTTTCATTATTTTGACAATTTCTTTTTTCTTAATGTTGATTTTATTGATTTCGAAGAAATTTTCAGGCAAAAAATTGTGTATTTTTGAGGTACAGAATGTGACTGCACATTGAAATTATTGATACATAAAAATAAAGTGCCTAAATTCATGCGAATGAAACCTATTTTTTTTAGGAAAGAAATGCAACTTTTGTTCGGTGCACCCTACAGACATGCAACATATCTGTTTCCAATTTCTTTTAATTATCCTAATTAATCTCTGGCTCGTGGTTAGTTAGCGAACGGTTCCTGTCATGCTTCTTCCCGTCCTTAATCTATTCACCGTCTTTGTGTTCCAACAGACAAGACGGTACCTACTTCTTAGTCACGTTAATTAAAACAGGGAAGGCGACTCTAAACTTCTAATACTAAAATAGACGGTCTTAAAACGTTATAAAAATCCTGCTGCTTTTTCTTAAATTAAGGTCAAGGATAAGATTACCTTAAAGGCCACCGGACGTGCATATGCACACAAATACAATGTGAATACAAAAAGGGGTCAAATTCGAGAGGTTAAAACGTTTATGAGATTCGATTTTTAGGAATTCTAATTATGAATAAAAAATCTTCTCTTTTTTATGGTAAAATTTGTTATGCAGAAAATGTATGGGGGTCCAAAAAGGTCAGCAATAAAAAAATTAAAACTGCAGTTTGGGTTTCAAAGAATTTCAAAAGATAATTTAAAAAAAATAATTCTTCGCAATCATAAATTTTTCAAATTCCGGATGCTGTTAATCGATATTTTGGATTCTCAAAAATAATCGATTTCGCTATAGAAGGTTTTTAAATTAATTTGCAGACTTCAATAATTTTTTTTTAGGGTTTTCGATTTGAAATGGTTGAAAAAAAAATGGAGCCATTTTTCAAAAAGTATTTTCTCTCCTAAAAGTTTTGCTTAAAAATACCACAAGGCGTGAAATTCTTTAATAGCAGAAACCATCGGATCACCTCGAAATCACTTCGCAGAGACTCTCGGTTTATTCTTACGTAAGTGGTGGGTACATAATTTACGTAAAACAAGTCGAATTTTCATTTTTACTAACTTACACCTGTTCTTTTCTTTGGCGAATGCGTGCAATGGCCTTAGTTTAATAGAACTCGGGTCATGCTATTTCTGAATCAAACAAGACGTCGATTGTAGCTACGCACGACTGCATATACGTGTGCGTGTGCGTGTGCCTATTTATGCGTGTGTGGCTTTCGATGGAGATATTATTAAGCGTTGGAAAGTTTTTAAAGGAATTTCTACGATTTTCTACACAGAGAAAAATCACTGGTAGCATCACATTTGCACGGAATGAAAAATAATAGAATCAACAACCACAAAAATAATAAATGTTACACGAAAGTTTCTGGAATATGAAAATATTTTTGCAGAAGCGCTACATCGAATAATGTTTTTAAACTGGAGGCAGTTGCTAACTTTCTATGAATATCTGCTATTTTTTTAAAGTTAATTTCGTTTTTTTACGCGCTCAAAAAATGTTCGTTAATTTTTTTTTTCGCAGTCTTCATTATTTCTACCGTTACTTCATCCTCGTTTATATTTTTATTTCAATATTGACGGCTTGTATTGGCACGAATTGACTTTTTCTCGTTTATTTTTACAAATTCATAAATATTTTTCACTCCGGGAAAAATCTCATCCAGAAACATATGCCAGCGAATTTTCCCGAAACCTCATAAAATATATGATTTTTCAAGCATTTGTTGCTCCACTTCCATATTTTTGAGTTACGTCTTTCGAGAAAGTTTCTTTCTTCTCCACTTCGCAAGAAGCGTATACCTCGAAAGCGCTGATTTAGCTCCACCGATCTCGTAAACTTGTAACTTTACGGTATTAAACTTTCCCTTCTTTTACTCGCGTCAAATATTTCTCATTGAAAGGTCATAGTAGAAATTGTACAACTTCTCGAGAAACTAAAAGGATCCCTTTTTGGTGCACGTACATCAATACCCCGAAGATCCACACTCGTGCTCCTTCTATTAGTCTTGTGGGAAAGACAAACAAACACAAGGCTTCCTTGAAATGTTCAAATAGGGGAGGATGGATCCTAGATAGTCGCTAGTGTCCTCGATGCCATTTTCGACCCCAGGGATGTATTCCCGAATGACAAAATTACCGAGCCGAAAATGCTGGTAAAATTGAAAAATTCAAAGAATTCCCAAACAACCAAGAAAATGTAGATTCCGATAAAAAATTAATTTTCCAATCAAAAAAAAATTAAATTTCTAATAAATAAAAATAGACTCTACCAGAAATTTTTTTTATGGAAAAAATCCAGGAAACTGACAGTGAAAAAGAAGGATTAACATTTTCAAGGGGAAAAATTGGAAAATTTTGGAAACCCGATAATTCCAAGGTTAAGGAAATTTTTCGAAAGAATAATATTTCGGAAAATATTTTGAAAAGTAATATGTAAAATAGAAAAGGAAATTTTTCCGAAAGAATACGTTTCAAAAAATAATTATTAGAACGAAAAATAGGAAATTTGGTCAAAGGAATAAATTTCGAAAAACAACTTTTAGAAGCGGAAACTTTCACTTTCTAATAAATAATCGCTGTTTTGAGAATATAAATTCTCTCAAAGTCGCAGCTTGACGAAAATAACATACATTCTTTTGTGGCATATGTGAAGGATTTATCTACATATTATTGGAATCTCTCCTAGTTTTTTCATCCACGAAAAGATTTTTTTTTTTACCGAAAAGAATCTAATTTAGCAACGTCTTCCTGCAAAACAATCCACCCGTACCAGGTTTTTTTCACTGCAGAGGGAAAAAATGATGAACGAGTTTCTAATAGCAACGAGTTTCCATTTGGACCCGGTTCAAAAAAAAAGTTGGACGTAGAAAATCCAAAAGAATGAAAAAAAACGACGTTTTATCTTTAGACTCGACCCTGTGTACGTTCTTTCTCGGATATTTTAAGAATTCACATTGTAAAGTTTTACAAAAAAGAAAATAAAATATATTCTATGGACGCGTATATTCGTGTTTCGATGAAGATATTATCAATTTTTCTGGATTTTGTTCATGCCAAATTTCTAAAAATGACAGAAAAGTTATAAAAAGAGGAAAGAAGTTTTAAGCCCAAACAAAAACAATATCAGCACGAATATAATTTATCGTGCGCAATTTTTTCATTATTAATATTAACTATGTCCCGAAACTCTTAAAGTAAAAAAAAAGTTCTATTTTATACATGTACAATTTTTTATCAGGGGGTAGATTGGATTTTTCTCGATCCGGCGAATCAATTCCGCAACTAAATCATGAAGAAAATCCAATCTCTGTCGTTCTGTAACGTTTTCCATACGTTTCCAATTTCCAGGGAACTTGTTAATCAAGGACCACGATTACGAGCCGTAAAGACGTTGATACGAATTCACAAAAATGGTGAGCCGCCCTTCTGACTTTCGGCTGACACATGTGTATGATAAAAATCCCTCGTTGGATGATTAGAAGAAAGAACAGAGGAAATTAAAAGAAATTGGAGGGAAGGGAGAATGAGTTACTTCATTCATTGCGATCCTGGGCCACGAGGGTCCAAGGGATAATTATCCTACACGCTCCTAACGTACGACTTCCGCATTGGACCGGTACAAAATGAGTTTCGTTAAATGTAATTTTTCCTTGCAGGAGAGGAACTTCTCGGTATTCTTTGTCACCTACAAAAATGGAATTGCCGCTAAAGGAGACGTTACTTTCTCGTGAAAGTAAAATTTATAGCAGCGGAATGAAAATTGATTTTTATGCCCAGGAGTTGCTGGGCATTCGGTGGAAATTTATTTCTCCAGGATATTTTTTCGAAATTCCGGGGAAAGGGATTGAAATTAATTTCGAGGATAAGTTGACAATTCAATTGTTAATATTTCGAAAAAGTAGCACAGGACGATGAGATATTTTGCTAAATTATAAAATATATCGTCAGATTAACACGTTGACTGCCACGTAAAATTTACGTGACTCCCCATTCACGCCGCGTGGGTCGCAATGGTACGTGCCATTGTATTTTTCATAACCAGCGCGGCCTGTACGAAAAGTTTAGCGTCGGTCACCGCTGACAAACATGGCGGTCAAAGTGTTAAAATGACTGTCGGGGAAACGGAAAAAGATGAAGAGATACGAATTACGAATTTAGAAATTACCTATTCCAAGTCCACCAGGCGTTGGTACAAACGCACGAAATTGATTCATCGACAGAAGTCACCGAGTGCTATGGCAATAAACTTCATGGCGACGTCGATTCAATCATACGACTCTGACGTACCACGTACGTATAATTCGTGTTTACACAAACCAGAAGCCAAGGAAGGAAGTTACCAGGGGCTTCCGAAGAGGAGCAAAGCGAACACAAACGATCGAGTCGATGTTCCGACTGGAAGCCCCGAACAAATAACACCGGCTTTGTGAAAATTTCGGGAAAAATGGCTTCCAAGAAGTTTTCGCGAAGTCGCGTTGCAGCGGAAGATCAAAGGAACGAACGCAACTACTACCGGTAGGATACACGCATAAGCCGGTGATATGCACCGCGGTTATAACTGAAACAGCATCCATATGCACTTTCATTGGACCTTGGACCGGAGAGAATATACGACAAGGCTGACCGGAGCAATGGCATCGCCTACAATCGTGATTGAAATCACAGATAAATTTACGTTCCCATTGCTGATGGGCATCGTTCCGTTTGATCGTATCCATAAATGATTGTGCACTTTTCAACGCTCCATCGGCTCCGAGTCGTTCTTAAAAGTCCATTTTCTCAATCTTAGTTTCTATGGATTTTTTTATTATCAGCAAGACCGAGTGACGTTTCCTTCATTGTTCGGTGCTTTCATTTGTTTGTCGTTCCGTTCTACTCTCCTGCGTGGAGATAAATAGGAATAACGTCGTCAATAGCGATAATTCCCGCTCCGTGGCGAGGAAAAAATTATATTTCGAAGTAAATGGTAAATTCCTAACAAATTTATAGGATCCACGACTGGTAAATTCGGAAATTTTAATTGTTGGAAACAAAAATATAATATAATTTAATAAAAATTTATTAGAAAATACTTTTTTCCTTTATCAAATAATAATAGAATATATTTTCATATTTTGTTACTATATTTCCCCCCGGTACGACCTACAAAATTTTTTGAAACAGAAAATAAATTTCCTAAACGGAAAATCTGAAAATTTGTGAATTAGAAATTTGGATTTTTGGTTTCCTCAAAATAACTAAAAATGTGATAAATTTATTATACAACAACGCCCAACTGAGAATTCTACAGTATATTAATAAATCGTATCAATCCAACGATATTTTATACTTTGGCAAATTTTCCAGTTTCGTGTACGCCAAAGGTCAGAGGTGAAAAATCGATTTTGAGGAGACAAGTCAGAAATTCCCTACATTCGCTACATTTTTCCGTGCTGAGAAAGAATTTCAGCTTCGTACCGAAAAAAAAAATTAATTTAGTGCTGCATTTTGCGAGTCATTCCCTACATTTCGATAACGACCCTGGAACGTCCCCGTATGTCACCGATCTGCGAAGTTTCGAAGGAATAACGGTCGCCCAAGCAATCTGGTGTCATTAAATGTATTATTTCTCGAGAAACTTGAACCGAGGAATTTCCTCCTGCACGACGTGGGTAATTATTTCGAAGCTTTTGGATGTGGAATCTCTCCTAAGCCTTGGAAGAAAATTACCCGTCGTATGTTGGATCGTGGAACAAGTGGACTGCGGTGAAGCTTAATCTAATCTGAAATTAACTTCCTGATGTAGCTTTTACATAGTTCTACGGGAGTTTGCTTTCGCTTTTTTTTTTTTTCAAGAAATTTCGAGATACAGAGTAATCGTCGCAGAAAATGATTATTCTCGAATTTCTCATTGCCAATTTTGAAATTCCCATAAATCTTCTTTGTAACTATCATATGGGAAAAAAATGACTTCGGCTAATTTTCTACTTTCGATAAAAATCCATGAAAAATTGTCAATTAAAATTAATAAATATCGAAACACGTAAATTTTTCAATATTTTTTTATTGCTACAATATTGTAGAAAAACAAATATTAGGAATAACCGAAATTTAAATGAGAATTTTCTTGGAAACAAAATTTTCAGATTTTCACAAATTTTCTCCAGTTTGAAATCGGATCTTGAGAAATCTCGAAATTCCTACCGATCCTATACAAAAAGAATTATTTTCGAGAAGAAAAAAAAAAGTTACTCCATCTCACAGAAAAATTCAACACACGCAAGAACCGTTGGAATGATTTATAATTAACGCAATTAAAACTCGAGGATTCTTTTTCCCTTAAGAAGTACCTAACGAAAGTCGTAATTCCAAGCAAACTGTATTTTTAACGATTCCGTATTAAATCTCTTTTTTCGTCTCTTTCTCTATTTCTGAAATGAAATTAAACGATTTAGAGTAAAACTTCAAATGGAATCGTTGCCGTTGGAAAATCTTTTTTTTCCCTAAACCAAGTACCGTTCCCATAAGTTCCTCAGCTTATGCGAGAAAAATGATTACCGCGTTATTTCATTGATACGAGTCTAACTGTATTTTTTTCCTGGAGAACATACGAGAGATCAGTGTTTCCAGGTCATAAAGACCTGGTTAATTCTGTTACACGGAAACTTCAGTGGCTACTTAAAAAAAAAAATCCAAATGCTGCGATTTATCGACCCGATTCCTTTTTCCGGAATTTTATGGCAACTGGAAAAGAGCGAGTTTCATTAAACCTACATAATTTTAACGGCATTCGAATCCGGTAGAAACGTAGATATATAAATCTGTCATTCAGCGAACGAGCAGAATGCGTATGTATTTTTCAAATAAAATTTCTACGCCGTTTGTATGAAACGTACATACGCGGGTGCATGGGAGAGCACGAGTATGAAAGTTTCAGATGAGAGAAAAGAACCTCTTCCTTCTTTTTTTGTGTTTCTGAGTGAAATGAAAATCTCCCCAGTTTGACCCAAATATCGCTGGCGTCTCGATTGACTTATCCATTGTTGGATGGTATAGAGAAAAAGGGATACACCTTAGTCACTATCTTCGAGCTTTTCCTTTCGTCGTGTTCCTTTAGAAACTCTCTACTCGACCTAAATACAAACAGAATTCCCCCCTTGCGGCATGGAAATCCATTACAACTCGAATAATATCTTGGAATTTTAAATGCCAGTATTATAAGGTTTTACCCTTTGTCGGATAGAAAACAACCTTTCAGCTCGAGCCTCAAAGGTTTTCAGCCTCGTATAGTTCTGGACTGGTACCTATAGGACTTTTCAGTCACCAACGAAAAACGTAGTATCGACTTTCCGATACTTTTCGCGATATCAAACCAATTAGAGTTCAGCCGATAACCTCGAGTTACGGTAATTTGGAATTTTATTCGTTAACCCATTCGAGACGGCGATTATTTTTTTTTTTTTTCGAACACGGTCCCAAAGAGCGAAATTTGTTTTTTTTTTCTTTGTATCGTTCATTACTACTATTGCACACCTGGTGTGCAACCGGTCTTATAGACTCGGAAATTAATTGAACGCACGGTGTTCGATGGGTTAAACTGTAATTTCTCGAAATAGGTCGAAGCTGAAGGAGATAAGAGGTTTCCTGAGTTCATCCGAATTCTGTTCTCGAGAGAATTTAGGGAACCAGGGAACTTCGTAACTCGTGTTTCTCGAAAATCGAGGCCAAACATGTGAATTTTGAAACCGAACAAACTCTGAAAACGTAGAATCACGTCGAATCAGGTAACAATTGGGAAACTCGAAACTTCGTGGAACAGCAAAGTTATATTTTAAATGAGCTTAATAAAAAATAAAGCCGTTTCTTCGTGAGCTTTTTTGATATCGCGCGGAAAGCTTCTAAAAATACAATAGTTCCCGATATCAATCCTGACACTATTCTCTTTTATACAAGAATTACTATTTTTAAGCGAACGATGTGACACCAGTCCGTTTCTCTAATGACCCATTTCACGATTCCCTTCTTCCAACTTCTCATTCATGGACTTTTCAAAAGCTTTTCGTTGTTCATTATGAAGCGAAAAGAAATTATCGTCGAATTCCGCGTAGGTTACTTCTTCCACACTTTTTATAGCCTTTTTACTGCAATTTTTATGAAGAGTCGCTCTAGAATTCGGTGAAAAGTACCTACTAAATATTTCTTTACCGATTCAAACTTGGCCCCTATCTTTATGAATTCATGAGTGTAATAAGGGACTACTTCGTATATCTACTAATGATCAAAAACGTCACGTTCATAACGTTTCCATATTTTATCAATTTCGTCATCGCTTTTACTCGTTTCTACTTTGTTTCGCATAAATAAAAGTAAAGTTCTAGATTTTCGATGTCCAAAAATATTCCTTCGAAACTGCTAATTAACAAAATAATTACACAATTACTTTTATGTTGCAAATTTTATTCTTTACCAATCCTAGATTTTCAAAATTAATCTCAAATTTTTCAAAATCAGTCGCTGATAAAATTTCTACATTTTACTATTACCCTAATTGCTTCTATAATTTTCTTCGTTATTTAAAAAACAAAAAAAAATATTCGAAATTGTCGAAATAATCCTACATTTTTTCAAAACAATTAATTAATTAAATAATTACACACTGAGTGCCTCAGCTTTATTATTAAATTAATTCAACGAATAATTAACATTGTATTATTAATTACAATTAATCAAACCTCACGTATGTCAATATTTGGAGCACCAAATTTCTTTTGCATTACCAATTTGCATTTCATTGGTATATAAAACAACATAAGTAGGCACGTTTGGTAATTATATATAAAAATAAATCTGTAACAGTAAACGAAATCCGTAAGGCAACAAAGAACACAACGAATGCCACGAGGATTTCTATGCCAGCGAGCAAGCAAGCAGCAGATACTCGAACTCTGAGTCACACACGTCGTCCCGTCTTTCTTTCACCTACTGCCGAACCGGCTGTCCGTCTTTCCTCTTTCCAGTAGGTACCGGAATTTGGGTATTACACACGCGAGAAACGGGTTTCTACCTCGTTGCGGTCGTAAAGGAGAATAAGATATACCATACGAAAACCGGCCTAATTTTATTTAAACAACGAGATTCTTGCTTCCTTTGACGTCAATTTGGCGGTTAATAAATCCTCTCGGTCCCTCGTTCTCTCCCTGTTTCCACGGTCATCACCAAAGTATTCGCAATTAACCGCAAAATGAACTTTTAATTTCCCTAAAAGTTCACCGACGTCGTAACTAAATATCAAGGCACTGGTAGTTCCTCCAATGGGAGGCAAAAGTGCGCGTTAAAATTTGAAATATATTCTAGTGAATTATAAATAAATTTTTATGACGACATAGAGGACATTTTTTTTTTCTTCGAGCAAAGTTCGGAATTCTGGAATTTTTTCATAGAATTAACGCTGTTTTCTGAGCTTATTGAGTATTTTATGGATTGAAACTATAAAATGATCGATTATCGAAATGTTAAAATAAAAATACTGAAAATTGTTAGGTCCTTTGACCGAGTTCCGGGACAATTTACTTTCAACAACCGCACGGAAAAAAAAGTTAGAGGTGAATTTTCTCTCCTTTCATAATCTAAGAATCTCTACAAAATTAAATAATAATAAATAATTCTATTTTTTTTAAATTAATGTAATTTTTCAAGATTAAAAAAGTAAATCTATTTTTTTAAAGTAAAAATCATTTTTTATGGATAAAAAAAAATTAAAACAATCTTCACAAGTTAAAAATACTAATTTCGCAAAATGAAAATACTGATACGCCAATTGTAATTTACTAAAAACAAAAAATTGGAATCAGTCGAGTTTCTTTCATCCCTTCCTCTTTGACCCAAGCACTTCTGCAACACCGACCCACCGGCTCTAATTTACCGTAACCTTTACCATGCAGTTTCGATTCTCCAGCTGGATGAACAAAACTTCGCATTTTCTACCTTTTCTCTCCGGACCAATGGCACCGCTTCTTACAAATGATTACCCGGTATATACGAAAGAAAGTTAATAAGTCGTTAAAGAAGAGTCGAGATGACATAAAAACACTTTTATGGCAGGAGGGAACTAGTGTATGTCTTTATTCCAAGGTATTTACGTTGCTTCCTTGGCTCAAGTTTACAAAAGTGTATCAACTTTAAAAGCCAATACCGCGGTAAAAAGAACCGCTACGACCTACGACAAGAACGAATGGGGATTTCTCTCTCTCTCGGAACAAAACTTTGCGGATCTCCAGAGAACCATCATTCGCACCTTCTTCAAGGTACAACGCGGAATCATCGTGTTTGCTAAGCTTTTTGCACATTCTTGTAAAGATTATTTTTAGTTAAACGTCACGACGTAGTTTCTGCTCTTTACGGACTTCAGTCTAATCTGCTAATTTCCATTTTAAAAATGCCACCAGAACTAGCAATTGCGTACGTTTGTAGTTTTAAATTGCTAAAATGTTTGAAAAAATTCTTAACTAATTCCAATTTTTTTCTTTTTTAGTAAATTGCAATTAGTAAATTAGTATGTTTGTCGTTGGTAAATTAGAATTTTTAATTTCTGAAGATTATTCGAATTTTAAACGTTAAACGTATTTTTTTAATCTTAAAGGATTATTTTAACTTAAAAAAATTGTAACTATTTTACAAATTTTTTAGAGATTGACTATATTAAACATTTTTTAGAGTTGTTGAAAATAATCTGTCCCGGAACTCGGTAAAAAAATTAGAATTTTTAGTATCTTCATTTTACCATTTCGATAATCGATCATTTTTAGTTTCTATCGATAAAATATCTGATAAACATAAAAAATACCACTAATTCTATTGGAAAATTTTCAAAATCAATTTTCAGTAAAACTCAATTTTGTTGACTCGAAAATTGCAATCCGGAGAAACCGAAACGTCGAAAATAGTTTCCGGGTCTAGAAATGCTCGGTCAAAAAAATAATAATTTTTAGTATCTTCATTTCACCATTTCGATAATCGATCATTTTTAGATTCTATCGATGAAATATTTGATAAACACAAAAAGTACCACTAATTCTATTGGAAATTTCCAAAATAAATTTTCAGTAAAACTCAATTCTCAGTAAAATTCAATTTTGGTGACTCGAAAATGCACTCCAGAGAAAGCGAAACATCAAAAATAGTTTCCAGGGCTAGAAATGCTCGATCAAAAAAATAATAATTTTTAGTATCTTCATTTCACCATTTCGATAATCGATCATTTTTAGTTTCTATCGATAAAATACTTAATAAGCATAAAAAATACCACTAATTCTTTTGGAAATTTCCAAAATAAATTTTCAGTAAAACTCAATTCTGACTAAAACTCAATTTTGTTGACTCGAAAATTGCAATCCGGAGAAACCGAAACGTCGAAAACAATTTCCGGGGCTGGAAATGCTCGGTTTTGCAACTTCTCCTTGCCCCTGAAGGAAGTCTGGCAGAACTTGGGTTGGTAATTACAATTAAGTACATTTGTTAAGCCAAAGAACGAAATTAGCGTAGCCTCGGAGGCCCCAAAGGCGATAAAGTTCGAGGGAAGTTTTCGACAGACGAATTTTGTAATCTGTGCAACGCGTTTGATCCCAACTGCATAATTCCTCCCTGCATTCGAAGTTGCCCAAAAGTATCTACTTGAAATGAGTTTCCGCCTGCATAGCCGCGGTACAAAACTGGGCTGAAGTTTTAAACGTTTCGTACCGCCAGAGTTGCAGAAAAGTAGCAACTAGAAAAAAAATACGGTAACTTTCTCCTCGTTGCAACTACTCCCCAATGGAGAAAGCAAATCCAGCTATGTTGTGGGCAAACATTACGATGCGGCAAGAAATTTCTACCATGTTTGTGAATTTTTAGCAGCAAGGGTTGCAAATTTCGCTCTATTGCGGTAACGCGGAAAGCAGCTTCGTCTTGAAACAGCGTAGCCACGAAACTACAAAACCTCGGCAATTTCTACAACGTGGAAGGCAAATTTTACCGTGTTCCGGTAACATTCCCAGCATGGGTAAGGACATTTTGATAAAGTTACGAGAACTTCTGGATGCGAAAAGCGATTTTTGCCAAATTACGATTCCACCCTAGCAAATTTTACCGTATCAGGGCACTTTCTACCGTGTAGAAAAAAAAACACTACTACTTAGAAACTTCAAATAACGTGTGTATATGCAATTTCGCTCTACCCCGGCGATTTCTACGACACCGAAAGCGGATTTTACCCTACTCCAGTTTATGAATGCAACGTTGTAGCCTTTACTCGCACCTAGGCGCCACAAAAAATATGACCAACCCCGAAATACACTATTTTCCGATTACTTTTAACCGCTTTAGTGCCAAACGGTGCGACCACGCATTTTTGGTCTTGTGTCCATAAATACCGGCATTTTCGAAACACGGAATAAAACGAGCTCTGTCAATTTTCGATTTGGAACCGAGAAGAAAACCCGTGGCACTCAAACGGTTAATCCCAAGGGATGAAGTTCCACTTGCACTCGATTTAATACGTTGAAATTCAATAATGAATTTTACCCACGTGTACAAATATGCAAAATCCTCTCCATATGTGAGACCGATATATCTCTGTCTCTGTCTACCCCAGCCGAAGCGACAACATTCGATCTTTCGTTCCATTCACAAGGACATCGACCTTAAAAGTTGCATTGACTTGCATCGTTTCGTGAGATAATTAGCCATAACGAGAGTCCCAATTACCGTGGAAATTCTAATACCTTCGTTATCGTTCGGACGGTGATTTCACGGCGGAATGACACATCGTCGCTCCCGAAATCCGTCAGCTGCGGAAGCCGGCCAATTTTAGCGATGGGCACTCTCGTTGGGCTGCACTATAGCGAGTGACGATGTTCTTCAGTTACACATTTTCAGGAAGAAAGCGGGAAGAGCGCTCGGGAAAGTCGGCTACCGCTTCGTTAACGAAGGATAACTCGACATTCCTCTTTCCCGTTCCGTTCGGCTGATATATGTATATATATATATACTCGTTCTGCAGGAAATGCAGCTTCGTGTCACTCGATTTCGCGTGTTTCTTTCACTGCTCGGAAATGATCACGTGGCGCGTGGTTCAACTACCTTGCGACTGCTGCTCTCGCTCGGAACAGCGTTTCTGGCCGATTCTCGATGGATTTCACCGGTTGTACCGGCCTTTCGGTGGACTCGAAGGTACCCGGGACGACCGGCAGGAGAAGCGAAGAAATCGGATGGACGCTATCGAGTGAAATCGAAGGTATTTTTGAGGAAACGACGAGACACGGTCAACCGCACAGCCCGAAACCGTCTGACTGAGCAGGAGAGCGAGTCGGTTCTTCGCGGGGACCCTCCTCGCGTTCTCTGCTTCTGGTTTCCCCTTCAAACCACCACCTCCACTGCCACTAAACCCGGTGTTGCACCCTTCACTCTTTACTCTCCGTACGTACCCTCCGAAACGTCCGAGTCGACGCCAACGTATTCTTCTACCTCGCAGACTCCTGCTTCATGTACTAAAAAACCACGCGATGCTGCTGCTGCTGCTGCTGTTTTCTGTTTTTCTCTCTGTCGTTTTTCTGTTTTTCTTTTTCTTTCGCTAGGTACACGATTTCTTAGATCAAGGGGAAATTTTGTTACGATTCGTTTCTGTACAGTAGCGGTAGTTATTAATTTTCAGTAGAATTTGGAATTTGGAATTTGGAAATTGGAATTTGGAATTTGGAAATTGGCACTTGGAACTTGGAATTTGGAATTTGGAACTTGGAATTTGGAATTTGGAATTTGGAACTTGGGACTTGGAATTTGGAATTTGGAATTTGAAATTTGTAAATTGGAATTTGGAATTTGGAATTTGGCATTTGGAATTTTGGAACTTGGAATTTGGATTTTGTAAATTGTAATTTGGAATTTGGAATTTGTTAATTGCAAATTGTAATTTGTAATTTGTTTGTAAATAAAAAAAGGAGTAACAGTAGTATTGTGTTTTTGATAAGAATAATTACCAATAATCAGAACAACAATAATTATTTAGATTAAAAATATGTGTAGCGTTAACAGTAATTCGTAGCCGATAAATTTCAACGTTAATATTGATTTTATTGAAATTTACCGAAATAGAAATTATTATTGATAATAATTAATCAATACACTATCGACTAATATTTATTTCACTGAAATTTACTGAAATAGAAATTGTTATTAATAATATTTGATCCGTAATCAATCGACTAATATTTATTTCACTGAAATTTACTAAAATAGATATTATTATTAGTAGTAATTAATCCGCAATCATTCATCTTATAATTTTTGTTTTCATCATAATTTTTCGACACGAAAAATATCACCGTTGTTATATTTTTTGTTAATTTATTTCTTGTTGCTATTAATTTTTTTTTGCACTGACAATACCGCTACAAATTTCTTGCTAGTCTCAAATTCTAAAAATCTATGAAAAAACACGGGTTTCTCAAGTCACCGAAGTACCGCGTAACGAAAACAGCGAATTAAGTTCCAGAATAAGATTTTTTCAAAGCGGAATCGTAAAAAGGAGGTATTACATTTTGTAAAGGGAAGTTCTTTCACTTTCCAATCACCTTAACTCCTGAGAATTCCGTTTAAATTCCTTTAAAAAATACTCCTATCCTGATAAAAGGAAGGTCAAGGATACTGCGAAGCATGAAAGGACAGAGTTGGTCCTTCGCTTTCAAAGGAGCTTCTATATTCATAATCACGGCACATGCACACATATGTGCCGTATATATATCATATATTAATATACTAAAAATCTATTTTCCCATTCGCTCTTCCTTTTTTTCGAATTTAATATCACTTAAAGTGCCTGAATTTTTTATCTCCTTCCTTATCAAAGGTTTCCAATTGTGATGTAAATATTATGCATCTCTTTTAAAGCGCAAACTATGCATCAAAGCCATACCTCTATGCAGGAAAAAAACACGGGTTTGCATAATTTTTTAATTTTCTGTCTCCCTTCGCTCTCTTCCATATTTTTCTAGAAATTCTCTACCCTTTTGTTTGATGAATTCGGTCCCTTTACTGCTTAAAAGGATGCGCGATGGCATAGGATAGGTGAAATCGTGAATGCATCAAAGGGAAACTTTATTATAATTCTGTTTCGAAAACGAGTCGCGAAAAATATTAAAGAAACTGAATATTCAAAAATCCATAGCGGGAATTTTTTTAATTCCGGACTCTCGGATCAAAGCAATTGCAATTGCACCATGGCCAATTTACAAAATTCAACTTTTTTTGAAAAATTTTCGAAGGGAAAAGAATTTCCAATTTTTGCGGAAATCTGGAAATTCTGGAGTCAAAATTTAAAGAATTATTTAATCAGAACATTTTTGGGCCTTTCAATATTTATTATTATTATTATTATTATTATTATTATTATTTAAGGAGGGGAAAACACTTTAAATAATAATGATGATAATAATAATAATAGTAATAATAAGAAAAAAATTATTATTATTATTATTATTATTGTGGCCCAGTTCTTGTAGAATTTCAAGAACTAACTAAGCTTTAAAATTTCGAATGGAGTTTTCATGATAAAAAAAATTTCAATTTTTATCAAAACACACGAATCGGTTGACAAGTATCTCCATTTTTTTTTTCATTCTCTTCCTATTCATGCATTCCCTCGTGTTTTCCTCCTCTTCCTGCTTTTCTACAAGGTTTATCGGCTAAGAGGCTAAATTGAATTATCGAAATACAGCAGTTAATGCGATCATGTGCTTTCGTGTTGCCGTCTTCATGACGTCAACCACTGCGAAATCCCCAATTAGAATACCGTTGGTAGTGTGGCAGGTAATATGTGCATGCACGTTTTCTGCCGTTCACATCTCGCTTCCTGCCGCTACGTGCCGACCAATCCACGTAATCACTTTTACTCCGAAAGCTCGAATTTTCCCGTAAAAAAAAAAAAAAATCAAGCTACTCCCTTACAGAAAATGGAAAATACAGCGACTGCGGTCTGTCCACTCTCGAACAACCAAGTATATGGCCCAGACTTTTGCCACATTTTTGCTTTCTCCTCTCCGCACGTGGTATATTTTTCTCTAACGAAACCGTCAGACTTTTTTTTTAATTAACCCTCAAGCGACCAGGTAAAATGAAGAAACATATGTGGCCGGGTGGGGTCCGCGCGGACCCCACACATTTTTTGACAGAAATCGATCAGTTTGATGTCAAGAATTCCATTTTTCGATGAATCTTAGGGAAAGTAAAGTGTTTTTTTTATTGGAAAAGAGTGATTTGAAAATTATTTCATGAAAACATATTTTGCGATTGATCGAAAAATCGCATTAAACGTGCACCAGGTCGCTTTAGGGTTAATCGCGTGGATTTAATTAACAACCAATTACTAATTATTGGTAATACCAAGAACGTAACAATTGGAAATGCCAATAATTAATGATTAATAGTTCCAAACCTAATCTACCCCCAAAAAAAAAATCATAATGATCTTAGTAGCCCACATCCTTTGTCAAATTTCTCCCCTCGCGAGACGAAAATTCGCCTGTAAAAAGCAATGTGGGTCCCCCGAGGAAAGTTACGCCAGCGTCTCTGTAAAATTTGCCTGAAATTACTGCATTTGTCCCAGTGTCTCCGATGGGCAAAGGGATGTCGGTGCAACGTAACCTTGCCGAATGCATCGCAAGGTGGCAACTTTACGAAGCGTCTGCGTGGTTCCCTAATGAGTAGGATACATATATACAGAGTAATGTGCATGCATCACCACGTCTCGGTATATCCACATTACACGAGGACACATAGGAAGATGCATGTGAATGTAGGTTAAAGTGCGGTAGGCTAGCCAAAGCCACAGCAAACAAGCCAGCAAGGAAGCAGCAGCTGACGCGGCGGAATCAATATATTCCCCAGTGTATACATGCATACACGCTTCGGGTTTATATAAACGCAAGTATATCTGTGCAATTTTCATATACTCCCTCCTCGAGATGGTGTCAATTCGTCTATTTGCGTGCACACACGACGAGCGCACGAATTCTCCAACGGGTCGGCGGCTGCATTCGCTGCTTAAATGCATACGTACACATGGGTGCAGCAGAAAAGTACCTCCTCTCCCGATTACAAATATACCACCCGCTTTGTCGTGCTAATAGTAATATATGTATATATGTATAGGCGTATGTATGACTTCGACAAGCTCATTGAAGGTTTGCGAAATGTTCGATAAGCAGCTTGCTGCCTGGCTGGCTTGCTCTCTTGCTTGACTGACTGACGTTTTATGCTTTGTGAAAATCAAAGAACAATGAAAACTCTTGACGCAACTATTATGTGCATATGCACATGTGTGGACTTGTATATGTATACAGATATTTTGCTATATATATATATATATCTATACAAATATATATTGCTTCAAACTGGAGGGTTTCGAGGTGTGTAAGGGAGAGAGTCGATACGTTGGTAATAATTATTTGATTCGTTTAAATTTATTTATTTAAATAGATTACGAAAATAGGAATAATACGTATTCTGAAGAAATGCATATGCAACAGTGCGTAGTCTAGTAAAATCCAAAAAACGCTTAATTATTTTTATTGATCATAATTTTAATTATTATCGACTATTAATTTTGATTATTATTATTATTATTATTATTATTATTATTATTATTATTGTTATTGTTATTATATAACAATAATAGAAAAATGTTCTGGAAAGATACCTTGTAAGAAAATGGAAACGATTTCTCGTATATATAAAAAATATTCCGTTTCGTCCCATTTTTAAATTACTACAAATTTATAAAACTTTTTCAGAAATCAATTATCTAATTTATAATAAACAAATTATCAACCAACATTGACGCATAGTTAATTTAAGCAACATTACTAGAAGGAAAATTTCTTTATAGCCAGAAATTCAGTGTAAATGTAAGTTACGAAAAAAAAATAGCATTTTTTTAATATTAAAATAATCGATTCTATTGTTCCAAATATTTAATAAATTACATTTTATTATCGAGGATGCACCACACCAGGCTTCGACCCGTGTAATACAAAATTGTAATAAATTAGGTCGCGAATATGTCCAAAAATTGATAACAATTATTATACACGAAATAACTATTATCTATGTCCGATTATCTTCGTGCGAAGTAGGTCACCTGCAGAGGAATTTCCGAAAATTTCAGGTATCCATGAAGTTTGCTAAAAACACACTTCCTCCATGTAAAGATAATTTCGCTGCAACGTAGAGGATACTCGCTAACGACGTGTATCATCGAAGATGTAACATATTGAATAAATAAAATACAGTCTGTGTCACATAATGGAAACGGTCCATTTCCATGTATCGCACGTATACGGTATTGCTTTTAGAGATTAGAATTGAGATTGCACCAATGGCACGGTTTCGCCTCTATCCATGCAATCTCGACTCTAATCACTTCTAATCTCTGAAAGCGGGATTGCAC
This sequence comes from Gasteruption jaculator, assembly GCA_949825005.1. Taxonomy (NCBI): domain Eukaryota; kingdom Metazoa; phylum Arthropoda; class Insecta; order Hymenoptera; family Gasteruptiidae; genus Gasteruption; species Gasteruption jaculator. The sequence goes on along the minus strand of OX463769.1, from coordinate 9,066,544 downwards.
GAGTCCATAGTCTCCCTGCATCTCCTCTCCGTTCCCCGTTTTATCGGTGTATTTATAAATCGTGGCAACGGTAACAAAAAGTAACTATCTCGCGAACGCTGTGATCAATTCTAGTGGATTCGATGTCACGAATTTTCCAGAAAATACGGGAAAACCGCGGAAGGAATTTTCGGGGTAATGGAAAATACCTCGAAAATGGAAACTTTCGTTAGCGAGAGAAATAAAAGACGGTAGGTTTCGAAAGAAGAGACCTGTTACGGATCCGAGCGGCCGCAAAGAACTCGCGGTTGCAATTTCGAGGCAGTAATTAGAGCGAATATCGAATACCTTGTTTCCAGTTGCCGCTGGAAAGTTGCAAAGCGGGTGGAAGTAAATGTGGGCACGATACGACGGTTTCTGATCTTCGAAAGATTTCGAAAGATCGCGAGAGAAAATGAAACCGTGCCACCGGTGCCGTCAGTGCACTATTCCTATCCACTGAAGCAGGGCGACCGAGAAGTTTTTCGGTCTCCAAAAATAAATAAACAAAATAGAAAAAAAAATATGCCAAAAAAAAAAGGAATTGGTAATTTATGTTTTTCCTCTAGAACGTTTTCCCGGCGAAAAGGAAATTTCAATTCCGTTGGGGATGAAAATTGGAGGAGCAAATAAAGTTTAGTTCCACGTCAATGCAGTTTTTCGGTCCACGAAGCGGAAATTGTAGACTGGCGATACGGAGTAAAACTTTAATTGACACAAGCAATTAATTCGTTTGCATCAACCATTTGTACATTTTTTCGGAGACACAAATTCGGTATTTTCCTATCCGGTGGTTTTTTCTTTTTCCGCAAAGAACAGAAAGGGAGGGAAGAAAATGCACACGAGGCAAAAAATAATTCACTTGTTAACTTAAGTGAACTATTTCTCCGTTCAAGTTTTTCCTTTCTCATGGAAATTATACACTGGATAATCAAATTATATCGGGGTCAAGTCAAGGCTTTATGTATATTTGAGCTACCAGGAGTGCAACGAGTTCGGGGAGACAGGTTACTTGAGAATCGAGTTAATTAAAATTGTCTTCAGGTCGTATAAATAAAGTGGCGAGGGAACAGGGAGCTTTGCTAAGAATATATTCGTATTTTCATAAATCGGCAAACTAATTTCTTGCATTTACGCGATACCGGGGAATTTTTTTTCCTTTTTACCCGGAAAAAATGTCAAAGGAAAAATGTTAAGTCATTCCGTCCGATGATAGCGACAGTTCGAACGATAACGAAAACTAATAATAATCGGGCTAACCAATTTATTCACGGCGGAAAAAAAAAATATTTTTCGACCCACTTTCTTACTAGAATTTTACCTGCACGCAAAATTTATCCGGGGCATCGGGATAAATTCCATCTTTAGAACGAATTTCAATTCATTAATATTCACTCTTTTATAAGCACTCGTACGTCATTCCTGTCACATGAAATTAAATAACGGGATTGTTCGAGGATATATTTTTATACTACAAAAAAACCGATAGTAAGTAGTAGTAGTAGTAGTAGTAGCGGTAGTAGTAGTAGTAGTAGTAGTGAATAAAAAATATTTCCAAGTCCGTTAAAAGTCTGTTATGGAGAATTTGCAAACAAATATGCGTGCATGTACGTGTATACGTTTATTTAATGGGCAAACTGTTATTGTTATGTTCATTGTTAAACAATTCCCCTCCCATTACTGTGGGAATTAGAAACAACGGTATACAAAACTCAACCGTTAACCCGCGTATAGGTGTAAATATACAAGTACGCGATGCTTGCGTATGGAAGTGACGTGAAAATGATGACACCGGTGTTGGAATTAAAATAAATGAAATAAAATAACTATAAAGTACCTTCGCGGTATTCTCGAACCTTATCTATGAATATTCGCCTTTCATTTCCATCCCGTTCTTTTCTTAGGACTTCAAGAGCGAAAGAAGCGGATAACAACACTTTCTGGACTCTATTTTTACATGTACCTGCAGCGATGATATTGTTCATTGAAGAAAGATAACAAACAGCGCGAATTATGGAATAATGGAGTGAAAAATTCAAACTACGATTTTTTTTCCCTTTTGTTCTCACGTACATGTGTATTTATAAACGCAGTCTGCATTTTTTCACTGACCTAAATCGCGCGCGTAATTTAATTATACCCAAAGATTATGGTGGAAGCGCATTGCGTGATTTTAATTCCCGCAGTTAATTTCAAAACACGATTAATTCCGAAACAGAGCTCGCGTCCGTTGGGTAAAATTCGAGCATTCCAAAACACGTAATTGCTAAATTTTGCTGATGTCATAAATCTCTTTCTCCAAAAATCATGTTCGCGGTCCAAGCTTGAAATTTCTAGAGTGCGAAGGAAGAGAGATTCATTCGAATTTAACGATTATCATTTTTTTTCTTTCATTTTTGTCGCTTTCCAAAAAAAGAAATTCAATCCAAATTATTGCCGCTCGGGCACTTTCGTGGCCCAATTATTGATCAAACCGTTCCTCTAGTAGTTCCCCAAACTTTTAAGTGAATTTTTTGTTTCAAAAACCTAAGATTTCTCAACTAAAAAAAAAACAAAAGTTGGAAAAAAGAAATTTCTGAAATTCGAAACTTCTACTTCCGCGGAAAATCCAAGAATGTTGGTAAATATCTTCTTTTCCGAACCCCCGGTGGCTACTAGCCCATTTCGAGCCACGATTCGTCCCCTTTTCCGGAAAAAAAAGAGGAAAATCAGGACGGCGTGCAATTTATCGGAATTTCCGAGAATTTCATCCGAATGATAAAATTGTCATCTTTGAGAAAGAAATTCGAGCTTCCCTCTATATATGAGCCGTTCAGCCAACGGGTATCAGCTGACGTAAGTCGGATCTCCCCACGTGGGCGTTTACACCCCAGTTTCGTTCCACTACAGCTTCCGATACATCATCTTCTTGCACAAGAAGAACGTCAGCGACACGGTCTTGTATTATCGAGCCAATAGAGTGCGCGACAAAGTAGAAGACCACGAGAAGCGATATCAGTCTTATACACTAACAGGTAAGGAGCCATCAACACAAAGCTACAATTTTATCGATTCCAGCTAAAACATCTGATCCGAAAGGAGAGTGAAGGAGGTGGTGGAGGAGAAAGAAGAGCATCGAAATGGTGGCGCAGAAGTTGGTGGATGTAACAACAACAAAAGCAGCAGCAGCAGCAACAGCAACAACAACAACGACTCTGTAAAAGACAGAATGAAAGACGATATCGTCGAAAGAAAAGAAGAGAAAAGAAAAGAAAAGCAAAGCAAAGGGTTTTTTCCTCAGTTCTATCATCCCCCACTGCCCTAAACTTATCCATCTGCTTTTTTATGGCCTTTGTCCTCCTCTGGTCGCTGCCTTCCCTCCAGTAATTTCTTTCCGTCGCTATGGTTACATCTCTTTGGAAAATCCCACGTTAAACCGAAGTGGAATTAAGGGAAGGAATGGAAATATTGGGAAGAAATTTTCCAGGTTCGAAGATTCCAGGATTCACGGCCGAGGGAATCCAGGGAAAGGATTTGAAAGCTTTCACATTTCAGGATTTCGATGATCCAGTTCCACGACCCTAGTCATCAACCATTACCCCTGCTTTGAGGTACCACGTTCTTTATTGTTGCAACTCTTTTTCGTTGAGACAAAGTTGTCTTTTGGAAAATTCCAATTTGAGGCGAAATCAAAGAGGGGAGGAAAAATTGTGAACTTTGAAAATTCGGATCATTGGTACTCGCAGTTGGAAATCCAAAATTGCTGGAATCTGGGAGCTCCTCTCCGCAAAATAACGATTTTCCGGGAGCTTTTAGGTATACCTGGCTTCGAACGGGAAATTTTAATCACCCGGTGAAAGCTCCGGGAACCTCCGGTTAATGTTTCCAAGAAAAACAGAAGCGCACCTCGATTCGCAAAGGAAACTAAATTTGAGTAAATTTATGCGATCCTGGATTTAGAATGCAATATCCATCCCACCGGGGAGAATTATGCACCTATACTATTGTGTTGCATTGCGTTGTTCCCAGCGAAGTCTCGGAAGGAGGAATAATTTTCATTCTTGTTTACTCTCTTTCGCCAGCATGCAAATTTTCGCGAAAATGGGTCAAAAAATATTTATCAAATTTACACCCTCAAGATGGTGACTTTTCTTACGGAGGAGAATAAATTGAAGTGTCTCCCGCCCAGAAAAAAAAGCAAAGCTATTTATTTCAAAAGAAAAATTGCAACTCTCAGGAAAAGTGGGAGCCTCGAAATTTGAGCCGGTACAAACGTAGCTTTTCTGGACTCAATTTTTATCAGAAATTTAGAACCCTCCGGATTTTAATCCTGAAATTGTCCGCTTGGAATCTCGCTGTTCTCGAGCCTAGACATCCGCTAGCGTCAAAATTCCCACGTCATTCCACAAAAAAAAAAACCATCGCTGTGGGAAAAAGTCTCCAGTTTTGTAGAAATCTACTTCCAAAAGGAAAAAAAAAAACGTCTTTACCTTATTTTTCCTGCATCGGCAGGTGTGTAATTCAGACGAATTACTTTTTATCATCTAAAGTGTTCCTTTTTTTAAAGGAAACTTTTTTACGACGTTTCTTTTATGGTACGACCGGCGTTTCTCGAAAAAAAAGAAGTGAAAATAGGCAAAGAGACGAGTAAGTCTCTCAAGCATACTAAAACGAAGAGTCTTGAAGATAGGAAAGTAAAAGAAACAAAGTCAGAGAGAGAGAGAGAGAGGAAGAAAACGAAGGATTTTAAAGGTTTTTTCTGAATGGTTAGCCATCCAGATTGCTATAAAGAAGAAAAGACGTTTTTTTTATTCATTTCCCAGCGCTTATTTCACTTCCTTCCTTTTAATGCTACGGAAAAAATTTGGAAAGGGATCAAAGAATCCATCTAAAATTTCCTGATTGCTGTAAAAGTACCTTCATCGACACCTGCCCACATTTACTCTTCATGTACACTTCAGAAGCGATAGTATCGCAACGAATTTGCAATCGTGATGTTTCGGGGTTTGAAATTAGCGAAAATTCTAGAAATCTTGGGGATTCTGAAACCGAGAACGAAATTGCCAACTCGAAAATTCCAAAAAATTGGGATCATTGTGATTCGCAGCTAGAAATTTAAAACTGTAGAAATCTTGGAGGTTTTTTTCGCAGAAGTTGATTTTCCGAGTGCTTTTAGGTACCTTTTTCGGATGGGAAACTTTAATCACCCGGATGGAAACTGTAATTTCTCATTCAGAGGAATTTGTATAACTCAAAGTGACAAGAAAACGTACTTCTAATGAGAATCCGTATCGAAAAGAAAAAAATTGAGGCAAGAATTATTTAATTTCTAATTATTTCGAAATTGTAATTAATTAATTTCCGAATACTAGGTTTCTGGAATTTAAAATTATATCCTCTTATTATTGTAGTGATACATATAAGAAATATAGAAAATTAATACATTAATACTTAGAAAGATCGGGATTCTTTCGATTGGCGCCGGTAAAAATCTTTATGTACGACACCAACGTGGTGCCACCGGCGCTTGCCCGATAGTTTTCGCATGGCACCAACGTGGTACCACCGGACAGCATAGTGTTAATTCACATTTTTCCTAGTTACTCCCGAAATACAATTCTCAAAATTTCGAAATCATTCTTAACACCTCAACAGTTGGACTGACGATTAAAATTACTACAAAAATGGGTAAACGCTAACTACGATCGCGACAGGAGTTACTTTATTTTCAGTACCTTCGACTACATAAATAAATAAAACCCCACCAGTTTTCAGTTGTAACGATCAAAGTGAACCGATAGGTATTTCCCCGAGCTTGAATCTAAGTATATCCAGCTCGAAAATAAAAGCATCGCGCGGTTATGAAAATTCAATCTAAAATAAACCAAATACTCGAAGAAGACCGAAGGAGGTAGAAAATTCGTTTGAACTTATCCCGGGGCATGACCTACTTAACATTTTTTTCCAAACTAAAATCAATGAAATCGAGATTGCAAACTTTTGTGGGAGAAAGCTACCCCCGCTGCCGCATACCTATACCCTACACCCATTTGTACTCGCCCCTTCCTTGTTTTCCCGAAACGGAAGGGAAAAAACGAAGGCTGACGGGAACATCTGCGGTATCTTTTCAAAGTCTTTGAAGTAAGGAGCGAGTACATTCTCAGGAGAGTAATCATCATAATAAATTCGCGTTACTATAGCGGATGGATGCATATACCTTTTAGCCGTTACCCGAGAATTGCCTTTGGCCCGGTTACGAATTCGCAAACGCCTCGACCTCGTTACCCTCCAGCACCCGAAGCTCGTCCTGAATTTCATCCCTCGCGACCACCCAAATACTGCGAGGAGTTGCGACTGGTGCGAGTGGTATCCAACCCTCTGTAACTTAGCTGCAGTGTAGATGCACACGGATACGTGCACATCCTCCTCGTGCTGGGCATTGTGCCAAACAGGAAGTGAGCGTTCTACTAGACGAGAAAGTATACCACACGCGAGTATCCGGTATATCCCGTACATTTTCAAAACTGCTATCGCTATACCGCAGGTACAGTGATTTAACAGCCAAATCTATTCACAAAAATGTTCAAGTGTGTGTGTATGTGTATGTGTATGCATCCGGGTGCGATATGTCTTATTCAAAACAAGCGTTTAATATGGCCGTCAGGAAATTCGGTTAGCGTACTTTATTCTGCCCACACGCATGGCAAGCGACGAATTTCGACCGTTCGCGAATTACCAATGTACGATCGAATTAGCGATTTCTGGTAAATTTTACTAGTTTTCCGTAGTGATTTTTACGAGGTTCTTGAGACTTTTTGAATTGGTCCCGAAAAAATTTCAGAAAAATATGTTTTGTAACCACAAACGAAAATGAAATTGTCTCTCAACTCGTTTCCCCACTTTGTTATAGTTTTTTTAATCTATTGTCCATAATATTGAAAAAAAAAAATTTATAGTAATTCTGACTATCGCTATAGTTAAATATGGCGTCAACAAAATAATTTCTAACAATTCTAATTATTTAATGTCACTCCAATTATTGTGATGATTGAGTCGGTTAGAAATTACGTAATTACTGTAGCGAAAAAAATGAAGGCACACTGAAAAAAATGTATAGTAATTCTAACTATCGCGAGAGTTAAATATGGCACCGACAATATATTCCTAGTAATTCTAACTATATTTATCATTGCTCCAACCATTTTTATGATTGGGTCAACCAGAAATTAAATAGTTAGTGCCTTCAATTTTTTCGGTACACTAATTATGTAACTTCTAGTTAACTCAACCATGAAAATAATTGGAGTAACAATAAATTTTTCATAGTGTGCCTATATTTTTTATAGTGTGACTACATTTTTTTAGTGTGCCTTCATTTTTTTGGTGAAGTACGATCACAAATATCCTGGATCATTTTCTCAACAACAAAAAATTGCAAATTTTGGCACTTTTTTGTGCCAACGAAAATAAAAGTACCTCCAATTTAGTAATTCTTCGTTTCACATTCTTACTTTTATATATAAAACTTTTTTAATTTATCGCCCGCATGTATCATCACCATTGTCCTGCTCGAGACCAATCGATATACGCCTACTCGCGCTGTAGGTAGACAAAAGTTGAATGTGACCCCGAAAAGCTCCGTATCTACGAGCACATATTTCTGGGGGAACTTTTTTTAACAATAACAATAACGACGATAACAACAACAGCTTCCTTTCCCCCCTATCGAATTATTCATTATCATGATAAATTTTCCTCATTCGGACTTTCGATAACCTTCGCAATAGAAATCGCACGTTTTGACAGTTTTTCCGTCATCGCAAACGGAAGATCCTCGTTCCTCTTTATCATTATATATATATATATATATATATAGTAAATTTTTCCGATTCATTGCCCGCGTGTGTCATCACTACTTTTGTCCCGTTCGAGACCGATCGATGCCCAGCTACTCTCACATTGGGATGTCTTCTGGAGGAAAAAAAAGCGTAATACGATCCCGAAAAGCTCCATATCTGCCATCGGGCATCTCGATGAACATTTTTTTTAGCAATAATAATAATGGTGGCTTGCTGTTACCCGCCGCGGTATCATCATTTTCCATAAAAATGTAGTTCGATGTCGACGTTAAACGGAGCAGAAGTATCAATCAATAGAAACGGACAGGTGTCGGGGCTCGTGTATAGGGTTACCCCGGGAATGTTTGAATTTCCGCCAAGGTACCATAATGTGTCAGTGGAATTTACGGGTAAAGCATGACGTTCGGTGTCCCACGCTAGGTGGGTATAGATAACGCGTCCGGTTGGTTCGTCGGGCTTCTGAAAAATTGTTTGTCACCAGAAATGAGAGAGCCGGAGAATTGATTACACGTATGAGCCAGCCGCTCGCTCGTTCCACGAAACGCTGAATTAGTGATGTTGCGCCGCATCGCTATATTTCAGAGGCACTTAATTGAGTAACGACTCCGTTCCGAGCGTATGTATCGAGGTGACAGGGAAGGGGAAGAAAGAAGCAGAAGATTCAATTTAATTACGCCGTAGCTTGACCCTTATAGAAATAGGACTCGACTCCGCGAAGCTGCCTTCCTTCTAGGGCTCGACGTTTCGGCTGCAACTCGGGGAAGTAGCAATTACGCACTTGCCTTCGGAGGACTTTCCAGCTTTGTAGAAAAAAAAAAATCACCGTACCCACATGGCAGATTTTCTCAAATGGAGGAAACGCCCCAAGTCCTTTCTTAAACTTTCTTCCGTGGATGCAAAATACGTTTCCTAACAAACACGGCAATTACGGAACCATGGAATATCCGGAAAGAGCATTTTTTTTCTCCGCGCTACTCGCCTTTACTGGAGAACATTAAGTTTCATATCGCGAGTGAAAAGACGGCTCGGCTCGCCTTTCATTCCTTTTTATTTTCCGCCTTTGTCGAGGTTCCACTTTTATGGTTTTGTGATAAAACATTTTTCAGAGTTGATTTGATGAAGTAGGTAATAGCACCAGCGGCAGCAGGAGTAATAGTAGTAGTAGTAGTAGTAGTAGTAATAGTAGTAGCGGTGGTGGCCGGAGTGGTACTAATGGTAATAATGGTAGCAGGATGTTCCCCGGTTTCTTATTTTTCCTCGGTGCTACGGCAAACTCGGTAACAAGATGGGAAGGTTCTGCCCCCAAAGGATCTGGGTTAATGTGATATTAACTTCCCTTGTAATTCAAAGAATTCGGATGTTGCCAACGACGATGCAGAACGCGGCGCGTTATTTGACTTCGTTATGGTTTGTTTGTTTTTCTTTTCCTGCGTAAACAAAAGTGGGAGGAAAGTGGCGGGCCAGCGGGTTATGAAGCGAAATGCATGTCAGCGATACAGGCGAATATTACTTCATTAGTATGAAATTCTTCATAGCGAGGCAAGAATGACATCACTCGTCCATTTAATTAGAAGAAAAGGGGGCACTACCTCGACTAAAAACTCTGTCCTCGGAGGTAGCGCATGAATAATGTGTTAATTTGATAAAAGGTGGAGAAATTTAGTACCCACTCGTTCATGGTCGAGGCTTTGAATCATGCCGTTTGTTTTAAGCCCTTCCCTCCGCGCTGGAAAAACTTCCTAGCAAAAGTCACCATGTACCCGCTTTTCTCCCCAGAAAGAGAGAGAGAGAGAAAGAGAGAGAAGCCGAAAGGGAGTGGCAGGGGAGACGATTTTATTGGGTTAGAGGAATTTTTTTTTCTTTTCCGTCCAGAATGTAAATTCGAGAATATTATTGCGACTGGAGTTAATTTTATTACCCACGTCGCGGTAATTATTATGGCTCGAAGAGCGAATTTTATCGCCTCGCGATAAACTTTACGTCGTGAAGCTTTCCCTAATCGAATTATATTCGTCTATCCCCATACATAAGCGGCGATTATATTTCTTTACACAATAGTTGGTTTATTCGGTGTTAATAAACAACTTTCGGTATAGAATAAAAAATAGTAGAGTAAAGAAAAATCATCTCACCGATCGAACTTCGTTGCACCAATGGAGAAATGTAGGAACAAGTTTGCAACTCACCTGTAACAAAAATTAATAAATGGTAATTATTTCTAGGCTAAAGTAAATTATTTTGTAATTTTCATTTTTTTTTTCGAACTTCGCTGTAAATGTAACTTGAAGCAAGTTTCAGGAAAAAAACACCCTTACACGAAAAACATTATTTGCAATATTCCTTGAAAAATTAATAACCATGTTATTTTTTATTATGTTTTATTTTTATTTTTAATAACCATGTTATTTATTTTTTATCAGAAATAGTAATGCTATAGTTGTAACAAAAAAAAATGATAAAATTAATCACGGAAGCAAGAAAAAAATTCCTAGCATGAAATTAAAAAAGAAATTCCAAAAGTGCGATACAAAATAATAACTGCCCACAATTACTAGTTTAATTATCAATTTTGTTAATGAAAATTTGCTATTTTTCTAGGTAATTCCACTATATCAACGTCACGAAAAACATCCTCCTGATTTTTATCTCAGTTTCCATGATTCCACCAATCGCTTTCGCTGGTAATAAAGACAATCTCGAAATCCGAAGAGAAATTGATCAGTGACATCCCAAATCAGGGTCCGTATATATTACATACGTATACGCACACACACACAATTTTTTTTTATATACCAGGTCGAGAACCTAATTTCACCAAATGCGTGCCACTCATATACGTTTATCGGTGTACGTCTCACGCATGTCCCTCTTACTTGAAGTATTAAAGTACTTCGGATACTGGCACGTAAGCAGGACTACGTGAATACATGCCACAGCCATAATCTTATACGTGGAGTTTTATGCCGATCGTGTGAACAGTTAGTTCTGTTATGTTTCACCCGCATAAGGCAAGTTTACCACCGGCGGTCTAATATTTTATTCTTTGCACGCAATGCAAAAAAAAACAAGAAGAAAAAAGAATGAATCATACGATTCTACGTTCACATACAAATCGTTTTAAAAGATTGGGTAGAATCACAGGAGGCATGGAAAGGAAAGGAAAGGAAAAGGCTGCAAATGCCGATGCGCGATGGAAAATTTGTGCTTGTAGACAAAATGTGGTTAAGTGCTTCCTGCTTTTTCTACGGGCGCTAATGGAAAAAAGAGAAAGAAATTTGCTCTAATGGGAAGTACCAGGAAAATGGCGTTTATTATTACGAAGCAGTTGGTAAAAGCAAGCAAAAGTGCGGGTGGAAAAGGTAACACGGAGGATGTAGAATTAAAAACGAGAGAGAAAAGAAGAAAAAAGTAAAATTTCTTAGGCTTGGTTCGAGTGGGCAAAATTTTTAATTTTTTAAAAAACCTTTCTAACCAGAATTTCGCAATTTTATTTTAATTCTTGAAATTCTACGAATTTCATCCGCGCATTTTTTTCCCGAAGCTAAGATTGCCTAAGATTGAGAAACTAGAGTTTGAGAAAATAAAGGAAGTTTTTAAAAAATAAGAAGGATATTTTAATAATTTCTTCGAAAATTCCTGATTTTTCTGAAAAGACGTTTCGAAATTCCGCTGGCAATGAATGTCTGACCTTGCAGCACGTAATCTAACAATGAGTAATATTAGGTAAAAGTTGTTCAATATTTACCTGTCGAGTATTGCATCACTCTACGCATTCTCTCATGAACAATATCACGCTGTACAACATCAAACACGCGTATATGCAATTTACACGACAAAAATCACATACGGGAACAAGATAAGAGCTGGAAAGGAGGAGAACAGGAACATTTATGTAATAGATAAACAGCTTTACTTTCTGGACCCTATCAGAGGCAAACGCCAAGGTTGACTGAATTCTTGATTTCAACAAAAGTTATTTGAACAAAATTTATTTTGATATCCGAAGTTAATGCATTTTTGGAAAAGTCCTGGTTTAATTTTTTAATCGGGAAATATAATTCCTACGTTTATCGAATTCACTCGAGATTAATGAAAATCTGATTCTATTTTTTTTTTGATCTGACTAATTTTCCCAATATTTTTTAAACAAAGTTTGAATTTTTGAGAATTCGAAATTTTCAAATTCAGAACCTGTAAGTTATAAAGTTTTTGACTTTATAAGTGACTAGGAATTTATCAAAAAATAATCTTTGACGGGAAAATCAAAACCGAAAGGCTAGAAATTGTGAAAAAAGCAAACATTTTTTTCTGGTGAAAATAAAAACCAATTTTTTGTTCCTTAGAACGTTGATAATTCTTGTAGCCGAGAAGTCCCTTCAGAATTACCAGTAATTTGGAGCAAGGTTTACGATCCAAATTGCAAAACAGGTTTTAGTTGTTTTTACTATGCAAAGATGATTCTCCTCAATGATATACAATTACAAGCTGTACATTCTAAAAATGACTTCACGTCCGATCCATTCGTGACACGAGCTCATAAAATTCCGTCGATCATAAAATCGGCTAAAGTCTATAAAAAAAAATAAAAGAAAACGAGTGGAAATAAAATGCACTTTTCAGTTGGCAGGAACTTTTGCGAAATCACTTCCGTTTATACGAGTGATATCTAGCACGGAACCATGCATCGTCGGAGCAACGTCAATGGTCATCATGTGACACTTCAACTGCCCATGTTTTATATTACCCCGCTTTTTTCTACCCTTTTCCCTCGGATACTTCACATACACACGCTGTATATCTGCCACATGAAATCCGAAAATCATTAAAATTGGCTCGAGCATAACCGGATACGATTGCACCCTTCACCCCTTTTCAATTGCGAAAGCCTGTTTACCGATAAATATTCGCAGATTAGGTAAATTAGACTAGACTTTCCCACCTTTTCGTGCCTCGTTAATCCCCCGTTAACTCGAAATTTAAAAACTCCACTCTCGTGTTGAAATTTTAAGCCCGATCTAGACCCGAAGGTCGTAAATTAATCCTAATTACAGCCTTTTCGGTCTTTATGTTCCTGATACAGACTTTTATGCTCTACTTTTTTTACGTCTTGTTCGCGGTCATGTAAAAACTTATGTGATTATGACTTTAAATTTATTGTATTGAAATTGAAGCTATATAAAAAAAATTCGACTTTTGGAATAAACATTTTGTTTTTTAATATTCTCGAATCCTCATCAGAAATAGGATTTTTGCGCAAAAAACCTGTTTTTCACCTACCTCCGCTAGGATTTCGTCAAAATGGACCTTTGGAATCGATTCTACGCGTGAAATTATCCCTAGAAATGACTTGTCCCATCCCATTTTTGAAATTTCAATTTTTACCCTATTTTTCTGAGAATACCGAATATTTTCATAAGACAACAAAATTAAAATAAAGTCACCATAATTATTATCATAATTTTTTATAGACGATATGAAAGACTTATAAAATTTCTTGAAGATTTAAATAAATTCTAATTTTTTTCAATTTCAAATTCTAACAAGTAGGAGTACTGGGTTAAGGTTTGGAATAAGACTAATTAATTTTGATGCAAATAAGTCCTCTATGAAATCTTTCTATCCTCTATTTCTCGTAGACTTGGATGTAAATAAGGTTTATAATTTCGATCCGGGCTGTATTCCCAAAAAAAATCCCCTTCGTCCATAGCTGAAACTCGGACACGCGATAAGGAACCGTGACGGCAGATATTCCGCCTTAAGGCACGTGAAAATAGTGCAAAATGGAAACACACACGAAGACACACTCGTGATTGTTAACCCAAACGTATCCTATTCACACAGACACTGAATCTCGATGGATCGTTGTGTGTTCCAAAGCCTCGTTAGTTCTAAAGTGAAAGTACATCCGTGAGAGCATAGCGCACACCTGAATCTGCATTTCGTTTTGACGTGCAACTTGCTGCAACTTCGAGGGAGAGGAGGGAAAAAATATTCGGTAACCCCCATTTCGATTTTTCGGTAGTCGACAGTCTGGCGACCGTACGTTCATCAAACTTTCAGTAAACCGGCTATGGAAGATAACTAGTGGCGGGTGGACTTAATAATTCAGTGTATCTGAAATTACAAAGGGGAAGCCACGAAATTCGAGAATTCGATGTTACAATCGCGTGTTTCACAGTAGAAGCTGCATTTACGGTGTTGGAATAATCCACATGCTCCCGTATGTGTGAACTAGGCCGAAAGAACTTTTGGTTACGACATGAATTTTGTTACGATTTTTTTCCACACTCCGGACCTTTCGTTTGGGTGAACGTCTGGTTGGAATCCATCACTTTTACTGCCTTTGACCTTCCTGTCAGTCCCTAATGGCACTTGAGGGGAATCTTATTTTTTTTTATTCAGCTAAAAATACACTAAAATTTGGGAATATTTTTTTTATAGACACTAGCAAGTGGATTTATCTGAAACTTTTATCTACCGTATTTATATAATAAATAATAATAAATGATAAAAATACCGAAATGTCTGGTGACGAAAAATAATGAAATTAACAAAAAAGTTATAGATTTTCATGGAACACTATTAATTAATACCAATTTTATGATAAATAATTTATAATAGTTTACATATTTAAATATTCTATAATACATATTATAATAATATTGATTATTACTGCATATACTATTTTAATAAAGAAAAATTTTATACTCCCAAAATTGTCTCGCATCTTTTAGTATTTTACAACTTTTCGTGAAGAACGTACATTTGTTATTATTTTTACCGAATTTTGTAAAACATTTTTTCTCCTTATGCGTGATATTTATATTCCAGAAAATCGAAATCTATACACGCGTAGTTTTGCTTTTCGAACCGTAACAAAAAATACATACATTTTTTGGAGGTAGCCAATTTCTCTTTTGTGCTAAAATTTTCATAGCGAAAATGGAAATTTCCATTCAAAAATTCATAACTTTCGAAAAAAATGCTTTTTTTCAAATTCCGATCCGCCAAACTGAAGTTTCACATACGTGGAGTAAAACTCCCTTTTGTTTTTCTGTTTCAGATTACCTGGATGATAAATATCACGTTCACCAGCGGACAACGAACTTTAACGCGACGCGATGGCGCGTTCATCCCTTCTGGCTCTTATATTTATTATTCAAAATTAATGCAAAAAAAAAAGCTGTGACTCTTTGTGAAAAGACAAATAAAAATATGGCGCACAATTTGCAATCGTTAATTCCTTAAAAAAAGAACCTAAAAATACGATTTCATCTTGAAAAAATGGGATTCACTCTTAAGATCTACACCAACGATAAGCAGGATCTGAAAATATCTTATCATTTCGAAAAATAACGTAACGTTGCGAAAGTCATCGAGTCGAATTGGATTCACATTCGTTTCCTTGATTAAAGGCGTGCTGATAAGGCGAGAGTCGCTCGGATTTTTACAATTCTGCAAAAAACCGATTGGCGAGCGAAAAATTTCAATATCGCCTTTCGATGCCGTTACATTCGCACTTCGCCCGGTGATGAATTGCGAGAAAATCTGAAATTCGGTAGAAAAGGAACTGACCTGAGATGTAGGATTTGGCACAAGTTATGTACCCGCACATCTGGCCAATTTTGGTCCACACGGTTTTCAGCAATTCCGAATTATACATCGATTCGATGTAATTTATTCACTTGTTAATCATAAAAGAAATCCACTTTCACTTTCACACTGGTTTTTCGAACATCCGCTGCGCGCTGTGTCGAAAAAGCGCCGAACGACATCGATTACTGACCTCCCCGGACGTGTACCGCAAACGACACTAGGGAAATATCACTACACTGCGAAGAAAAAAAAAAACACTTTTTACCTGAAACCTCGCGGATTTGTCAGAATTTGTATGATTTCGTATTTGTAGCATTCAGTTTTGCGACCGAACTAGGGGAACTCGGGCCATGGATTTTTCAATAAATCGAACGACAACTGAGGAAAAAAGAGACGACGAGCAGCGAATGAAAGAAAATTTTCGAAAAATGAGCGGGAGCCGATACCTGGAGTGCAAAATAGTTATCAAAGAAGGAAAAAAAAGAGATCGGAAAAGTTTCCCTAAATAAAAGGTCGAAACTAAAAATAATAAATGCGTCAGCGATATTTCAGGCGCCTAAACAAACCGCACCTGTTGCGTTACGAAATATATCTGTTAAAATACTATTATCAACGTTATCGAATAACTATCTTATCTCAGAGTGTATCGGACGATCGTGCTTCTAGTTTTTTGCCTTCCCGTGAAACCTCGAAACACTGTACGAATGCGTTGACTCGAAGAAAACTGTTGGTATAAGTTGGAGTGAGATTAGTTATGGATCGTTACCCTTTGGAATTCAGCGGCTTAATAAATGCACATGCATATTGTATATCTATATAACGCTTGAAATAAGAACAACTCGGACGAGATACTTAACATACATTTCACCGAGAGGTGGAATTAAAGTTTATTAAAGTAAGTACGAGAGTATTTACTTTCGAAGATGAGCGTCTATTCGGATAAGTTTAAATTAAACGAGGGTACCTGAATGTCTGAGGAGGTTAATTTCGAATTTGTTTCATTTATATTAACATGCCAACGTTACTTTTCGAAGAATTCCGTTCAACGGGGAATTGATAATAGAAGATGGAAGAAAAAGGAAATTTCGAACAACGTTTTTAAATAATAAATTTTCTCGTACGTAGATTTCACCGTCGATGAAAAATGGTATTTTTGGAACCGAGTTCCTGGAATTTCGAAAATCTTTTATTTGATGTATTTTATTTTTGCAAAAAATCAATTTTCAAGCGCAAATATAAATTTTGATTCCATCTAATTTTTGCTAAATTTCTATTATAATTGGAATTATGATAAAAGTAGAATAAGCATAGAAATAAAAGAAAAGGGTTGAAATAAAGTAAGAATAGAATAAGTATTGGAATTCAAATTTTTCAACTCCCTTTTTAAAACTCAAGTTTTTCCTCAATTTTTTTCGAAATTCTAAAAATAAAATATTCCCTAAAATCCACAAATTCGACATTTACATGCAATCTCTGAGGACTTCCAGAAAATCGTTTTTTTCCATGTATTTTTAAGAGTAGCCAATTTTTAATTTTAAAAAATCCCAATTATCTCTTTTAACTTAAAAAAATCACGCAAAACACGTGATTTTCACTAAGTTGCGCTGGAACTACAACATAAAAAAAATGATGTGCAATCGATGCTTCGCGCTAGAGTGCCCCTAAAAATAAATTGAATTTTTTCCATATTTTTCGCAGAAGGCCAAGGTATTCCCCGATGAAAAGATAACATTTGCCTCCCCGTTAGACCTGCCGATAAAGTACCGTGACGCTCAAAATAGCTATCGACCTTTCCAAAAGATGACGCATCATATAAAAATTCGGTACGATAGTTTTTTTATCATCCCATTCGTTGCGTTAGTGGAGATTTTGTGGTCTGCAGTTTTCAGCCAGTATCGATAATTTCGTTAACGAACTCCACCACCCAACTTTGCGTAATACACATACGTATACGTAACGGCATAAAACGAGTTTTAGTTTAATACCATTTTCCGGAGTGACTTCTGTTTCTCCCCAGCTATTTAATTATTCCACGTTGCTTTATAATGCATTCCGCTGCTATAGGACAAACTTTAGCGTGCGGATATACATACATCGCGCGACTATAAGATGTTTATTGATCCACTATTGTCGAAGAAACAACATTAGAACCGACTTTGTTGCTGAAAGTCAACTGTTTTTGTTACGCAATTCCATTTATTTGCTCTCGATGTAACAAAAAAATAACCCGCGAGGTGAAAGCCAAGCGCTAATAAAATTTTCATTCGAGAAGACTCCAGTTTATCGGCTCCGAATCTCGGTAAATGCCTTTTTCATGGAGTGGGAAAATGAGAAATAATCCTCGAAGACCAAAAATCGCAAAAAATGGTTCTCCAGTTTCTCGAGTTTCGAAGCGGGAAGAAACTGATACTTTCAGTCACTCTGTGGTAGTTTCTGAGATTTCCGATACCGATTTGTTATTTTCGATCCCACTTTGCGTTCCAATGTATCGCAAAGAGACATAAACAATTCGGTAATTCCGAAACGTTCGCAAATCGTCGTAAGATAAGACGGAGATTCTTGAAAGGCGCAATTTCTGTCGCTGACGCACACTGGAAGTCGCATCCGTCAGCCGGAGCAGACATGAAAAACGTGGCGAAAATCTGGACGAGATTGAAGACGATGACGCTTTTTGCCCAAGAAGAGTTCGCCGCTTTTGCCACATATTAGCGTTTCTGCGCAAATGGTGCGAATAAACGCGAGTGGGTGCCTATCTACGTCACGTGGCAACGCGTGTCGAGCTTTTTATCAGCCACTGATTGAACGCAATGCCATGCCGGATTTGTGCAGCGTCCTGCTATCCGACCCTGGAGAAATTTCTGGATTGAATCTTCGGAAGGTCAATTGGAGCTAATAGGTGAGACCCACTCTGACCTCCAATTTACTCCAACTAGTGCTCGCATAATTGGGGTTCCAGGAAACTACAATCCTGGAATATGAGGTGTTCGAAGTGTATCCAACTATGTATATTGGATGGAAAATCTTGGAATTGGAAAAGGCTTCGCCAATATTTTGCGAAAAAAAAAAAAAATATAAGACGTGAAAGTCAAGAGTACCTCGGGGCAAAATTGGGACCTTGATTAGAGCCGAGAGTCGTATTTTAACGCTAAACTTACCACGAGGGGTCAGATGACCATTTTTATTACACGTATTTTAACTCTTTGGGGCATGGTAGGATTAAAAGTGTCCCACCTTTTTGATTTATTTTTTTACATTATGTGATACCTTTATTAATAAAAATATAACAATTTTGATTAACTTAAAACGCAATAAAATTTCTGTGCAACAATGGGTCTATTTTATGACCTGAATTCCTGTGCCGCAAAGAGTTAAAGGGCAAGGTGATGTCGCGGTACGTTTAAAGTTAATCCAAATTACAACGTCTTGGTTTTTAAATCCTAGTCGAAGTCTTTTATAAAATTTGGAAGAAGAATTTTCTTAAACGAAGGCTTTCCATGAAAAGATCCAGTGTTAAACGAAGAATTTTTAGTTTCTTAACAATGAAATCTACATACAATTATAATATAAGTATACGCACAATGTTATTAATAAAACGCGAGAGAGCCGATGAAAACTGTAAATTCCATTCTCCTTCTTTTTCATGAAATAGATCTCGTTTGTTATATTGTATCCGTATAGAACGAAAGATTCATTTTACTCGGTTGCTTTTCTTGGAAATTTCATCACAATGAGAAAATACTTTATGGAAGCTATACAAAGAGGGAATATAGTGGTATCAAAACGGGCTTTAACGGGTTTACAAGGTCTACGAAAGTACCAATTAATAAAAAGTAGAGCATGGGAGACTTAAAAGAGACCAAGTCGACCCGGCTGAGGACCTGAACGATCACAATCAAGATTTCTTGAAGACCTTCTAAGCAAGGTTTCGAGTTTCGAGTTCGAGCGTTTTCGCTCGAACTTCGCGTTCAAGGTTTTTTCGTTTCGAATTTTAACTCGAGCGTCAAGTTTTTGAACCTTATCGGACGTCACTAGGATGATTGGAGTTCGACTTTTGAAACCGACAAGAGTCAGAAGGGCAGGAGCTTCCGTTTGGAGGAACCTGACACGAGCCATAAAATCCTGGCAAATGAGCTTTCTAATGAAACCCCGACCGACTGACTGACCGACTGACTGACTGACTGCCTGAATTCCTGACTGACTGACTTAATTACTGATCTTTCGACGCTGCATTCGCATGCGAAAAAGTGGCAGCAACTTTGAAATTGAAGCCGATACGAAGTTGAACGAACGAGTAGTTTAAATTGCTTTGGAATTAAAGGCAAGAGGAACTGCTCTAACTTTGCGGAACCGCTCCTCCTTCCCATACGTGCAGGTGGAAACTTTTGGCAGCACTATTCCACGTCGTAGATGCTTCCGTATGAATTCGAAGAGCGAGGTGATACGCCGATTCCGATTTGGCACGATTCCTTTCACATTGGCAATTGTCTCGCGTGAGAGAGAGAGAGAGAGAGAGAGACGGGAAAATAATGAAACCAAAGGTGAAAGGCGAATTTTAATAACGACACGACGAGAGACCGCGTATAATCGGGTGTACGATATTCATCAATAATCATATACAATTTGCGTCTATAAAAGCTAAACTCACGAACCGGTCGCGCATGGTCGAGTGTAACTGACTGACTGTTAGACAGACAGACATACTCGTGAGTTTCAACTCTGGAGAAAGAATATAGGGGACCCATGCCCACGCGTGACGTCGTTCACGCATAATAACGATCTCGAGTACATATTACAGTAAATGTACACCGTAAGGATCCATATAGGTGTACATAAATACATATGTGGGTTTACACGTGTTTACACATATGTACACGTCGTGTGTGAGTGTGGGAGACGACCGTACACACGCGGGAGTTCTGCATTTCCATGTGAATGTATGTAATACCGGTATATATTACCTGCAGAGAAACTCCTTGAAAGACGGAGAAGTTTAATAGGAGGCTACGGGTTGCCGGTGTGGGTATGCATGTAGAAATATCGATGATGCACATACATATAGTATAGGTACACCTATACCTGTACCTATACTTAACCGAAGCCTCGCCTAAGCTTAGGCACAGAAGAGACTCTACGAAGGAGATGTGAATGATTTCAGTTCCAATAAGACCGGTATGAAAGGAAGGTGAAAAAGAGCATATGGCACTACGGTCCGCGGCTTGACGCTACGTGACCAGAAATAGGTCAAAGTGCAGCCATCATGCAGTCGAAAAGGGTCTTGCAGTGGCTGGCTACCCTACGGTGCAATGCAAATCGCGTGATTTTTGTTTGCCACTCGAAGGTGGAATTCGAAATTCCGGACATAAGCCAGCAACGAGAGAGAGAGAGAGAGAGAGAGTTCCATTCCGGAGTCATTTATCGAAACGTTCCGGATATGAATAGTAAATATAATGAATGGAGAGCTAATAAATAACAGAAGGTCTCTCGGGTCGAAAATTTATATGTAATGAAATCCTAGCGGAAATTGGTGAAAAATAATAGGGTTTTTGCGAAAAAATTGTATTTCTCACGAGGTGTCGAGAATTTTGATAATAAAATTGATTCAATCGCAAAAAAATTGCCTCGGATGGGGGTTCCCAAGATTCCTCAAAAATGAATTTTAAAAGCCGATTTTTTTCGACCAAAAGTTGCCCGATCTTCGTCCCGCCAAATGAAGTGCAAATTAGAGTTCCAATAATAAAGTCCGAGAGATCATTTTTAGGGGTAATTTGACGCGTAGAAACGATTTCAAAGATCCATTTTCGAAAAATCCTAGCGGAAGGTCGTAAAAACCATGTTTTTTGAACAAAAATCATATTTCCCGCTGGAATTCCGGAAATTTGACAACGAAAATGAATTCCTCACGAAAAAATACATCCGATAAGGGTCTTCCGTCAATATGTATTTAAAGCCTCGGTAACGATTCATCGAGTCGATTTAATCCGAGTCGAAGAAAGAGATACCGTTGAAGATAAGTATAAAAAATGGATGTAAATAAATAAATTACCGCGTCGCTACCGATCGTTTCAACACCGCTGCTATATCGTGTCATTTGCAGTTTACGAGATTCATGCGCTCAAATGTGAATGACGAGTAGGTATTGAGCACATATTTATGTACACAAAACACACACGCACACATGAGCAACACTTCCTGCAAAATATAATTGCAAACGCTGAAGTAAACAAAGTGCTCGTACGTGTGTGGGTGTACCTACGTGTGCACGATCGGTTTAAATATGCCTATTAAATGCGCATCCACTGGGCAGAGGTTCCATGCGTAGATGAATATGGTTAACGCGTGACATCGAAATATGTATGATGTACAATATGAATATGAGGGTCGAAATAATTATACTCTTGACAAGCTGTATTACGTCAAAGTGTTATCGAATCTTGCGTGTGTGCACGTATGTATGTAGGAGCTTCAGAAATAAATCGACCGACTGAAAATCAGAAGGTCGCAGCAAGGCAAGCAAACAAGCTAGCAAGCAAGGTTCATGCTCGTCGCGAATGCTGGACAAAATTTGTCTCGCAAGGTAGAAATGCTTTGTCCAAAATTTGGCACCGGAGCAATTTTTAATACCGCTATGGGAGTCCATTTCGAAGCACCACTTCAAAAAACCACGACTCTTTGGAAAAGTAGTGTTTTAACCTTCAAATTTTCGCTGGACAAAAGTGGTGTTTCAGCCTTTAAATTTTCCCTAGATAAAAGCGGTGCTTTAATCCCTAACTTTTCCCTAGATAAAAGTGGTGTTTTAGCCTTTAAAATTTCCCTGAGTAAAATATGCATTTTCCCCAAAGCCAATTATTGCAAATTTTTAATTTTCACCTGGATTCAAAATCTTTTGACACACAACAAATTTTATTGTTTCCCTGAACAACAAAAAATTAGAGACTTCAACGGCACAAAATTAAACTTTGTCCCTTCGTTCGGGTGATAATAAAAAATTGAGAGAAGCGAAAATTTGTTTTTCATGAAATAATTGGAAAACTCGCGTTTGTACCAAACTTAGAACAATTTCAAGGTCTCGAAAAAAAAGAATAACGAGAATCCGATAATTACGAAATAATTGCCAACCCGTAAACAAACTGGAAATGCCATAGAAATGTTTCAATTCGGATAGTTGCAGCAACTACATGTTTTCCCTCAGTGGCAATTAACTCAGCAGGATGTAAATTGGAATCCGAACCATTCGGCGACTGTTCAATTTCAGACGTACATGTACGTACGTTTAATGTTGTAAAAAAAAGAGAGAGAGAGAGAGAGAGAAGTGTGTAACTTTCAAATGTTGATGAAATGATATTGAAAAAAAATAAGCCGGTGGAGAGGTCGGTGCTTTGGGAAGGCACTTTTTGTACAAGTAGTTTTATTTGTCCCTCGTGTCCCTCTTTTTGCCCCGTTCTATTATAGACTTTGGCGGACGGTGCTTTTGTGCAGAGGCCTGTGAACACTTTTTATTTCGGCAAACTCCGGACATCTCATGCACTCTTGCATTTCCCCTATACAATTTTATATAAAATATTGCAGGTACAGAGCCAAAAAAAAAAATTTCAACTGCACGAAAACGTTCGTTCGATACTTCGTTTTGCCTCCATTGGCAGGCTGCCAGTATCGATGCACGATTGTACCGAAGTTTCTAAACAAGATTGGAAGGAATATTTTTCCTGAAGGTATTTCCATAGTCGGCGAACAACCAACCAGCGAATTTCAGCGAAATGGGTTTGACATTTGGGAAATTCTAACGCGATTAAAAATTTTTTAACTGCGGTGTCCCTCAAAGTTTTTCTTTTACTACTGCAATAATTTATCTTATTATTTTCAATATTTTTTAATTGACGATACTTCGTTGGTTTTAATTTTAAATATGTCGTTGCAATTGTTCGGTTTTTCTTGGAATTTCAAATACAATTTTTCCAAATTTTCTCCAATTTATTATACAAAATTTCTTTTCGTAGATTTTTCAGAACAAAAATTGTTATTGTTACTTCAATATTTTTTTATTCATTTAAAAAAATGTAATTTGGACAAAATAATTTTTATTATTGTCTCTTTTAATCGCGATAAGAAAAATTTAACCTAGAATGCATGTATTTCTCTGCAAGCTTTTGTTCTTGAACACAATAGATTGTTCGAACGGAGAACAAATTTTAGTGAAATGGAATTGATATCCGAGGAATTCTGACACCACTCAAATATTAATGTTAAAATATTTCTAAAGTGTCTGAAATTTCAAATATTTTTCTCTCGTGACTCTAATAATACAAATTCTACACCCATAGAGTTTATTATAATAAATTATTTACCTAAAAGCTTTTCCTTCCTGAACACGAAAAATTAACCTTTATTATTTCTTTTTTGTTATTTTTAAAATAAAACATTGAAAATTCCGAAAACTTCGTTCACAACTTGATCTACCATCGGGAATCGCCGAATTTGGAAGTTTCCCAAACGGTGGAACCTGAACTTTGTGCCAGGAAAATTTTCCCGCCGAAATTGAATCGTACTTTTGCAGCGGTAACGCGTCTAACCTTGCGAAATAAAATACATAATTAATGACGATGCTCAATTGCATCTTGAAAAGTGGCGACGTTTGGAAGACCCCGAAATTAGCGACGACGACGACGACGACGACAACAACAATGTCGAGACAAACGACTACGGTAGCAAAGTACGAATAGCGAATACGACTGCCAACGAGTTAGTTAGTTTACTTTGCTCGCCTCTGACTGATAGCCTCAATGGTCCTCTTTTCTGACGTCATCGATATAAAGTTGCACACATGTGCTCAAATGTTAACTGTAACTGTACTTCTGACGAATGGTTACGCCGAGTTACACTCGTTACATATAAATAAAAATTTTATACTCGGCGTGTGTGTGAGTGTATGCGTCTGTAGTGGGTTTTTAAGTATATATAGATACACGTACGTCTATTGAGAAAGAGCCTAAGTTAGGTCATACGTGTTCTTAAACGTGGACGTTAATAAAGAGATTCACGACTTCATTCGATGACACATTTAATGTATACATATTGATACTCTTCTTCCTTTTTATCGCTAGTAATAAGTATAAACTCATATTTTATCACTCCGCTTGACACTTTAAATGTTGATCAAACGTTTGCCTTATATGCGCTGTAAGCCGTAAGGAACGCATGTACGTTTTATAAGTCCTGTTTCGTATTATTGCCACGGTTAAAAACGGTTTAATGCTCTTAGAGTTGTAAACAACTTTTTTGGAAGTTGATACATCGGGGAACATTTATCAGTTGACCTGGATAATAGATTTTCAGAAAAACACCATAAGGAGCCTAACGATTTTTGTCTCGACTAATTCTTTATTCCACCATATTCAGGGTGGAGACGTGTGTGTGTGTCCTAATATAAGACTAAGATACCAATTTATTTTACGCTCCAGCACAGTTTTGTAAATTATGTATTTTGCTGCATATTGTTAATAAAAAATTAATATTCGTTAACGTAATATTTATGCTATTATTTTGTAATATTTCGTTAACGACGAAAAATAATTATTTTAGGACGATTTTGTTTAACACTTCCTTGGGTAATTTTGCATTTGTATTTTGTTGCATTTGTTTATACGCGGAATGTCGATATTTTCACAATTGATATAATTCCTAATGAAAATCTTGAAAATTCTTAAAATTAGGTATGAGATATTCAATCACTTTATTTTAAACTAATCGGTGATTAATTTATGAGGTCTTCAAATGCGCCTTGTTCGATACAAAATCAAAAATGGACCGAATTTTCTTTCGGGAATTTTTCAATTTCTATATTACACAAATACCACAATACTTAAGGATGTCAGAAAAAATTATTAAAAAAATAAGATTACCACTTGTAATTTATATTTGCAACTTAGAAAGCCCGCTCCAAAATTGGATCGTCAAAAATTCCTACTGGAGCTTTCGGAAATAACAAAATTCCAATTTTCAAAAAATTGCAAATCACTGAAATCATTTTTAATTTACATTTTCTATAAATTATCCATTTTGGCAAAAAATATATATAGCTAATGTTGCTTTTAAATGCATGTTAAAAAATACTTAAGAAGGGAAAAGGGAAAGATCTCCCATTCCCGTGGGAAAATAATAAACCCTTCTAAAGGTTCTCGATTGCAGAGAAAAGCACCCATGCACTCGGAAGAAATTTGACGCCGCCTCGCGCGGAGTCGATTTTTCGTGAATTTTTCCTCCATTCTACTCTTGTTTCACTCCGAAATAAGAAAGTTGGGTTTCTTCAAGGATACAAAGGTATCGCTTGGAGCAATTCCGTATGTCAAAGCAGATAATTCGAATTGCACGTGTAGTCACGTTTGACACGCGATATCCTGGGTGATCAGATGGGATAATGTAACGTATGGCGGGCATAAAACACCCACGCTTGAAACCCGGCTTTTATATTAACAAATACAAGTGAAAACTCCCAGTCTTGACAAATCCTCACGCTCTCGATGCCAAGCCAACCGTGAAGCTGAGAATTTTTCAATGCGCAGTTTCCATTCGCTGCACGTGTCGGTGTTACTCAATTGTTCAAAATAAACAATCACTTCCTTTATCATTGAATTAATGTTGCATTTTTTCCACCTTTCCTTAACCAAGCCGCAATCCAATTCAATTCAATTTATGGGGTAAACGGGATTATCCTGCGAGGAATACATAATCCAGACCGAAACACGATCTTTTCTTCAACTGGAACAACCCAAGTTGGCAAATTTTGACCCAGGAACTGGCACTTGAAAATTACAATTTTAGGGAATATTCGAAATTTCTATTCTGGAAAAAATACCGTATACTTGGGTAATCTTTCTTCTACTGCCGTATAATGGAAAATTAGACGATATGAGAGACGAAGAAGAAAAGAAGGAGAAAGGAAGACGAAATAATGCTGCCATTGTGTTTCTCGGCATGTTCTACAATAATTCGTACCTTTACGAATACCTTGAAAATTACTGAAAGGTCGAGACATGATCAAGAGCTTGTACAGCTTGATTCTCACGTATTACCGAGAAGAAGAAGAGAATCATGTCCGTATACTTTTCTCTCTCTCCGTCTAACTTAACTACAAGGAACACGGATGATCGATGAACGCCTCGGCATGCGGAATATCTTCCTTCAAAAGCTTTGTATATATCCACACATCCTGCGCTAACTATCAGAACGTTGTAACCTGCATCCTTAAGAAAGGAGGGTACGCCCTTCTGCCAGACACTTCTTACCGTGTACCCTCTTCTTGATCTATCGGTTAAAGGGACTACTGCTGTGGGAAACATTCCTCTCGAGATCCATCCTTGCCTCCATTCGGATCCTTACCGAGGGTTAAATCAAACCCAAACTATAGGAAAATTGACTGGAGCATCAAACCCTTATTCCCTGATTCGATTACTCGTCTTTGATGCATGTCTCGAATTCTATCCGTTTATTCTCTTTGAAACTCCGAGGTGATATAGTTTTACTCTGGTCTCCAAAACTGTGTCCGGGTTGTATACGTTAACACGGTAATTGGGGAAGATCATGATTCAAAATGTACGAACGTAATAGTTATTTTCAAAACAAATTTCTTCGAAAAATCGGAAATTTCGTAGTTTCAAAAAAAGAATCCAAAGTCTCGAATTGTTTACAGGAAACGTTTGTGGAAAATTCCTTTAACCCATTCGAGACGGCGATTTTTTTTCGAAAACGGTCCCCAAGAGCAAGCATTTTTTTTTTGGCGAAGCTATAAATCCGATTGAACACCTGGTGTGCAATCGGTGTTACAATTTTTTGGTCTTTACAATTTTCCTTCTCTCGTCACTGTATTTTTCTTGGCACAAAAAAGTTTACATTGAAAACAAAATCACCAGAAAATTGAGCTTAACCAAATTCCCAGTTTGGCTAATTACGAGACCTGACAATTCAAGAAATCGCAAAGGGCTTGTAAACGAGAACACAACAAAGAAACGCTGGAATGGAAAATGAGAATGCGCAAAGAAAATGAAGTGGAACGTAAGCAATGAAAATAAAAAGTCCTCTTTCCTTTTCCTTCTACATTTCCCGTACATACACAACACACGGAAGGATATTCGACGATGTCTAATTTTCATTTAAAAAATTCCATATGCACACAAGGAGGCAGAAGAGTTTTCGACTATTTACTCGAAAATATAGGCGGTGCATTTATCCAATACAGCTTGGAGCATGTCATTAAAGAAACATTTCTGCTACAAGCTCGAGTTTTCCTTACGACCACGGCACTTTGCAGCGTTTAAATTACCCGTGAAGTGGGAGCATTTTGAATCAAGTGGTTTTTCCCATTTTCCATGGTTTTACTTCGCATCTCCATTTTTTTATTTTCGTCCTCTTGCCTCAAATACGTATTTCTTTGTCGAACGTCAATGTTGACGGCTTTGATAAGACCTCCGCAAAGTTTCACAATCTTCTTAGAATAACTTCACTTCGTAATTACTGACATAAGTTTTACTGCATTTCTAACGATAATGGGTATTTCGAAAGAGGATTTTCGGATTAATATCCCTGAAAAGTTCCTGTTCCCAATTTCTCGTCTTTGTTTAATACTTATACTGTTATTATTATTATTATTATTATTATTATTATTATTATTATTATTATTATTATTAGTTAATATTGTTACTAATACTATTACTATTTGATTACAATTAGTAATTAGTAACAATTGCAAATACTCGTAATTAATACCGTTAACATTTAAATATTATTGATGAAATTCGTAAAAAGATAATGAACACAAATATCAATTTGAGATGAATAAAAAATATACATTTTCAATTTTCCAATTCTATTTACATTATATATTAATATATAATATAACAATTTATGTGAAACAAAGGATACGTAAATTTTAGTGGATAAATTTTACCTTCCATAATTTTATCGGAGACGAAAGCCCCCTTTTTTGAATTATTATTTACAAAGTTTAAACTAATACTAAGATTCTTCTCAAATTACTATACGTGGCGAGAATAAATTATCGTTGTCAGATTTTCACGGGTTTTCAACGATACCTAATATAGAAATTGTTGAATTTTGAATTTCGGGGTTTTGGATTTCCCTCTCATTGAAATAATGTTTTCATGAAGGCAAATTTTGAAATGTTTGCCCTTGCATGATACTTTTAACTATAAAATTTGGTTGAAATGGGACAGCAACGGCAATTCAACTGCATTTTTGTTATATATCAAGTACATTGCTGACATACTTCTTACATTACCAATATACCTACATTTTTCTTCCCAGACGGAGAAATCTACCGTGCAGGACTTTTTTTACGACGGATAAGGAAACCTTTCTCGTGTTTGCAGCAGCAATTTCTGCACAAATTGCTCTAAATCCAACAGTTTTAATTACACGACATCTAGTGTAGTAATTATAGTAATAAATTTCCTTTGGTACAAACGTTCAAAAATCCAGTTACCATTACTTTGCAAGTACAGAACTTAAAACTACAGCTACAGTAGAAACTGAGTGAAATTATTAAATCATATATCTGTATATATAAATATACTTGCACGGAATTATCCAGTTTTCAATTTAGTCGAACGAGAAAAGCTCGTTATATTGGGCAACGAGTGTGCTTTATGTGCATTTCATATTAAAACCTTGTTAATTAAGGTCGAACGATCGAACGAGTCATATAAGCTTAAATATTATCACGTGGTAGCATATATATGCATGACAAACCCTTCAATTTAATATCCAATATTATTCAAGCAAGAATGAAACGAAAATATTGTTTTAATAATTATTATCATTATCATCGTCATCGTCAATGTTATTATTATTGCATATTTTCTTTGATCCTGATACAGACGGAACTATATTTTTCGACATTTCTCTCAGCACTCTCGCAGCTTATATGCATCAATTCTCTTTGTCGTTAGGTAACTATTTATTGGCCGCCAATTGAAATTCCCAGATGGATATTTTTATCATAATTAAAAGCATTGTCAAAGTCAAGGCAAAGTTGCTTCCCATTTATCAAAGAAAGAATTTTAAATAATATCTATAATTATTATATTATATTATATTATAGTATATATATAATATAATATAATATATTATATTAATTATAATAAATATAATATATTATATTACCAAATATCTTATATTTATTTTCGCTAAACTTACTAATATCATGCAAACAAAAACCTTGTTAACTATATACTACGCTTTCTTCCATAGTATATTAAACTATGGCATTATAGCGTGGGGTGGTGCATACAACAATAACTTAACCTTACTCCAAAGACTACAAAATAGGATACTAAAAGTAATATACAAAAATAATATTGAGAATGAAAATCGTCCTTTAAGCATAAAGCAGAGTTTTTCGTATGAGTCACTAAAGTATCATTACAAGGATTTGAGAAACAAATACATAATGATACAAAGAAACACACGACATAAAAATATACAACTACCTAAGATAACTAAGACAATAAGTAACAAGAATAGCTACATAGCGGCCATAAGGCTTTTTAACACCTTGCCAAATGAACTAAAAAACATAGAACGAACTGTAATAACTGTTAATAGGAAAATCAAAGCATGGATTAGGTCGAACACTCAGTAAAACTGAAAAAATTTATATACAAATGTAAGTAAAGAGTTACTTTATGTACTTATGGGGGAAAAGAAAAAAAAAAAAAAAAAAAAAAAAGAAAAATAAGAAAAGGGGGAAAAAAAGGGGGAGAAAATTCTTATACAATGTTCAAAGTGCTATTCACTAGTGCAATAAATAAAAATTTCTATTTTGCTCAACAAATTATTAGTATATAAGTTAGTATGTAAGTTTGTACGCCGGATCTACGCACAGGTAAATTAGTACCTCTGTAGGGTTTACCACTGTAAACTTTTCTGGTTTCAATAAATAAAAAAAAAAAAATATGTATTGAAATTTAATCGAATTAATTCTTTAGATTTTTTTCAGAAGAATATGAGCATCACCTTCCAAAAAAAATTTAATAATTTAAAAATTAAACAAATTCCTAATATGATAATTGTAATTTCATTAATTTTTATATTTCCTAAGATTTGAAACGTTTTTTATTATTTTCTACATAAAAAATTTTATTTTAAAATATTAAATGCTGAGACATCACCTTTTCGGTCTGAAAATCAGGAAAATTAATGAAAAAGCCTAAGTTTTGTAGATGAAACAAATATATAGGAAGTTGTTCCGAGTGAATACAAAACAATTATTTTAAGTAATTACTGGGATTTAGTTATCTTAACCGTGAAAGAATCTTAAGAAAAGCAAAAACAAGTAGAAAATAGTATAATTAATTACACAATAACAATGACGCTGCGAAATGCACCATGTGTGCTTCTCTTTATCTCATCAACCGTTTGAATGCGTTAAAAATGAAGAAGTGTCCAAAAGGTTATCGATGTTCAGTTATTTAATCCTTACATATGCTGTAGAAAAATGGTAAATTGTGACAACGTACGTATGCGCTTTTCGCACATGCTAGAAAAACTAATAAGTTCGTGACCCGTAGCTCAGCCCAGCTGTATGTTCAATAAACAAAATTTGTTTAACATTGAAATTCAAGGCGTGTCAACTTTATCGTAAGAATATAAACGTATGTAAAGACTACGTCGGTGTTTCGATTTTTTTCCTGTTAAACAAAAATTCGAAATTACTAAAAAAAAAGTATCAAAATTGCTAGTTCACTGCTAAATGACCTAATCATACTGAAAGTATTAATAGAAAATGATAAATCGAAAAACCAAACCCAAAAATAAATTCTAAATGAAATTATAAATTAAAATATGAAAAATGCTACGAAGACGCAGAAGACGAAAAAATTCTACCACAGCAGAGTAACATAGCTGTCGCACTAGGGCTTCTCAGACCCTACGCATAAAAAAAAATTGTAATGCGTGGAAGCTATTGATTTTTTTAACTCAACAAAAATTGTACGTCGGTTATCAAATGATGTTTCAACGAATAATATAGGTTCAATGGAAGAAAATAATATTTATAATACGAAAAAAAAAATTGTAGAATTTTCGTACTACAAAAATTCTCAAATTGTACCTGAACTCTGGGGCATCCGAGACCCCAGTAGGCCAACGAGAGAGGCTTTCCCCCGTTTCCAATGTCGAAATTCCTGTGGCGATTGTTTGGAAAGTCATAAATTACTCAGCAGACGAAATAAAGAATGGATTCCTTTTCGTAAGTAGGTGTAGAGATAAAACATTCGTCGAGATCGTAAAGCTCCAAAGTTTCCGAGGTGGATTCTTTTACGGGCGTTTTTGCGCTGCTAATAACAATAATCCTTGTAACAAATTCAAATACAACTATGCTACGCTAAAAAGCCATCGATGTATATGTATGTGTGTGAAATGTAGCAGTATTGCCATGTCTCTACGAATGCGTATGTATGTGTGTGTGTGTACGTTTACTGTCAGAGGATACAGTTGGGTCCAGATTGTCGACCCCGTGGCCCACTTTTGTCGTAGGTGTGTATACCAGGATAACACTCTGGTTGCACGAATCCTGAAGTCAAGGTTGCCATTTGTGGTGTTTACACCTATATGTAAACCCACACACGCACACATACATACACAAAATTACAAGCGGTAGAAAATCATCACTTTCATTAAAACTATGGGCTACTTTGACTCCCTACGCTAAGAAAATTAATTAATTTATTTGTTTGTTACTGGAAAGTAGTATTACGGGTCTGAAAAACACCTGCTCACGTTTTTTCCCGTTTTAATTAATGCTTTCCCGCGAACCTTGAATTTTAATTTCAAGTCCGAACGCAACTTCGAGAACAAACGCAAACTTTCGTGGTTAAAGCAACTGGAGTTCTTTCTCTGAAAATCTTATCGCACTATTTCAAGAAAAAAAAGGAGAATAAAATAAAGCAAATTCCATCGATTCAACGAATTTCAAAAAAGGAAACCGGGCGCCGCTCTCTAAATTGCATAACCTTCGA
The DNA here is from genome assembly GCA_949825005.1 of Gasteruption jaculator. Classification (NCBI taxonomy): domain Eukaryota; kingdom Metazoa; phylum Arthropoda; class Insecta; order Hymenoptera; family Gasteruptiidae; genus Gasteruption; species Gasteruption jaculator. The sequence continues at coordinate 9,034,065 of OX463769.1, read as the reverse complement.
AACTCTCTAAATTGTTTATTAATAATTGATACACGTTCACTCGCTAATTAATGAGACCCTGCTGAGTTGCTCCCCGAAGGAGATAAATCAAGCGCAAAAGAAAAGCAGTGATTAAAATTGAATTTTTCCCATTGCTTCACTTCACTTTGCTTTTTGCCCGTAACATAAATTCGGGTGGATTGATATACAATTTCTGTGTCCTCGTTGCGAGAGAAAAAAAAGGACGGGATTTGTTTGACTCGAGACTTTACGCAACCGTTAAAAGGTAACGCAGACGCACGCATACCGGCGCAACGATATAAATTAAAAACGTAGATAAAAAAAAAAGCTAAGGAATATATAAATGTTATATGACCGTATTAAGGTGCGCTGTTGCGAGGGGTTAATGTTGTAATGAGAATAATAACAATAAAGGCTGTAACGGTAACGGTAATAACATGACGAATCCCTGGACTTCTCTCTACCCGGATTTTTACCGAGGACGCAAGTATAGTAATCCTGAAAAATATTCGACTACTATTACTATTGCCATTACTATTGCCGCTGCTGCTCGCTGACCCGCTTTAACTTTTGTAATGTCCTATTTTATGTGGAAACACATAAAAGAGGCCAACAAGTACAAATTTTCCCAGTAAAATTGAAAAGAAACAAAAGCGGCAAAATTTCCGGACTTCTCCGCATTATCTTTTTTCATTTTATCTCTGGTTCGTTTTCTTTTTTCAAACGAAAGTCTTAAGCTGTTAGTTAATTACGTGTCAGTTTTCAATTGTGTCAAGGTTCGAAAAAGGAAAAAGGGAACATTTTTGTATTCCTCCGAGAACCAGAAGCCTGGAGTCCCAGGAATTCTATAAACAATGCGATCCCCGGGTCTGCCTCCAGAGCGAACCCAAGTTTTATGCTTATTCCGGAAAACCTCTCTTCTTTTTTATCACCGCAATTTTTTGTCTCGCATTTTTTTCCTAGCAACATTGTCAAGAGTACCGAAAAAAAAATAAAGGCACGAATTATTCTGCTTTTACTAATTTCCAATTCCTAGTTGACCTAATCTTGAAAGTAGTTCGAATTACAATAAATGTACTCAAAGTTACTAGAAATATAAGGTTAATGCCTTATTTAAGTACAACAATAGTTAGAATTACTATAAATTTTTCTCAGCGAGGAATTTCGAAAACTTACATTTTTCAGGAGAACCCCTTTTTTTCTAATTATCAAGTAGAAATAGGGTTGAAATGGTCGTGGTGCCAAAAACAATCAGAATCTTACCTGTAACAAAAAAGAGAGAAAATTAAGAAACTTTGCACAATTATTCAAGCCAAAAGTTTCTTAAATATTACGTATTCGTATAAAATACCTACAATTGTTTAGAAGAAAAAAGAAACCCTGAATAATTCATCAGCCCAAAATTATGAAAAACACCTGAAGCATAAATTTTGGAATTCGCAACAATTACAATAGAAATATACTGAAATGAAATAAAAATGACTCTCCTGTTCTTTTCTAAATTTGCTTTTACTTTAAAGAAAAGAAAGTAACGACGCTGCATAATTTCTTAGCTTGCATACAAAAACATCAGCAGAAGGAACGTAACTAGCAGCATTCGTCTGTGCGGTTATGCTTATGCATAATTATTCTTATCAGCATGATAATCTGTCTCTCGAGGTTGACCTCCATAATCTAGCAGGACTTTATTTTATACAATTGCACGTAAACATGCAATTTAACTGCCTTTACTGCAGTTGGGTGCACACGTGTTCTTTTACATATGGGACCTCGTTTCATTTCCAATTCCGTAGCCTTCCGCGTGGTTTTATCTTTCACCCCGGACACGAAACAGAAGGACAGAAGGAATTAGGGTTCGTACCTCAATGGTATGAATAAAAACAGTAAAGTTTGCGAAAATTCGTCACTTTTCGTATTTTTTCGCCTGCTGATGTTGAAATTTGGAATTTGAAAATCGAGTGACAATAATTTACAATATTTCGGCATTTCTTCTTTCGCAAAATCTCACAATTTGTCACTTAAACTCAGGAAATTGCTGCAAAATTGTACGATATAACGACAATAACAATAATAATATTAATATTGTAATAATAATAGTAATATTATTATTAATAATCTAAGAATAATAATATTACTAATAATGAAAATAATTTACTGTTTCCCAATTTATACTTTTATTTCCTATTGTTAGAAAGTCCCATGCTTTTTTTGCCCCAAAATGAATCACAAGGAATCAATAAGAATCGATTGGATTTCTATTAGATTTCTTATCGATTCGATCCTCATTTCCATTCTCCACGTGTAAGCATTGGTAGTAAATAAAGTTGGCGCCTAATTAATAATTTACAAGAGTTCTCTGTATGTGGATTAAGTAAACAAGATTTTTCTCCCGTTCGGTAGCAGTCTCTTTTAATACTCCTACGAACATTCGAGAAAAATATTATTATCCGGAATCTTGTAAACAGGTTATTCCAGATACCAAACTAAACGCGAGATTTTTAGGTCAAGGTAACGCGTTTCAACGTAATTACAATTTCGACTATGAAATGTCCACTTTTGGTGATTTATGCTTTATTTTACATCTTTGCGCTTATATCCACTGGAAACATTAACATTCCAAGATTTTAATGGATACGTTATTTATCGTTTCTCTTCGAATGGGTGCAGCGGGGCTACAAAAAAAAGACAAGCCACTGCAACAACGCGAAGGATCTCCACTTTTATCCTTCCACTTTCTGTGAAAGTCACCAATTTCTGAACTAGAAACTTCGTTACTCGGCTCTATGGCAAATTAACAGTTATTCGGTTTTTCTCGAAATCCCACTTCGAGTATTCATCACTTGGGTAGAAGAAAATTTCAAAGAGTGACTGGTTAATATTTCTAGTTTTTTATGAGATAAAATTTTCTCAAATTCAAATAGAGTTGGAATTACGACTCGAAAAAAAACTCCCCGTAAGTTACAAAGTTTTAAAGGGTAACCGATTACTTCCAGTTTATTAGATTACATCATTAATTCAAATTCCACTTGAAAGTTCGTAACTTTGCAAGCGAAAATGAGGAAGATGCCTATAAAAGCTTGTTTCGAAAGCCCCGAACTTCTACGTCAATACCCAAACGATGGATTTAGCAAATAAGAACAGTAGAAAAAAATGTCAGCTTTATAATTACGTATATTTTGTAACTGATTATTTTCGGTTTGTTACAAAAATGTGATTTATTTAAATTTCACTTAAAAAATCGTATCTTTGGAAGCCAAAATGGGAAAGACTCTAACGAAAGCTTTTTCGGTCGCTCAGGATTTTCAAATAACAGCAACAGGAAGAATTGTTTGCTTTGTAATTACGTATACTTTGCAACTAATTATTTCCAGTTTATTAACAAAATTTAACACTTCCTTATTTATTTATTTATTTATTTATTTATTTATTTATTTATTTATCTGTATATGTATGTATCAGTTATTAATTTATCTAATTAATTATGTATTTATTTAATTTATTATGTAATAATGTCAATTGTAATTATTTAAATATTTCATAATTCATTAACTGATAACACGAATTAATACAACCGTAAGCTACAAAAATTTAATTTATTTAAATTTCACTTAAAAAATCGTACCTTTGGGAACCAAAATGGGAAAGATTCTTGCGAAAGCTTGTTCGGAAGCTGGGGATTTCCATTTAAGTACCAGAAGAATGTATTTTTAAATAACAGCAGTGGGAAGAAATATCCGCTCTGCAATTACGTATGCAGTCTATAATCGCAAGTTTGCTTGTAACAACTGTACGAATCCAATTGGATTGCATTATCGGCTTGAACTCGACGGATTGTTTTATTTCCACGAATGATATAAAAGTTTTATGATGTAACTGAACGACAATGTATACTGTTATCGGAGGAGAAAAAAATTTAATGCGAATCGAGGACATTGTCCTCGCTGCGAGGAACGCAAGAGATAAAGGAACTGACGGGACGTTTCAGCTCAGCGCGGCTCGGCTCGGCTCTGCTCGGCGGTGAGATCGTTTTCTCAGGTTCGGTAATCGCATTCCATTTCCATGCGATTCCTCCAAAGAGTACTTACTTACTTACTTACTCTACAAATCGACGTTGGGCAATTTCCAGCCAAGCGCCGTGGTAAAACTTACAATCGTTGGTCACGCGATTTTGCATTCGCTATATTCATATTTTTTCCCTTCCATGTACCGGGTAATGTACGTACAGATTATTCTTTTTTTTTTTAGTTATGTACTTATATAAGTATGGAGTAGGTCGATTCTATAATACATGTCCGTGGCTAAGATACTGTTCGTACACGAGGTACATAACGGTGTAGTAGGTGTGTGTGTATGTGTAAGCGTCTATGTGCATATGTCTGCAGTCTATTCTGAACTAGGATACATTCTATCTTTGCTATTTCGAACCCCAGAGAACAGTTTGCTTTGTCTATCCTTAGTATATCTTGATATATTATATAAAATGTAACGTTAGAGTGGAAAGTTATGGAAAAGTTCAAGTGTTTATGAAAAAAGGGTTATGGAAAATTAAGGGGTTTCGGAAATTGGGAAATTATGGGTTTCTAAGGAAATTAGGGACCCATGCAGGGAAAGGGTGTATTCGCAGGATCCATAGTATATCTGGATATTACATAAAATGTGACGTTAGAGTGAAAAGTCATCATAAATATTTATTTGTTTGTGGAAAAAGAGAATTATCGAAAATTTAGGGTTTTCGGAAACTCCGAAATTTGGACTAAGGGTTATTATAGAAAATAGGGATTCGTACAAAGAAAAGGGCTAATTTTATTTTTAGCATTTCTGAATATATATTTTAAAAATGTAACATTGAAGTGGAAAGTCATCGAAAAATTCATTTGTTTATGAAAAGAGGGAATTATGGAAAATTAAGGGTTTCCGGAAGTTGGGAAATTCGGAAAATTGAAAACTAAGGATTTTTAAAACAAAAATTAGAGATCCGTTAGAGAGAAGGGCTAATTCAATTTTTAGTATATGTGAATATGAATTACCATATGTAAAATGTAACGTTGGAATGAAAAGTCAACGAAAATTTTTTTATTTTTCTATAGAAAAAGCGGCAATTACTTGAAAGTGATTTTGGGACGATTTCTGTAATTATTGTGGTCCATCCTCTCTAAAGTAGATGGACGTTCTATAAAAAGAACTATTACTTTCTTGTTGCCTATAGAAAAATGTATAAAAATGTACCATTTCTGCTTTCCAACCACTTTTTTGTCACGAAATGTCAATAGATAAAAAGTATAATCGCATAAAAGCTCGGGATTGCGAGACAGACGTGTAGTGGATTTCAACATCAACAATAAAAAAAAAACACTCGAAAGTTCAAGTGGCGTGATTTTGAGTATAACAAAGAGAGTTTGTGTTTGATGTAGAGAAGAACAGAAAGAACCATTGCTTGACCCAATTTTTTTTTTGTACCTAACGATGTATCCCTAAGGCTTATTGAAAGCGAATTAAAATTCATCGAGTTCGGTCCCTAGCGGTCCAATTATTATTTCTCAGGCTTCCGAATTCACCAAAAAAAAAAATCTTTTGCGCAATAACAAAATGGAGATCGTTGCACGTTCCCCTATTTCTGCTCTCGAACTCGATCTATTAAAATTTATCAACCTCTTTCTGTCGAATTACAGCCAGTAGCAGAAAAGTCGAGAAAAAAAATCGATCAAAAAAAAAATTCGGAGCTCATCGAATTTTTTGAAACGAAATTTCAAGCTTCGCGACCTGAAAAAACAAATATGGCACAGATAGCGATCGTTCTTCATACAATTATTATCGGTACGTGCTAAGATTCTCGCGTATCGGATATCGCCTCTCAGGGTCCATATGAAAGTTTCATTCCCTTGGATAAAGCACTTCTCGTTGACATAAATACCCACTCTTCCGTACGTATACATATAACGCGAGCAATAAAATGTTATCCCGCGATAGACGGAAAAGTGGGTTATAGTTTCAGATGCAGTAACATCGAAAAAGTCGTCGATGAAGCTTCAATCGCAAAAAACGTTCGATGCAACGCCAGAATGTACGCGAGGAGAGCGCAGACGGATGACGTCGTTGAACCGGAAACACAAAGATAAAGTGCAACCCATGGAGTTCATATAGGACTCCATGGACGTGGACAATGGACAGCTATAGCTGCGAGTGTTCTACGAACCAACCACTCGTTCTCCAATCCCGCAACCCCTTCGGTTGTACCACATGTAGGAGTGTGAATATGTAAAACTTACAAATATATCACCGAGTGGAGATAATGGCATTCGCTATAAATTCTTCTTATCTTCATTTTCGAGTAAATCTTCCGCATATATATTCATTTTCAAGCCAACTTTCTGCATATATGGAAAATGAGTAGAAAGATCGTCCCAAAGCGACGTATTAACGTAACCTTCGTCGGGATAGAACGATTTTGATGGATGAAAGAGCCTCAAACGGAATAGGCCCTCGCTGCCCCCACGCTTTTTACGTCTTATTCGGGGTCACGAAGTAACTTAAGTGATTAAGATTTATGCCCAAGAAATTCGAATTTTCGAATCAGCTTTTGGGCACTTTCGGGAGAGTCTTGTCCGATGTATTTTTTCGCGAGGAAACCATTTTCATTGTCAAAATTTCAAAATTCAAACGGGAGGTACGATTTTTCCTCAAAAAACCTAGTTTTCACTGACTTCCGCTAGGATTCCATCGAATTTGATCTTTGAGATCGATTCTACGCGCAAAATTACCTTTAGAAAGGACTTGTCCAACCCCAGTTTTGAAAATTTAATTTTTACTCGTTTTTGGAGGTATGCCCAAAAAAATCGATTTTTGGGAATTATCGGGAGACCCTTATTCGATATATTTTTTCGCGAGGAATCCATTTTCGTTGTCAAAATTACAGAATTCCAACGGGAAGTACGATTTTTCCTCAAAAAACCTGGTTTTTACGACCATCCGCTAGAATTTCATGAAAATGGACTTTTGGAATCGATTCTACGCGTCAAATTACCCCTAGAAATGGTCTCCCCCGACTTCATTTTGGAAGCTTTAATGTGTACCTAAATCCAGAATTTCGATTTCCGTAGGTCGCAATTTGAATAGAAAGAAAATCGAAATTGACCTTTCGATCCACAATCTATGTACAAAATGTCGTTTTCTCTATTAAAAAATCGTTTTCGGTATTATCTGCTGGATATCGAGGTAAGGGAACTTCCAAGTCCTACATTGACCACGCAGTCTGTGACAGAAGAAAATTGTTTGTAGCGAAGGAGAAAATAGAAAAGAGAGACATTTCGTGTCCTCAAACTTTCCCGCACTTCCAACAATGATTACAAATCACAAAAGATGCACGTGTGCGCCGTACAAAATGCATTCCTTAATCGTGCAAGCGATGAAACATTCGGCGCGTGACTGGCAAACGAGAGACTTCGTTTAATAATACACTTACCTCATTATCGCTATAAGAAACGTATACGTATTATACCGGGGAAAAAAGATTCTCCAATAGGAGCTAAATCACCGTTATGTTTTCTCTTAGATTTATTACTCACCACTCCGGATCTTTTGCATATACGAAATGTTCGACGTTAAGTATCGGGTCTGCGATCTTCCAATTAGAAAGGAACGTCAAACAATTTTCTTTCTTGTGCAATCAGGTAATTTTTCAAGTGCGAATTAAAAAAATTCGTGACTTGGTGAAAAAAAGTCGTAGATGCTTCCACGAAGGTTTATTTCAAAGAATGGAATCTCTACTGTAGCGACAATATTTTTTGGAATATTCAAAAAATATTCTCTATAAATGACAAATTTTTACAGTAAATGATCCTTTCCAAAAAAAAAAAATATTTTTTTTCGGATTTGCTAAAAAAAATATGAACAAAAATTTTGTAATTTAGAAAAAATTTCTCCGGAAGCTAATTTTCCACTTTAACTCCATGAATTTTGAAATATCCAAAAAACATTTCCTCGAAAGTACCAATTTCTCGGGCGTAAACAATTATTTCGAAATTGTATAATTACCGAAAAAAAAAATAAATAAATTCCAATGATTTTTCTAAAATCACTTAAAGAATCTTCGCATATTTCAAAGGATGCCTGAATAGTTATTAACTTTTCATTTAAAAAATGCATTTTAAACCGCTAGAACCGTATAATATGTGGAAGCCGCTAAGAACGCGAGCAATTTTCCTACCGGCTTCCGATACGGAATGGAAACCGCTGCCACGTTTCTACGTGACATTAATCAATGTAAAAATGATTTTTATGAAACCGCATCAGTTAATATTATAACCAAGGTCAATTCGTCACTTAGTGGGAAAGAAAAAGTTGCCGTCCATGCAAGTTTCATCCATCCAGTCTATATCTACCCGCTATCACTTTGCTTATACTCCTTCTAGAAATATGAGAAGTGTCTTATATCACGCGTTAATCACTTTTTTTTGTAGATGTATAGAGTTCAGGGCGTTGCCTTTTAATAACATTCAAATCGAAATTAATTTCATTGCCTGTGTGTATTCGTGCGCGTGTAATGGAAAGTTAAGATTTTGCAGCTGCCTATTTAACGTATATGTTATTTATTATATAACGCTTAGACGAACCATACGGGAGAAGAAGAAAGCAGACTAAAGTCAATTTTACCACGTCACAGCGACTCCTGCTGTATAAAAAACATTTTTTATCTCGACGCGGAACTTCGTACTTGCCATAGCGTTGTATAATTTTCCGCCGTCTTCTAAAAATTGTAATAATAAAATTCACTATCTTACGATTATTCCCTTTTTGCGTGAGGGTTGAGCGTAAATTTTACGGTCGGTCATAAAAACCATAGATTTTAAAACACGAATGCAGATTCAACACTCTTACAGTATTATTTTTACTGCAAACTTTGTTTAGATAAAAGCTATCTTACTGTTTTTATCACTATTTTTTTATACCCCTCACGCAGTATTTTTTCATACAAAAGAAAGGAAAAAGTGCCCAAAAGTTGGTTCCAAAATTCGAATTTTCGGGGCATACCTTGGCCTTTCCCCAAAAATAGGGTAAAAATTAAAGTTTCAAAAATAGCGTTGGACAACTCATTTCTAGGAGTAATTTGATGCGTAGAATCGATTCCAAAGGTCCATTTTCATGAAATCGCAGCAAATTTTCGTAAAAACGATGTTTTTTGAGGAAAAATTGTATTTCCCGCTGGAATTCTGGAATTTTGACAATGAAAATGGATTCCTCGCGAAAAAATACATCGCAAAAGAGTCTCTCGAAAGTCCCCAAAAGGGAAAGTTGATTCTAAAAATCGAATTTTTTCGCCATAGCTTCAATTTCAATTCAATAAATTCCAAATTACAATCAGACAAATTTTTACATGATCACCTGTAAGACGCAAAAAGCGCGCGTGTCGTCGCTAGGTAAAATTAAAAATTAACTTTCCACGAAAATCTATTATTTTGCTGGTTAACTTTATCACTTTGAGTCACGGGAGCATGTTCGTTATCTTTCCTCGCAACTCTCATTATTTCCACAATTACCTCTTTCTCCGTGTGCACTCTAATTGTAAGAGAAAAAAAGAATCGTGAAAACAATAAAAATTGTAGCCTATATCTAATCATTATCTGCGACTCTATAGTTACGCGTTAGCGTTTATTATTTTATGAACTGTCTTCCAAAAAAAAAATTGTTCCATTTTCGAAACTGCGTTTCATCTTTTAACGCTTCGCCGGCCGCTGTCACGTACGCGTGACTTTCTCAGCCAACCGTTCACGCCGCGCCGATTACTTATACGTGTAATGGTATATACCATTGCGACCCACACGGCCTGAATGGGGAGTCATGTAAATTTGACGCGGGCGTCAAAGTGTTAATGTCCTCGTATGCAACAGTGAAATGAAACACGAAACCCTTCGGTCGTAATTGAAACCCCCAACTGATGCCATTTCTTCCGAAAAACTCAATTCGCTAATAATGAATTTGAAACAACTCGTTTCGATGAAACGACGACGCTCATTCAATGCATTGTCAACACCGGTGACCCTTAATATTAATTCCTTTATATTCTTCCCTCTAATACTCATTTTCCATTCTTCCCTTGTAACAATGCAACCGCATGCACGGTGTGTAATCCCTATACGGGTGCGACACAAAGAATGTTTGAAATAGAGACAGACTGCAAAGGGAAGGAGAGAAGGATGTGGTTCAGGATAATGTGAGAATCGTGCTGGAGGATTTTTATTCCCAATATATGCATAACCTTAGCCTAGTTTACCTAGACGAGGAATAAACGCCGGAGCTGTGTTCGCGTATGGGCTGTCAAGTATCGTAAGGATTTAAGTGCATTTTTATATATATATATGTTTGCAGGAGGAAATGATGTCCTTCTAATTCGCAGGCACTGGCACAACAAACATTCTCCGCAAAAGGATCTCACTAAATGCGTGTATGCACATACTCAAGTGCCCCGACATTCATCTGCATGTATACGCTCGGACGTGTATGCGGTTTAACCAAGTGGAGATTGCTTACATCGCATCGCCGGGTAATTGACAATGGCTATGTCTAATGAATTTATGTAACGTCCCACCAATCTATTTGATCTTAACACTCGGATTTCACGTGTTTACCAAATGTCCATTCGCGTTGCTTCAAATTCTATCGTCGCCGAGCCGTTTCTATTGATGGACGCTTTCGGCGGCCTGGTAAACTGGTAAATAGTCACTTAAAGACCATGAATCAAACCTTCGGCGAAATAACGACCCACTGGCAAATTCCCTTTCCATCGCTGACGAGATCGAGGAAAATGGAGAATTATCGAAACTCGATTTTTTCGATTCCAAAATTCCACGAGTGGAAAATGGAAATAAGATGTGTCCATAATCGCAGACGTCTCGTTTCAAAGGTTTCAGACTCTAGTTCTTCGTCTGTGAATTTCAGGGTCTAGAGAAATCCCCGGTTAAGGTTACGCGTTTACAAGGAAACCGAGGATTTTTCTTTTCTGCAGAAGTGAGCGATTTCTGAGTTCTAATTCGCCTTTTTAATTTTTTTCGTAACCTTCCAAATGGAAATTTGCTAAAACAACTGCTATGAAAAATAATAAATATGCGCTCGTGATGTAATATAACGAAATTAAATTTTAAAAAATAGAAGGTAATCACGAAAAAACTAATAATTAATGATACTTTTATAGCAAACGTTTAAGTTTGTAACTTTATATATTATTTTTGTATAGAAATTTCCATAAAATTTGTATCTATAATTTTTTTACTTATTTTTACATTCGTATTATATCGACTGTAAATTTCAAATTCTTCAAAAATCACATATATTCCAGAAATTATAAATTTTAAAAAACAGAACAGATTTTTCTTCGTTTTCGTCATCACATGAAGAAAAAATTAGTCCCCATGAAAAAGCGAAATATTCCCAGTGAAAATTGCAATTACAATTGTTACAAATTCGCTTGAAATATTATTTAAAAAATTCCATTAATCCCATTAATAAAAACTTCCCAATTAATCGCTCTGTATTTTGCTTAATAAAATTTGCTCATTAAAATCAGCTCTTTCTATTTTCCACTCGAAACACGTTCCCCACATTTTGCACTTTTACAAACCTCAGGAATAACTATAAACCGAATAACTAAATACTATAATTTCCGCAACTTTCCTCGCCATCGAAATAGTTTCCCTCGACTCTCCGCTACGATTGGATTTATTTCTCTCACCTTGATTTCCCGCAAACGCAGGCATGTAATTCTATACGACTCCGGATCGGCATAAAAGTGCTCGGCAATAACTATCTCGGAATTTTCTCGACTGCATCTTATATAAACGTAACGATATACATAGTATTTGCTTGCCCCCAAGTATACATGCATCCGAATGCTCGCGTTCCTCGAGCAGAGAAGAAATTTATTAGAGAGTTAATGCTATGATTATCGTGGCTTTAATTATAAAGAGAAATCTGCGCGGATCGGCAATATCGCAGAACAATGGGTGGAGAATGATACCGACTGATAATGATGATTATCGATGTCTGCCGGTGCCACGGGAGAACCTCGCGAGTACCAGTGTGTGTGTGTCCCGATACAGAGATGCGTCGATTTATAAAGGTATGATTAGCAAGTCAACTCGGCACTTTTCCTTGCTTCTTTTCGTTTGCATCTTGTTTTCCTCTTGTTTTCAATTATTACCACAACCGCCCACGCCCGAGACTTTGCAACGCAGTCCCTGTATATACAAAGTGGGTCGTTGCACTCGACAAATTAAAAACACGAGGGAATGTTTTCGGTAAGACGTCGACCTCCATGAAAAATTTATAAGTATTCCTGCATGTAATTAATTACGAGTCGATATCAATTGTTATCGGATCGAAATCGAGGATGAACGTTTTGGCTTCGCGTGGTTCGATGACAAGACGCTTCTGTTGTTATCGCTGCGCATTCGATGACGGAAGAGATTTCCAAAATTTGCAATGGGACAGTTCGTGATTCGAAAAAAGAAGAGATTCGGGTGATGGTCAATTTTGCAGCGAAGTGGACAATTTTTTTTCTGCAATCTACGAGTAAAATTTGCTCGAGAGGGTGGAAAAGTAGTTCCTGCATAGAAAAATATTGAATAATATGACAAATAATTGAAATGCAAATGCCCGGTATCGTTGCGCCTTCGATGGCAGGCGAAATTCCAAAATTTGAAATAAAAGAATTCCGGATTTAAAAAAGGGAAATCGGGGTAATGGTCGATTTTGCAGTGAAGTGGACAATTTTTTTCTGCAATCTACAAGTAAAATTTGTTCGAGAGGGTGGAAAAGTAGTTCCTGCACGGGAAAATATTGAATATGACAAATAATTGGAAAGCAAATGCATGTTTCCCGTGTTTACGTAATTCGAGATTGAAACATCATCGTTTGGTCAAAATCGGCAGAGCCGACGGGGACAAATTCGATCCGAACTAAGGTTATCGTATTTATAAACAGAAATATTTAGAAGAATTGTATACCGTAAACAATGTTGCGTCGTCCGAACGTAAACATCATTCGAATGTTATTTCCGTTGACGTTTCCTTCTCGAATCGCGTCCAGATTTAAACGATTTCTGTGTAACGGAAGCTTCAAGTATTACTTTGCGTGATAAATTCAAGTATTGAATATCCTATCGATTTTTAAAACGTTATCGGTACATTTATTATTGTTATTATTATTGTTATTATTATTATTACTATTATTATTATTAAATATCGATACGATCCAATTCCCCCTCTCTCGTTTCTGTAATAACAAAAAATGTTGGAAAACAACGCGATATTATCATTATCAATATCGTCACCGTAGTCGTTATTATTATCCTTGTTTTTCTCCGCCTTCGTTTTGATTATTATTATTATTTTTGATTATTAATATTATTATTGTTGCTGTTAACGTTTCAGTATTTGGCTACTGATGTATCGGTTTCCTGAATTTACGCCTTAAGCGAAATTCCTACAAAATTATTTTTTCAATTTTATTCTTAATGGCACTCTGTATTAATTTTTCAAATAAATTATTCTTTTGCTGCATATTCAATTCGAAGGCGCTTAAACATAAACAATTTTTTTTTAACAGACTCTGAATCAACAAGGAAGGCTATTATTATTTTATTTATTAATTTATTTATTTTTAAAAATGCCTTTTAGCAAATACCTAAGGTAGCGAAAACAAAGATAAAATATCAGTATCATAAAAAAAATAGTAATTTAATTTCCATAATTTCTAATTTAAGATTAGAAATTATAGAAATAGATTTTATATTCGGTGAAAGTTGCCATCTTCCATTAAAAGACATAATTTTGTAATCACCTGATCCCGAACGTATCCAATTTTTTCAAAAATGAATTAATTTCTAAATTAATTGGAATGATTAATATGAAATACAATTATTCGTTGCCTTGAATTTTTCAGAGCGTTGAAAAACACAATTTTTTACTGCTCGAGCAATATTATTTTATAAACTCGTGAAAGTAAAGATAAAGCATAAATTATTTTGATACCGTCATCAAAGTCTCGCTCTTATCACAATTTCACTCTTGTTCAAACAATGTTTCAGCTTCGTGTAATTTACTTAAGATAGGAACTACTGTAACCCACTATTCTTTTATCTACACGTAACGAAATGCAAATGTATGGTCGTTTCTAGAATTTCTCTTATTCGAAACGCAGTTTGTAAAGCGACGGAGGAACGAAATTTCTTCGGTGAAAGAGAATTAATGTCTGAAATAAAAAAATAATCCTTTTGACAGCGTAGTAAAGGGACGAAGAACGAGATATGTACTACGTAGCTGGAAAAATCGGAGACGGCAAGCGTCTCGCGGGCAATAGATGGGATCCACCTAATGTAAACTCAATTAACGAAAATGTTGATATCCTTGAAATACAAGTGGAGTGTGAATTTAATTAGGAAAGTAAGACGCGCGATGCAAAAAGTTGATGAAAACAATTCGATTTTCGACATCCAGTCGGAGAGGAGTCGGGCGTTGAATGTGTCCACAAGTGAAATGTAATGAAACTTCAATCCTCTTTCTCTACTTCATTTGAAAACTTTTTTGGTAAAGCTTCGCATTACGGAGAAGTCAACGAACGGTACATACCATACTTCCATTAAAACGTCCGTCCGAAAAAGATACACGTTATACGTCGTTTCTGTGCGATAGTAGTAATCTCGACTTTTGTGAAAATGAAACTTCTGCTTTTCTCCTTTAATTTTTTTTTTGCCATGGTCCCTTTGAACTTTGAAAATTGACGAGACTTTTCGATGAAACGAATCACAAAGGAAGGAAAATACCTGGAAAGATATATATAAAAAACCAGGGAAGGAGGAACGGAGAAGGATATATTTGTTATGTTCTTCAGTTGACGATAGTTTGGACGGTGAAAAAAAAAAATTTTTTCTGGCAAAAAAATTCAGTCGCGATCCTTTTAGACGTATTTACAAAAAAAATAGGACATTGAAAAAAGAGACGAATCCAGAAAATTCTTCAATCCCGTTGTCTTAAAGTTGCGAGTATCCCGAAAACTTTCTAACCCAGATTCGAAAGCCAAGTTTATTTATTAACTGCAGTTGACGTTTGTAACATTTTCTATTTGTCTCAGTTGGGATTTTTACTAACTTTTGTAAGAAAAAAGAAAATGTACCAATAATAAATATAGAAATTATTCAATTCCTACTTGATTCAAGAATAACAATATAATTTTTTTACTATAATTTTAATTGTCTTTAAAATTACTATAAATATATGACACATTCTAACACATATTTTTATAGCGAATTTCGATAATTTTCCACGTTTCCAATTTTTTTCTGAATTTTCTAGGTACGCGCATTTCAAATGCACATGGAACAGATGGATTTTGCAGGACTCTCGCACGCTTCCTTCAAGGTTCGAGAGATATTCAAGAAAGTCTAGCCAAGTTACATTTCAAGATCCAAGTAAATGCTGGAAAGATTTTGAAAGAGACTAAAGAACGCCCACGCGTGTAGACACCGATATTTTTCTTTTTAGAAGAAACGTATATTCTCTATCTGTATGGTACTTAGGTGTGGTACAATATAAACACGTGTACTTATGCGAAACAAGTTACGTATGTATATGTGCTGTTTAAAAATAAGTACATTTATACACAAGTAACTAACATAGGCATAAACCGTGTCATTTTATATAGGGATACGCGAGCTGTAAAGGTAGAGGAAGACCACAACTACAGGACTGAGTGGATTCTTCCAGACAATCATGTAACTTCCTCCAAAGACTTCACGAAGCAATACCCTCGAATACAATAGGAAAATGGCGATTGCGAGGACTGCTAATGCATACGCGATGTACGAATCAAATTAACGACATCTGTATTCTGCTCTTTCTACATATATGCAATATATAGGGTGTGCGGTGTAAGGTGTCAAAGCCCTGAGATGGTGGTAGGCAGGAGGTGAAAAATTGAGAATAAAAGTTATTCACCATTTTTCGAAATTGGCGATAATTACCTGGTTATTAATTAAAACGTTCCGACCAATCAGAACGCCGAAGAGGCTCGGTGGGTGTTAACAAAATTTTCAGGTTTTGATTTTCGCCAGTTTACTTCTTTAGCATTATTACTACTTTGTTGTCGAACAAAAATATATCGTAATCACAGTAATGTGGTAGTGGTAGTAATAGAGGCAATAACAAAAATAAGATTTTCACTGTTTTTGGTGTTACTTCTTTTGTTATTATTACTACTACTACTACTTTGTCCGACGGCACACCGACGAGTAGGGCCCAGTCAAAAATATTGTTAACGCCCATTGAGCTTTTTCGACGTTTTGATTGGCTTTTAATTATTAACTCGGTAATTATTCCGAATTTCGAAAAATGGTACACCGCACACCCTGTATATACGTAGATACGTTCGTACAATACATATAAACTTTATACTGACAGTTGGGACGTCGACGGGCACGAGAGTGGTCTAGAAGAATGCAAAGTTGCGAGAGCACGTCCTTCTGATCCCCAGGCAGTGGGATAAATAAACAAATGTGTGTAAACGTCTATTATGTTGTTTATCAGATTCAAGCGAGTAACGTTTTTGCGACAAAAGCAACGAGCTTCCCCGTGAGAAGTGGGTTCCTCGGATATTTAACCTGCACCCAGACCCGGCACGGTGACTTTTACTGTGCGAAATTCCCCTGAATTGGTAAAACGTACGAGGGTGTGTTACGTCACTTATCAAAATAATCTTACTTTTTTATTATTATTATTATTATTATTATTATTATTATTATTATTATTATTATTATTAGTACTAGTACTAGTACTGATACTACATTTATGTAGTTATTATTAATCTCATCAAATTATACGAGCGCATAAATTGCATAATTTTTAAAAGTCGAAGGTAACGAATAAATATGTTAAAATATCAACTTTTGTCCATTAACTTCAACTTTTCGAAATTATGCGATTATGCACTTGCAATTCTGGGATCTCTAGCGATAGTTTTAATTTTTTAAAATAATAGTCAAAGTCATAAGAATTACTGCAAGAAACAAGAAATATACGCTCGTGATGTCGAACCATGAAATTTACTAAAAAAAAATACTTTTCATTCCGAGAAAATTAAAAATTAATTCTAATTCGATGGTACAAGTTTGAGCCAAATTTTGGAATATTCGGAATTTTTCGTACCTTCTATTATCTTTGTAGGTATATAATTTCGCTATTTTACGTCATGAGCGCATTTTCTTTAAATTCATAAATTGTTGTTCACAACACACGTAGAATTCAACTACCCGACGATCTAATTTGTGTAAAATTCGGAACAAAGCGTGAGTGTGAAAAAAAAATGACACACATCAGACGGTCTTCAATAGCTTTTGAGAACAAGAGTGCGCTTCCGATTTCATCAGCATGTTAAAGAGAAGAGAAGAGACAATACGAGAACAAGGAATAAGAGCCTTTATTTCCGGTCAAAGATCATTGTCCTTCTTTTCTTTCAAACAATTATTCTTAGTCCTCCTTTCGGATGGGAAACAACCGCAAAGTTAAATTATTAGTATTTGCAGCGAGGAACAAAACGGGTTTTTGTTTAACTTTCCTGCTGCTTTATGCAACAAGATGACGATCAAATTCGTCAGCCGCGCCTCAACCACCCATCCGGATTGGTTGCAACAGCAATTCACGGAATCCGTGCAATTGATTCAAAAAGGATTTCCTTTTTTCGTACACTCAAACAAATATATAATAATTATAATTATGCCCAATCATATTTTTATAACGATTCTACCTACATTTAATTTTATTTCAATTACCCCCACGATTAAAATAATCGGAAATTAAATAATTCGTGGCTTAATTTTTTTCGCTCCAGTTCAATTTCGAGACCAAACTCTCCAAAACCGAATTTCGAGCACTCCGGGAACGGTTCAACGACAAAAATCGGTTGCAATTTTTCAGTCGACGCGTAAACAAATTTTTCCTAAACACAACAAAACCAGTTTCCTAATTTCCATCGAACGAACGGCCGAGCAATTCCGATCAGGTTTTTTTCCACTGCTCGTATCATTGCTCGAGTATGTAATCAAGTCTTTGGAAATCTTCAGGGACAAACACGCTGCTTTCACTGACGGAGTAATCGAAATTCTCATACGACTCTACCCAATTCGACTTATCGCTCGGCCTTATATCTCTCTGTTTTGAAAGTTTGTTAAATTTCATACGCGACACAAAGAGAGGCATGTAGAAAAAAAAAAGAAAAAGAAGAATGGATAAGCCCATTATACATCACAAAAGATTTTCTGTGAAAATCTCTAGCAGCGGTATAATACGTGCACACAGCTTTAAGACAAAAGATGATTGCAAACGTAATCACGACCTCGCCTACTCATTTACCATTAAACTACGAGTACAACCGTTGCACAACAAAACTGTTGTGTTACACAGCCAGAGACTAGACACTCTTACATTGTAACATTAATCTCATACGACAACTGAGTATCATGGTTTAAACTGGTTCCGAGCAGTTTGCATAAACTTCGAGTATGAAAATTTATACTAAAAACGATTACCGTAATTTTCTCAGACTCTTAATTCATTGGATGCGAGGGAAATTCCCTATGAGGTGAGATAATTTATGGTTTAAGAAATTACGCTATTTTTTTTATAAAATAATTTGGCTGATATTTCGACTGATCGTGAATTTTTAAAAAATAAAATCTTTTCGCATTATTAATTATGATCGTTTTTAGTGATTGTCGAAAAAGCGATTTTTTTTTATGAGTTAATAAACAAAAATAAACAAGTTGCGGATTACTGTCGATAGCGATCAGAAATGACAATAATAAAAAGAGCCGTAGGGAATGAGGGAAAAAATGAGACTTCAATTGAAAGTAAGTAGTTAATTCCATTGGAGTCTTTTTACTTCTATCTAAGGTAAAAACCACATTGGCGTTATGCGCAAAGAAATTGTTTAATAAGAAAAAAAAAGGGAAACACAGAAGAAACTTTCACATAGGATTTAGTTTCAATTCCGGTCGCATAGAGACTGTAAAGGAATGTCGTTATTCGAATCAAGGCAAAAAGTTTCATATATAAATATATATATTTCCTTTTTTTGCCTTTAGATATATATATACTACATTTTTATGTACCATAATAATAATAATAATGCATGTTTTTTTGCCCTGATTCGAATGTGTGTGTATAGAGTGTCGAAGATTTCACGCTGTTATTCGAAAGCTTAACAAATCCCACCATAAAAATGATAAAAAGATTAATTACTAAATTTTATAATTTACATCACGACTCACTTAGCAAACAAGCCCAAATGAAGACACTGTTTGTTAGGAGATGACACAGTCACGTAATCATATTCCACAGTGATAATTAAAATTAGCCAAGTAGAAATAGGCACACGCAGTCTTTGTCACCTGATGTCATACTTCACTTGCACCTGCTGAAGTAACTGTAGCTTGTATTCGAATGTCGTAATAATGCATCTTTTTACTGATTTTCTCAACATATTTCAAAACATTCGAAGTCTATTATATACACATTCTGAATATATACTGTATTTACTCGCATTCAAAAAATATCTCGAAAAATTCTCATAATTTATTCACAAAAAATAATTTGATCTAAAAAATATGTCACAGTATTTCGAGGTTGAAAAAGTTGCGAAAAATGAAAAAAAAAATTCCAATTCTGAAGATACCGATGTTTCAATTTTCCGACCGGAAACGATGAAATTCATAGAAACGCATATTTCTTCCGACGCGAAACCGTTAAAAGCGTCAGTATTTTAAATAAGAAATAAGGAAACTCGCGATGTTTTTGTGAAAAAAGACGGAAGTTGTGTAAATTATTACAGAAATCGTTGTCAGCAGCAATGGCCTGGTTTCAACGTAAAGTCTAATGTTTATTTATCAAGTTTACAGTTCATCCTTTTTCCGGCCTAGTTATCGCAGTGTACTTATGTTGCTGCCACTACTGCTACCATTACCTATGTTCGCTCGATTCCCACCTTTGGTATTAGACTTTTCATAACGAAGGTAAAATATTTAAAAACGGAACGGCCACACAAAACATACTCGTCAATTTCTCTTTCCTTTCTTTTTCAAAAAAAAAAAAAAAATCATACACAAAGACTAGGATAGAAATCATGCGAAAATTGGAATAAGTCGAAAAACCCTTGTGTCTAAATTTAAAAAATAAATGTGCCCCAATCTACATCCTATTCCTCGTAAAACAGGAATATTGTAAATTCCAAGAGTTATAAACATACCACTAATTTGTAATCTCTTAAATTTAATTACGAAAAATTATTGATCGACGTCATATGCGAGATAGAAATTCGTTTTCGTTCCTCTTCGAGTTTCCTCTAGATATCGCAACAAGTCGACTGGAAATTCGAGTAGGTTATTAGCTGAACTTCTTATCAACGCGAAATTAACGTATTTTCACCCTATTTTAGAACAAGACCTTGCCTCGTAAGAGGAAACAGGCGACTCATGCTTCCAAACCTCATATAACCTTGCTTCAGATTCTTAAGAATTCTACATATAAAATAACAACCACTGGAATTACCTCTATGTTACACCTAGAGCCTCAATTTGTCTATTCATTGTTTCTTTTTTGCGCTGCTATGCGATATAATGAAGGTTATTCTTTCTTATTAACTTATACCGCTGATGTTAATTTACACCTATTGAATCGCCATATATAGGATACAAATGAAAGCTGGCTACCCGAGTAGCATTTTCTATAAAGACAGTTGCTTCAATATAGATTTCGTTTTTTATTTATTATTCAAGAGAATGTCTCTCTAAATGGACCATAAATGTGAAACGATGATGATTGATACCATACTGGTTGATACCATTATCATTTTTTGTTTTTTTTGACACTTCGAAAATGATCAATTATACAAATTCAATATTCTTAATGATTTCCCAAATATCAAATTTTTAATAACGTCCAATTATTTCTCAATTATCTTTAGTTCTTTTTATTGCAAATATATCAATTATAATTTTTTTCAAAATAATCGTGTAATTTTCAAATTTTTACAAATTTCAAATTTCTTTCCATACATTTTAAATCACTATTTCTAAATTTGCATTTTTTAGAAAATTAATTTGTATTCGTTACTAAAAATGTGTATTTGTATTAATTTTTCTCATTATTATTTAAAATAAGTGTTCCTTTAGTTAAAAAAAAAAAACAAATTTTCTTATACAAGAGGTTTCCAATTTGTGTCACCAACAATTTACATTTTACTTGATTAATTATTTATTGACTGTAACAAAAAATTCAAAACATTATTATTATTAGTATTATTATTATTATTATTATTATTATTATTATTGAAATTTAAAAATATTTCGATCTGAAATTAAAGTAACTTCTTGTCACACTTGATGTTCTCAGAAAATTAGAAACCAATGACACAGTTGGGTACAGATTTTCTCGTTCATCCAAAACCTTTCCCCTCCTTCACTGAAAATAATCAACGTATTTTACGAAAAAAACAATTTTAAACCACAAATTTCACTGAACTTCCGGCGGGAATCTGTCCAGGCGTGTCATTAGTGACCCTCCTAATGTGCCATGGACCAGTCACGAATTTAGATCATGAAATGTCTCTTATGTTAGATATGCATGACATGAAACGAACGTCTGGTACCAATCAAAATTCGAATGAGCTCTATTTTGGTGGTCTTCCAACTCCATCGCGATGTGACTTAACTCCATCGTCGTTCGGTATTCAATAACGATTCTTCTCATTAAGGAAGGAATTAGCACGTCGGGATTTGTCCACTCGAATGGAAATTCGATGTGCTCTCTGTAGGAGCACACAGTGCCGACAAATCCTTACCAGTGCTTTAGCCCCTTAGTGTTACATACCACGACACTCCAGTAATCTCCGTGCCACCAAGTATTCCCTAATACAAGTGGGTCACACACGTGACGAACCACAAATTGGGCGTTTAGGGAAGTATGTGACGTTGACGTACGGGGAAGTCCCCTTTTGTCACTTAGGGGCTCCATAATATATCAACACGTTCAAATTCATTCTTCGTGAGATAAGGCAGTGGTCGTAACGAGTGAACAGACTCTGAACGACCCGATAATCAATTTCTTTATCATCCATCCATGACTCGAAACAACTCGGACGGATTTTCGCCCAGAAACGACTACGTCCATTTCCAAAAATCCTTTTTTGTTTTATTGATCGTAACGTCAAATTTACCCGACTCCCTGTTCATGCCGCGTGGGTCGCAATCGTATACAGTATTGCATTTATCGTAACCGGCTCGGCTTGAATGGAAAGTCCAGTGCTGGTCACCGATGACCGACCTGGCATTTAACGTGTTAACTCTCTTTGGGTGTTTCGACATAGAAAAAAAATAAGTTAGCGATCTGGTATATGAAATATTGTATCGTACATGAAAAAATTAATACTTCCACCAGAATTTCAAATATCCTGCGCTTCCTTTGTAGGAAAACCTTTCAAAATTCATCCCCAGGGAATTTTTGAATCGAAGCTCGGGTCAAAACGTCACAAATTGTCACGTGATTGAATGTGATCTTGTGTTGGTATCAAACGCGACATATTCTTTCGCGTCCCGGTGTATTTTAGATAAAAGTATGTTTACTCGCCACGACTAATCTGTTTTCAAAGTACGTGGCGGCGAGCATAATTTTTCCACACAAGAAAGTCCGTCAGTGGCGTAAAATATTCATTCGTTTAATAAGAATTTAAGTATAAAACCTCGCGACTGCCAGCGATTGATATATTCCGTTCAATTTTTCATCTGTTTATCGATAACCTCATGAATGATATTACACTTAACGTACAGAGACAGCCCTTCGACGCTTCTTTTCTTATCGAAATTGCATGTTTTCGTAAAAAACACGAATGGCCTGTCTATTAGGCGAGACGTCAATTGTTATACTCGAGCCGTTAATTTGGAAACTGGCCTAACTCCATTTGTGAGATTTCGTTGTTAACCGCAGTGACGTGTGCCACTTGAAGTTAGCTGTCGTAAAAAAAAATTTACGAAATTGAACAAAAAAAATTGCACTTGGGCCACAACGGCTCAATTGTTGTTACAATAACATTGTTATAACAATATTGAAATGAGAAAATGAATCGAGAGAAATTCGTCGCTAAATTTCATCCTACAATTGGATACACCACGCATCGGGTAAATGCACCAGCATCGTCTGGTGTGCCCCATCCTGCAGCAAAGCCGGTGTCTAATATTCTGAGAATTCACAAATTCTGGCTGCTGCAGGTATAAGAAAGCTCGTCTACGGTTCAGCTGCGTCTGCCTTTAAAGAGCTCGACTTTACAAACCGGACCTTAAATAGCATAGGTGCACACGAGAAGCAGGAGAAACAGGTACCAGCAGCAGATATTCAATGAACGAGACGACTACTTTATGGGCTAACAGCTGATTGGGTCATTTTTCAATGAGCCTATACCGGGGAGCTGGGAAGGTGAGAAAGAAGGTAAGTTGGGAACAAATGAACAAAGGTAGGTACGGAAATTCTCCTACGTACTAAATTCCACTCTTTTTCTTCGGTCACTTATTTAATGGCTGCCCAACTCGAAGTTTTAAACTCGATATTCTACGATAAGAAGACTTGCAACGAAAATAATTTTACTTACGATCGAAAAAGTGGCAAATATTAATTTCCATTTCCGGTACTTCAAGGATTTAACTAGAACTTATTGAAAACCTTCACGAAACCTTGTAAGATTTTCATATTTTTTGTGGAGATAATAATAATAATAAAAATACTGTTGATAAAAATAAATATTGTTACATTATTTATATACATTTATAAATAATGCTACTACATTATTTATAAATATAGTAACTGCGGAATAAAATGTCACCTTGATACTTTAATTTATTTTACGTATTTAAATTGTTACATTTAACTTCTGGCTGCAGAAATTGACCAAGGTGACGAATTTACAATGCGATATTATTATAATAATTGGCAATTTGCAGAATAACTTGCAATATCAATATAACAATACGTTGAACGTCGGATTGTTAAATGGTTTGCATCGAAACGTTCAATATAATGGAATAATATTTATTTGAAGCAATATAAACAAAACACAATGGTATCGGAATAAGCCACGGCAAGATTGGAAGATTTATAAAAGTAGTGACTGATAAGAAGTAGGTCATGAGATACTTTAAAAACAATTGAAGTACCAAGAAGTAATTTATTATTAATTTCAAAATGACTGATCCGCAATAATTACAATTATTTTACGAGTTCTGAATCTAAATAAAATTTAAATACGTGCAGTCGGGTGTCCACGTGCATGTAAATACTCGAAATGCAGTACAAGTGCGTAATAGGGCAGTTTCTATAAAAATTATGACACAAAAAATAAAAATTGAAATTCGAGCCACGCGTGACGATAGAAAATTCGCCATTTCCCAAGGAATTAGTTGTATAACAACCAAGATATCAAAAGATAAAAAAATAAAAAAATAAAATAACTAATAAATAATTTACGCAAAGAATTACAATGTCCTGCATTTGGTTGCAAGGAAGGTGACCCGTTTTTCGTTTAAACGCTACCAAGGAAATTCCGGGTGATTCGAAAAGCGCCGAAGCTTGGGAATCCGGCTGCTCGCTTTGGCGGAATAAATTCAGGATTTTGTGTAAAATGAAAAAAAAAAAAAAAAAAAAGCAGGAAGTCGGAAAATTTCGGGATACGTTCGCCTCTCCGTTGGGCAATAGAAAGGCACAAAGAGCTGCCGTGGATGCTACCGTTAGGAGGAATATTTCCGCAATTATAGCAGTACGCGCGTAACTCTTCAATTATTTATTACAATAGCGTCAGGGTGTTCATCCGGTATGCATCTGTATACTAACGGCAGAACGGTGTACCTCCTGTATAATGCAGCTGCGGTGACTGCTGCAACAGTACTGTTTCGCATACATCTCCTTAGTACGTACTTACTCGCAGGTACTTTAATACTGCAAGTAAACGTGTCCTGTTCTTTGTGGCTACTTCGTCGGAGCGCTCCACGCGAGTTCAACTGACCACTATCAAAGCAGTCTACCACAAGCCTTTTTTTATCAGAATAAAACACAGAGACTGCAAACCGACAACATCTGGTGGATTTCTATACCTCTTACTTCCGCGAAAGAGAAGGGACGCGAGTGAATTAAACAAATGCCCGGTTTCGCTATTAAAAACCAATCAAACGAGCGCCCGCTTCCGACGAATCTCTCTCCTACCTGATTTTCCAATGGGAGGCTGACCGAGTCTGCTGAACCATCTGAGAAACCGTCTAGCTGTGGTCGCCGCAGGTGGCCTGCATCCTTCTAACAAAACAACGCCATTGTTGTTGTTATTGTTGTTGTTGTTGATGTTATTCCCAGTGGATCTCTCCGAAGGCGTCGCGCGGCTGTACGGGGACATCCACGCGGTCGTGGTGTTTTGGATGGTGGTCCCCTTGACCGTGGTTATGGAACTCGTGATTTTCGCTGGGTGAGGCACCCAATCCTCCGAGGCGACCGGCATTGGCTTCGTCTTCTCGTCGGACGAGTCGAAGACGAATCCGCAAAATAGGAAAGTCATTCAAAATCTCTGCTTTGGATTATCGACGGCAGCGGGATCCTCGGGTTCGCTTTCATGGATCTTCGTCTATTTCCTTTTATTTTTTTTAGTATTCTATATATTCACTATATAAAGGTCCGCAACGATTCCCCAGAAACCTCGTCCTGCGAGTGTTTGTGCGTCTCCTTAAAGGATTGTCCCTCGAGTCAGCGCGTGGCCCGAAGTTACTGGTACTTCGGCGGATTCGAGGAGCGATTAGGCGTCCGCGACTTTCTCGCGAGCCGTCCAAAACTGAAAGCTATCGCGTGGTCGGCGTGACGTCACCAATAGCGTCCTTCTTATATAAGTCGGCAATGTTGAAAGTCGATAAAACTTCGTTTACGAAAGAATCGCTTTCTTTCTTTCTTTCTCTTCCTGCCGCTGCAACCACGTGCAATAATTCAGCCCCAACTTGTTGCACCCTTATGGACTTCAACGGGATCTACTCGCAGCTGTATATTCCATATACACATGCCTCTATCACTCTCCGTTTCCCTCTTTCCCACTGTTCCGATTTTTATTGATCCAATTGCAATGGAATTTTTTCTCGCGTCCTTGCAACAATGAAGCGCATCAAGATTATTCCAGTTTCTGTCTGGAATCAATTTCGTTTCAATGCCTCTCGCGCTGCAATTTCATTAATTCTCTCTTCTTTATTAAGAGATTGCGTGTGTGTATATATTTCTCTATATATGTATGTCGAAAAAGAAAAAAAAACAACAATGAACTATACAGACACACACACACACACGGATCCGTAAATCAACGTCGACTGACGACCGATAACGAAACGGTTACTGATAAACTCTACGTCCCTGATGAAGAATTCCCCGGTCGCTGCTGCTGCTTAGGTTCATTTGTACACTGCGAATTTCATTAGAGCGAGTCGTAAACGCGCTAATTAGCGAGATGATCCTCGGAATTTAGGCCTGCAGTCCGCAAAACTGCGCTTTGCATCGATATACCTACACTCCTGGTCTCGTTTTTGGTTGATTCAAGGTACTCCGTTTCTACTTGCTTGCTTAGAATAACACTTAAGGATTACGAGGCTAATTGATACAGAGAAGATCTGTACGATCGGTTTTTGGCAACGGTCTTATCGGTAAAGCGAGGAATCGCTCGAATGGGACACGGCTCCAAAGGTGAGGCGAGGCTCCTCGCTTGTTTTAACTGTTAGTCGGCACGACAGAAGCTGGAGACGAGGCAGGAGGAGTCAACGCCATGCGTTTTATGCCGTGCTCGTCTTTTCCCCTTTGGAAGATCCGCTCCTTAAGTACAATTAGACTTCTTGTGTCGCGCCAGGTACAGTTATGGTTACCTTTAAGAGCTAAACGATCGTCGAGCGAGTCTCTCTTGCGGACTCGGAAAAACACGTTGTTGCAATTTACTCGGCGATGCTCCTTGGAAACCACCGTCGGTGGTTTATTTACGAATCCTCCAGGTGGAAGAACTTAGCCCTGCTTCGACGTTTATGCGTGTGCTTTCCACGTTGGTTCTCGCTCGCACCGAACCCTCTCTTCTTTCGCGATGTCACAACGTGCAAGTTCATTCCCCTTTGGTTTCATTATCCGAACGATAACTCCCTCGCGAACGTGCAACACACTTTCCCTCGTTCCTCGGGTTCGACGGATCTCCAGCTTAGACGGGCATCAACGACGTGAACGCAAACAAAAACAACAACAACGATGACAATAGCGGTGGTAGCGACACTTGGTATCGGATCGGCAGGACGCGAACGAAGCACAGGACGTACACCACGTGTCTCGAGGCTTAACCCATGGTGGACCCAGGGGAAGATCTCGAGCGAGGTGCGAAATAAAAAAAAAAGAAGGACAGAAGAAGCAAATGGAGAGTCGAAACACACGTATTGCGCAATCGTGTGGGCTCTCTTTTTCACGGTGCAAGCATTACCCGCACGCTTGCCAGGCCGGCGATAGACTCACTGCCACTGAAACTTCACGACTGGCTCGTTCCACTCTCGTGTACACAAATACAAGTACAGCACCTTTGTATATCGACTAGACTTCACTCGTATTATGTTTGAGTGTGTATATCTATATTTCTCCCTCGCACTCGCTCGCTGGCTCGCTCTTTTCCACTCTTTCTTCTTGGTTAAGCGAGTTCGAGCCAGGAACACGCTCTACCTCTATCCCCCACCTTCGTGCGCTTCAGACCGGTCACAACAAGGCACAACAGTTCTTCAGGGAACTCAAGCGCTTACTAAAATAAAAAAAAAAAGAAGCGGACTCGGTTTGTGTGTAACCATATTGTTGGTGCAAGAGAAGAAGCGTAGGTGGTTTCTAGGTGGGCTTGGATTGGACGTACGTGTGCGAGGATGAACAACTGCGCGGTTCTGTGTGATACCGTAGGTGTACCTCCACGGACACGACGATACTTGCCAATCCATTGTTCGCGACTGTCCCCTAAACTACTTCTTATGCTATCGGGTCACGCGTCTCTGGAGCAACATCGTTCGTACCAGCTGATCGCAATACCAATGAACCGGGATGGATGGGCTCATGGATGTAACGTGCCTACTTCGTACCCGGGGACAGGTGTGGAGGAATTCGGAGACTCGGGTTTAATAAAGATGTCGGTGAATGGTGACAATTGCGAAGGTTGGGAGAGCTACAGTCAATGGAGAGGCTCCCGAGACGGGTCGAAATTCTAAATTTCGTTTAATCTCCGAGGGTACAAATAAACATTATGGATGTTGAGCATTGACCTTACCATTAAACTATTCGTTTATGGCTGGTGATTTCTGTATTTATTTAATAAAAAATTATTTAAGGGAAAGTCAAATTTATGTTACCTTGGAAATTGTCCTACTACTAATGGTTACTATTTTTTTACTATTTTAAATATTGTTCAGAAGCAACCGCAAAAAAATGACATTTGAGTTTCTGTTTTTGTTATTTTTTTAGTAATAAATTGACCAGATAGGAAATAATTGAAGGTATATAAATTATGAATCAACGATATTTTATTAAAATATTAATTGTGCCCTTTATTTTAAAAGTGGCCAATGGACAGTTTTTTTTTAATTTCCCAAAATGTTTTTTATGACAGTTAACTTTAAGTGGTACATGGTTACCACAATTAATAACAAAAAACTCACAAATGGACTTGGCCATTTTCAAAATAAATGTTCTTAAGTAAAATATTTCGTTTTTTTTTATCGAGTTATTAATTATTAAATATTTAATAATTGTAATATTAAATAATTATAAAATATTAATTAACGATAAATAAAAGCATTACTTACAAAAGCATGTAGGGGAATCCGAAAGAAGGAAATAAAATGAGTAAAATGCAAGAAAATCAAAAAACTGAATATGATAATCTAAATAATTAAAAAAACACTTTAAAGGTAACATTTTATTCGATTAAAACTACATTTATAAAAGAAACAAAACTTAAATATAGAGTTAATATTTATTATTACTACTATAATTATTTTCATAGATAATATGGAAATCTTATTAGGTTTCATGACAATTTTAAATAATTCCAATTTCAATACAAGTGTCTACATTTCTAGTCTTGATCGCGATACCAGCGACATCTGGGGTAGACATCTGTCCTTATTTCGAAGCTCTCATTTTGCGTTCGACTTTCATCCGTAAGAGTATCGACTCCTTGCCTTTAAATTTCGTATCCCGCAGTTTCGCTACTCCTGTCCGATACCGGAAATCGTTTGCATGCAAAGACACCGTATTTCGAATGAAATACCGGAGAAAATTCGACAGCAGAGATTATTTTGATCCTACGGAAAGAACATTGAGGAACGAAGAGAAAAAAAGTCTCTAATTTATTAGCAGCCGAATAGGCTCTCGTTCAAATCAAGAATTTCACTTGACATATTTACGGTAACTTGGACACGAAACGACCCACGTGAGTGTGTGTATAAATACAGAATAGTGCAATAGGAAAGCTCCTATCCTATTTGAAAATTTATAGCGAAGTACTGCGATACCTCGATTTCTCTTGACTCTTGTTGTCAATCGATTCGGTTCTATTTCGAATGACGTAACCGGAAAATGTATCATGAATCCTTTACCTATTGATTCACATCAACTTACTAGTGTTCGCTTTTATGTCCCTATTGTTGCCTTTTTTTTTCGTCGGAAAAAACTGTCAAATACTGAATGTATCAACGTCGAAATCAAGTTTTTATGACGACTATACTTTGCATCCAGAATTTAGTGTCTAGTTTCCATTCGCGAGGTAAATAAAAAAAAATCTTGACAGAAATTTATTGCGGCCCAGTATTGGTCCAAGTCAATTCCTATTTTTTCGAGGAAATTCAATGTTAACCCTTTGCACTCTGTCTTTTTCTCGCTATATATTAATTGAATGGGTCACCTCAAAAACGTTGTATGGTAGAAATTGCAAATTGTTTAAAAACCCTCGAAAATGAAAAAAATAACCTGATGGATTTTACAAAAAAATCCATCCATTTTTTTAAAAAATTGTTTAAACAAATCCATCAGGTTATTTTTTTCATTTTCGGAGGTGTTTGAACAATTTGCAATTTGTACCTTACAACGTTTTCGAGGTGACCCGTTCAATTAATTAATTCAAAACACATGTGCCCATAATTATGAAAGTGGTCTAAGTCAAGATTTGAAAAAGATGAGATTTTCAGTCATCTCACGTCATTTTATCTTGCAAGACATTTTTTTTCCTCATTAATCAAAACCAATAAAAATCCAACTTTCAATGTTGCAGAATGTAGAAACATTTTTTATTTTTTTTTTAAATATATCCTTTGAATTTATCAACACAAAAAAACATGGCTTAGACCACTTTCATAATTATGGGCACATATATTAATTAATTAAAGCTTTCAACAACTCGAATTTTTTTGTTGCTGTATCTGACTATGTAATCTCTGACGTATTTGAAGGTAAAATTTGAATATAAAATTTAAAAGGCAAGATATTTTCAACGTTATTTTATTATTATTATTATAATGTGAATATTTTGTATATGAACATTTTAATTATAAATTAATTTTAATTATAAATCATAATTTAATTTTGATTGTAAATAATTTATAAACGTCCAAACTTTGGCAATGTTTGTGAGGAGTGGTTCGAGTGCAAAGGGTTATTTTTTGAGTATCAAGAAATCATAAAGTTATTGTGAAACAAATCCATTGTTGGAATTTTCTGGAGTGTAAATAATTCGACTTTCCACTCGACGGCGTTAAACTTCAACTTTTAAGGTATAAAGATCCCAGAGATTAAAACGGAACGGGGACTGTTTAATTGCAAGAAGCACATACGTAAAGACGAACTGTCCATATACACAAATGGGAATTATTGCAATTAATTACGATGGAGATTACAGAAGATAACAAAGGTGTTTCAGCGACTCCGAGAATTCCTCGGGGACACACGGAAGTAAATACTCGAGAATACTTTTGCAGCAAGTATTTTGCCATTGTTTCAACGGCAAGCTTCTGCAGCACTCGCACATTTTGTTTAACCACGTAGCCGGCAATAATTAAATAAAATGGGATACCTGGAAACTGCTACATTTTCTAACTGCAACGCGCTGTTTTCACGTGTTCCAGATTCGAGTAAAAAATAATTATACGCTGAATAAAATATTGTACGAAAACGGGTCGACCCGCTGGTGGCATTAATTATAAAAAAAAAAGTGGCAATAATAAATGGTAAGCGGTGGCATTTTTTATTTCGCTCGCTGCATTTTCTTAGAACTTCAACTCTCCACGGTTGTTACTTGAAAAATAAGTCGAAAGTTTGCTCGTTTTAACGCTACAACGTTCTCGTGTGAGTCCTCGAAGTTTCGGGGATGAATAAATTCTTCTCTGGGTGTTACAAATTTCGCCCTTCTTTGGCGAAACTTTTGTCCCCAACATTAGAGGGGATGATCTTGTTGAAGTTTTCTTTTCGGAAAGGCGGTTCGAGGATCTTCATTAACATTTTGAAGAATGAATTTCTCGAAGCAATGAGACGAGTAAGTAAAGCGTCCATTGGAAATGGAAAGCCGGGATAATTATTCTTTCGAGGTACGGTAGTCGGCTCCTAAACGAAGTAAAAACAGAAAGCGTGTCCAAGCAATACTTGGAGCAAGAACTCGAAGCTCTCCTCCCATTTATTATGTTCTCGGTCATACCGACAGCTTTGTATAAACTTATAAAGAGAATCGTTTGTAAGTACCTCAAACGGTCTGTTAATATCCATCGCGAATATTTCCAGCGGGAATAAATTGCTCGCTAACTGCAACGCGGAATTAAGACTTAACGTATTTTTCAAAACGTATTATTTATGTACGTATACGTGCATGCATTGGAAATTACTCGTCTCGAGGAAATGAAATTACGATAAAACGGCCGAGCGGCAAAAACGGCAAGAGAATGAATGAAAGATTAAAGGAAAATGAAAATCTACCGGAATTTGTTAAAGTTGCGAAAGAAAGAAGGGAATTGTTCACTAGCTCTCTGTATCGTCTAATTGCAGGTCAATTATACGAGATTGCAGTTCGTTTATCGATCAGAAACAGTCGCAATTAGGGCAAAGCTTCGGGGATTTTCTCCTAATCTTTCGGTGTTATCGGATTTTTATTAAAGGCTAATCGGAAAACTTCCGTAGTTTTCCGTTGTTTGCAGATTTAATTACGAGAGCATGGACCGACAAAAGTTTGTTTAAAGTATCGTTTCGGACCAGAAACTTTGTAAAGGGGCAAAGTAATGGATTGTATGAATTATACGTAACGAGAAGTGTAATTTTATTAGACTGGTGTTTTTTTTTTAACGAAAATTGAGAATGTTCAATTATTGCGAAAGACTCCACTTTTTCCGGAACTTAATTATTAGTATCTAATAAAATTCTATCAGGTGAGAACCAATCTAATGAAAATCTGTTTCCCAACAATTTTCAATGCATTGGAAAAAAAAATTTATAGCAATTTCAACTATTGCTGTAGTTGAATAAGGCATTAACCATATATTTCTAGTAACTTTAACTACATTTATCGTAATTCCAAACTACTTTCATGCTTGAGTCAACTGGAATTTGAATAATTAGTGCCTTTATATTTTTTGCCTTTAAATTATTCCCGAAAACGAATTCCCCAACCCCATTTTCGAAACTTCAATTTTTATCCATTTTTGGAAATGAAATTGTGCGCGATTCGATTTGTGATGGCAATTTTAACACTATGCAATTCGGTGGCACCACATTGGTGCCATGCGAAGACTATCAAGCACGCGCCGGTGGCACCACGTTGGTGTCGTACAATAAAGATTTATACCGGCGCCAAACGAAAAAATCCCGGTCACTCTTGCCGACGGCAAGGTGTTAATAAATAAAACTTCTTGATAAATTAACCAGAGTTGCATTTTACAGACATGTGCTAAAACCGTTCGTTCGATCGTTCAACAAGTTCCTCCGGTTCCATCTCTCATCACCTCATACCTTATACGCGATAAGACTGATTAGCGGAATTAAAAAATGGAAAACATGATATCAAACATATGCTCGGCTACTTCCACGCGATTCCCTCTAAAAGAGAAGCAGGAATTGTTCTTTATTATTCTTTCAATAGGTTGCCATAGTTTATATCACGATTCTGCGCACACACGTACACTTTGTTTTCTCATATAATTTACTACGTTATCGCTATGGTTATCGTCCGCAGCATACAAACAAAGTCTACGGGAAACGCTGCAGCTTCGTGAAAGTCACATATGCGCTTGTATAAACAAATGTCTCATACGATCCCTACGTATTTCATTCCGAGCAAATTTATGAATTTTAAACGACCCAAATGAGCGAGTTTTGAATTCATTTTTCTGGAATTGTAAAAATAATCCAGTCAAATTAAAGTTTGACTTTCCTTGCTAATTTTCAACTATATTCGAATTTCTTCCACCCATGTTCTAAAAATCCTAAGACTTTTAGATATTTTATATTATTACTAAATAATAAAATAAATATTCAACAAATATTTAAAACTGGATTTATAATTTTACAGTTTTTTTCTGTCTCTAATATATGTCGCAATTTTTGTTTAAAATATAAGAACATTTTTCAGCAAAAATTCCAGTTCTACGAAATTATTCGCGGTAAAAAATCATATTGAAAATAATTTTCTTATTAAAAATTCGATTCGGAAGTGAATTCTCATCAAAATTATATTATTAGTAAAAATTCGAATTTTAAGAATTTTCCTCTATAAAAATTTTCCAAATAGAAGTTCGATTTTTTAACAATTTTCCTGGTCAAATTTCTAACTTTCAAAAAATTCCGGATAACAACCTCGGAAACTGTTCCAAAAAGTCCGATACCATTATATAAGCATAATCCGATACCACTGTGCCATCCATTGGATAATATCTTTCGGACAAAGTAAGACCTGGCCGATAAACAAGAGTTGTTTCAACAAACGATGAGAACAATGGCTGACGGAGGAGACACAGGATGTACTGTGATGTCTCGTAGGTATACACGAGAGGATATCCGAATCGTGTATGGTTGATGCAGCAAATATACACAGCCTATTGCGCGTATATGCACTCTAGATACACATACACACACACACGCAAACACATCGACGACTGGGGGATTGTTCGTGTTCGTGCATGAAAGAGACAGATGCAGGGAAAATAGCGTAGATCCTCCTGCACCTGTATCCACAGATAATGCACCTCTCCCTCTCATCGAACCCTGCAGCAAACGATGCACCCACGACATGCAGTTTATGACATTTGCTACCGGGTACAATTCGATCTCCTTGTCAGCAAATCGAAACGCAATACACGGACGGACTCCATAATAAATGGCCTGATTTTGATTAATCTTTTATCAGCGTTGCAATAATCGCTCCAGCAGCATGGATAAACAAATAGGTGCCTATACTTAAACCCACTTCTGCGTATTTCGTAACAACGTCATAGCGATTCTGGCACGTATCGTAAACATTTAGAGGAGCGTTTACGAGACCTAAGACTCGCGTCGGGTTACAATGTCGTCATTCATTAAAAATCGTGCATGAAGTCATCTCCGTTAGCTCCGTGTGCGTCTTTCGAATTTAGGGTCCTTATTTTACGACGAATTTCAGACCCAAAAAGATTCATGGGAATTTCTGTCGCTCGAAGTCGAACAACACCGACGCAGAATCGGCCCAGACTGATAAACGTCGTTACCAGGCCAGATCGGGATACTCATTAGCCCCTTCCGGTACGATTAATTAATGAAAAACTGTGCATGAAATAACCATTTCTTGGAAACGATTTTTCTCCATGCAGAAAACATTTCCCGACCGGCCCACGCGTTTGAACGTCGAAGAAACATCACTATTACTCCTTGTAAGCACTTTAGAGACTCCGCTAATAGGTACCATCCCTCGCCGAAGTGCAATAATATGTTAATCCGATATAAACCGGTAGACTCGTGAATGCGTTAGACGCCGAAGCAAATAAGAAGTGTTATTCGCATTTAACAGCAAAGAAGGCGCCATGCGATGATTCCGCGATGGCCGACGGTGTGCAGCACAGTTATGCAACGCATTAAGGACAGTGCTCTTAAGTGTAAGAAAATGTTTCAGAGCAATGCAAGATTCGCGATTAAGAGTATACTCATGCGTGATATCGGGATGCGTCGAATATGTTAAAACGCTCACGAGGAAGCCTCTTTTTTTTTTTACTCATCGTGGCACGCGTCTCGTCGTAAACTTCTCTTTTTATGAGTAAAACTCGTCCCCAGGAAATTTACGACAGCGGAATAAACGAGGAGCAAGAAAGATTCTGGATAAGGGAACGAAATGCTGATTGACTATATCTGGGGCAGCAGGGGCCATAGGCCACGGCACGCCAAAAATCGGACCTCCTATGATCGAATCTCCCGCGACGGGTTATCTTTTTCGGGGTTTCCCAAAAGGCCCTATCCGATGTATTTTTTCACGAGGAACACGGTGGCATTGTCGAAATGCTCGATATTCGAACGCAAAAGGTACTTTTGCCCATAATTTCATTTTCGAAGAAAGACACATTAACTCCGCTCTGCTTGAGATTTGGGCTCCGGGCACCCGCGCAAACGATTCTATGGGAAAAATTTCCCCTAGAAACGGTCTTGTCGAAATATCTATAGAATAGTTCTATTGGCACACTTGTGTCCGCGATCTCAACTGTGTCCGCGATGATAACGATCCATCGCTAA
Organism: Gasteruption jaculator; assembly: GCA_949825005.1. Lineage (NCBI taxonomy): Eukaryota > Metazoa > Arthropoda > Insecta > Hymenoptera > Gasteruptiidae > Gasteruption > Gasteruption jaculator. The sequence goes on along the minus strand of OX463769.1, from coordinate 8,998,234 downwards.
GTAGCGATTTTTTCATCGATGGGATGAAATAGTTCGACGGGAAGAGTTTTTCGGGAGACCGTGAATCGCCAAAAATGGGTTAGCCAAGTAATGGAGATATCAACGAAAACGATGCGTTTCGTCAAATTTCCGCATCGAGGCTCATAAATTTGATTCCGAAACGTACACCAGAAGTTCCTTGGATAGCAGACGACTCAATGGCAGGGAATCAAAGTCACGCACTCGCCGCGATTGCTAAATGCCAGATGAGGCACTTGAAAACTAGTAAGGAACTAAGTTTAGAACTATCGTCGGTGTATACGAAACGATCGCAAAGTTCTTGCCACATAGTGCCATGAATCTTATAAAGAGCAGTAATGGCTCTTATGTTTGCCACGGTATTATATACGATGGCTATAATACTTTCACCGAATTTTACATGCACTGCTCGTAAATGCACTTCGCCTGTAATTCTTATTTCCACGAGGTGGAATTTTCTTATCGAGGATATCCCGCTTTAGGAACCTACCTACCGGTATACACGTACACCCGCCTATTTTGTTTTATGCAGCGTCTCATAAATTCTACTAAATGTGACGGGTTATCGAATCACCTTTTCTGCTTGAACCCACTGCTTTGGGAAGAAAAGAATTTCGACACTTTTCCTTTGATTTACGACTACTCGCAATTCCAATTTTCTGCGCGCTAATCGGCGGCAGATAATTCCAACGATAAAATTTGTTTGTAGTTTCATAGGATTCAAGAAAATAATGTGTGCAACGAATAGAACAAAAAAATAATGGAAAATGGAATTCCAATTTTTACGAGGCTTGAATTTTAGCAATCGAGGGTTGTAAATAGAAAAGTTTATTAATTTTAATACCGAAGTACTATTTTTTTCCAGATTTACTATATACTCTAAAAAGAGTAGATCAACAATATACTAAACATTTTTTGTAGTTTATTTGCACTTAGAAAAAATATTTCCCTCATTTAGGTCGTTTGATTAGAATCGATTTTTGGTAGAAAATGTCCAATTTTATGTTACTGTAGTTTATTGGAAAATACATTTCATTCTTGTTTCTTTACAACGAATTTGGTGTTAATATTTATTTCAACACTACTTCTACGGTGCTGATTATACGTAATCAAAAATCCAAAACCAAAAATATAGGATTTTAATTAATACAGATTTTCTTAATTAACACCAAATTTTTTACACACATGATTGCTCTACTAAGTACCTCCCGTTTGTGGATTTCAAAAAAAATGTTAAATTAAAGCTCGAGAATAATTCCAAATTAAAATTCTAAAAGGTGTTTTGTGATACCTTTGGTGAAAATAGTGTCAAAGCGACTGCTACTGTAATAAAATAATTTCCCCCCAAAAATTCCCTTCCGTGTTTGACGGAATAAATTTGAGAACGATGGATCCAGTGGAAGATCAATTTTACTTGGAAACATCCCGAGTGAAGGGAAATGCAACAGCGGTATCATTAGCAACACCAACAATAGCAGCAACATGAGAAGCCAATGTTCCGAAGTCGTCACTCTCTACACGTCCAATTTCATGAAACCGAAGTAGAAAAATATAGGCACCTAATTTACACATAGTTCCGGATAGGGGGAGATACTAGGAAGCGTTACAAGTGCATTTCCGGGGTCCAAGCCACCGTTCTGTGACGATCGTTTGGCAACGAGTCGTTGCCCCCGTCGGTCGGTTCGGTTCGGTTCACGACCTGGAACACATCCTCATCTTTTCCGCAATCAAGAAGTCTCCTTCTGTTAAAGTCTCTGACGTTTTCTCGGATAGAAAGAAAGAAATATGACGAATGGGGCAATTGCCCTCATCGTCATTGGAAATCAAATAATTTAAAATATCCAATTATTTTTGTTCCCAGACGTTCCGAACTGGGCGGTGTCATTGCGAGTAACCGGCCGAAAGAGGTCCCATATTGGGACATTCTCCCTAATATCCCACACCTAAAATTCTTAGGTTACCTGCCGCTAATTGTTGAAAGTGACGACACACCACATGAAAGTTGCTACCACCAGTGCCTTTATTCGTTATAGGAAGTCATGGAAAGGTGATTAAACTCGCCATACACGATAATTCCTCTCTTTGTAACGAGCGGTGGTAGAATCACACTTCAGCGTGTCACAGAATAATTCGCTCTGTTGCAAGCAAACATCCCGGAAGTCCGGCTCGTTTAGCATTAATCCATGGCAGGATTTCTCCGAGTATTTGGAGCTAATGTAACTTGGTACAGTTGACGTTGCAACGTCGACAAGCGGGACGATCCAGAGAAGACGAGCCATTACCGTGTCTCTCTTTCCCTATATTCTTAGATGAAAGGATTAAGCAGTGCCGTTATTTGTACTAACGGTACGAGATCAGTCGGAAAAGCCAGCGAGCCGGCAGACGCGTATTAGCATTTTCTATAAAAATCGTTCTATATCTCACTCCGCGTCTGCTCGACTCCTTCGAGAATGTGGTGCAATTTTATGTGGGTCCCTCGCGCTAGTCGATGACAATTACGATGCGCACTTGACCCAAAACACCTACGTACGAAAGGAAGGTGGTTCCGTAACGCGACGGATCCATAGAAGCTGCAAAAGAAGGACGATAAGGACGAGCTTGGCAAGTGTTCAAGACGCAGTCCAACTAAAATACTGCGGCAAAGTATTACATATAATCCGAAAGTTTGGCGCCGCAGGTGAGAAGGTGCGCGCTAACGAAAAGATAAAACGGATTCATCAAAGTAATGGAAGATTTGTAAGGATCAGGATCCTCTCGACGGAATCCTCGATTTGTTAGTTCCCTTATTTTTACGGGAGGACGTAATCCACAAAAAGGCGACTGGCGTTCGATCCGTTTTGTTTTCGCAGCCAGGAAGGGGAAGAACAAAAAAAAAATTAGTGTGGAATATTCGTTCTATGATTTATGAAGTTTATTCGGTACACGCAGAGTGAGGAAAATCATTAAGCCGGTCACGCGAATATTTATATGCATGTATATATATGTATATACGTCTCTAAACCAGGATTTCCACTCTGATAACGTTAACACGTTGGCCAAGTACAATGAGGATAACAATGTCAGGGAATAGGGACCTACTACCTACTTCTTGACAATTACGAATGTCGATCGTTTAATCGGCTTTTTCTATCGAGGAGTCAGAAGTATTGGATTAACGCGGCTTTCATGACGAACCGGATAAGTTCGTTCTTGAAAATGAACCTCCTTGATTATTTTGGAGCAGCGTAGTGTGAGAAAAAAATGATCCAGGAGGACCGAGATTTCAACGATGCTGGATGATTTACAGGATAGGAGGCGGCTTTCCCTGTATATTTATTATTATTCGCGACGAATATATTTCGATGACACAATTCTACCTTTGGGAGGCAAATTTTATTTGTAAATGAAAATACGAGTGCATCTGGCCGGTACAATAAATGCACCCTCGTGCCTGGAATGATATTTCAAAACGTATGCATTGACTGAAAAAATGTACAGGAATCTTTTGCGTCCATTCGATTTTCTTTTTTTCTTTTTAATTGTAGGTAGATAAAGGTCTAGGTTTTCTAATTCGAAGTAGACAATTTTATAATCGAAGCATTTGAATATTTCGAATATTTTCCGAAGTAACGTGGATTTTGAAATTGATAAATTTATTTTTATGGGGATTGAAGTCTTTGGGATAAATACTTGATTTTGTACGGCATATCTAGAAATCTAATTTATTTTTTAATAAAATGATTGTTATCAAAATCCTCAAAATTTTACTTGACCCAATCTTCCTAGCGTTGAATATTAATAAATATAAAATAATAAATATATTTCTATCGGATATTTTCTAGGCGAATGTGTACAAACGCATTATCAATTAATATCCTTCGTTGATCCTGCAATAAATAATTCCCTAAATTAAACGTCTATCATTGGTTTATGTAATTTTGTCGTTGATATCAAACAAACCAATATGTGAACGTCAACTTGTGGATTTATATATATATACACAAAAAATCCAAAATTCGTAACACAAAATTCCGCATTTGTAGAACAGCGTAATTGGAAAGTCCCGATTCGAAGTCGTCCAGATAGACAACAGGAAGTCCTCCTGAGTTAATTGGAGCGTTTTTTACTTCCACGACAAGATACTCGTTAATTTCCTAAACAATACCTCCAGTTCTCTGAAATCACAATTTCTATGTATAGTTTCCCATAGAGTTCCTTTGTACCCAACACGCAAATTCCCTTCCTTGGTATCGTCCAAACCACTGAATTACATAAACATTAGTCGGATTATTATATAGAAAGGTAATCTAAGAAAACGCCAAGTAGAAAGACAGGTACACATACACACTTTCCATTTCTTTCCCTGAATAAACATTATGGTGAAACAATACCAGCGTTAGACAACGAAACACGAGATAAATATACTGCGCAACACCGTACTTTCTTAGCATTTCGTGTATGTGTCTCCGTCTTTCTTGCATTTTCTCCACTTCGACGTGAGTTGGTGCATAAAAAAATCATTGAAAATATAATACAACCGAAAGAATGAATGTACCAGCGCAGGAAAACTCCAACATAAACTTTCTCCCGATACCACCATTGTCTTTCTTGGCTTCCTCCTCTTTTTCCACCATTTTTTCGTAGCTCTATCTTGTTTTCTTCACATTTATGCACACGCGATAGCTTTATGCTTCCTGACTACGCGTCACGTTGCTTTTCGGCAGGTTTCTCCCGTCGTCACGCTCTCAAATTTTCGATTTTACGAAAAAAGGAAGAAAAATAACTCTATCCTTCAAATTTACAAACATCAGCTCGGCGTAAGTCTCCGATGCAAGATACCATTCCAGAAAAAATAGTCTCTATTGTCTACGAAACTATAACATAAATAATTCCCATATGTTTCTTTGTTTGCAAAGGATATTTTGATTATATACACGATTAAATTAATATCACAGATATTTAATTATGACGTTTCGATTTGTTATTAATATTTTTAATCTGCCTTCAAAAAATGCCTATAAATATAACTAAATTAAAAACCACATAAAAGCGTAAAGGTACTTTTTTAATAAATAAAGAATAGTCATTATTAATTTTGGAACTAAGCTCGTAACTATAATTGTTTTTTTCATCACGATCATAAATTTCTCGAGCCAGCAAGAAAGTAGTCATTTATTTGCTAGGGGTTTACTAGGGTTTTTAATCAAAGGATATTAATTTTATAAGATAATCGATTTTTATAGTCAATATTTTTGGCCAATTCTGGTACAGGTAAATATCGTTAATTAAGACAAGATATACCTGATAATAAAATTAATGTCAAAATCGAAATGTCAAATTCGATATCAGGTATAACTTCTCGTATTTGCCATCAAATTATTTATACTTCTATGTGGTTTGTAGATATTATTAGAAATACAAATCGAAACATTATAATTAAATATCGATAGTATTAATTCAATCGCCTCTCACTAAAAAAAAAGAAATATTTTATAAGATTATATTTTAAGAGATTTGATCAATTCCCGTAAATTTTAGTAGAGATCAAGAACTTCGTAGCAAAATTCAGGTCAAACGAAAGACTATCAATTATATAAACCTATTGCGCCGTAGATTTCCTAAAATTTCTATAACCACGTGTCAGTAAACCCTTGATTGCTATCGGTTACACTCGACGAAACATTTAATTATAATACTTCAAGCCTTTTTACTTTCCTCTTGTAAAAATGGATTAATTGACACTTTCATTCGCTTTTGTTTCAGATAGCAATGATTATTGTTGTAACCGCGGTGCACAAACAATGATACCAACTTCCGCCTTAAAACTGAAATAAAAAAAATAGAAGAAGTAGAAGAGAAAATGCACGACTCGGTACTCATTTTAAGAGGAAATGTCAAGAAGAAAATTATCTACTAGTTGGCAATCGGATTACGAAAAAAAAAGAGAAATAAAGGAAACCGGAGTCGTATATCCTCCAGTTCGTCCGGATGTTCAGCTTTACATTTGAAGGATATCCCCTTGGAATTGAAAAGGATTTCTGCTTTCTGACTGTCGCGCGAGATTTTGCGTAATTCCTCAAAGCTTCCAAAGGCTTTTTGCAATTCTGCCGAAGACACTTTCCATTCCAAATTTTTATTAGCCACGAATACTCAGGGAATTAGTGTCTTATCAGTGTTTTCAACGAGAAACACCTACATCGGTATATGATTAAATCAGAACACCAAAAAAAAAATTAACTAAAGCTTTTTTCTTCTTCAAATTATACACAAAAACCAGAGTTTTTGGTTTTTATTAATTCTACCGAATTCTACGGCTTTACTACCCTTAATTTGTTGTTTCCGAATCGAAAATTGCCGAGTGGCGCAGTAACGCTCTTTTCCTTCTGAAGTGAAAGAAAAATGCTCTGGATTTCAGCTGCATTATTTTAATTGAAAAAAAAAAAATGAAATTGATTCAATAGCAACAACGGTGCGTCAAATACTCGAGAGATTTGTTTAAACAATTTTTGATGAACTAAAAAAGAATAACTAAGCCTGTGGTAATTTTGTTCTCGAATTAATTGAATGGGTCACCTCAAAAACGGTGTAAGATACAAATTGCAAATTTGTACGAAAACCCCCGAAAATGGAAAAAAAAAAAAAATAACCTGACGGTGCAATAATACAATGGGTCACCTCAAAAACGTTTTAAGGTACAAATTTTTTAAAACAATTATTATTACACCATCAGGTTATTTTTCTCATTTTCGGGAGTTTTTGAACAATTTGCAATTTGTACCTTACAACGTTTTTGAGGTGACCCATTCAATTATATTTTTTATACCGCGTATCGGTACCGCGATCGTTTCGCTTGGCATTCAAACGGTTGAAAATGATGGTTGTTCAAATCATTAATAACGAGCACCTAATTTGAACCAAGCAACCCCGGATTGACCTACCCTAGAAACCTTCGAGATACGAGAGGACGACGCGAATCCTGAAAGATCCGAGCTGAAATGTGACGAATACAGGTATAAGATTGATGAAGAGAAAGAGGAAGGAAAAGGAGCCTCGCATGACCCAGATACGAATCGGTACTTATGTAAATCGTCGATACAGTGGTTTCCTTCTCCTCTGGAGGTTCCTTCACTTTTATACACGTACCGGGCGATGGCTGTATGCCGTTGCTAGATACTACGGCAATGATAGTGTCAGGTCAGAGAAGACGTCGTTGTCGAAACCCTGTTCCCTTAAGAGAAACTGCTTATAATAGAACGGCGATACTGAAGAAGGAAGAACAAAGGAAACGTTATACAGGTACAGAAGGAGAAGGCGACAATGTGTAGTTCGGTGCTATGCTATGTACGGCAGAACTAGCGTCATCGATTTCATGGCCAACGTCTTGCACACACACTGGGAACTAGTTGTAAGAACTTCGTGCTTCAAGAAAAAAATCCCCCAAACGACTTCCTCCTCCTCCTCCACGTTCTACAACCTTCCACCCACGAACCTGCATCCGACAAAAGGGATGGAAGAGCATTTGAAGTGACGTTGAGACTCCTCCTACCAGGAGCAAGCGATTTTTGACAAATTATATATAAAATTCAATTTTTCTTTTATTTTAATCAGCTTCCCCTGGAATTTTAACCGTTCAACTGCCACGGGTATTTTTTTTTGCTTCCAAATCGAAATTTGTCTCGTGTCAAAAAACGCCAGAATTTTTGGACACGAGACAGTTTTCGATTTGGAAGCAAAAAAAAAATACCCGTGGCACTTAAACGGTTAAATAGCGACCCCAGGGCTCCTAAAATTCGAGAAACAGGGACACTGAGATCGCTAGCTGACTGGCGCCGATCGTTCAATGCGATTTCATCACACCCCGATCCGCCAAGAAAGAAAGCGACCTTAATCTCGAAACCGATACGGTTATCACAAGGGGGAAGATTACCGTACGTTCCAATGGGCATTTCGCAAGAAGAAGAATGAAAGCGGCATCGGTGTTATTGCGCATTAAAGCCAACACTGCAGGTTTGTTTGTGGGAAAAGGTAAAGCGAGTCCTCGAAAGTGTGAGAATCGCCGAAGACTTCTTGCAACGACTATACCTACGACTTCGTCGTCGTCGTCGTCGTCGTCCACTTCTTCTCGGGGGCAAGTTCAACGGTCAACCTCCGGTGACCCAGCAACTAGTTTCTTAGCATAAAAAACGGTCTCGTGCTTCGGATAGCCGCCTCAGCGTTTTCCGGAACGATGCGATCGGCGGACATGAGAACCGGAACTGAATGCTAATGATCGAAAGCCAAAACAATCGCTGAAATGAGACGTACTATTTTCCGCAAGAGCGAGAGATGGGCGGGAAATCAATGTATTCCATCAGCTTCTGTTCCGATTTTGTAATAATGATAATTATCCTATTGTATAACAGACATGTCACGATATATCTCGAAAATATGAAGTCACTGTAAGGACCGATCGAATTTTTGGGCAAACCTTCTCCCGAAAATGGGGTAAAAATGAAAGTTTCAAAAATGAGATTGGACGAATCATCTCTAGGGGTAATTTGAAGCGTAGAATCGATTCCAAAGGTCCATTTTTGTGAAATCCTAGCGGAAGGTCGTAAAAACCATGTTTTTTGAGAAAAAAACGTACTTCTCGCTGGAATTCTGCAATTTTTACAATAAAAATGGATTCCTCGCGAAAAAATACATCGGATAAGGGCCTTTTAAAAATGCCCAAAAGCTTTTTCAAGAAGTTAATTTTTTGGGCACACCTACCCCTTCCCCCAAAATAGAGTAAAAATTAAAGTTCCAAAACTGGGGTTGGACAAGTCATTTCTAGATGTAATTTTGCGCGTAGAATCAATCCCAAAGATCAAATTCGATGAAATCCTAGCGGAAGTTAGTGAAAACTAGGTTTTTTTTGGAAAAATCGTATTTCCCGCTGGAATTCCGCCATTTTTGCAATAAGAATGGATTCCTCGCAAAAAAATATATCGGATAATGGTGTCCCCATAATCACCAAAAATCAATTTCAAAAGTCGAATTTTTTAGACATAGCTTCCCAGTTTCAATTCAATCAATCCCAAATTATAATCACTTAAGTTCTTTCACGACCGACAATAAGACGTAAACAACATGTGCATTGTTGCTAGTATTGGTAAAAAGAAAGACGCGAAGACATGAAGACATTAAAGGCTAGGTTTTATCGTCATCTTTTGGAAACTTATGCATCTCCGGTTAGATTATCATAATTGGCAAGTCTAGCGAAGAGGTGGAGGAGGAGGAAGAGGAGGTTTCAAAGTGCAGAGCAACGCTTTTGCAATAGCGTGTGGGTGAGAATAACGAAGAAGGAGAAGATCCGAGCAAGGAGATTCCTATAGTGAGTTAAAACAAGAAAGAAGATTTCATAGTTTATTGCCGATCCCTGACCTCTTGTGCTCTGAAACCTTTCATTCGAGAAAGCGTTTGACCTGTTTCCGTCACGCTCTATTTTCAAGACCGTTATACACTCGTCCCACGAATTTCTTCAAACGAGTATCCACTCACCCATTCCATCCCTACGAATGTGTAACATTTACGTACGTGCCCACACGCTTTTTCTATATGCTCCAATTGAACGTAAGAGTCGGTAATCAATCGACGTACCAGTATACAACGAGTGATCATTCACTTGGAAAAGATCTTGTTACGCTTTGCTGAAAAGAATTCGATACAACATCACCGCCGCTGACTCCGGCGAGAGGCGAAATCGGTTCTTCTCCCATAAGGTTCTGGGCATTACGTAATTCCCAAACAGTTGTGTCGGGTCCTTGTAACCGTTTCCGGGTAAGAGTATAATTCCCGAAACTGTAGCTTCCATCCGTTTCGAGCGACGAGATGTCGAAAGAACTCTCATTCGCTATCATACCACATCCTTTCCGGGTGCGACTTTCCACGAAATCTGAAATCTGCGAAGTTTGGAGGAGGAAGTTGACAAATATCGCAGCTTCGTTTTTTTACAGCAACTTTTCACTGTATTAGAAAATACCATAATTTTCTAATTGGACCACCATAGATCAACTAAGGACTCGTAACACCGGAATCGAAATATTCTTGAACCTTACATTTTTTAATATATTTTGGTATTATTATATTATTTAGAATTTAATTTAAACAAAAAAATTTAGCGAATCAAAGAAAAATATAAACTATCACATTAATAACAAAAATTTGAAAAAAAAGTAGTTTGTTATTGCTAATATTTGGTCAAAAAGTGAAATAAAATAATTGCTATTTCAAAATAATTTTTTTAAATTTTTGAACACCAATTGCTGCGATTTATTATTCTTTTTTTACCGTGATTTTACTTCATTGAAAGTGTTTTTGCCAGGTTTTTTGTTTTTCCCAAGGAATATGATAATTAAGTAAAAGTCAAGACATAAAAGGAGGATATCGAGAACCATCGTGACAGTCTGCGAGAACTGGCACCTTCTTGGAGTAAAAAAAAAAAGGAGAATTCCGAGTCGGCGGGGAACTTTGATTACAGGTTTCGCTATCCATATATAAATATATTCACCTATATGTGTAAATATATATATATATACGTGTATACACGTGGTGAAGATATGCACGGTTGAACATGGGATATATCACGTGCGTAATATACCGATCCGTATTATACGCGTGAAGGAAACATTTTCATTGAGAGAAAATCTTGGGACACTCGCGTATATTATAACCTCCTCTCGCCCGTACGCGTGTAAATATATGAGCATGGAACCTCATGGACTGCATACGTGATGACAGATATCGGAACCTTGTGAATCTCCATATGGCCTATGAGCAATAAGTCATAGGTATATCAATGTTTCATAAGTGCCATATGTTGTTAATGTTTACCCGACGACTCAGCGAAAGATAAATACTTCTGGGTTCGATTTTTTACACATCATCATACGTATACACGGAATTTTGTACTTCACCAGATTTATCTGCGAGATTGCAATACCGCAACTGCTTGCAGTGTTTTATTTTAGTTTTACGTAATTTTTATCAACGAATTACGTGGTATTCATTTTTTTATATAAAAAAAAAAATCGTCGATTTTTTGGGAAAAATTCTGATACGTAACTGTGAGCAATTAGTAGAGGAAAGGTCCGAGCGATATCTAGGCCAAGTGGCAGCCTAAGGACTAATATTGTAATAACACAACAAATTTGCTGACAATAGCATCATCATTAAATTTTTGTACCTTCAATTTTGTTTGTCCAAAGTTAGGAATTAAATTAATGGAAGTAAAATCGACAAAATTAATATTTACAAACGTTAGAATTTCAATTTAACATAATCTTATCTTTTTCGTTATCGTTAATATTATTGTAATTAACGTCGCTGTTGTTATTATAAATATCGTTGATTCTATTCGATATAATTCCGTTCAAGAGTTCAATTGGACAGTTATTTAATAATAATATCTATTTTTTCAGTATTTGTAATTGGTTCCAACTAAAAAATACCGATAAATTCCAAGCCAATTTTATTTTCAATTCTTTTGTCTGTGCAATTTGGAAAAATCCCTTGGTTCCTTTGTACCCTGTCCGACACTCTTCGTCTTATCCCCTGCAATGATTGCAACGGCAATTAAAACCCGTTAACCTTCGAAGCTATACGGAAACATTGCGAGCGATACACAAAACGAGTGCGGAAACAATGGACAATTTGGTACGTCGTTCCTTAACGACGCGTACGTCCACACATACACGGAAATGGAGAAGAAAAGGACAAGAGTCTAGCTGGCCAGCCTCGATGGCACAGTCTCTACGTCTATCCACCTCGTTACCTTCCACGATTGCGATCTTATACGGAACGCAATTCTGTTATACAGAATAGATCGTTAAGAGTGGACAGTCACTGTCAAGTGAGAAGATCGTCCTCGAACGTTCGAGTGTGTGGAAACGCTTATACATTTTTCCTTGGCGAATGTTCAGCGTTTTACTCGCAACAATTGATCCAAGGGTATGGCGAACAAACGAGGGCTTTGTGTTGCGGGTATCGGTAGCGCGGTGTATATCCGTTGCAGTGTTTCTGCAGTTTTTACTTTCAATGTGGGTCGTTAATTAACGGTAACTCGTTCGAATGGTCAGAAAAACGGAGATGCTGGTAATACCTGATACCTATTCTCCTTTATCGTCGCGATCACGATTGTATACCTGGTAGCTACTGCTGCTGTTGCTGCTGTTGTTACAATCTCACGCAAGAAGTTTCAAACCGATCTGTATCCCGGCTATTTCGCGTTGAATGCGCTTACGAAGGAGTTGGGTTGGAAGATACGATTGCAGACACCGTGTGAAAAGGGAACGAATGTCCGCGAATTTAGTCGTAAACCAGAATGGAACTGTTAGGGGAGCTGGTTCGCTAGGGGGAAATGATGCCGAAAAGCACGTGGGAACCATAGATTTTCTTAGCTTCCGAGATAAAATCCGTCATAAATCTGACGAGGTCCGGACGAAGGTCTAATATATACGAATCGAGTATTATTGTACTTTAGCCTTAGGGTCGAAATATTATATTTATTTTGCGAAGTGTTATGGTTTCGATAAGTAACGCGTCATCATTTTGTAGAATGCGGTTTTGACAATACCAGGCTGTTAATTTTTTAATTTAAAAAAAATTTTTTTTTTATAGAAATAGTTCATTTTATAATTTCGTACAATTATTATTGTATTGTTTAGACTGCGGTGTGCCTGTTTTTTTAAATTGGAAATAAAATTAATGATAATAACGTAAAGCAATTGCAACATATTTTGGAGCCCAGTTTGTTTAAGATCGGTAAACAATTCTGGCAGAACATGACAAAAAATTAGATTGCACGGTATTATAAAATAAAAAACTAATACACTTTTCGTGTTTAAAAATTTAACCGTTTTAGTGCCAAGCAGCGCAATCGCGCTTTTTCTGTTCCATGTCCAAAAATGTCAGCATTTTTGAAATAAGGAATGAAAAAAGTGCTATTGCGGCGCTTGCCAATTTTTTATTTGGGAACAAAAAAAGACCTCCAGCACTCGAACGGTTAATTAAAAAAGGAAATGATTAGAAAAATGCCTTATAACGATTTTGTTAAGATGCGGATAATTTATAATAGATGACTCATCAAATGTATCTTTACTTTGTAACATTTTGAAAAATAACAAGTAAATAATACAATTATTTGTCATCTTCGGAATACTATTTACTATTACACCCTTAATATCATCTTGTAAATTTTCTACAATACATAGAAATATATTCATATATATCTATATGTGAGAAATATATAATTTTTAATTTGTAATTTGTACTATTATCATTTAAGGTACAATTAGTAATCAAATAAGGTATTCTTTAGACTGTGATGCGTTTATTTCAAAGATTCAATCTCAATTGAAAGTGACAACGTAATAGTTGTAAAAATTTAAACACTTTGAAAAATAAATAACAATAATTTCGATCGAAAAACTGCAAAACTACAAAATCCTTTGAATCCACAACGCTCGAAAAGGAGAAACTTTGAAAATGAGACATACAGATTAAAGACGCTCATACGCGGGTGGGATAAGAGGCGGATGGTTATAGGAAACAGCCACCAGCAGCAATCGTCCGAGCGAACCATTAGTGGGAAGCTTTGAAACGTTTCTTGTAATAAAAGAAAGGATCGAGAGCATCTCCAATTTCCTCAAAACTAACAAAAGATTCCAATCCTCCCGGGGAAAGGATATGAGCGAAGTTACAGCGGTGAGTTCGCGGCAGCCGCATTGGCTGGCTCATCACGGCAACGGAGTAACTTTTACGGCGACATAAAGTGCAAGAAGATGGTCCCTTACCTTCCTGGCTGGGGTTGTTCGGATTTGGATTCGGATGAGAAGTGAGGGATGAAGGTGTCTCGTCTTCCGCGACGCCCATGGTCGTTGCTGCCGTTTGCTGGTGATGCGTATCCACGTCTGCTGCCTCTTCGCACCTTGAAACATCACAAGCGTTAGGTGTTAGCATGGAAACAAGTGGACGAGCTTTATCCCCGACCTGCTTTCGATCGGGTACCATCGAAGCGGGTACGGGGAAGGAACGCGTGTGTTCACGCTAAAAGCGTTCAGCCCCGTCTCGGTGGAGCTAATACCGGACGGGAGGATGGCGAAAATCTGTATAGAAATTCAAATTTTATCTATTATATCATTTTACGGAAAATGCAAGGTATCGTTCTCAAAGGCGGAGCATTTTCTTTTGATCATTTTCATGCCCGCTTGGATAGAAAGTGCTTATGTAAAGCTTCTGCTGGGTAGAGTCAAGGACCTGCTGAGAATAACCACCGACACACGGGCGAGTGCCGTGAAAGACAGTGACGTTAGTAACACCTATGTTTGCCATGTTGCTGAGCATGAAAACTGTATATGCGATAACCCGCGGTGGAACTGCTCGCGGCGTAATTGAAACTAGCGGCACCAGCTCTTTTAGAAAAATCGTTAAAGCGATTTCCATGAATTCGCAGGAGCCACCGTTGTGTTTTTCGCGGACTCTCTCCGCGCAGAGAGGCACAAGACGGTTAATGGGTGTACTTAAAAAGAGGAGGCATATCATTTATACCTTCTTTAACCAGTCCGACTCTGAAAGATCCCGTCATTAACTGCGAAAAGATTACCGCTCGAATGAACGGGGTTCTGCCATTAGGTTGCCACGAGGAAAATAATAAGTTGAAGTAAGGGCCAATTAGAAAAATCCGAAGAGATTTGCGCAGTCACGTGGTCGTAATGAGAAAGTCATTTCGACACACTCGCGTTTCAATTATCCGTATCATTTCGTCGGCGATCGATGTGTCCCTAATATTTGTCGTCTCGTGTGCACACACGCGGATGCCCCCCTGAACCGCTCATTTAGCAACCGTAGTTTGCACTTGCATCGCCTCTGAACTTCGGTAATCGCGATCGCCCACCACAAATCATCGAGTGACGTGACTATTTTGTTAGCTATGCGCGCAATGTGATTATCATCGAAAATTTATGGAACATTTATGAAAGCAAATGACGTTTCGCTGCGGAATTCGCGATATTTCGTAAAGCTCCACCTGATTGCATTTCAATGGTGCGATAACGTTGGTCCATCGTCGTCGTCATTACCATCATCATCGTCATCATCGTGACGTCAAATTTACATACACAATCAAATTTTGTTTGCGTAGCTGCAAGAATACAAACGAACGCTCATTTGTTCGCGATAATGAAAAGTAACGCTGTAAAATTCAGTGTGGATAATTAACACCATATTGAGCTGCTTCGTCCAAACGTTGCTACGATTTTTGAAATGAAATAACAAAAAAAAAGTTGAAGAAATAGTTTCTGTTCTAAATGTGGGAATTCTCAATTTCAAAGTAGATTATTGCAAACTTCGAATTCATGCAAAAATCACC
The DNA here is from genome assembly GCA_949825005.1 of Gasteruption jaculator. NCBI lineage: Eukaryota > Metazoa > Arthropoda > Insecta > Hymenoptera > Gasteruptiidae > Gasteruption > Gasteruption jaculator. Next base: position 8,982,849 of record OX463769.1, on the reverse strand, counting down.
AGGAAATCATTTTACGGATAGAACATTTTGAATACCCCAGACTTTGTCACCAGAATTTTCAATTCCAAAGTAAACAAATTACCAGGAAATAATTTTATGGATAGAAAATTTTGGAAATCCTAGACTTTATCACTGTTTTTTTTTAATATGAGCGCAATTACGCACAATTTTTTTTTTATGTATGTTGTAAAAAACATCGAAGCACATCATATGTGTAAAAATGAAGATGTCGCAACTCTGTGCTCCCCTGGGGCCAAAAACCCGCCTTATGGACCCTCATCCTTTATATTAAGACTCAAATTTTTTGCAAACGAAAGAAAAATGAGAGGAACGAATTAGTGGCTCTTCTGAATCTTCGAATTTCAAGTTTTTAAGCAAATTTCAAGCCTTTCTTCCATATAAAAATAATCAAAAAATGATTCGCAGAGTAGAAAATTTTTAAAATCCTCGGCTGGTGCCTTTTTTGTCAGTTCACATGGGAAATACCATTAGAAGCTTACACACTTGCAACGGGATCCGATCCTTCATCGGAATTTCCCTTAATTCCAAAATCACTTAGAACCGACATAGAGGATGGTGCTTAACTTCAAAATAATTATCTGCACCACATTCGTATGTTTATACACACACACATACACAAACACACACACGAGGTCATGAAGTGTACCTTCCATGTAGAAACGATGAACTAGAGAAAGACTTGTGCAGACTCAATAACGGTATATTGACCTTTTGATGCCACTGCTATACATATGATACTTGTACATACACAGATGTACCTATAGGTACTTAAGTAACTCAAGTACGTACATATCCGTAAGGGTTTTGCGTTTGCAATTGCGTGCATTTTCTAAATGATAAAGGAAAGGAAAGCGTAGAAATATCGCGGCGGATTTTATTAACAATAAATTACAGAGTCTCCCTCCCTGCAATTAACGCATCATTAGAAAATACACGGAGGGAAGAAAAACAAGTGCATCAATCATCTTCCAGATAGCGCGCTGCTACATAACGATCCTCTAAATCTTTTCTTGCATTATCTTTGATGATTCCTAAGTGAATATTTATGATGCACGGTGCAAGCTCATAATTTCGAAAAATTATATTTAGTGTCTTTGAAGTCTGAGGTCTCTCGAAAGGAGATATTATTATTCTCGGTAGTCGAAGCGTGAACAACAATTTCCAGACAAAGCTTCGGTTTTTTTTTGTTTTTTTTTGAAAACTCGCAGACTCCGAAAAATCGACACTCGCGATTGGGAAAATATCCTTGAAAGATATTTCGAAGATATTTCGCTCTTCGAAAAGACCAAAAAGAAGTTTTCGTTCCGACAATCGAATTTTTTGTATCGAAATCGAACGAAGCTGTTTCAAAAAGAAACAAACATTTGGCAAATTATAATATTTCCTTTGAAAATAATTTCTAAGGAAGATATGCGCGAACTTTGTTATTGTTGTAAAGTTAAAGATTCGAGTGTGACTCAGAACCCAAACCTCCTTTTTCCAAGAGATTTGGAAAGTTATATGTAGATCTCGAAAATAAACCTTAGTTGCAAGTGCCGTTAAAACTTCCAAGTATCTTTGAATCACTCGATTATTTTTAGAAAAACCAATTTTCGGCGTAACTATTGCGTTATTGTTTAACAAAATTATATTTCCACTACAATTGCACCGTAATTCATAATTATCGACTCTTCGAAATTTAAATTAGCGACTTCGATTCTGCTTCGATACAAAAATCCAATTATCCGAATTTTTTTATGGCATCTATTAATTACTCTTGTTTTTTTACGTCAATAAAATTTGAAAAATCTCAATTCTGCTAAAATAAAATTTTTGCATTCTACAATCGCTCGTAGACGGTCATCCTCCTTCCAAAAGGAAATCTTACGTAATCGGTAGAGTATCATTTCTTCGCTCAATAAATTTCTATAAAGTCGCTCGTTAATTAAGAATCCTTCAGTCTCCGTTATTTGCGTCATGACCAAGTCCATGAATAGAAGGAGATAAAGCAATCCAAGTTCTCCGGGTCCCTTTGTAACTTTCTTGCTGATGTTTGTGTTATAAAACATGCAAACGGTTACTTCGACGAAACATCGAATAAACCTTGATCGTAATAAGGTGAATAAAATAACAAACAGTGAAAGACGTGATGCTTTCGCTAACTATACACTGTAAGAAAAAAAAAACCGATGATTTCTTGATTACCCAGAAAATAACATTTCAGAATTATGACCATAAATTTCAAACACTCCGCGAAACCCGACTCTAGATATACAAATATTGCTTCTATTGAACAAAATTATGACGTATCCTGGGTCGTTAAATAAAAACGCTGAGTTATATTCATCCCGGCAATTTTTAATATTTTCTCCTCGAAGCGAAAATCAAATAAACATTGAAAATTTCGCGTATTCGACGTTTGCCTCGTGTCTTGTATTGTTTCATTACGCGAAACTTCAGTATGCAAAATTTGCTAAGTCTATTTTGAAAATATCTGAAATTATTTGCTGTCTGAAAAAATATGCTTCCACGATTTCGCTTTCCCTTCTCTATTTTTCACTTTCATTTGTACATATTTCGTGAATGAGTCGTTTATTTTGAAAGTGGCCTCTGTTGATTTTTTTTAAACTCCGCAATATATTTTTTAAGGCACCTAACTTCAAATTTCATACGTTATTACAGTGAAGAACAAAAAACTCAAAAATGCACTTCAGTCACTGTCAAAATAAACGGCTCAAATATTGTACAATATTGCTTCAATTATTATTACAAATTAATATTGCTGTAATTGATATGCTAGAATTAATTGCTATAATTAATATTGCTCCATTTTACCACACTCCAGTGGCACTTACTTGCCGGCCGGAATTTACTTTAAATCTCTACAATTTTTAGACTCTGTATTCCTTCATTTGTATCTTCAATTCCCCATGGCCGTTAGGAAATTATAAGCCAATTACAAAAAATTATAAAATTAAAAAAATCTTCGACCCCATATTTTTTTGCTGTTTATGCCTAAAAATTCTACACCGGGTGTCTTTGTTCACTCAATTTATGTCTGAACTTACGCGAGAATGGAAAAAACCATAAGCGAATAAAATTCATGATAACAGGAATATCGGAAAATTTGTAAAAGCAACAGTATGACATAAAGGAAAATTAAATTTCGCGTCCACCAGCATCGCTATACATCTGGAAGGTTAGATCAATCATTTTATTTTTAGCAAGTACATACAAGAGGTAGAAAGGAGATATAAAAGCCTTTAACGTATAGTAAAGTTTGCTAGTAGGCGATCTGTCAGGAGACTTCCGGTTTTTAATGAAACTACTACACTATTACTATTACCTCTACTCCTACTACCACCGCTACTATTGCCCATCATCACACATTAATCGATTCTATATCCTTCTACTAACGTTTGCCAAACGAGGCGTAATTAAGCATCGTTAATGACATTACGCGCTGCATTTAGCAAGAATGAAATTATCAATTATACACTCGGATACATTGAAAATAGATTTTTTCGAAGGGAATTGGAGTTTCCACGAGTTGGAAAAACAATGGATGGAAAGTGATCGCATTTTACTAGTTTACCCTGTTGGGAATTAGTTTTTCAAAACGTATTGATACACTGGGGGGAAGGAAAAAAGTGTGGAACAGTTTTTAGCCGCTGGTGTTTGCATAAAAATAGTTACCTTTTTACAGGAAATATTTAAATCAGCTTTAAAATAAAATACATATTGGCGGACCCACAACAATGGATTGCTAGTTTGGGATCGTTAAAAGTTTCTACATAAAAGAATATTTGTATCTCCTCCTGAAATTTTGTTAATCCTTTGTTGTAATAAAAAAAAATGCAATTTTTTATTCTAAGGAATTTTCGGGAATTTAAATGTGACTAAATTCTCCCAAAAAAAATTCTAAATTCCAAGACCGGGACTCGAATGATGGGAAATTCCGAGATCAAAGGAGAAATCTATCCCAAACTTTGAAATACAAAGTTTTTAATAACAAACTTCCTTCGAGAAGACTATAAAAAAATATTGAGATTCGAGTTATTTTCCAAAGAGACTCTTCCTTGAACTGGAATTTATAAAAATCAATTATCGCAGGAGTTTCTCTTCATTCATTGGAGCTTTGAAATTTCAAACCTAGACACCAGTTACTTCTAAGAAAAAAAAATAATATGGTGTCTAACCGTACTCCGTCTGTCTATGATATACTAGCTGGAATATCTTTTATTCAGAAACCCCAACTTTTACATAAAAGGTTAAGCATCTTCGAGATAAAATGCTACACATACGTCAGACCTAATTTTTTTCAAGCAAAAATAATTATTTCATTCGTCTCACGACCGAGAAACTGTACGATAAGTCTGGTCTTGAAAATATGAGCCAACTCGAAAGTAATACACTTGTTTGATCGGATCGTTCTGTCATTCTTGAAAAGATACTGACGAGATATATTTTTATATACAACTATTTAACTCAACGACGAACGGGTAGACGACATAGACTTTCAGTACACGCAGACTTTATGCCAGTTAAATAAGAATGACAATAAAAATAATTTGGCAAAAACTGGCATTCTGAACCAACACGACTGGTTTTCATGAACACGAAGTAAGTCCACTTGGAGCAATATTATCTATGAGGAATCTTCCCTGTAGTCACGTTCGTTCCTCTCTAGTCTTTGATCTTTCAAACAACCACATCTAGATTAGATGAAGATAGTAACTGTAGTTCAAACAAAGCTTTCGAATCGAAATGGGACTGGAAAAGGGAAAACAAAGTACAAGAATAATTTTTGCATCTGTTGATAACTCAATAAGTTAATAAGACGGAGGAATATTCAAAGAAAATATTAAGTTATTATGCAAGAATTATCAAACACTCGAACAAAGAAATAAAAAATCGTATCATTAATTTGGCAAACAAAAGATACAAAAATTATGATGGAAAAAAAGTAAACCAGAAAATTGCTCGAAAATGGAAGTATAGATTTAAAGTTTGTCATTTTTGGAAGTCCTTTGAGTTCGATATTAAATATTTCGCCACTTTTCATTTACAAAGAAATTTAAATTCTGCATATTTGCGAACCTTAACTTTGGAATACAATTTTTTGAGGTCAATTTTAGGAGAACAAAAGGTATCGAAATTTTGTCACAAGTTTATTAATTTACCAGAAATTCTGTATAATATAGAAAATTTCTGCACCAGTTTCACAGAATTCATTCTACAGAAGTTTTATGACTCCGACTAAATTCCGCATGAAACTGCAACCACGTAATTTTTTTAGCATATTTCTTCTTCTGAATTACCACTGAGGAAATCCCAACACCTCATCTTCAGCATTCCTCGTTTACAAAGAAAGAATGTGGGTCCACAACACACGATTTTGGCCCTAATAATTGTTAAAAATTATAATATCTTGGATTTATATAACAATAATCTTTTTAATATATACAATGTTTCGCTGGAGCAATATCGAGTCTTTTTTAATTAATTTAAACCCTTTGTTATTGGAGCAAACCTAAGTTGCCGTATTATTTTTTCAAAAAAATACCTTTTTTGGCATTCAACCGCGTTTTTTAATATGAGCACAATTACGCACAATTTTCTTTTTTACGCATGTTGTAAAAGACATTAAAGCACATCACATATAAAAAAATTAAAATGTTGCGACTTTGTGCTTCCCTGGGGCCAAAAACCCGCCTTATGAACCCTCATCCTTTAAACACTGCGTATTAGCTTCGCACTAAATTTTCAGGCAAACTTTTGAGAGGAAAAAAAAATAATTTACCACAAACTCTCTGTGAAATAAAAAATTCTTGCACCGAATCTACAAAATTCGTGTATAAAGTTGCATAATCCCAACGAAATTACTCCTAAAACTGCACAAAATGTAGCACCAATCCTACCACTCCGAATTACGAGAGGAACAATCCCAAACACCTCACCTTCGCAATTGTTCCAGCGAAAAATCCGTCCTTTGTTCGAAACCTCCACTCCGTAAAAGAAACCCCCAAAAACCTAACCTCAAAAGGGAGGCCTCCGCGGGTCCCTTTTCGCAGTGGCGGTCGATCCGACAAAAAAAGTCACTCGCTGGGAAATCCTGGCGAGCGAAAACAAACCCTAGAAATCAATCCCCCAATTCCAGCAGCCAGTGCCCGGATTCGAGAACAAGGTAACGCGATTTTCCGGGGAAACACTTTCCAGCTTGAATATTCGCGACTGGAGGTATATACTCGTGGTATATATAAAAGCACGGGTCGCGTTTAACCCGATAAATTCCGCGCATTCTTTCGACGAATGGACCACTTCGCGGGGGCAACGCTCGTTGACAAGGAAACCCCCTTTCCTCCATATTTCCCTCAACGGTTGAAATATGTATAATAGGAGAAAAGAAGCGGCGTAAAAAAATATGCTTACTTACATTTTATTCAAGAGAGCCAGCGAAGGACAGCATTCGTAGACGAATAATTCGCACGAGTAATTGAAACGGATCCTTTAAAATTGAACACCATTCACTCACTCGCACACGTTAGTCTCTATCTCTATCTCTCTCGCGCTCACGGTAGGTGTATACACTCGTGTGACGTTACAAGACTTGAACGAGAGGTACGAGATGCTTTTTTTCGCGCTTCTCTCTCTCTCTCTCTCTTTCTCCGTTCAGCCGCAGGTTCGAATGCCCCTCGCTTTCAGCGGACGGTTCGGAATTGCGAGTCTGTGGTTTCGAAAGATGGGAAAACAGTCGAACCCTTTCATCGACGACCAAAGCACCCGCGAAAACCCGTTGCTCAACCGTGAAAATCCACGAAAACGATAAGATATTGACAAATACGTTCGGCGTCGCGACACCATTCGTTTTAACATTCTTCGTAAACACTCGTGGCGCCACCGTACGATCGTCTGGATACCGAGAAAAGGACGGGCGACTGGTTTACACCGACGAAAAATCGATGTCGCGCCCGGACGCGTATCGAAATTGAAATTGAGATCAAAATTTAAGTTGAAATGGACACCTGGAACCTCCTTTTCGAAAAGTGAGAGGAAAATGTATGATAAGGAAATTTTACTTCGCCCTCGAAGTGAAATGCTCGGACAATATCTTGGAAATGAAATGTTCCTAAAATTTAGAGTCTAAAAAAGTAAAAATAGTAGAGGTACTAATAAATCATAGTAGATAGTTTTCTTTTTATAATTTTTAGGCGCGTAGAAAAGGACGAAGACAATAATTCCTTTTTTGTATGAGTACGTTTTTGGCGAAAACACACGAACTTTTACGAGAGATCGTCTGGTCAAAAATAAATCTCAATAAGTACGGGAATAATAATAACAATAGCAATAGTTTAGCAATAGTAACAATAACAATAATAATAATAGCAATAATAATAATAATAACACCAAGAAGCATTTGTTTCCTATTTTTTTTAGAAAGTATGAAATAAATAGTTTTCCTATACAATTTTTGAATACGTTATTTTTGTTGTTGTTGTTATATTCACCGTCATAATAATAACAGTAGCAACAAGTTATTTTATGGAAAACTTAGAATCACATTTTTAACACCCCGAATCTAACTTTTGTCCAGGATCATGGGTTGCTAAGGACTGACGAAATCCCCGCGAAAAAGAATGATGGCGGATTCTAAATAGGAAAAGCCGGTAGCACAGGAGGAAAGTAAACACGGTTCGATTCGGCATTGACGTCATTCGACAACAGCTGTCGAGTGTCGACGCACGCGAGTTGTCAAACAACGAGTGGTCAATAATCATATCACGGAAGATCTTCTCGTGCGATTCTTTCAAAGCAAAATCATTTTGATATTATTAAATTATTAAAAGCAGTGTTTGCTGCTCCGCGCTTTCCGCATCGTAAGTAGATGTTTTTATGTTACGCATGTATGTACTAGGGGTATAACCTCCAAGTCGAAACTGCGATCCGCGAGTTGGAGGAAAATATTTATACAATAAATTACAGGAACCGTTCCTAACCTAACGCACAAACGCTACTTTTACACGATTCGGTTCGGTTCGGGTCCTTGAGTCTGCAACAGAAAATTAACCAGCAGAATTTTTTATTACTAAGTTATAAATAATATAAGGTTCAGAGTATATATTACCATAAATCATAATTATAAGACGCCACTAGAAACTATACCAATATAACAATATACAATTAATAAAACCATAATTTTATAAAAAACTGTCACTTAGAAGTTCAAAGAAAGGCTACTTGAGCGAATTGCTCTATTATAGGAGATGGACAATATTTTTGGAAAAGAAGATTCTGAAAATGAAAGCGAGATTGTCGATGTAGAGGATAAAAGCGATAAGGAGGTTTCACCAACAAAATCTGATAGTAAGTCTGATCCGATGGACATCGATAATCTGCCATTTAAGGTAAATTTTTATTTATTTTCATAAGACGATTTAATAATTATTATTTGTGCTATAATAGATTTAATGACAACAAAGAAGGTAACTCTAATTGGTTAATATGCACCAATGTTGAAATTTAAAAATTTAGAATCCGAATATAAGGAAAGGAAATTTGGAAATATAAACTTCTGTTGAATTTGTTTAATATTTAAGTTATAATAAGTATGTTTCAAATTCGAGTAATATAACGATCTGTCTATCAACACTTTACTGACCACTAGCGATTCAACAGTATTCGCGTGTCCGACTGGCCGCTCGATGATATTAATGCCAAATTATATTTATTAACCCATTCGAGACCGATTGCGCACCGTGTGTGCAATTGATTTTCAGATGCACACCTCTTATAGCCTCGCCAAGAAAAAAAAATTTCACTCTTGGGGACAGTATTCGAAAAAAAATCGCTGTCTCGAATGGGTTCAACATTGGCGACAAAAAGCCGATTAATAGGCTAGCGCTGAGTAAAGTATTAAAATAACAAAATAAATATACACAGGTAGAATCGGATGCAATGAGTTCTCAATCCCAATCCGATAATGAAGAAACTCCTAGTAGCGCAACTTTGAACACGGTAATCGAGGATAACATAGAAGTAATAAAACACGAATTAGACTCAAAGGACGAGGAGAGACATAACGAGGATATCTTTGGCAATGAAATTATGTTACCTCACGTTACAGCTAAAAATGTTAAAGATAGGAGAGAGAGCAAAGAAAAAAGTAAAAAGGAACTCGAAGAAGAGGAGCGAGAAAAAATGCAGTACGTACTTTCAAGAAATTACATCATATTTATTTTGTTATGGATTACAATTAATTCCATATGAACTATTTGTCTTATGGTTAACGATAACTTATACCTTGTGAAATTGTTACACATTTTTGTTGTTTATCGTTAACCCTTTCCACTCCGGAAGCATTAGTCGTTACATGTAAAATGTCTCCTTAGGGGAGCCATTAAAGTTCAAAGGGTTGATAGCACTTAGAATACCGGAAAAATGATGTTCTAAATGTTTTACAGAGTTTTAGTTTCGAATTTCACTGAAGATCAGTTAGATAGGTACGAAATGTACAGAAGAGCGGCGTTTCCAAAAGCAGCAATCAAAAGGGTAAATTTAATGGATTTAATATTTTAAGTATTTCAATCTAAAGTAGTTAATTTCGATCGTATAAACTTTCCCATCTTTGCAGATTATGCAGACGATAACCGGTTGTTCCGTATCGCAAAATGTCGTTATAGCTATGTCCGGTATCGCTAAAGTTTTTGTAGGCGAAATTGTTGAACAAGGTAAGTTAATTTCAAAGAAAAACGAAAACACGATGATTTACCTTGAATCGCATATGTAAAAAAAATTACTTTTCTGTTATTTGATTTTTTAGCATTGGATGTCATGGAAGCTCACGACGAAACTGGCCCGTTACAACCGAAACATTTGAGGGAAGCTGTAAGAAGTCTCAGGCTGCAAGGACAAATACCGAATGGGAGAGCTCATAAGGCATTTTTCCGTCTATAAGCTGGACTTCATGACAAAACACTATATTTTTGTTTTTAAGTTTATAGAGATTCTGATCTTCAGTACAGATTAATTTCAACGATTTTAATTTCAATGGACTTTTTTTTAACCACCGACTACTTTTTACAAACTTTTATGAATTTTCGTTGTAACAACTTTAGAGTTGATATGCCAAATTAGGAAGACTAAGTGCTCAATTTCTCATTTGTAATATTATTCATTTTAATTCCGTGTTGAAACTTAAATGGAAATATTAGAAGTTGTGATTTCAAGAATTTGTTTAATCAAGAAACTTAAGGTCCAGATACCCAATGAAAGTTATATGTGCAACCCCAGTAGTACAAATCCTATCTTGCTTAAAACAGTAACAATCAAAATGGAAAAGGACGAAAGATGAAGTAGGAGTGATTTTCAGTTGTCTTTCGTGAAAACGAATTAGATTTATTTTGCGAAGTAGTAAATAGTAGTATCGATAAACCGTCATTCTGCAATTTACGATTCACTGCCGTGGATCCTGCAACAGACGCAACACTATGTTCTTTTCGTAAAGCCTAGGAAGATTAAAACTATTTTTAAACTTGGACTATATTTTATTAAACACAAATAATCGGAGTTTTTATATGTTTTAAATATAGTCGAATTTTTAATTCTATTTTTCCACAGAGCAGCTATTTTTGGTATTATCGGTGATAATGTAGTTGTAGGAAAAAGAAATATTTAATTACTATTATTAAAAAATCTATGAAAAACCCTTAAGTTTAGCCAAAATCTTGAATGCAAGAACCAAAAACACATTTTCTTCGAAAATCTTGCAATTCTTGGACCTTTCTCGCAACTGAAAGAAAAGACAAGAAGTCTAATGGAAGTAGCAATAAAATACGATATTTTTTGACGTTCCCATTTTCGAATTTCATTTGATTTGAAAAGGCTCAAATCAAGCAAAAAATATTTTATAAAAATACATTCGGAAACTTTTAGCGTTGGTTTCTTTAATAAAGTATACAAATCTTTGGAAGAAGAAAAAATGTTTTTAATCGAAAAAATGAGAATGCAAGAGAAAAAGGGATACGAATTTAGCGCTCATTATACTTGCTCCACTGTAGTCTCTGTAAAATGCGTAACTTCAATCATGTTAATATAAGTAGAAAAACGAAAATTGATGTAGATGTTCTCTGTAGGTAATAAGTGAATATCAAATATTTTATTTTCTTTTCCCGAGGTTGTAAAACAAGACAAAAGAGGATAGACTGATTTTTCTGTTTTCGCTATGTAAATCATAATCAGTACATTTACAATTTTATTTAATTTCCACCGACAGCTAAAAATTATGGACGTTTATAATACGTGCCGTTGCTTTTGCAATTGTGGCAAATCAATTTTCATATTTATTGTAAATTAATTAAAAACATCAGTTAAATTAATTAAAAATTAATCAAACAAATTAATTAAAAACAAAATCTTATGTTATTTTTCAATAAGATTTGGTGTTAACTAATTTATTCACGAAATGGACTTGTCCCATTTTTTAAAGCAACGGCTCATGTGCAAGATGTCCCTTGATACACTGAGAAAAATTTAGAGCAATAATTATTAAAATATACTACTCGGATGTAATGTTATACAGTAAATTTTACTAACAAAACGGCACAAAGTTCCTCCTGCATCGACAATTTTCAGATCCCGAATGCCCAACTTTTCCTATTTTTCACAGTTACTACGAAAATCCCGCAATTTTGGATTACATTTTTCTCAGTGTAGGAAACACTTACTTTTGGAGATATTTCAAGAAAAAGATTCTTTCCCAAAACAATATAACGGACCAATATTAATATTACAGATATTGCATTCACTGGAAAATAAAAGCATTGTAAAAACCTGATACAATAAAATGATATTTATCATTACACAGCAGTGTTTTTGTGAAAAACTATTGCATCACTCGACAAAAAGAATCAATTTTGTTTGAGTTTCAATTTTTGAATATCATTTGGGAGGATGATTCTTTATTATTTATATTTTCTAAATAATAATAATATGAAGGAGGTCGACTTTGGATACAAATTTATTCCTTTAAACTGAAAATCGAATTTTTAATTATGATTAGTTGCCGAATTCAAGTTATTGAGTTCTACAATGTTATTAAATTCATTGCAATTAGGATTTTTAGTTTAATTCCAAAACTGATTGATAAAAAAGAAGAAAAAGATGATATGCGAATATTATCTGCGCTAGTTTTAACCCATTGCTTCGGTTGTGTGATTCCGGAAGACTCGGAAAACAATTTTGTAACATTGAAATCCAATTTTAAAAATATTAATTATGAAACATCCAAAGAGATATGCAGAAATTCTGGATTTATCAAAGAACATCCATCTCAAGTTATCGGAAATCTTACAAAAAGGTAAATCTTGGAAAAATATGGAACATTCTTCTAATATTCATTTTTATTTTTTCTGTAACATATGAGAATTAATACAAATTATTACATTATTAATTTTTTACAGGTGTAATAAAGAAGAAAATCGTTTAGTTTCTTCAACAACAGATATTGATATTATCAAGAAAGAAAATCATACAAGGATTTTTTTAAAAGAAGTAAGTTATCAAATCAAATAATGCAAAAAATCTGGAAAAATTTCCAAATATATGATTTTTTCAATATTTCATTTGACCTGTGTTTTCTAAAAAAGTTAATTCCTAATAAGACAAATCTAGAAGTTTCTTTATGTCTTTTTCAGAAGAAATGTATAAGTTTGGAAGAACCCTTAAAAAAAGCTTCAAAAGATTTTTCGCGCCGGCAAAAACGCAGAGTGCCTTGTTATATTCATCATAATCGTAATCTATTAAAGCAAAAGAAAAATAAGAAAAAACATTTCTACAAGAGAAATTTCAACACAGATAATGTTAAAGCTAGCGATAATTACGCTCCTGAGAGAATATCGAGAAAAGGTATTTTCTGTAATTTCATTTTTTAATTCCTTATTTTATTGCTTGAATTGAAAATTGAACTTGGATGTTAGATATAATTTCTAGATTATTGATATATATAAAACTATTTTATTTTCGTATTTTTTATTCTATAAAAATCAAGCCACCATTAACAGCAAATTTGGAAAGTCGTTTATGTAAGAAAATTATATTTTTTATAGCGAAACAAGAAGATGATAAATGGGATAATTGGGCGCTTTGGAGTCCCTGTAGTGTAACTTGTGGGTTAGGTCGTAAAGTTCGCTGGAAACATTGTGTAGCGGATAATTGTATCGGAGGATTAAAAAAAGCTCAAATTAAACCCTGCGAAATGAAAAAATGTGAGTCGAGAGGCATCTTCAAATGGTTCGGTTGAAGAGGTGAACTAAAATGGACATTTTTAAGTTTCAAAAATAATTTTTATTAACACAAATCACATAAACGTTCTTTTTTTGGTTCTAATATTATTTCTTGATATATTCTATAACTTATTCTTTAATATAAATAAAATTGTTAAGTTTTTTAAAAATAAGTTTTATATTTTGTTTTATTTTCGTTGCTTCCCAAAAACTTATATTATGATCGATACGATCCTCCAATTTTTTAAGTATTCACTTATTAATAACTTCTCTCCAAATTATTCACAAACGTGCTTTATACTCCATATTCACGATATACAAAACAATACGATGGTATAAAAACATTCTATTCTTTATTAAAAAAATCTTCAGTTTTAAAAATACTGGGTTGTTGAAAACTCGACGTCGGTTTCGTAACTACTGGCTCTTGAGGCTTTTTCTGTAAAAATCACATTGTTATCGGATCGTTAACAATTAATTTTATGAAAATGCTTAATTTCATGGAAATGCTTACAAAGAAAGACAAGGGATTCAATATTCCAAATAATCTGTCCGAAAGTCCTAGTTCCGCCTCTGCGTTCGTAATTTGAGTTTCCAAATTGGAAAGATCGACATTTGCTGTCGCGACGACCCGTTCCAATGCGTCGATTCTTTTACAGAAATTCAAAATTTCTGGTCTGATGGATTCTAATCTTGGCAAATGTCCACTCATACATTCGGCACCTTCTGTCTGTACCTAATAGTAAACAAGAATCGATCCAGGTCCATCCAAAAAGGTTGGGGGTCCATAACGCGGGATTTTTGCCCCAATAATTGAATGCGTTGCGAATTGTTCAAAAACCCCCGCAAATGAAGAAAAGTATCCTGGTGGATTTTTTAAACAATTTTTTTTAAATGGATGGATTTTTTAATAAATTCCAATTTAAAAAAAATCCATCAGGTTATTTTTTTCACTTTCAGAGGTTTTTGAACAATTTGCAATTTGTACCTTACAAAAATCTGCCTTATGAACCCTCATCCTTTGGTATGATTGTGCTACAAATATTATATTCCATTTTTCATGAAAATGATGTCAAAACTCATGGCTTTCCCGTATAAAATTTAAACAATTTTTGAAAAAGAAAAAACCTGGGTTTTCTTTTATACTCTGGCGGATAATCAACAAATACAAGACGATAATTAGCGAAATACAAAAATTACAAACCATGCCAACGATGGATTCGAATTCCTCCAAACGCGTCATCATGTCTTCGATAGTGTCGTGCACGTCTTTAGCCTGAAAAACAAAGTGTCGCTTTTGAAAAATCTAAATTTTACCAACAACGATACCAGAATAGAGGTAATTTGTCGGAAATCTGGCACAAGCAATTTTTACGGCATTCCGATCGAAACTGATAGAACTTTGGTGTTTGAGAAAAATAATGACATCCACGTACTTGACTGGAAAAATCGATTTTAGCGTAAGCCGCGTAGTCTTTCGCCAGTTGTTCAACCATTGCCGAATTTGCGGATTGCGGGGACGACATGACGAAGAATTTGTCGGATCTCTCCAAATTCCAAGTCCCTAATCAAAACAATACGATAATTTTTCATACGAACGATGTTGACAATCAGTTATCAGTAAGCAAACGATAGTGGCGCCCGCCTGGTGTGTATATTGTAAACTATAACCCCCGCTTCTGATAATTTTTTAAACATGTTTAAAAATTTGAAATTGCTTGCAATTAGAAATTATAATAATAATTCTTCGTTGGGTTTTCTTTCATTATTTTATGAGTCTAAAAAGAAAAAAATATTATTTCATACTAATGGAACACTTGGGTCCAAGTTCGAATGAAAATTGAATTGAAATAAAAAATAAATATAGAGTAAATGGAACTTTGATAATGAACAAAGGTATCATTAAAATATTCATTATGTAAATTACGCAATTCAGGATCCATTTCCATATAATAAAATTCAAGAAAAAAAAATACTTCTCATGTATTGTAACGTCGTAATATAAATGTAACGATCGCACGCCTCAAGATACACTTCAATAATTATGTAAAAACTGAATTTATTTATGAGACAGCTGTACTTGTAAATTACATCACTTAACTTTGCAATATAGAACTAAAAGAGAATCAAAAACCACCTCTTCCGATTACATCCACTTCGTTATTGTAAAACATTTCTCTTATAAATAAATCGCCATTCTTCGATCTGAGAGTAACAAATAAGACAAAAATCACTTGACCTGAAAATCCCTGCATTTGTAATAAAGGATGAGGGTCCATAAGATCGGATTTTGGGCCCCGGGGAGTACAAAATCGCAACATCTTCATTTTCATATATATATGACGTAGTTTGATGTCTTACAACATATATAAAAAAAGAAAGCGTGCGCAATTGCCCTCGTATTAAAAAAACGTGTTTGAATGTGCCACAAAAGGTATTTTTTTTAAATAATACAAAGAGCTAGGTTTGTTCCAATAACGAAGGGTTTAAAGTAATTAAAAAAAAGACCTAATATTGCTCCAACTAAGCATTGAAATTATTAAAAAGATTATTGTTATATAAACCCGAGATATTATAATTTTTAACAATTATTAAGGCTAAAATCGCGCGATTATGGACCCACATCCTTTGGATCTAAATTTTCAACATGTTTAAAAAGAAAAACCAACATTCGATGGAGAAGCTTCGATTTAACATTTTTTAAAGAATCACTTATCCATTAAAAACGTGTAATTCTTTTACTAAATAAATTTCCTAAATATAACGAAAACGTCTCAGAAATTGCACGGATTTTCAGGATCATAAAAATCTAACATCGTAAAAAAGAACAGGAACATCTTGAAAAGCTTTTTGGAATGAACGATGTTTCTTTGCAATTCCTTGCAATAATTTGACTTTCATAAATACACACAGGAATGTTTATTCGCTTTTCTCGAATGTTATTCGCTTAAATTCATTATCTACTTCTGAAAAAATTCTTTGATTGTACACGAGAGCGGTACGATACTTTTTCGATAAGCATTTTTTTTTGCAGCGTACGACAATTCGATATCTTAAGAATCAGTAAACGTAGTCGTTAAACTTATTTAAGTACTATTACGCTCTTTCGTTTTCATCGTTCCTCTTTTTTTCTATTTTTTTTTTTGTTAACAAATCCTTCGTCGGTCCGTTATCACGACGCCATACAAAACTTTGCCCCTTTTTACTCATTTTCAAACATTTTCATTTCCCCGAAGACGTACATAAAAACTGTAGAATTAATTTTGATATTTTTGTTTTAATTATGGCACGTTGTGAAGGCGTCAAACATGTTTAGCAAATATCACTTCAACGTTTCCTTTCGTTTAATTGTATTCACCGACAATCACGTAATAGAATTTTAGAATTGGAAAATTGTACGAAAGACATACACGCGAAATTTTTCTCGTTTTACAATACATTAATCATATTTTTTCTTCGTTTCTCTTCTTTTATAATAAAGCGTAAAAATGTAAGCTGTAGAGAAGGCAGAGACATATTCGTTGATTAAAAGTACATCACAAAAAAGAAAGATTAGTAGAATTTATCAGTTTTTTCGTCAAAACGACGTTCAAAAACCAAAAACAGACGAAGTACTTATTTATATCGGAGTCGTGTTCGGGCTTTTTTTTCATTCCAGTTTATTAACTGGCAAATATATGTAATACGTATTTTTCGTTTTATTTGGAAATCGAATGTTTCTAATTATTTCTGCGTTTGAATTAAAAAAGGAATTTTTGAGTATTTTTTTGAAGTTACGGAAAGGCCTCGGCTTAGCATTTGATTCTCGGCAAAATTTATTTGGTATACAGAAAATTGTAGAAAAGCACCAATTTTGAGGAGTCCTATCCGAATATCAAATTTCTATTGATTTCGTATTCGTGAAAAATCACTCAGTAGTGGAGCAAACAGTGGAATAATAACAAAATTTCCTTCTAAAACGGAAAATACGATTTTTTTCAGCCACGATGTATCTCAATTGGAACACGACTTCCAAGATATTTTAATCAGGAAAGAAAAAAGATCATTTCTTCCTATTACACAATTTTAGAATTACATTATAGAAATCGAGAACATTTCTCTCGATTTTCTCAGTCGGTTCTTGAAAGATCTCGTGAATTTATGTTTAATAATTAAATGTATGAGATCCTGAAGAATTCAGAGAAAGCAACGAAATCACATTATTTTGAAGTTGAACAAAATGGAAATTGCTAATATTAAAAATTTACTCCCACCGTTTCCAATCGGATATTTACCTCAACATTTGCCTGAATCTTCGATTCGTAGAAAAAAGTGTCATGATTTCGAAAGATTTCAATGTTGAGCTCCATAAAGATGTAAATCATTAGCAATTTTCATATTACAAGTTGCGAAATAAGTACAACGGCCTTAATGGCAAGAAACGATACGGCAGTGGTATGAAAAATGAAGGAACGGCGTAACAATTGGACTTTTGGCATACTTTCTTGAAAAATGTGAAAAATGAGATTCAATAAGTATCGATCCATCGTCATCGATAAGAGCAACATCGTCATCTCGAGAGGTTCGAGCCAGTTTCGGAATCAGTTGGTACTGACAGTATATAAGTTGGTGTATGAGACAACAAAAGATGAACAGCATCTTCACGACCTAATGCTCGAAGTTGACGAACTAAGGATCCTACGGTGCAATCAGTTCCTGCGCAATTAAGTAACCTGCAACAATAAAATAAAAGCAGAATAAATGTAATTATTTCATCGGCTGGAACTTCTCCTATTCGTTGAAAAATAGAAATTTTTATTCTACTCTAAGTCTCAAACTGACGAAAAAAAAGTACCTTAAAGTCGGACTATCTACAGTACTATCGAGTTGCGCAACTCGATCGCCTAAACCCAGTCTTACGGCTAATAAACACCAGTCCCTTCCATGAGGATCTGGAGGATCTAACATTTGTGCCAATCGTCTTTGAACTCCGCATTTAATTTGTTTCACAGGCTGACGCGTTCCCGGTAAACAATTATCCATCGGGGCCATTCCACACCCTATCATGTCCCAGATACTTTCCTGTCGACCATTAAACGGGTTCTTGAAACGAGCTTCCTCGAAACTACGGTCCAGCAGTGCTGAAAGTATGGGTGCTGGTTCCCAGGAATTAATTACCTGTAACGAAAAATAATCATTTTGAAAATTATTATTATTATACAATTGAATGGGTCACTTCGAAAACGTTGTAAAAATTGTAAAAAAAAAAGAAAAGGTATTTTCTGTAATTTCATTTTTTAATTCCTTATTTTATCGTTTCAATTAATAATTGAACTTAGATGTAAGATATAATTTCTAGATTATTGATATATTGTTGTGATATATTGTAGATTATTGAGATTGTATATATAAAATTATTTTACTTGCGTATTTCTTTAAACAAATTACAAAAAATTTTTTAAACAATTATTATTGCATCATCAGGTTATTTTTTTTTTTCATTTTCGGAGGTTTTTGAACGATTTCCAATTTGTACCTTACAACTTTGAGGTGACCCATTCAATTGTTCTTGAACAAAGCAGTGCAGAAAAATATAGAAAAAATCGCGTCTTCTCTTGAGTAACTGGTTTGGTAATTATATGCAATTAATTATCATACATTTATGTCACGTTAATTATATCAATTATTTATTTTACCTCGTCGTAATCACGCAGTTGACTTGGACTTAGCCAATGCTTCTCCAGCAGCATTCCTGGGGCTATAAGCTCTACCGTGCCATCGACAGCATCGAGAATCACTCCCAAAAGAGCAAAACATTGACTACCAGTTCCACGTGTACCGCGAACGCGTACTTCGATATATCCTTGATCCTCCTCCTCGAAGGTAACGATACTTTCGCAAGGACCCACGCATAACTTCGATCCTCGCCACCATTGGTATAAATCCGATTCGCAAGGATCCCATGTTTGAGTGATCTTTCGTAACTGAGCCTGAAATACAGACACCAAATCAGAGTCACTCCAATAATTTCTATAAATAATATGCAAATGAGGGACACTTGCCTGTAAATGTGAAAACAGTGGAGATAAATGGTAGAGTGGAGCTTCGCTGGGACATAATCGCAGTCCAGTATGGGGAAGTACCGAAGAAGTTGGTTTCCAAGCTTCCCACAGCCCTGGCAATCTTTCTATAAGATTCAGGCAGGGAATTTCGTATTCCACTTCGTCTTCGTCCACTTCACACTTTGCGGTGGCAAAGAAAAAATAATAAGTATCCTTGAAAATTCGTTGTAGAAAAATTGGAATGTTTAACACTATGCCGTCCGGTGGCACCACGTTGGTGCCATGCGAAAACTATCGAGCAAGCGCCGGTGGCACCACGTCGGTGTCGTACATAAAGATTTATACCGGCGCCAAACGAAAGAATCCCGATCAGACGGCAGAGTGTTGATAGAAAATTGATACTTTACAGGGACACACAAATTGACGGCTTGCAACGCTTGCAAAGCCTGACTAGCAGGACATGGACATCTCGCCTGGAAATCCTCCAAGGTGTAAACTCCAGTTGTTCGACCCCCGAGTCGTCCCCTTTGCTCCGGACTCAATTGCCATCCAACGACGTCTTTCCAAAACCAATCCGAGTTCAATACTATCAAGTCTTCCGGCAAGAGTATGCATTCTCCCAGGATCTGTGGGCAATTTGACAAATTTTACCAACAGTGTTGGAGTCAGAGGAATTGCAGTGGATCTGGAGGATCCAGAAAGTCTTGGATTCGCTTAAAAAGGGAAACTTGGAAAATTGACCTGAAGTTGCTGCGAAAGTTGCTTGCAATGTTCCATCGACACGAGAGGATTAATTTTCCGGACTTCGTGGAGAAATCCTTCCATCGAAAGCATAACCGGTGGGTCTTCGATGCTTTGTACGTACGTTCTCCAGGTTTCCACGAGTCCCGTCCAAACGTGGGCGCTCTAAAATGAAACAGAGCGTTCCAAAGAACTGAAAAATATCGAGAGTCCAAAAGAATCGCATGCAACAACACATAGACATACGATAAATAACTATACAAGTTCATGAAATCGAACATTCTTCTTCTTTTGTTTTTTTGCTCAAAACTGAAAGTTTATGGAAAAGTGTGAAAACGCGAGTAGATATTGAATGGAGCTGATGCGTAAAGCATAAGTTGTTACTACTTGGAACGAAAGTAGAGAGAAAAAAAATAGAAAGGAAGTGAAAGAGAGAAAATTAGACAGAGAGAAAGAACGTAAAAGATTCGGAAAATTGTTTTTGTTCTTTTGCACGATTAGTTAAAGAGAAATGAAGAAATAGTTAGTCGACCTGTTTCTCAAGATTCGCCAGGGGCACGTACTTGGCCGCTGCATGCGGCTGCTTACGCCGAAGATAAGGATAACTTTCAGCAACTTCCGCTCCGTCCTATACATCATGCGTTGCATGCATTAAGGCTGCTGATGCTGTCAATGAAAACTTCAACGGCCAAAGAAATCAAAAAGAAATGAACGGTACCAATATACAAATCAATCAATGCGTGTCTCAATTGATAACAACTGTAGTAATAATAATAATAATAAAAGTAAGAATAATGGAAACAATCGAACTTTACAAGGCTGACACTTTTCAATTTATATTTATAGTTTAAATATCAAAACAGCTTTTTTTTTATATATACTTCTTTTGGAAATCCTCGATATCCGTTTCCTTCCCAGCTTCGTTGTTTAAAGAAAAATACGGGGTGAACATTGATATCTCTTCAGGTAATAATTATGAAATATGCAGTGTGACAAATTAGTACGTTAATTATTTATACTTTCTCCAAGGCTTGAAATCGGAAATTTGAATTCGACGTAATCACAATTTTTTTCACGTCCAAATGAAGCTTCGAGAAGTGAAAGAAATTTATGTAACTTTGAAAAATTTCGAAATTCGTGTAGTTTAATAAAATTTACCATTGTCAACACCAAATAGCAATTTCAAACCTTCGGAATACGGGTAAGTCAAATAAACCATGCGGCAAAAAGTGGGTGAGAGAGCACAGAGCTGTTTTTCATGCACTTTTGGACCCGGGAGGAAATGTTTCTTTTGAATATTCAATTATTTGTTTGACCATTTTGTTGAAATCTGCTTATTAACATCCATTGTAAAATTATGAAAGTGACTTCTGACTGTTTCTGTTTTTTTTTCCAAATTTCGAAATACACTGCATTTTACTTGTTTTCGAAACCGAGTACATGCCGTGACGTCGTGCAAGCATTCGTTAGTAGTAGAAATAGAATAATAAAGAGATTTGCATTGATCAAATGGCTGTTGATAAGGACTAGAAGAGAATTTTCTAAACGGGAGCTTTTCTGTATCTTCTCTTGTATTTCTATTTTCTGTCTCACTGGATTTTTGTATCTCTTCTAGTTCACGCATGATTCTCGTTGAATAAAAAAGCATATGATGGGGTTGGTTCGTAATGAAACGTAATTTATACTTAAAACGATAACTCCACCTCGAGAAAATCCGTCCTTGCGTTTGTTAAATAAGATCGAAGCAACTTCAATCCTGGACTCGAAGGATTCGTCGCGTCCAAAGCGACCACTTGCGGTTCTTTTCCCAAAATCGGAGCGAATTCTTGTAAGAATGGCGTCAAAGGTGCCAAAAGGTTTGTCCCATTTGCGTTTGGTGCCGATGGTTCAGGAGCATAAGTACCCACTATAATTACTTTTATTTCTCCGCAATTGCCTCCGAAACCTTAAAAAACACAAAATAAAATTAAAAAACTGAATTTTCTATTTCAATATATGTATATTAGTGTGTCCCACAAGTTTTTTCCGCTCCACGCTATGTATGATCGCGCGCCGGAAAGGAAGAAACTTATGGGACACCCTAACAGAAAAGATTAATACAAAAAAAAATAGATATCAATTATCACTCCTAAAATGTTAATTACTTTCTTTGTACGTATATAAAATTAAAGTCCGAAAGGTGGTTCTTACGAGTCAAATAAAATCATACAAGAAAAATTCATAAAATTTTAGAAAACTGAGAAAAAAAGTAGTTACCAATGTTGTTTGGTGGAATTCTATCTAAAATAAATCGTAGCCAAAACCGGGCTTGCTGCAACTGGACGGTAACAGGTTCTCTTAAACTTATGGTTATCAAATGAATCGCAGATTGTTGAAATGATAAAACGTGGTGGTACGATGAAAAGAAATCCTCACGACCACACAGTTCCCAAAAAACACAATCTCCACCTGAGAAAAAAAATTGTATTTAATAATAAGTCGATGTTTGCGTTAAATATATAAATATATATGAATTAAATTTTTCTACAAATTTTTTTCATGAACCATTCATTGAAACTGGAAAAAAGTAAAGTCTCGGTAACTCGATTTTCTCGAAATTTTGGAAAATATAATACTTGGATGATTTTTCTGACAAACAAACAGTACATATTTAACACTTTGCCGTCCTCACGTTTGATCGGATTCTTTCGTTTGGTGCCGGTATAAATTTTTATGGACGACACCAACGTGGTGCCACCGGTGCTTGCGCGATAGTTTTTGCATGTCACCAATGCGGTACCACCGGACGGCATAGTGTTAATAAAGGAAACTCTCAAATTGGAAATAATTCCTTACCAATATTTCCCCGGCTCCGTTCAACGCCTTGAGTGCTCTCGTACTCGCTGTCGCTATATTCGAAGCTCAAAGATCCGTGTTTGCTAGTAACGTCGAGTTCTATACTGGGTTCCCTCTGAAACGTTTCATAAAAAATAAATTAACCGCGCAAGGAAGATATTCCAGTCGAAAAACGACTAACTCGACTCACCTTTGTGGTACAAGTTTGGCTCCGGGATCGTCTGAAGAACCCAAAGCTAAAGAATCCAGATTTGAGAGAGTTGATGAGAGATGTTTTTCCCGAAGCGCAATGTCCCAGTATCCGGACATGGAGACGATCTATCGGTCTGTGGGTTGGTTGCAACTGCCTTATATAATTTTCTCGATGCGAAGACTGAAAAAAAGAGGAATAATAAAAATTAGTTCGATAAAAAAATATACCAAAAAAGCGCAAAATTCACTGAATGGCCTAATTACATTTCTCAACTTATCCAGCAAACACGCAATATCAAGGTGTCCGTATTTGATCGCAGTAACGTCCGCTCTTATTCCACGATTCGTTTTATCAACATCGCATCCAGCAAGGCACAGAAGTCTTACAATATTGATATGACCATGTTTCGCTGCTACGTGTAAGGATGTTAAACCTTTCTTATTAGCAACATCTAAATCAATTCCATTATCAATTAAAAGGCTGACCATTGATTCGTCACCGGATTCACAAGCTATGTGTAAAAGGGTATCTTCTTTCTAAACGGAGAAAAATAAATATTAAATTTGTTTTAAAAAAATTATTGTAATAATTTAAATTAAATTCTAGATGTAAATACACAATTCCGCAAAATTAATAATAACAATATTAATCGCATAAAATCAATTAACGAGAAAAAAAAATGCAAAAAAATGCACCATACCGAATCTTTAACATTCAGGGGAGCTCCTTGTTGCAACAATTGCGATATGGCTTCGACGCAGCCTCTTTTAACAGCACTGATCATAGCTCCGCCAAGACCTTGAGAGCTTTCTGGCTCCTAATAAGTCAAAGAAATGTTAATTTTATCCAAAACCATAGTAGAACTTTGAAAACACAATTTTACAAACAACAAAAATAATAATAACAGAAGAAATGAACGAAAGAGATTTTGTTTTTTTTTTAAATGTGTGATAATGAAACAGAAAGGACGTGTAAATGTATAAAAAAATAAAATCATGTATCGTTGACTTAACAGTGTATATTATTGTAGAAAAAAAAATAACAATTCGTATGAATCCACATACGAATTTCTATCTGTACAATGGCTAATTTGATTGGTATTAATTAAATTATTAATTGAAAGTACCGTATTCTTGTTTTTTGTTTGTTAAACAATACAAAAGAACTAAAAAGAAACAGAGAACGAAAAGTAACATTTAAAAACATGAAATTCTTGAGCTCAGGAACACACCGTGAGGATCCAGGGATGTTTAAGGCACGATTCTGCACTTCCTCTTTCCCTGAAATCAAATAAGACGCTTATTTATAAAATGCATCAAAAATTACTCGGAAAATGAAAAATTATTTATTAAATTTATTTTGACATGCGATCAATAAATTTCCACAATTTCTTGCTTCTTTTTGGAAGACCTCGAATCGAATAATATGAATAATACTAAAATAAATATAAATTAAGATAAGAGTGGTTTTAAAAGAAATAAATATTCTTAGCGACAAATATTTTAATAATTAAAAAAATTTGTAATTATTAATTTGCATGACACTAAGAGTATTTATTTATGTTACATTGAAAAAGGTCTAGACTGTTGAGCAAAATTTCGTCAATGAAATTATAAAACGCAAAATCATCTTCAAAAATGGCTAAGAAATTGTACAAATTTAATTATAAGGACCAACACAAATATTGTAACGCGATAAATAATTTTGAATTATCGGGACGGTATTTATACAAGACGTTATCACGTAGGAGAGAAAAAAGAGAAAAAAATTTGGATACAATTACCTAATTAAACTTTCAGAATTTTGAATGCATCAAATAAAAAAACATTCAATTTTATGTATCTTATTTACCATAAATAATTTAAAATCATGTCAATCCTTCCACGATGGAAGTTTCTGTAGGTGGAGAATTTATTTTCTATCTATATAATATCGATATAACAATCTATTTTCTATTTATAAATAACAGGAGCATCTTCCAGAGACTTCATTGAAAACAATTTTCTCCCTCCTGTGCGTTACAAACAGGGGGTCAGAAATATACTTTGGAGGCGTATCGGGGTTTCGAAAAAGGGTTCTTCAAAGATCCTCAAAGTCCATCCGGATCAATCGGAAAAGGTTACTCGTCATCAATAAAAAAGAAAATAATATTAAAGTGAATTACTTTGGATCCTTTATCAACAAGGAGCGAATGAAATCCTTAGCAATCTCAGAAACAGCACTAAAGTATTCATCGTCGAATTGGTATTGGCAAGCAGCAACATTAGCATAAGTCTCTTGTTTATCTTCACCCAAAAACGGCGAAGCTCCACTTAAAAGTATATACGTTAAAACACCAACAGCCCAAAGATCGGTTCCTAAACTTAATGGTTCATAGTTTACAATTTCTGGTGCGACAAATTCAGGTGTACCAAACAAAGCTCGATGTTCCGATCCCGGTATCAAACGATGCGATAATCCTAAATCTACAAAATAGTCGGCATTAATTCTTCGTTATCAGTAAACGCATACAACGTCATACGTACATAGCTAAAGCATGAAACGCATACCGGCGGAAAGTTCCGAGACCAAAGATTTCTAATCCAAGGTGTTACGATTGTAGGTTTATCACGTTAGAGAATTCTAGTCTACTTCATTTTGAATTTGGAAGTCGGTAATTTACGACCTTTCCTGCCAACTTTCTCGTCGCAAAGTAAAACGTTGCAAACTTTAGCTACATACAAGTGAAAACATAGGAGGAATGTGAAAATAGTGAAATAAAGCAATTTCATATTCACTCCTATTCCGACTCACCTATTAATTTTATACTTGGCATTGGCGGTGGCGTTGCAAGTAAAATGTTCTCCGGCTTTATATCCAAATGAGCTACTTGGTGCGAATGTAAATGACTCAACGCCATTAAAACCTGACGTACCTGTAAGAGAATTTTACAAAATATTAACATCGGGTGATATATAAAAAATTTTTTATTTTTTTTTCACTCTTTCCTTTATTTTGATCTTACCCTTTTCTGAAACAACAGTTTCTAAATACTATTATTTAAAAATTGGTTACTATCTTTGAACTTTCATCCAAAATCCTACATTTGTGTGACCACTTTTTTTATCAAGTTTCTTTTGATGTACACATAAGAAAATATTCGAATAGAAGTAAATTGAAAAGAAGGACTTATACTATTCGTGTTATCATTAATATTATTACTTACTACGTGGGCGGCTTCGGATTCACTGGATGGTGTCCAATGGAATAATTCTCCTCCTGAGATTAATTCCAAAAGTAAGACAACTGTCGTCCCAGTGTCTATCACTTTGTGCAAGGAAACTATGTTTGGGTGTCTCAGTCTTGCCAGAAGACCCGCTTCTCGTGCTGCAAAAGTAATTTTTCTTATGAAGTCGCAAACCTTCGAAACCTGTTGCGTAAATTTCAAGTTTCAAAGTATTTTTCTCGGAGCTTTGCGAGCTTCTTTGATTCGCCAGAAGTATTTATGTATTTGACATCAGGTAATAGATAGATAAATTAATAACTTTCTGATATCTTCCCTTCTATCTTTTTCTTACATAAGATATGACATTAGCATGAAGTTAAAAGTTCACATTAAAATTACTGTTACCTACCGATATCGGCAGCTGCTACTCCACGAGCCACTCTTCGTTTCCTCATAATTTTTGCTGCGTAAACAGCACCTGTTTTGACTTCGATACATTTTCGAACTACCGCAAATTGTCCTCTAAAAAAGAGAAATATTTTCGTTTCACAAAATTGTATTACCACTATTATTATTCTTCTTCTTCTTATTATTATTATTATTATTATTATTATTATTAATATTGAATTAAAGTTATTCATGGAATGGTAAAGTTTATGAGAGATTATGAGATATTATTTGATTAATATTTTTTAATAAAAACGCTATTGATAAATCTCTTGTAATATTTTGGATTAATGTGTTACATTCTAAAGAATTAATAAATAATTCTAGATGTAAAAATTACTATATTATTTGCAACAACATATAGTGAAAGGAAATATGAAAATAAAATAGCATATCAAATTTCCCATGTTCCCTTTCAATGTCCTCGGAGTACAAATAAAATTTTATCTAGCTACCATTTTCCAAGAAAAGTAGTTCAGAGGTAATAAATCCCCTGAATCGCTTCTGAATTTTGTGTAATTCGATAACTTACTTGCCGATTTGCTCCAGCAATTCGTAATGCTTCTCAATTGGTTCGTGATGAACGTCCATCAAGGTGTCCCATTCGGGTACTGGAATCGAAAAATGAAGTAACAGGTAAGCAAAATGGATCAACAAAGATTGAGTTTAAATAAATAAAAATCGCTTTAACAAATCCTCCGTGTAGTACCTTCGGCTTCGACTACAGTTTATAGAATCCACGTTCCGAGTTTCTTTTTGTCACCGTAACGTTATTGGATACTGTTATCATAATATGATTATAATATGACGAAACTTAATGTTAGCGTATAAGACAATTTCTCAATAAATAATTTGTCGGAATTCCAGCGATATCGTTACAAAAGACAAGACTTGCAGAAAAAAAAGAGTATCGTGTCTTTCTCCGCACAATATTTTACCTGCTGTTAGCTGTTTTATTAACTTTCCAACTCTTTATTCGACAAAAGAAAATAAGTGAAGCCACAGAAACTATTTAAATAGTAAGTATCGTTGGAATCGCTATTGTAATTAAGGTTTCCTCTGCAATTTTATACTTGGCGGATTTCAAATCAGTAGAATTTTTTATGAAAATAATGTCCCACCGATGACAAAAATATATAGTTTTCATTTTTCCAGAAAGTTTAATTACTTTATTATCATTATTAGTTTTGGGTGTAACGAAACACTAAAGAACCCATTTTCAACAATTTCTCTCGTACCCAATTTCTATCTTCACTTTATATCGTTGAAACTTCTCATATCCGTTCGAGTAAACCACTAACTCCAGTTTTTAGTTGTATCGTAATAACGGCAAATGTTATGTTGGCATACACAAATTTTTACTCCGTTCAACCTACAAATAATTGTGATAACAACGAGCGTTATCAAACAAAGTATAAATTATCCTCTATACTTGGTTGGCTTTCTCTCTAATGTATATAACACTTGTAGCGTATGTACTTTAGGTATAAAATAAATATACCCGCACTGTTTACCCTAAAAGTTAGCGATAAGCGAGGAAATAATAATTTACCTTAACAACAATTTCGAAAGAATATTCCATTGCTATTAAATGTGATTAAAAAATTCTCATACATAAGAATTTTGTTAAATGCTTAATGGGTAAATAAATATTCAGCTTTGTTTGATAATTTTTAAAATTCGTGTTGGAAAATTTAAGTATTTAAACTTATAACCTATAATTATTCTATGTTAAAAATGATTAAAGCAATTCCAAATAATGGGGCTCATAAATATTTTAATATTTGCCTTCCAATATTGATTTTATTGAAATTGCAAATTTCAAAGAACCTGAATTAAGAAGTTAGAATTTCCATTGATTCTGTATAGAAAAAAAAACATTTGGATGCTTAACATTTTTTACCATTAATACTTTGAACAAAATCGATCAACTAAAAATTGCACACTTAATTTAACTCCGCATGGTTGATCTAGGATTGCGACTTTTGCAAAGGGTTAATGTAATAACTCCACCTGGTTCCTGGGGGGTTAATATTCAAAAGATAGAAAGAGATAGAGAGTGGGACTACAGTTATAGCTCCTCATGGATACATTCTGTAGATAAATGTCAGATATGATATATAATATGTATAATATATTATATATAATAATTAGGTTATAATATAAATTATAATATAATTATAAAATAACATAATATAAATATATTACAATTGCATTTCATAGACATTATAAAATTTCGTTTTACAGTTATTTCACAGAATATTGCGGTTCCAGTACCGGTCCTACCAGTAATGCGGTTTTTCAGCAATGCCTATGGGAAGAACAATTTGCATGGGACGATATTTGACTATATTTCCAGTTAACGCAAAAATAATATGAAAAATTCCACTCTAGAGCTAAAATCTGGACCCGGGTTACCGACGAAGGATTAAAAAAAACAATATCTGAAAGTCGATTACCACCGTTGACAGTGCCCGGTTGTCGCGATGTTCCCGGCATCATAGCCAGCTCATGACGAGCATCTCCTCCGTTTCGGGTGGTGTCCGTTTATCCGAAAGTCCGTTAGAAAGACGTCGTCGTCGGGTCTTTCGGCTTTTGCCATGCCGGCCACCCCACACACACACAATCGATACACCTGTGCGACGCCACCTTTTTTTTCTTCTTTCCTTTCCTTTCCTTTTTTTTCACTTACCGAATTTCCCACGACCCAGGGTATCTCGCCCGATTTCCTCTAAATTGGCAAAACTAGTAATAATAATAATGACAATGACAATAACAACGACAACAACGGCACTTTCGCATGGGTTAGCTCTTAGCTGGCTCCCTTTTCGAAACTAAAAGCGAGAATTTCGAATATTTCCCCCGACGTCGCGACTGGAATCAAAATTAAAAACAAAGAAAAGGGGGGAAAGAGGGGGGGAGAGGAGCGGGAGGGAACCGGTTTCGCCCGACGATTCTGGTACTTTTAACCCAATTACACAGGTGGTCGATAACGTACTTGTCGAATCGTCGTCAGACTCGTCTCGCGTAAGCCGACATTCCGGTACTGCTGGAAATACCAGAACTAGAAACCAGAGACGAGATAGGAAAGAGTGCGAAGGAGGTACTGGATCTGGAAACCGAAGGACCCGAACCCGAGGAATGTTTCGAGGCAGTGCTTACGCCAATGCGCTCCGCTGCGCACGCCTTTGCGTAACGGATCATTCTCGGATCTTCAAGGTGGCCATTGTTATGTATGCCATTCTTCTTTTTTTTTTCTTTATGAAACTGTTATTTACGTTTTCCCAATGCCAGGAAATACCGGTCCCTCGGGTTTTAGCATTTCAGTTCACACTCACTTATTGGCGAACTTTCCCCTACCCCCCTGCTCTTGTTGATGACCCGCAAAGGACGTCTTTCGCGGTACATGACTTCCACGCAATTCGCTGTACATTGTTGTCCAACAGAACCAGCAAAGGCGTAACGATCGGATCCTTATTCGAGGCAAAAGAAATTGAAGGATTTTCCCGTGTCCGAATCTACTTGATTTTTTTTACTTTATATTTATCTAAAAAATGAAGAATGCATATTTTGGGTCACAAGATAATCATGGAGGATTATATGAGCCGTCTATTTTGAAAATGGCCTAAATCCATTTGTGAATTTTTTATTGTTAGCTGTAGTAACGTGTCCCACTTGACATTAACTGTCATAAAAAACATTTTGCAAAATTCATAAAAAATTGGACTTAGGCCACTTTCAAAAACATCTGTTCGTATTATTTCTCAAAAAAGTAAGAAAAAGATGCTCCTAAAAGATTTGTTCGATGCCTATACCTAATTTCTCATGTTTTGGAAATAAGAAAAAATCCCTACGTAAGGGAACGGATGACCATAAAGAATTTTTCTGTATCCGAACCTAATTTTATTATTTTGTTCAAAAAAGGTGAATTCTTCTTTCAGGAAAAAGCTGGTCCCCAAAAATTTTCGACACCCACACCTGTACCTACCTTTTCACGGTTTTCGAAAAGTAATGTTTCAAAATTATTTTTCATATACTCGCAGAAAGTTCGATAACAAAAATGTTGTTCTTTTTCCAGTCCAATTTGGAGATTGAAATGTCACGTCGATTGAATTACCGATCCGCCGAGTTCCTTTTTTATTAATCAAATGGATTAACAAGTCTTAACGACTCTTCCATTATAATAAATCTTTATAAACTTTTTCTAAACTCCACAGTTACCGTATGGAATTCAGGAAATATATTCTCAAGGTTTAACTTTTAATTAATTCAACCTTGAGTTTCCTAAACTGTTCCATTTTCATTAAACGAAGATTCTAAACATGAAGATTTATGTTCATTCGACAGAAAAAATACATAAACTGGAAAAAAAAATGATAAGCTTCTGGGTAAAACCTCTGCATCCCATCTTTTGTTTGCAAAATCATGAAATAAAGTTTGTACAAGTAGTATTTTTTATTTTTTATTTGTACGAAAATGCAGTAGCAAGTTAAGAAACAAACTTTCAATTCGGCGAAACCTCAAATTAGTGAACTTAAAATATTTAAAGAAACAGGCGAATGCGAGGGAAGAAACCTTAATTTACATGAAATTGAATTTGACAGAATATTTTTTCCGACGAAGAATAAACCTGTTGTATTTATAAAAAAAATTATTCTGTTCTTATTTGAATGTCTGATATTCGAGATTTTTTAGTTCTTTTGTAGGAAATACAAAAGAAGAAATAACGAGTAACAATTTTTATAGTTATTAAAAGTCGGAGAAAGTTTTAAAAACTGGAAATTTAATTTTATCGATCCAATATCGAGAATAATTCACATCCTCTCGATTTCAATTTTTTCGAATCTTTATTCAACAGAATACTGATAAATTAAGTATCGTTTCTTCGAAACCAAACAAATTCTGTCAAATTCCACCCCACCGAGTTAATCGTGTACCCATCAAGCATAAATACATAATTTAGAATGTTTATTCCTTCATAGACTCTTCAGTAACTTGACTGGGTGCGGACTGTTCTTTGTCGCCACTGTTTTTCTTACTTCCCGAAACGATATCGTCGATTCTTAGTAACAAAATCGCCGTTTCAATGGCAGTCTTGTAAGTTTGCAGCTTAACAGCGAGTGGTTCCCAGATATTGCGTTCTTTCATATCAACCAATTCACCCGACTCTCCGTCGATTCCCCAAGTGGTTCGACCGGTAGCGTGTTTCGCTCGTAAAGCTGTTAAAGTACGAATTACATTGGCACCGCAATTCTGTGCCAATGTTCGAGGTATAATTTCCAAAGCTTGAGCGATAGCTTTGTAAGGCCATTGTTCGATTCCAGCGAAATTCGAAGCTTTCTCGGTCAGGAGACGCGACACTGCCATTTCCACTGCTCCCCCACCTGGAAACAAATTTTTATTCATTTACATTAATTAAAATCAATTTTATAACCCTAAAGAAGAAAAAAAAAAGAAAAATGCGAATAATATATTTAATATCATCTGGATAAAAATATTCATTTTTCTAGATAAAACTATTAATGTCCTAAATTTCAAACGTACCTGGAACAAGTTTAGGTTCGATCATAAGGTTCCTGGCTACTTGAAGAGCGTCTTGCAGATTCCTCTCCGTCTCGTCCAAAATATCCTTGCTCGCACCCCTCAGGAGAATGGTGCAGGCTTTTGGATCCTTGCATTCCGTGATGAAACAGAAATACTCGTCGCCAAGTTTCTTGACTTCGAAGAGTCCAGCACCGGTTCCAACGTCTTCCTCGCGGAGTTCCTCCGTGCGATTCACGACAGTCGCTCCGCAAGCTCTGGCGATTCTGTTGTTATCGGACTTCCTCAATCTACGAAGAACCGAAATTCCAGCTTTCAGTAAATAATGCTGCGCCAAATCGGACACCCCCTTTTCCGTGAAAACAACATCGGGCTTGACGAGAATTATGTCTTCGCAAAGTTTCTTCACGTGTTCCTCCTCCAGCTCCAAAATCCTCGTGAAATCCACATCCTTCATGATCTCAATGTTCGTCTGCGACTCTCCCTTCTTATACTCCAACGGGCAATCCAGCAACACGATCCTCGGGTTCTTGATCAGCCGTTTCATCTTGGGATGAGTTACATCTTTGTTGATCATGACTCCCTTGAGAACGGTGCTGTCTTCGATGGTTCCTCCAGGGATTTTTTCCACTTTGGCGTATCGCTTGATATCGATCTCGCGACGACCGTTTTCTTCAAACGTCACGGTGTTGACCGCGTCCAGGGCGATTTGACACGCCAAGTCTGCCCAACGTCCAATGAATTTAGTACCGATGCAGGAATTTATGACTTGGGTGAGTTTCACCCTATCGGTGCGGTCCAACTCTATGCTGACTTGTTCGTTGAGTATCGTTATCATGTCCTCCAGAGCTTGCCGGTAAGCTCTTATGATTACCGTAGGATGCATTCCTTGTTCCAGGAAAGGTTCGGCCGTTGCTAAAATTTCCCCCGCTAAGACTATAACCGACGTCGTTCCATCCCCAACCTCTTCGTCCTGCGTTCGAGCGATTTCAATCATGGATTTACCAGCTGGGTGTTGTACGGTGATTTCTCTGAGAATTGCGTTTCCGTCGTTGGTCATTACGATTCCACCCATCGGGTTCATCAACATTTTCAACATGGCTTGTGGACCCAGACATGTTCTGATTACGTCGGCGATAGCCTGAAAAGGATAAGTTAATCTTATTTACTCGGAAAATTGGTGATTCTATGAATGAATCGTTTCAAGGTATTATATAATTTTGCAGATATTAGAATAATTATCAATTTGTCCAAAAATGTACCTCTATGACCTTAATTCCAAAATCACAATCTTTTTCTTACAGAAAACATGAAACCCCAAGTACTTTTTTTTTACCAATGCAATAATTTAAGTATTTTGAAAGTTGATAATTATTTTAAAAAGATTTTAATCCCAATGATTCGATAAATGAAAGTGTTATTCAAGAAATCATTGAAACTCATAATATTGGAAACGAAAAAATTACATGATAACAATGACAATGACTATTTCAAAATTATTTTTTTTTAAAATAAAATTATCTATCGGAGTGAAATCAATTCCATATAATTTAGCATGGGACTCTTAATGAGCTGGTCCTCAAAGGGTTGAAAGCATCTTTGTCCCACACTTTTAGGATAAACCTCCTACACACATGACAAACCACGAATACCACTCGCATGTACACACATACACACACGTGGGCGTATATATAATGCCTATACCGGCATAGGAGAGACCTTATAAGGCAAAGAAACGGAAGGATCGCAGGAGAAAAAAGAATTACAAACCTTTCCAGCCTGAATGTTTTCCTTCTGGACTTTTTTGCCGGAGTCGCGTTTTGTGTTTTGACCTGCAATTATCAAAGCGGTCGTCATTATTACATGTGACTGGGACGATTAATTGAAAAGGAACATTTGAGAAACGTCCTGAAGTTTTTGTTAAAACAAACGATGGTTGCAGCGGAATTCGACTTACTCAGCACGACGATTGGAGCTGCACCGGAACCGAACATTTCGACGACGTTGCTTTAGAAACCAAAATATTTATTATGAGAATACTTCGTTTTTGGCGAGAGTAGAAATTTTTTTTGCGAACACGGTTAATTTAATGATTTACAATAAAAGAACGAGGATACAGGTAGAAACGATTCACGAATCGGAGCACGCGTTTAACCTGAAACTACGACAATCCGAGAAATGCGGTGGATTTTTTCTGGGCCTGCGCCATCTACAAATGGCAATTCGCCATTTTTCCCATAAAACTAATGGAAGAAATGAAAATGAGGGAAGTTTGAATTTATTGTTAATTATTATCATTATTATTATATAATTATTAATATTTATTGTTAATTGTTGCCAAATGATATCACATATTTAATTTTTAAGTTAATTCTGACTTAAGATAGTACTGTCGGTACAAAAATTACAATTCAGATATTGATGAAACTTAGAATATCGATACATATTGGTCTAAAAGTGCCCCTCAAAAAATTTTACGACGCTAGGGTACGCGCGAAAAAAGTTATTAATATTTTTATTTAACACGTGTCTTATGTGAAATCACAATTTTTCTCAAATTTAAAAAGAACTACAAGTCAGATTTTAAAAAAATTAAAGAATATAAAAACCTCCTGTACGCATGGATTTACCTAACGAAGAAATAGGAAGTGACAACGGGAATCAATTGGAAGTACAAGTGGGAGACAATAATGTCAGATAAGCCCTCATCGATCAGTATTTCTCAAGGTAAGTTTAATGATAAATTGAACAAATTATAAAATATTAATCTTTTCAACTATATATTATTTGTACGTTTTTATCACGTTCTTTTTATCGCTAGTTATTTTAGACCGGTAATAAAACATTTTGATTTTTTTGCAGGTTGCGGAACTAGATCCGGCTTAGCGCGCTTACTGCGGTTGATGCAGAATCCATCAGTCTCTGTAAATAAAATGTACCATTTAATTGCTTCTTTCATATGACGAATTGTATTAAGCGAAATATAATGAAAATAAACTCACTGATCATCATCAAAAACATTTTCATCGAGTTTCTGCAAAGTTAATCGTTTAATTTCAGCATCAAGGTTTAAATTCTCGATTATTAATTTCGTTATCTCAGTCTTAGCCTCCATTTCTTGCTTTAATAACTTTTCTTGTAATACTAAAATTTCTTTTTCCAACAATGCCTTTTCTTTTAACATTGCAGAATTATCATTGGAAATTTTCGTCCGGTTATTTTTAACAATAAACTTTGCATCAGGTCCTGCAACAATTACTTAGGAGTTCAGATTTGTTTCTTTCGATAACACTGGTCGGCAACAAAAATTCTGTCCCTTACACCATTCCTGCTGATTCTTATGTAAAATGACTTCCTGAATCCGAATATGATCTCAGTTCTCCCCCATCACCCACCGTTTTCGGCGGATGGCCCCCCATCTATTTTGACAAGTTTAAACGTATCTGGCGTAAATTGAGGTTATATTCGGATTCAGCAGGTCATTTTACATAAGAATCAGCAGGAATGGTGTAAGGAGCAGAATTTTTTTTTCCGACCAGTGTAATTAGTGATTTGTCTCACCTTTTCGAGTTTTTGTCTCCTTATCAAAATCTACAGCAGCGATTTTTCTTTTAGAACTTGTTTCCACTATTCTGGCCGATTTTTCTGCAATTAACCATATAACTAATATTCTTCTTCATGCCGACATTGTGCAAAATAGAAACAAAATATTTACCAGGACTTGTTAAGGTCATGTCAATGATTTGAACACTTTCAGTTGTTTTTAAACACTGAAACAGATCTTTATAGACTAGTTAAAATAAAATTCATGTTGTTTTCCAAATAAATGTTAATACTTGCAAATATTTACCATAGTTTTCGTCATCCAAAAATATAATATTTTCTTCCGCAACACTAGCTTCTGGCTCTGAAAGAAAATGTAAAATTATTTGTAAAAAATCTTATGATTCACAATAAAATAGTTGTTAACAATAGAAATTATTATCTACCATTTTCAACAGCGTACTGTAACGTCCAGTGTTTTAAACCACTTGACCCTGGCTCTAAAACAAAATTAGATGCTAACAATGTTACACGATTTCCTTATTTCATTTATGTGTAATTGTAGAGTATTAATTACCCGCATTCTCTTTATCGAAACTGGATTCAAAGCCTACTATAGTGTTTAATGACAGCGCTGAAACTTGTTCCTCGCAGGGAGTTAAAGCCATTGAACATTGACCGCCTCCGGTTTTTGTTTGTTCGTTTTTAGGTATCAAAATTTCCTGAAGCAGATCTTATTGTGTAAAATATTTTAAACTATGTTTTTACTTATTAATTAACATCTATGATTCTACCTTAACAGCTACGGAGCTTGACAAGGTGGACTTTTGAACGTTTTCCGTCCTCGGCGCTTTCTCGTGTAACTGCTGTTCCTGGTTTCCTTGCAATGAGGACTCCTTGTCGGCTGCGAGAGCGCGTTCCGCATCTTCCCGCTTCTTTTTGCGCCTACGGAAAAAAAAATCATATTAAAGTATTTATAAAACAAAAACAATTCATTTTTGATACAAAAAAATTAAAATTAATACCTATACAGTAAAAATTTAGTTTATAAGTACAATATAT
The DNA here is from genome assembly GCA_949825005.1 of Gasteruption jaculator. Taxonomy (NCBI): domain Eukaryota; kingdom Metazoa; phylum Arthropoda; class Insecta; order Hymenoptera; family Gasteruptiidae; genus Gasteruption; species Gasteruption jaculator. Next base: position 8,945,961 of record OX463769.1, on the reverse strand, counting down.
AACAATTCTTATCGAAGTTAGGAATAATAATTTATTTTGCAACTACTCAACGCTATTTCATAAAAGACGTGCACGTTTATCACGAATTGTCAAAAACGCTATCATCGGTGGATGTCAAAATTAGAATTAAAAAAATTTTTTTGGGATTCATGCTAGAACAAAAAATCGTGTAAAAAAAGTGTATTTGTTCTTATTAGTGAACCGTGTTATTTCAAAATCGAGTAAAAAAGACCGTTTAAAACAAGAGTTGAGTGTATTTTTGAAAAAGCTTCAAAATGGCTGCTCACCGCAGGACATAAACTCTCTTTCTTGATGGGCGCCGGGCTGACAGTTGATACTTTCCCGACGCCCGTTTTTTACTTGAACTGCGAACACTCGCAGTTCCACTATTACTCTCATTACTGTTATTCATTACGTTAATTTTCTGATTTTCAACAAATTAATTAGCATTGTAAAGATCGCGCGTAAAGCATGCGTGAAGTTGCATGACAAAACACGGTGGTGGGTTGGACGAGAGCATGGTTTGTGTATATACCGCCATCATATCTTGGTAATGAATAAGTAGGAAATCGAAAAAGTAAGAAAATTATAAGATTTTTTTTAATAAATCGAAAAAATGTGGTATTCAGGACCGATAGTTATCCAGTAGGTAATCCATCGATTGTTATCCCAACAAAATCCGTCAAGTAGTAACGGAGTATCGTGGTTCGGAAAATTGGACAAGTTTTTTGAATTCTAGCGGGTTCCGCACCTAAGCCATAAAAGAAAAAGTAGAAACAAAAGTTCCAGGGATTTGGTTTCAGCGCAAGTAAATTTACGAACACACTGAAGTGTGGTTTGTTTAGCATTGCGACTGCGATTCGTGTATATGTTGGCATGCAATGTCAGGAAAAAATGAAAATGTCCTTTTATTCCTGTGAGAGAATATTTTGAATACGACGATACTCCATTCTGCATTTTTCTGCAACGATGGATGACATTAGTGATAAGTTTTTCTACGTTTATAGTTCTTCGTTAGATACAAAGATTCAAATTAAAATGTAAGAATATGTCTCCTTTCTTTATCAAATTTATATTCGTACTTATGCACATACACATGCACACCAGGTTATATATTTTCCCACTGCAAAACATTCGTAATTGAGAATTAAAATATATTATTACAAGGAAACTCTCTTTTTTCTCTTTTTATTTATTAATTTTAAAAGTTATTAATTTTCTATTCCAACTCTGGCTCTTTATTTGTTTTTTTAATTTAATCATTGACCTAAAACTATTTCTTACCGAATTTTTCTAATACTTGTTTTTGTTTCTTATTTTTTATCAAATTAGCGGAATCTCTTTCCTTTCTAAATATTCGCGATGAATTCAGTGGCGATATCATTTCCTGTAAATATCCTGATAAAAAAACAGTAGAATATGGAAGTGGAAAAAGAATTTAACAAGGAAGTCTAAGTTAATTCCAAAAGATAATAACTATTTTACTAATGCACCGTTGCAATAGTTCATCAATACATGGAAACTTTCAACCTTTCAATCATATGTGACCTTTTATTACACACTCTCCATATCTATTTACTTTTCTCTTAACTAAATTGATAAACAACTCGTTACCGCATTGCAGAGGAACTTTAGAGGGGAAACGACAAAGGCCTGAATATGATAAACTTTTGCTCGATCCGATGTTAAAATACTCTGGTTTATACACCGCTGGCGGTGGCCGAGGAGACTTGAAAGCTTCGCTGCAAGTTTGGGCCGGTGGTCGTCCTTTAGCTCTTCCAGTTTACACAGCCTATAAGCACTTCACGTCTCGATGGAAGTAAGAGTTTTCCGTTTCTAAACCCTGAACGCCACATAGACGTAACGCCACATCGAGAGAACATTGATTCCCATGTATATGTTATGTTTTATCGCTTCAGCTGGAATCAATGGGTTACACTGCCGATATCTTACTCGGATTTGCCGAGAGACGCTCAATTATGTATAACGCTCTACGATTGCGCCGGTCCGGGGAGACAAATACCCGTAGGAGGAACAACGATATCCCTGTTTGGCAAACACGGAGTGTTCCGACAAGGAATGTTGGATTTACGTGTTTGGCCAGAAATGGAAGCGGACGGAAGCTTCCCAACTACCACCCCAGGGAAGTGTCGCGATCACGGGAAGGAACAGATGCATCGGTTGGCTAAACTCGCCAAGAAACACAGAAATGGTCAAATGAGCAAGGTCGATTGGTTGGATCGACTGACTTTCAGGGAAATAGAATTAATCAACGAACGTGAAAAACGAGCTTCAGATTATTTGTATCTAATGGTGGAATTTCCCGAGGTTACTATGAATAATGTTCCGGTAAGAAATGTTTCTCCTATCGTGTGAAATTCAAAATAATGATATGATTTTATTTTTTACATTGTTTATTGTAAAATTGCTTTAAACCAGTAACGCTTGAGTTAAACCAAAAAATTCGTGATTAAAGGTAATTGGAAATATTCTTTTTATATACTCTCCTTTCAGTATTCGATAGTCTACTACGAGAAGGACGGGGACGAAGTTTTTCAACATAGATCTCAGCCGGATGTTGTAACTCTACCGGATTATGAAATTCTACAAGTATGTATTTTAATATGAGTCCATAGCATCATATTACTGTTTGTTTTTATTGTTATCGTTCATTAACAGTCTCCTTCTACATTCACATTTTCGTGAACACACACACACATTCCATTGAATAATCCAATGAATAAATATTTTCTTGGCCTGTGGCATTAAAAATATGTATCCTTATCAAGAGGGACTTGACAGTTGTTTCTGAACTTATCGAGCGGTAATACCCCGTTCTTAAGAGTTTCAATTAATACAATAACGTACATTCATTCGCACGGGGCTAAACATCCAGCCTTAGTTTGTAATAAGTTATGAGGCAAGCTGTGAGATGTTCAAATGGCTCGCTTATCTTCAAAGAGTTCTTTCACAATTATCCAAGCTTGTCACCAAAAGTTTGTCAAAATGTTTTTCCAAAGTGTCAAAAGAGAATCCGTGCGTTGTTCGATACTCGGTGAAATCGCGAAAGGTAATTCGCAGGATTTATTTTGATTCTCAGTTTACTCCTCTATTTTATCATTAGAAAAAAAGATCATTCTTCGTTGAACTTATTATTCGGGCGCTACTTTGTTTCACGAATGAAAACTTGTGAAACTATCAATCGTTTAATAAAAAAAGAGTGAGAAAATAATAAGTTTTGTTTAAATCAAGGTTTGAATAATGATTCAAGTTACTTCTGAAAACTTCTTAAATTCGAACCACGGAACCCTGTCGCAAACAATTGAAGACATCTATTTATTTCCATTTCGATTTCTAGGAAAACTTGGTGGAAGCGAAACACCATAAATTAGCACGTAGTTTACGTAGCGGTGGAAATACTCGAGAATTAAAACCCACATCCAGTGTTCGAGATGCTTTGAATACGATCCTGGCTTATCCCCCGACAACAGCTTTGTCGACGGAAGAACAAGATTTAATTTGGAAGTTCCGTTTCTACTTGTCGAATCAGAAGAAAGCCTTGACGAAATTTGTGAAATGCGTGAATTGGAAAGTACCCGGAGAAGAGAGGCAAGCTTTAGAAATGTTAGCTTTGTGGGCACCACCCGATCCAGAAGATGCTCTCGAATTACTCGGACCAGCATTTACGCATCCGGCTGTGAGACGATACGCCATCGGTAGACTCAATCAAGCACCGGATGATGATTTAATGCTGTACTTATTGCAATTAGTGCAAGCTTTGAAGTACGAAGATTTCGACAGCATAAAAGCTGCAAATCAAGTGCTTTTGATGAAAGAGAAGGAGTCGGAAAGGTCAGAGAAGTTCGACAAAGAGCCAAAGGTCAGCGAACATCCCTCTTCGACTCCTGCGACAATGGTTTGTTATTACTTTTTATCTCATCGGGGTAATAAATACTTCGAATAAATTTAAAGATTGATATTTAAAAATAATATATTACTTCTAAATATCAGAAAATTCTGAATATATATTATTTTTTATTTATTTAATATATTGCTCGATAAACTGGTCTCGAGAAAAAACAAAATGATAATTATACCACGTAAATATTTATAAATACTTGACAATTTAAATCTTTTAAGCTTCAGAGTAGCGAATCGGAATCAGGGCATCTATCGATAAGTCAAGAGCCACCGATGGATTTGGCTTCGTTTTTGATAACTCGTGCCTGTCAGAATTCGATGCTGGCTAATTATTTCTACTGGTACCTTTCGATCGAATGCGAAGACCAGCCGGATCCAGCGACTGCTGCTAAACAAGATACCAGAGTTCGCGAAATGTACATAACCGTGATGAAGATGTTCTCCACGACATTGTCGCAAGGAAATTTCGTTTGGCAGAAAAGACGAGCTTTCCTTCTTCGACAGAAAGTTTTCATCGATCAATTGGTAGCTTTAGTCAAGGCAGTGGCTCGCGAGAGTGGTAATCGTAAAAGAAAATCCGACAGACTGAAAGCTTTGTTGGCAGAACCGGATCCTAATTTCAAAATTAACTTTTCGAATTTCGAGCCGATACCATTTCCTCTGGATCCTGAGATTTGCATTAAAGGGATTATTCCGGAAAAGTATGTATTAAATTGTTTCGATAAATGTTTCAAAGTTTGAAGATGAAAATTCGATTCATTTTAAACACTATTTATTTATTGTTTTTGTTCCAGAGCGAGTCTTTTTAAATCAGCTCTGATGCCATCCAAACTTACTTTTTTAACAACGGACAACACGGAGTATATTGCCATTTTTAAACACGGCGATGATTTACGACAGGATCAATTAATTTTGCAAACTATTGCGTTAATGGATAAATTGTTGAGACGGGAGAACTTGGATTTGAAGTTGACACCTTACAGGTAACAAAAAAATGTTCGACGTTAGTTTTTCGATAAATTCATGATTCATGAATTTCGAAATCTTATTTATTTTGCTATTTCGCCAATGGTTTTCGAGATTTGTATTGAAAATTTAATCTAAATTAACATAATTTTCATTTCAATAATATAAGATTTTCAAGAGGAATTCTGTTAATTTAGATTTATTGTTAAATTTAAATCTTGAACTAATCTTATCTTCTAAAGTTAATTATTTAATTTCATCCCGTTCTCTTTCATTTTTCAGAGTTTTGGCTACAAGTACGAGACACGGATTTTTGCAATTTATCGAATCGACGACGGTAGCTGAAGTATTAGCGAGTGAAGGCTCGATTTTGAGTTTCTTTAGAAAACACCATCCATCCGAAACTGGTCCTTACGGTGTTGCTCCCGAAGTTATGGATACTTATGTTCGAAGTTGCGGTAAAATAAAATGATTAATAATTATGAATTTGACGAATGGTCGATTTGAAAATGTTTTCGAAATTCAATTTTAAAATTGCTTAATGGCTGAATTTTATAGGTGAAATTTGTACTGAGTTTTAGAATTAGTTTTTTATTAATCAATTTCAAAATTCACGACTCTGTTATGTTTCTATTTACATTTTGAATAAAGGAAAATTCAAAGTGTATACAGAAATCTTGCAGATCAAGAAACATTTTCTCTTTAACCATATTTTGTCCAGATGTTGACGTCAATTATTAAATTATTTTCAGCTGGATACTGTATTATCACATATGTCCTCGGTGTCGGCGATCGGCATTTAGATAATCTCCTTCTGACAACATCAGGTAATTAAACTTTCTTTTTTTCTCTTCAACTTCTTTGTTTGTTCTCCATTTTGATCTTCTTGGAAAACTAAATTATTTATGGTAAATAATATACAGATAAAATCGTGAAGATTCCTTAAAAAACCTGAGACAATTTTTACTTAACATTGTTAGTAATTTTCGAAAAATTTTTGAATCAACGAAAATTTGGATTTATTCTATTTTCCTAAATTCCAGGTAAACTTTTCCACATCGACTTCGGCTACATTTTAGGAAGAGATCCCAAACCATTACCACCGCCCATGAAACTCAGCAAAGAAATGGTAGAAGCAATGGGTGGAGTTGGTTCTGAACATTACCACGAATTCCGAAAACAGTGTTACACGGCATTTCTTCATTTGAGGAGACACGCGAACCTGTTACTGAATTTATTTTCTTTAATGGTTGACGCGAGCGTGCCGGATATAGCTTTAGAACCCGACAAAGCTGTGAAGAAAGTCCAAGACAAATTACGTTTGGATCTAAGCGACGAAGAAGCCGTACATTACGTACAGAATTTACTTGATCTGTCAGTAACGGCTGTTATGGCGGCTTTGGTCGAGCAACTTCATAAATTCGCACAATACTGGCGGAAATGAGAGCTTTCTATGCGCTAGTCTTTCTCGAAAAAAATTCTTTTTTTTTATCTTCTTTGATGTCATTTTAAAAGCAACGTATAAAATTTCCTTGACTTTTTTTATAATAATTTTTTGCATCCGTGTCACACGAAATTCGAGTTTTGAACTTGTGGTACAATTTTCGCTTTGAACAAGAAATTCTAGATTTTAACTTGGAATTTATAAAAAATTAAAATTCGTAATTTTTGTCAATATAGGAAGAGGCATTTTTTGCTAAAAAAATTATTTCTGGACAGTGTATTACAAAAGTCGCAAAAGGATTTCGGAATTATGTGCAATAAGTACTTGTGATTACTTAGTATTTCAAAAATGCCTATTTTTAGGGTTTTGAGAAATCGAGTCACTAAAAAACTTATTTAAGTTTTTTTCGTTTTTGTTGAAAAATGACTTCGTTGTAAAATTGCCAGTCGAGACTGTTTTCCTCAAAGGGATCGAGTCACCATGAAAAATTTAATTTCTCTAAATTAATAGAATATTTGAAAATAATTTTTGAGTCACTTGAATTCGTATTTAAATTGCGGATAATTGGATAAAGTTTGAATCGAACCAAATTAAGATATTAGCATTTTCCATAACAAAAATGAAATATTTTAGATATGAATTAAAACAATTTTAATAATCTAAAAATCAAGGAAGAAAAATCAATAGATATATGTGGTAACATAATTTACCATATTTTGAGTTTCAATAAAAATTGTGATAAGACATTTGCTGATAGGAACTGGACAAAATACAATTTGATTTGTTTCAATCACTCTTTTAGATTAGAAAGAATTTTGTAAATACGATTTTGTTATCGAATTAAAATATTAAGAAAAATCAAGAGAAGGCATCGATAAGTGTAATGATAACATAATTTATTATACTTTGGGTTTAAGTGAAAATTAATAAACCTTTGATATAAATTTTGAGCGTTTTTAGCACTTCTTCCGTTTTCGTAGTTTTCATGTCAACATTTTCTGTATCTTATTACCCTTGTTATTAATTTAAAAGATTTCCCTTTTTTAATATTTTACAAATAGAAGTAGCATTCAGAAAATGTTACAATTTCCTATTCCGAGAATATCAAAGCACATGGTTGGAAATGTCGGAATCAAAAAGGCAGAATTTTTCGAGCGTTCCAAGTATTATTTTTGAAAACCTTGTTTTTCGTGATTTTTGCGAATCTCTTAAAAATATGAGTATTAGATGGACCAAATCTTGAACCAATCAAATTCCAATCATATGTTTGTCAAAAAAATCCAGAGATGCTTATCAAAAATTGTCACATATAAATATTTAATCGAATCCTCCAAGATTTTGTTTCTTTCACTAATTTCGGATTTTCGAAAAGTCTAAAAGTAGAGTCTTGCGAATTTTACACTTTGAAATTTAGATCCGCATACTTTTCGCTTTTTCAAAATCATTTTAAAAACATTGGAGATTTCGAAATTCGAAATCCGAAATTTCAGGATCACCGAGATTCAAAATTTCAAATCTTCAATTTTGTAATTTTTGGAGTCCAAAAAATTATAGATTCCCCTTTATTTCTCAAGACGCACCAAACGAAAAACGAAAAGAGGTGGAAGAAAATAGATTTTGAAGAACCGATTCCCTTATTTTTTTTGTCTTTTTTTCATCTATTTTTTTTAATCATAGAAATTATGTTTATCTGACAGAAAAAAAGAAATATATAAAGTTGTTATATGTTACTTCTATACATATGTATGTATTGTTTTTTTATACACTACGAAAAAGAAAAATAAAGGAAGAAAAGTGTGTAAAGTACCGATACGGAACGTTTGGAACCTAATTCTAAAGAAAAAAGGAAAAAAAACATTAACAATTCAAGTCAGTCATTTGTCAGTAGTTTTACATAACATCAAAATTCCCCGTTATTTAGCGACTTTGCGAAGCTTTCGAGTAAAAATTATTCATAAACCTAATGATGTTACCGATCAGGATGATGATGATAGTAATAATAATAATAATAATATTAATAATAATGATATAATAATAATAATAATAATAATAATGAACAAACAAAAAATTAAAAATAAAAAGAATTCTCATATCTCTCTCTCTCTATCTCTCTCCAGACCACTTAAATTAAAAACAATTCATTCACCGTATCAATAACATAAAAGTGACAATTTTCTTCTTGCAAAGTGAAGTGATTTCAGAAAATTTTAACGAAAATATCACTAAATAGTTCCATTCCTCCATCATTTATTCTCAATCACAGAATCGTCGTTATCGCGAGTTTCCTGGAAAATAAATTGGAAATTGTCAATTTGACAGAAAAATTTCTTTTTTCCCCAGAAAATTTCGCCTTTTTTTTCACTAGATTCCACTGCGAATTCCAGGAAAAATATAACATTCGAGATTTCTTCTTAGGAATTTCGCTTCGAACAATCTAATCAACAAATCAATTTTTCTCTCCTCCGCATTTCTCTGAAAAACCAGACGATTCGCAAAATTTTCCGAGTCACAATCATTCGGTCTTTTTCTTCATTACTTATTACTTAGTGCTTTTGCAACACACAGATTACACAATAGATTTCTGTATAATTCAAATAATAGGCATCTTTATTTGCATAGAAGTTTATAAGCTATGTGCTACAAAGTAAGAGTTTCTTTTCTTTCTTCCGGTAAATTCTAATATATTCAGTAAAATCCTCGATCCGCTCATCGATCAATTAGAAACTTCGACGGGTGATTGACTTTACAAATGATTACTCATTCATCCATTCAACGGTACCTTGAAGTATAAAAGAATTGTGATTCTCGCAGTTTTCCGATCATTTTTCTTCAATTAAAACCCAATCACCAAATGAGCGAATCCAGGAACTCTTCATTTGCATATTTGAACAATTAAGTCTTCGATCACTTATGAATTCTTCGTTTTTAGCATCGTCTAATTGACTCTTATATTATTTTCACCCTTCCAATTCTTTCCTTCTTTATTTTTCTTCGTTCAGAAGAGGTAACTTTCAATGGGAATCTCTATGAGAAACGAACTTTTAGAAATTCCGATTTCCGGTACAGTCTTGAATTTCTTTCTGAAATAATCCCAGAGTCTCAGAAACTCCTGAAACCGAGATTCACAGAAACCCCGAAGTTTTTCACGCTTTCGCATTTCCTCCCGTCGTATTTTGAGCAACTCAAAAAAAAGATACATTTGTAATTAATTCTGCCCCGAAGTTGGCCATTTTTTTAGAATTAAGAAAAATGAAATTTCAGGAAAAGCTGCGGAATTCGAAAATGGAACGACTTCGCACTGAATTTCTATAACATTTTCGAGAGCGATTCTCAAAAATGGGTACCTCAAAAGAATGTTGGTTCCAATTTTCAAATTTTCTTCGAGAAATTCCAATTTTTTCTACCAGCACCGTTCGGTTCTCGAACATTTTAAAATTACTTCCTCCAAATCCACCCATTTTTCAAATTCTTGAAAAATTCCATCGGTACCATTTCAAAAATTATTTAAACTTTCTACAAAACTTGCAGTTTTCCATCGGGTACATTTTGTATTTCGCTTCCCGGTAAATGACAATATTTTCCCGGACTCCCTCTTCCCATTTTCTAAATTCCAAAAATATTCACATACTACAACACTTTCCCACTAATCGCATGGATCTTTTCTTCCCCGAAAACTTCAATTTCCAACACGAGTTCCTCTCGCGCTTCCTCGATGGAAAAATTGTGCTTTTTGCTAAACTTAAATCTCTTGTAAAATTCTAGCAGTTTGGGAAATACAATTACACTGCAAAAACGAAGAATTGCTATGCTACAATTTTCTTAACATACTCCTTTTTTTTAGCAGTAATTTCTATATTGCATTTCTCCTGTTTTTGAATTTTCGATTTGTCCCCTTTTTTTTTAAACTTGAAATTCACCATCTTTATTTATTATTTAAAATTTGTAAAAATATCTTCTCGACTTCATGTAAAACCTGATTAGATCTCAAATGGTAAGAAATAGAACCACTTGGGATTGAAACGAAACGCATTTTCGTTACAGTACGCATTTTGATCTTTTTTTTTCTTCAATTTTAAAAAGAATTTCTCCCCGAAAACTCTTTAATATGAAATTTTGCTGAACGTCGAGTTTCCCCTTCGATTCCTAAACGTCCTTTTGTCGTTTTTACAAATCGGATGATTCGAACATTGGATCTTAACTCGCATTTAAAAAAAAATCGTTGAAATAAGAATTTCGGACTAAAAATATCAGTTTGCTCGATTTTCCGCCGCCCAAAAGCCCAAGAGTCATGGAAAACTTATTCTTTTTTTCTTAAACCTCTAATACCACTAATCAACAGTTTTACATTAAAAAATATAAATCGTCGTTTCAACGATATCCCTTTTCCTTCGTCCTCAGCAATAATATGCAATATCTGTGCATTTTCCATGCATCAAAAAGTACCAAATGCAACTGCAACGAAATTACATTCCTCGAAGAATCTATTGTAACTGTATTAATTTCCCTCTGTATAATGTAACCGGATTGCATCCGTTTTTTTTTAAATTTATACATATTTCAAACCTATGTATATTTATATATATTTATATTTATATATATATATTTATATATCATCGATATAAATTATCAATATGCTATAATCCTTAGAAACTTATCCAGTGAATCTTAAACGTTATATTTACATTAAAAAAAAAAAGAAAAAAAAATTAATAACCAGACTGCGAAGTCAAATCGTCGCGTTGGGGCTGTTACCCTCTATCCTGACTCATCACAAAATAGATCAATCGGACAGATCTTTTTTCCCGCCAGAGTATTTCCGTCAGAAAAAAGGCGACGATCCTCTCCGCCACGCCGAAGTCTCCGTCCAGTCTCGCAGAATATATTACCTCTCCGCCGGTCTCGTGGCCGGCACCGAACTCTCCACCAGGTCGTGCCTGTCGATCGGCGAACTGTCCAGCGCGTAATCCGCGGGGTACCTCTCGGCGTAGGTCGGCGTGGCCTCCCCCTGCTGCTGCCTCATGCCCCCCATTTCTTCCGGCCTCTCCTGGTAGAAGCTCTGGGACGCTTCCACGTTCTGCGTCGATCCGCTTTGACCGCTTCCGCTCGCGGCAGCGGTACTGGTACTGGTGCTGGTGCTGGTGTTCCTCTCCAGGTCGTTCGTCGAATAGAAGCTTTGGCTCGCTTCGCTCTCGGTCCTCCCGGTCGCGTAGTAGCTCGGAGAGACGTTCCGATTGGAGTAACTCGTCGACGCCTCCTCGGGGAAATAACTCTGGCTAGCCTCTGACGTCACGTCCTGAGGATGACCGCCGTCGTAGTAACTCGGGGTCACCTCTTCCTGGTTGCTCCCGTCCTCGTCTATTCTCGAGTCCGAACCGTCGTTCACGGACTCGTAGTAGCTCCGTGTGACGACCTCCTGGTGATGGTGGTGGTAGTAGCTGCTGCGTTTGTGACGGTGATCGCTGCTCTCGGTGACGAAGTTCTGCGAGGACGTCTCCTCCGTCAACCCCGGCATGGAAATGGGCACCTCGTAGGACGTGGACACGTTCTGCTCGACGATCACTTGGTCCTCGTAGCTGGAGGTCGGTGCCGAGTCCACGTGCGTCGTAGAGCTGCTGCTGTCGGGGTTCAGGTTGTACGAGGAAGTCGGGATCTCCGGGACGCCGTTATCGTGGACGTCGACGGAATGCTCGCCCCTCACGGACGTGTCCGGGATCTCGCTGGACGAGGCGATGTTCAGCTCCTCGCACGGTGGGATCTCGAAGGACGACGTGCTGATGGCGCTCTCCTGGTCCTGGTCGCGCTCCTGGTTCTCCGGAGTCCCGGGGACGTAGGACGAGCTAGCGGTTTCGTCCTCGTTCTCGATGGTGTTGTTCATGAAGCCCGAGGTGCCGATCCCGTCGATGTCGTTTGACTGCGACGGGATGTTGCCTTCCTGGCTGGTCTCCCCGTCGGTCTCCAGGTTCTCCGACAGGTTCTCGATTTTCTCCACTTCGTAGCTCTGCGTGGGGAAGCTCTGGTCGTCGATGGCCTCGTCCGCGGTCGAAGCGCCTCGGTCCTCCTGCTGACTCTGCATCACCTCGCTGTAGGACTGCGTCGGGGCGTTGGTGTTGGTCTCGCTGCTGACGGACTCGTACGATTGCGTCGACACGACGGCGTTGCTGTTGGCGTCCTCGAAGGACTGGGTCGGGGGCTCCACGGAGTTCGGATCCTCGTCGGTTTCCATCCGCTCGTATCTAGTCGACTGGGACGGTTCCCTGGAGTTCTCCGACTTCCCGGTGGACTGGCTGGATACCTCGATGTTGTCGTTCGCCATCGAGACGTTGAATTGCTCATACGATTGCGACGGTACTTCTTGACTAGTTTCCTCAGCACCTACAAGTTCCTTCTCCAGGTTGCCGCCGATCTCGCCCTGCGAGGAGGCTTCGACGATTTGGGATTCCGTCTCCACGGATTCCTCCACTTCCATGTGCTCGACGACTCGCTCCTGGGGTTGCCGCTGTTCCAAAGAAGCCTCCACTTGGTTGCTGGACGTGTCTTCGATATTCGAAGTCACGGGTAACTCCTCCTGACTCTCCGTCTCCATAGTCTTATCGATTTTGATTTCCGCTTCGGCCTCGTAAGAGGTGCAAGGACCACCTTCCGTGGAATTGGAGACCTCGAAGTTCATCGGTTCCGTCGATTGGACCGTTACCTGGGACTCGGAAGTGACGGTGCAGCAGCTCTCGTCGATAATTGGCATGCTGCTCGTGCTTTCTTGAACTGGCGGCGGCGTGGACGAAGCTGGAGGTGACGAAGGTGGGGGTGGAGGTGGCGATGCCGATGGAGGTGCCGATGGAGGTGCGGGTGGAGGCGGTGGTGGTGATGACGCTGGGGCTGCGAGTGGAGGCGGCGCTGATGATTCCGATGTTACTTCCTGCGTTACGACTTCCGTCTCTACGGTTACGTCCTTCCCGACTTCCTCCACGGATATAGGAATCGGCTCGCAGGAGGAAGCGAAGACTTCCTGCGAAGTAACGGGAATCTCATGGGAGCTCACTATCATCTCCGACGCGATCACGACATCCTGCGGAGCGGGACTAGCCGCCCTGACGCCGCTCAAAGCTTCCTTCGGGAAGGTTTCGGTCACGGGAGGAACCTCTTCCTTCGATTTCTCCACAGACTGCGCAAAAGGTACCTCCTCGGAGAAGGTATCGTCGATGATAGGCATCGACGGCGTGGTTTGCGTGGGTTCCAACACCGAATACGTGACAGTAGGCATACTTTCGCTTGTACTCTGAGACTCCACCGTCTCCATACCGATGTTCTCTCCCAAATGCGAAATCACCAGGTATTTCGTACTCGTTGGGATCTCAGTACCGCCGATTTCCGTGCTGGTTGTAGAAGTTTCCATGATCTCGCCGATATCGGGCATCGAATTCCCCGGGATCTGTATCTGCGTTTCCCCGGAGGCGGAAATGTAGGAAATGCTGGGGTTCGTGATCGTTATCGGCAGTTCCAGGGACGTCGGTATCAACGACACGGATGCGGAAGTCGGCACGGACTCCGATTGGACCGGCAGGCTGCTCGGGACTTCCAGGGGCGTCATTATCGGCTGGTTCAAGGTCAACGATGTCTCCAGGACCAAGGGCGACGAAATCGGCTCTGTCGGTGGGATGATGGTGGATTGTAGTATCGTTTGATTGATCAGACTCGTCTGCGTGAGGCTGGTCGTGGGGTTCTCTGGTAACCCGATCTCCTGCTGGAAATCGGTGTTCGCCAGAGCCGCGGCTAGGATATCCTGGTTCGAGGACTGTACGATCTCGGAAGTCGGGAAACTCTCCGAGATGACCGGTTGCGTGGCTTCCGCGATCGTCCTGGTCTGCGCGTTCGGCTGAACTCCGTTGTCCAACTGCAACACGATGTTGTCCAGAGTCCCTCCGGCGTCGCCCAAGGAGCTCGTGTCGATGTACAACGTCTGCGTGCCATCGGGGTTCTGCGTGCTGCCCTCCAGGGACATGAGGGTGTTGTTATCCAGCGGCTGGATCTGACCCTGCTCGTCGATCGTCATCAGGATGTAGGATTGCGTGCCGTCGCTGTTCTCCGTGGGGATCATCATGATCTGAGGCTGTGTCGTGACCTTGGGCTCCTCCACCGTCACCTTCTCGGCAGTTTGTTCGCAAGGTTTCGCTATAATGGCGCTGCTCTCCAGTTTCGTTTCCACCTTTGGAGCGACTTCCTCCGACTGGATCTGAACGTCCACCACCTTCTGCTTCGGTCCCACGGTCTCCAGGGGAGCTGCCGCAGCGAGAGGTACAGCGGTGGTACCGATACCGAGGTTCCCTCCGATGGAGTTGAACGCCACGTTCAACAGATTTTGTTGCTGTTGCTGTTGCTGCTGCTGCTGTTGTTGTACGACATTCCTCGCGGATTGCGTCTTGGGGCTGGATTTCGCATAGGAAGTGGAAGTGATCGTGTGTTTTTGCTGAGCCGTAGTCCTGCTGGTCACTGGACTGGCGCCGGCTTTGCTCTGAAGAGTCTGCGCCGAGGAACTTACAGTTTGCACCACGGTGCTTGAGCTTGGGACGCTCTGCAAGACGGCTTCCTTCTGCAGAACCGTCTTCTGGTGCGCTTTGGTCTGCCTACGTGGCATCACGACCTTGGGCAACGGTGACGTCGTCGAGAGATTTTTGATTTTCGACTGCGGCGAGAGACCCGCGGCTAACGTCACGTTTTGCCCCACGACGGTTTGCTTTAAGACCTTCTTTCCGGCCACCTTCTGAGCGGGGATGGTGTTCTGGTAGACGAGACTCCCACTCGCGGGTTTCAAGGTACCAGCGAGTCTCACTTGGGAACTGGGGGAAATCGGCATTTTCCCGCTCTTGGTTATACTAGGCAGCTGCACCTTCTGTTGGATCGTCTGGTACTGGATCTTCGTTGTCTTCACGGGAGTCTTGGTGGCCATCGACTTAACCTGGTGCCCGGTGATGGGTGTGAGGACGGTGCCTTTTCCCGTAACGCCCTGCGCGTTTAGGAGCGTCTTGCTACCGACGGTTTGCGTCACCGGCGCAAGGATGGTTTTCGTGCCGGCGAGATTCTGAGACGATAACAGCTGCGTGCCCTTGACGAGCGTCTTTTGCGAGTCCAGTATCGTCTTACCGGTTAGGGAAGCGGCGTTTATTGACGTAAAGACGCCGCCTTTTAGGATCCCCTGGGGGATGGTTCTCAATAGCGCGGATTTGGGGATCGGACCTTGCAATTGCGTATAAACGCCACCCTTCGATGGGATCAATCCTTGTGCATTGATGATTTTGGGACCGGAGGAGAGCCTCGACGTCGTCGGCAAGGTCCCGTCAGTCTTCGGGGCGATGATCGTCTTCGACGTCAGAATACCGCCTTGTGCGTTGATCGGGTAGAGAACCTGTTTCTTGCCGGTAACGATTCTCTGCACGTTACCACCCAGGGTCTTAGATATCCCCAGAGGTACCATCTTAGCCTGGGACGATTGGTCGGACGTCAAAATTACCACTTTGCCACCCTGGTACTCCACTTGAGCGCTTCCGGACGACTTCCCCTGGGGGATAATCACGTTCTGCGAGGCTCCGGATCTGCCTTGCACGCTGTATCTGATTTGCTGGCCCCCGGTTTGTACGAAAACGCATTTTCCGAGCGTCGGTTTCTGGATCAGCAGTGGCGATGACTTTCCAGATTGCGTATTTTGGAACTTCAAGCCCTTTACTCCGGGTGTTAGCGGTGGAACGATGGTTTTGATGCTCGTGATCGTGGGTTTGGCTTTGCTCTTGCTTTTCAGGATCGCCGGAGGTCCGGTTTTCTTTTTCGGTGGAGTCGGTTCCGGTGCTGGACTTTCGTTGTGTCTCTGCAACTGCGTCTTATTCGTAGTGACCGTTTCCGCGGTACTCGTAAAGGATATCGTGCTCGGCATGGTCCCCGTTGCTGGAATTATGGAAGATATGACCACCGGCATTTGCTCTATGTTTTCCGGCGTCAGGACATCCTCGCTCAGCACGAAGGGCATCGAGTCAATGTCCAATTCCATGTCGGCCAGGCTCTGAGAACTCTGTTGTATGAATTTCTCATTAGCGGCGCTGGACGTCATTGTCTGCGGGGATTTCATCACGACCTTGTCGTTTTGCACCTCCAGAATCGTCGGGGATGTCGCGTCATCGGATTTGATCAATTGGTACTTCTTCGTCACCGACAAGTGCTGCGGAGTCGCTTTCGTTATCGTTCTGCTTTTGCTGTTGGGCGAGACGAGCTCGAGTTTCATGAACTTCGATCTTGAGATGCCCTTCAATTCCTTCGTCGTACCCTCGCCCTCCAATTTGTGTTTGCCGCTCTTCGACGGTAGCTTCTCCAGTAACTTCGATTTCAGAATTTGCATGGGTTCCTTGAGAGTCACATTTTCGATGATCCTCGGTTTCTCCCGTTTCTTAACCGGCACTCCGCTGTCCGAAGTGGGAGATGGAGTAGAAACCGAGGATAATCTCGAAGAGTCGTCCAGTTTCTGTATTTCCAAGGTCAGTGTCTTCGAGGTTTCCTCGGAACTCAAAGGTACATCCGCTTTGCTCGTGTCTTTCGTCGCAGGTTGCCCGACTTCTTGAAAAAACGAATCGCTGATTTCAGTTTCCACGATGGCGTTATCTTCAATCGTGACTTTGAACAATTTTGGAGAACTTACGGCAGTGGGATTCTCTGGCTGTTCCGAACCACTCTGGCATTTAGTGTCTGGTGCGGGGTCAGTTATTGGCACGGTGTTTTCTCCATCGTTCGTTACTTTCTTACCAACTACCTTCTCGTCTTTCTCGTTCTTCAAATTATCTATATTCAGCGTCTTAAGAAAAGCCTCCTGGAAACTGTTTACTGGCTGATCCTCGGTAGGGTCGATGTCTTTCTTGGATTTATCTCCAAAAGTCGATGTAAATTTCCCCTTCGATCTAGGCTGTGATGGTTTTTTAACAGGTGTCTCCTTCTTTTCCACGACTGCTTTCACTGGAGTTGCGGACTCGTCCTCTGTAACAACTTTTACTGGAATTTTCTCAATTTTCAAGCTCTCAGGAGCTTCCAATTTTTCTTCTACCGCTGTCTTCTGCTTTGGAACTTGTTCCTCGGATATTTCAATAGTTTTCTCGATGATTATCGAATGATCGCCTTTAGTGATTTCCACGGATCCCTTTTTTGGAGATTTGAAAATGCTAATTTCCTCTTTTACAAGATCCGTAATGTTTTTGTGAAAAGGACCAGCTGGTTCTTCATTCGGTTTGACTTTCGTCATTTCAATCTCCATGTCGTCTTCTATCTTATCCACTCGTTTTTCAGGTTCAGGCTCTATCACACTTCTATCTAACGAGGCGTCGTTCTCAAAAAAATCAATCTGAGACAATTCGAACTTCTTTATCTGCGATTTCTTGGGCGGCAACATTTCTACTTCCACTTTCGGTGGGTGCGAAGGTTGTTGCATTTCGGCATCCTCTTGATTCGGTTTAGCAGTTTCTTCCATAATTTTTTCTTCAGCTTTTTCTACTTTTTTCTCTTGAACAATTTCCTCCGAGACTTTTTCGTTATTATCTTCTACGATTTTCTCGTTAACTATTTTCTCCTCGATCTTCTGAACGTCTTCCGCAATTTTTCCTTGACCTTCCTTCTTTTCTTCAACCGCTGCTTTAATTTCCACTTCGGGGGTTTCCATAATTTCCTCTGCTACAATTTCTTCAACAGGATTTATTTTTATTACTTCTTCTTCTTCAACTTTCTTCTTTTCAGATTCAAGAACTTTCGCATCAACATCGTTTTTCGTTTCCTCGGAAAGGGAAGAAATTTCTACAATTTTTTCCTCCGATTTTGATTCATCCCTTTTAGGAATCTGAATTTCACTTGAAGGTTCATCCAAATCTGCTTTCGCATCGTCCGCGTTAGGATCTCCCTCCGGAGACCCAAGAGTCTTTAAAAGATCCAACCTATCGGAAGAACTACTACTAATTTTGAAATCAACATCGAATTCAGCTTCTTCGGGTTTCCCAACATTTGTATCTTTTTCAAACTCCATCTCTTTGGACACTTCGGATTCTAATGATTCTAAGACTTTCTTATGAGACTTCCTTCCTCTTTTCGACTTCGTTTTCGGTTTCTCCAAAGCTTTTTCTTCCGTCTCCGATTGACTTTCGTCGGTTTTTACAACCTTTTGTTCCACATCGCGAAGAATAAAGTCGGAATATTTCTTATTCGGTTTTCTTCGTCTTCCACTGTACGATGAGGATCGATCTGTGTCGGATTCCGAAGCTTTTCCGCTTCTCTCAGTTTTAGGAGAATCCAAATCCTTCGGTAACAAATCTCCATTTCCACTTGCATCTTTATGCGATTCTATAGCGCTCAAGTTTTTTGGAGGTCTCCCGCGTTTGCGTATCACCAATTTTTCCGCAGGATCTTCGACAATTCTAGCGATTATTTTCTCCACCGAAGTGTTGTCCCCATCTGTGTCTCCGGACTGGCTCGGTGTCGTAGCACGATCCGTATCGGAAGTCTCGCTGTGCCCGTGAATCAAATCTGCCGCTTCGGAAACCGTTTCGTCTTCTGTTTCCGTCGTCAGTCGTTCCGAAAGTTCCTCGGCGTCTTTAGCGGCGACAGTATCGTCCTTCTTCTCCACCACTTCCTCGTTTGGTACAGTTTCCTCCTGTTCAACCTTTTTTTCTTCTTCTCTGCTCAATTTCGAATCCTCTTCCACTTCCATCGGAGTATCGACGCTTTCCTTGCTTTCCTTAACTTCCTTTTCCTCGGTTACGCCGTCAGCTTTCTCCCCTTCGTCAAATTTTGGAAAATCCACCACCGGCTGGACTTCTGGTTCCTCCTCCTCCCTTTCGACCTCTACAATCTCGACGATCTCTACCTCCGTGTCACAGACGTTTGAATTCCTGTTCTGCTCCCCTTCTTTTTCGTTATTTATCGCGTCTTTAATCTTCTTCTCCTCCTTTTTTCCTCTCTCCTTTTTTTCATTCTTATCAGCACCGACGTGGACCTCAACTTCAACCACGATATTATTTTTTACACTGCTATCTTTCTCTTGCTCGCTCTGCAGAGCTTGACTCATTTCGAATTCCTTAATTATATCTTTTTTTAAAGAAACTCGGGGAAGTTTTCTCACGGGAGATGGCTCAGGTACGTCTTCCTCAACAAAATCAAAACACGCCAATCTTGATTTTTCGTCATTCTTCACATCGTTCGTTTTTGCCTCTTTCTCGGAATTCGCCTTCTCCTCTTTCCCCTTTTTTTCATCGCTCTTCTTCGCTTTGTCTTTCTCGATATCAATTGTTTCCTCTAAATCGGAAACCTTGTTCAGGGAATTCTTTAAAGGTTTCGCCAAACTACTCTCGACATGGATGTCTCGCAATTTCTCCGTCTCCATCAGCAACCTCTCCGTTTGTTCCAATAGGTCAATTCCGTCTGTCGCATCTTTGTCCTCTTTAGGCTCTTCGCTTACCGATGCTTCTTCTTTCTCCGGTGATGTCTCTTCCAAGCTGCTATCCAAAGATTTATTGAAATCCATCGGAATATCTTCATCGGACCCATCATCCCAGTCCGCTAACAACTTTTCTCTCAATTCTGGATCTGTCTTCTTCTTTTTGTTCGCTTTGTCACTCTGTTTCGTGTATTTCCGTTTAGCGGATTCCGATCCGCTATCGATTTTGCTTCTTTTAACGTGTTCTTTCTTCGTTTGACTCGTCTCTTTCTTGGGAGAGACCGAATATTTGCTTTTCGAATGACTCAAAGATCTCGATTTTGCTTTCGTCGACGTGGGAGTACCGAATTTGTGGCTTTTTATATGACAAATGATGACATTTACACGAGTGCAAGTGAACGAACATAAGTGACATGGGTATAGGGCCGAGCCTGTGCTAGAACTCGAGCCTGACGGTTGTGGACGAATGCGTACTTCGTGATCATTTTCTATCAAAAATCTTGGATGCGTTATTTTACGATGTATGCCAAAACCGTCGCTGTTCCTTCTGGAAGAATCATCGCGGTCGCGTTTCTTCTTTGGGACTTTCTTCTCCCCGAATAAACCTGAAATATCTGGTTTCTCTTCCGCGTTGAATTTTTCTTGCGACAAAATATCTGGATCGCCGCCTACCAATTTCTCTGCTGTTTCGACATCTGCTGGAAATTTATCCATGTAAGTGGATCCATCTTTTCCTCTGTTTCGGTATTTATCTGTGAAAAAATCGAATTATATTTAGGTGTACTTTCATAAAAATTACACATTTTTCAAAACAGAAAAATTATAACTTAAATGTAAAAATTGTATCAACTTATTGCTTTAGAATTTCATTTTTGTTTATTACCTTCCATTACTAATTTTTATTTTATTTCTATAGTCGCATATTATTAAATAAGTGTTTACCTAAACCCTTTTTAATAAATTCATCCTTTTGGGTGCAATTGTACTTGTAGATTCGTTGATAATTCTTCACAAATTCGCTGAAAAAATAAATAATAAATTCAATAGTATATAATAATTTGATCGATCGGAAGGAAATTTTGGACTCGATATTGGAGCGACTGGAGAGTAATACTCACAATGTGTCTTCTTGGAAGAACTTCACGGCGGCTATTAGAGGTTTTTGTTTAAATTCAGCTTGAATATCATCGGGAAGATTTTCAAATGCCGTTACTTGTCCAGGCCACCAGCACCTACTGAGCTTCACCCAGACGACATCTCCGT
Source organism: Gasteruption jaculator (assembly GCA_949825005.1). NCBI lineage: Eukaryota > Metazoa > Arthropoda > Insecta > Hymenoptera > Gasteruptiidae > Gasteruption > Gasteruption jaculator. The sequence continues at coordinate 8,924,920 of OX463769.1, read as the reverse complement.
CCAAATAATCTATCTCGGTTTGTTCGCACATCTTGACTAGGTAGGTTCTCAGTCGCTTCGTGACATCAAAGCGTATCTCGATCGCGTAAATTTCTTAGTTCTTTGCTCGTTTCTTCAGTTGATTCTTCTATAATAAAATTTCGAGGTGTCGTTAGAATCAAAACATGATATTAAAAAATAAAATTTTTATTATTTTTATTGAATAGAAATAAAATATGGTATTAATTATATTACTTTTTTAATAAGTGGAAAATACCTGAAATTTGTGTTTCTTGTATTTCAAGAAATTTTAATTTTAGAAACTGTGGAATATTAAATTTTTCTTGTTTACAATAAAAATGATTTAGTTAAAAATTAGGGTATTTGTATTTTATATTCAAAAGATGACTAAAATTTAAATATTCTGAAATTTTATAATTGGTACTGGGATTTCAAAATTCCAGCTCCTAAAATATTGCAATCTGGGTTTCCAAGCCAATATTTCGTGATGAAATTAAAAGAAGCTTTGAAAAAAATTTTGTTAAAAGTAAGATTTTAGATTTTCAATTTTCATCATTGGCACTATAAACATTTTGTGGTATCAAAAAGATGGAGTTTTAAGTGAAAGCGAGACATGGTTCCTTTCAGAATAACATTTTTCGACCATCTATTGATAGCATTTAAAACTTTTGGTTATGTTAGAACAAAAACTATTTCGTCATTTAAGTATTTTACTTAACTGTACGCCAACCGAGAGGTTAAATGAGCCCTAATGGCTATAAAAGTACTGTACTTTTTCGAAGAGTTTGTTTTTTCCCTAATATTTTAGTTTTGAAAGAAAATAAATAATACGAAATTTTTTATTATTTCGAATCGTTTCGGACGTTGTTTTTAAACAAAATAAGATTTTTTGTCTTTTGAATTATTCAATTCGAGATCACCAAACAACCTTTTTTACATTTTTGAAAAAAGAGAGAAAAAAAAAGATCCGAGTCTAACCCTGAAAATACTCGAAACTCCTCCCTGGGACTCGAAAAACGATAGCGAAGACTAACAAACTCGTCGAGAATCTCGATTTTGGGCGAACCTCCCCTTCCTCTGTGCTTTAGTTCGAGACCTGAGTACCAAAACAACCTCGGTCGCACGATCTCAGGGACACCATTTTGTCGGGAGACATGTGAGCGCAGCAAAAGCACGTAATGTCGCGTTTCCTCGGCATCAACAAACCGAAACTCCCGAAAAAGGAAAGAACGAAGAAAAGAAAAGCAAAGATGTCGAGGATTACCTTCGGTTCAGTTTCCAAGAATACACTCAATGCTCGTCGCTGCACTCTCGCCGCGCGACCGACATGAATGCGATACCCGAGGTAGCGATAGCGGTAACTTTCAGGGGGGGCAGTGAGTAAGGATTCGCGGGAAACCAGGTCCGCGCGTCTGTCTGCCGAGCGAGATCCGAACGTTGCTTTCCGTTGATTCGAAAGCTGCGCTCGGGGCGCATTTTACCGTGTCTCAGAGCGATCGGTCGTCCCCACGCTCGACGCGCTCGTGAGGAAAATCCGTCTTGCGATAGATAATTCCCTTCGCGACGCTCTTGCCCCGTGTAGAAATTGGCCAGCGTCCCAGGAGGAGGAGGAAGGACGTATTCCTCCCCTCGCCCCTCTCGCTATCGCTATCTCACTCCCTCTCTCGTTCTCTCTCGCTCGCTCTCTCCGTTTCTCTCACTCCCGTTGGCGAAACACAAACAAGAAACTTTTTTCCCAATGAGGAAATTTCCCCGTAAGTCCGAAACTCGAGAGAAAAAAGAAACAAAACAAAACGTACGCGGCACTCCGGGTCAGGTACCCACACGTTCGCGGAAATCTGGATGAAAAAAGAGAACACTTCGGCACTCAACGCTCTACGCCTGTGTTACACGACGTACGACGTTACAATGTTTCGTTTCCCGACGTGCAATGCGGGGCTACTGCTCTGGTTTAATGGATGCACGTAGAGACGACGACTGGACGGCCGGCGAGCCTCCCGCGAAATCGGCACCCCGGCATCCTTCTATTTTCCGCGCCGATTACGAATTTTCCTCGCTCGAGGAGTTTCACCGAGACAATTCGTCGAAGCGGAGGAATTATTATTCTTTCACTGGAAAAAACGATCGCTACACTAGCGTTGACCCGATTCGCCGTCTGGTGAGAAAATGGCGGACGGCGACGATGATGATAATCCAGATGTTCGTTTCCCATAGGTTGGCAGCCATTGGTCGGTTCTTCGTAGCCAACGGCGCCGATTGGTGGACGGGCGGAAACATAACCTCTGCGCCTGTTTTTCGAAATCTTCGGAGTCTCGGAGATTCGACGAACCGGTTTTGAGTTCTTGCCAATTTTGTTATTCATTTTAACGATAATTTGGTAATCGGTCGATAGTATGCTGGGGGTCTAAAGAATACGTATGATAGGAAGAAGGGTTTTTAACCTCAGAATTATCGCGCAGATAGAAAATTGATTGGTATTCGTTATATGTTATATGTATTTCGTATTTGTAATGACATGAAATAATCATAAGACGTCATTAAATGAGGTTCTTTAGTAATTGTAATCGGAAATGTAATTAATTTAAAGAATAGAGGTACATTTATAATCTGCGCGACTGTTCGAGTAAAAAAATAATAAAGTGCGCGGAATTTCGCGGGTTAATTATTATCTGGATAGAAAACTTAAAATACAAATGAGTAATAAAAAATATGATATAAATTACAATTATGCGCTCTGAACTAAGTGCTAAGTTTTAGATTTGAGACTTTGTATCAAAAATAAATACATTTCAATATTTTCTATTCGTCTGTTGTGTTACTTATCGGAAACACAAATGTAGATAACGCAAAAATGGTATGTAACCAGATACCGGAAATGCTAGGGATTTTATATCTTCACTTTCGTGTTTCATAACATGGATATATCGCTGCTTCGATATAACGTTATATCCGGAATACGAAAGTCCATTAGCGAAAACCATTTTTCTTTTCGTTTTTTTTATAAACCTACATACCATAAAACATGGTTACGTACATGTTACGTATTATAATTTCCACCATGTTTGATTGTAGATACGCTACAAGAATTGTAGTATGTGCATATGGCATCGCTGCTGCGAATGACGGACGAGCGCGACGATAGGACTAACACCGATACGCGAGCAAGCGAGTTACGAGGGTCGAGATCCGCAGCTAGAGCTAGAGTGTAGAGTCAGACGGAACAGCGAAAGAGAGGGAGAGAGAGAAGAACGGACTTGCTTGACGTTCGTTCTGTTGATTTTCCCCATTTTTTGTTTTTTTAGTCTTCACGTAATACAGAAAGAGAGATAATAAAAGTCGTTGAGGGAAGTCGAATTCGGTCCGTGAAATTCGAATCGGCTGGTTTTTTACGCACGCATGGGTTCTTTCTTGGGATTAACGAATGTGCGTTGAGGTTCGAAAAGACGTGAAAAAAGAAGAGGTTTCGTCGATGGGCGTGTGCAATGTGTTAAAGAATACTGATAATAACACCGATTCGAGTCGTCGGATTCTCCGTTTGGGGTAGGTAAAGGCAGTGAACAAACAAAAACCGACGCGTTCTGAAAAAAAAATGAGTGTTTTCGGCGATTTCCAACGAGTTTGGGTACAAAGATTTCCGGACAGTGCTTTACCCGCTGCTTGGGAGGAAGACGTTAGAGCGAATCTCGTTAAACACAAACAAAAGGTGAGTTTCAATCTTTTTATTCTACAACACTTGTTATTTCACAATTCCCCGATTTCTCATATCCGTTACGTAAACGTACCACCGTTGCCCTTTTCAATGCATTTTTCATTCTCCGAGGGAATTCTCCTCAGAAGCTCGCGAAGTTTCCTGGAGAATTGCTGGAATTAGGAATTTGTTTAATCGTTTATCCAGATTAACGGGGGTTAACTTTCTAGGTTAGGAAATGAAGTAGGTGCTTTTTTTGCCTGTTTATCGTGACTTCCTTTAGGGTAGGCTCTAGATTGCTCGGAAATTAATCCAGGCTAGGTTTATTTTCGAATTCGAATTTTTGTGGAATCTCAGACAAAATAATGGAATGGGAAGTTGATAATTTTTTAAAGATTAGACTGTATTTCATATTTTTTTTACGAAACCCTTCATTTGAAACTTTTTAATTACTTAAATTAGAAAAGTTCATAAACAGGTATAGTACATGGAAAGAATTGTTCTACAATTAAAAAGAAGTTTGAAAAAATTGCTGCTTATTTTAAAATTTTTTTTTATATAAATCCCAAAATTGTGAAATTCTAAATTTTTGTTGTAATTTTTTAGTAATTAAAAGAAATGAGAAAAGTTTTTATATGCATTTGTCTTACTTTTTAATTCTATAGAAATTCTTTAAGCAGAACCATTTTCAAACATTTCTTTAACTATACAATTATAAACTGAATCTGAAGCTCTATGTAACATTCGAGTAATTCAGGAACAAAAAATCAAGAAAGTTTCGATATCGTCTTTGTATCACCCTAATTCATAAAACTTGCAGATGACAAAGTAGAAGAAAGAATATTTAAAACCCCTATTGCACTTTGAAGATAAGAGACAGAAGGCTCATTGATCAAATTTACTATCGCTCTTAAACATGCAAGATGCATTGGAAAGGACTTAATTGCAAAAGAGATTGATAAGTAAAAAATCAATGACAGCGGCTGTGTGTTGTCAGACAGTGTTTTCAAAGATCGTTAGTCAGAATTAAGTCTACTAGGTTTCTACACTGAGTTGTGCGACGATCAAGCACTAAGATGACTTGGACGACCAATAGTCGATTTAATTGTTAAAGAAGGAGAGGGCAAATCGTGTAGGAGAAGTTTTGATCTCTACCGATAAGATGATATTATCGCATCAGGGAGAACTATATTTATAAGACGGGAATATTTAAGCGGCTTTAATATTTATATGTTCTAAGATTTGAAAATGAGAGTGTCCTTTATCTTTGAAAATCTAGTCTGTGTAATTGAATGGAACGATTATTTTGTAAAAGAAATACAGAGACGTAAATGTTTTCAAGCACTCCCTTATCTTCCTACGGATTGCGAAGTAAATTTATGACTAAAATTTAATGACTCAGCTTATCTCCCCATCTCGTGCTGTGAAAGTAGATAATTTCATGAAGTAATGACTAACGGACAGGAGTGGAATTATAATAGACTGTGTAGCTTTTGAGAGATATGAGGATTTTGAAAATTTTAATAACAATTGATAAATTGAAATTGGCATCACTCGATATTCAGAAAAGAAAAGTATAAAAATTTTTTTAAATTTTATTACCGATACTATTCATTTTTTTACAATTCTTAATTCGTCGCTTTAGGTTGCGTCCTTGAGGGAAGAGCTAGAGAAAGAAGAGTTCTATGTAGAATATTTGGAAAGATTACTAGCCGATGTGGAAAGGCACAAACAATTAGCACGTACTTCCAATTCCTCTTCAAGAAAATCCAAACTTTCCGAATCGGAGACTCTGAGTCAGCACAGCGATCATATTACGGAGAATAATTTGCTCGATTCTGAGGACTTGGAATATACTCAAGAGGAAGCAACGACACCCCCATCTCCGCCTCACATTCCACCCAGAGAAGATATCAGCAAACTACAAGACAAATGCGTGTCCGAGTTAAGTTCGACTTTAAGTTCAAACAGAAGACCAAAAAGCGAGATCCCACAAAGTCCTGAAAAAATCACAGAGTTAAGAAGGAACAGCAACCCTGACGTTCCCAGTAATTACGTTACCGTAATTGAAGTAACTGGGAGTTCAAAGAAAGACAAGAACGATGACTCCCCGACGTCTAAAGAAACATCCGATAAAAAACAAATGGGTAAAACTGTTAACGAAGATGGAGAAGAGGGAGATGCGGAAGCTTCGGAAGAAGAGCCTTATTACGATTCCGTAGCTTTGGACCAAACTGGAGAGTATGTCTATATCGACGCGAGAGTTCCACCTGTAGGAAGCAATACTCCTGGTAAGACTCCCCCTAGAAGACCACCTTCGCTCCCAGATTCACCAGGGAACCAGAGCAACTATGTAAACATCGATTATTTTATACAGTAAGTTGCGAATTACCTTTTGTTACTATTGCGGCATTGACTCGTATCGCTATAATTATTTTGGAATTGATTCATTTTTCAGACACCGAGCGATAGTCGATAGCGAAGACGAGGAAGGTGGAGCGAGTCCAGCCCCTACTATTCTTTTGAGAGCCCTTAGTACGGATAATGAAACCGGAAGCAGCGATGCCGAACCTTTGAGTTTGAGCGAAGGAAGCTTGGAGTCTCCAACTCCGACTACTCCTCGCAGGCAAGAGAAACAGGGCAAGGAAAAAACTGGAGACGACGATCGAACTTCAATGGTGAAGTGTATAGTGAGCTCCGTACTAGAGAGCGAAGCTGTTTACGTCGAATGTTTGACAGTAATGTTACAGGTAAATTTTCAAAATGTTAACATGGAAGCATAATTGATTTCAAAATTGGATAGAATTTTAAAAAAATTAGGGACTTAATTTCCTAATTTTTCATACATGAAAACTTTACAGTTTTAATGTGTTATAAAAACATTCAATTGGTCGAAAGTTTAAGTTCTTGAGATTCACAAATATTTAATCAACCAATTTTTAAAATAAAAAAGCTCTTGACGCGAAGTCCATTAAATTTTGTTTCAGTATATGAAAGCAATTAGAGCAACTCTGACGACTTCGCAGCCAGTCATTTCCGAAGAAGAATTTGGTACAATGTTTTATAAAATTCCTGAGCTGCACGCTCTGCATCAGGACTTTCTCGATAGTTTAAAAAAGAAGACTGAAAAATGGGACAGTAAAACTACGATTGGGGAAGAATTTAAGGTAATCCCCACTCTACTTAATCGTCAACTGTTATCTTCAGCGGCTAATCGAATTCTATCAAAGTTCTTTACTTTTTATCCATTAGTTTATTAGTTGCAGAATTTTTTAATTATGAACGTTACAAATTTAAATGATATTTCATTATTATTTAACTTCTTTTATTATTTTAAAATAATAATATTTCTCTATTAATTCACTTCTCAAGGTAATGGCGAGCAATATTGGATTGTACGGTGCATTTTTACATAATTATGCTCGAGCTACCGATACGGTAAGAAGATGTTCGGCTCACTCGACACAGTTTGGAGAAATCACGAGGGACATTCGATTACGAGGTTTTCCCAAAGGACCGGGACTCTCTCTGGAAGATCTACTGCATAAACCCGTAGCTCGTGTGCAAAAGAATGCTTTGGTGTTACACGTAAGTATAGTAAACAATCATTCTTATCTTTTCGTTTTGACTTATCCTCACCTTATCGTTCATTTTTACCGTGTTGTAATATAACTGATTATTCCATGTCTTAGGATTTGTTAAAACACACGCCACCGAGTCATGCGGATCATGCTCCTTTATCGGAAGCCCTCTCCATGACGAGAATCTTTTTGGACGAATTTAATATCATTCAGACGAAATCAATGTTCCCCGTAAGTAAAAAATGAGCTTTCAGTAATAGCTCCACTTTTTTATCTTTGTGTTTTGCGAAATTTGAAAAATAAATAAAATTCATGATCCCCAGAGTCACGATCGCGCTCAACGTCGACTGGTGAAAAATTCGTTCGTCGTCGAACTGGCAGATGGACATCGAAAGTTGAGACACTTGTTTTTGTTCAACGATGTAATAGCTTGCGCGAAATACAAAGCTTCTGGCAAAGATAAATTTACTTTTGAATTGAAATGGTACGTTCCTGTTGCCGAAGCTGCCGTAACCGAGGACGGAGTTGAGCCGAGAGAGGCGAGCCCTGCGAACGTAGTTTCTCTAAGGTACAGTTTGTTTCAATGGACCTCCTGTTTCTCGTGCCGATAACGTACAAGTAGATTTTGTGTGTGTGTGTTTGCGAAAACCTAAATTCTTTTTTCTTTTATTCTTGAAAATTGTTCCTTACAGATCGCAAGCTTGTACTGTACGAGATCAAATTTTATGGGAGGAACGTAACGACGAGAAAAGGATAAGACTAGGAGGTAGGGGATCGGAAAAAAATCGCAAGAAACTCGCTGAGCTTGAAGCTCAGTTAGTTTTAGCATCGCCCAATTTAGTTCTTCGAGTAGGCCACAAGAATCCACATAGGTCCCAGAATTCCTATACATTCTTTTTGTCGAGTGAATTCGAAAGGTCTCAATGGGTCGAAGCTGTCGAAGCTTTGCAGCAAGTACGTAACAAATTCTATTTTATACCTTTTTATTTATTTATTTATTATTAATAAGAGTGTATAAGTGCAATAAATATTAATAAAAATATATAATATATATATAAAATTATATAAATTGAAAAATTCAAAACTTTTGAAAATGATGCTTAACGGTATCAATTTTGATATTAAGCAGGGCGGACAACCACCGGGTTCCTTACCATTATCGATGTATGAATTACAAGCCTGGGTAACCGCTTGTCGAACCTTCTTGCAAACCGATATGGGAAGCTACTTGTTAAGATCTGGCAGAGACGAGAGCCTTTTATTGGGAGATCTTCATCTGACTTTACTCGGATTAACACCACCCGGTTTGGACCATTCCGGAGATCTTTACGTGATCGTTGAAGTCGATAGTTATGGGCATTATTTCAAACGAGCTAAAAGCAGAGTTGTAAGAGGACAAGCTCCGACTTGGGGTGAGCTATTAGGCTATTTCTGTTAAATCAATTTTAAAATATACAAATACTGAAATTGAAAATACGAAGTAAGCTTCCCTAATTTTTAGGAGAAACGTTCGTCGTGGAGTTAGAGGGAAGTCAGAACGTGCGGATCCTGCTATACGAAGAATGCGGTGCTCGTTCGGTACTTCGTGGAAAATGCATTCAAAGACTGAGTAGGTCGTGGTTGCAGTCAGATCAGATCGAAAGAGCTCTGAATTTAGGACCCGCTACATTGGACGTTTGCTTGAGATTCGTACCGAGCGAAGTCACATTAAGACGGGTACCTTCCGCTAAACCTCAAGGACTCTTTGGAGCGAAAATTCAACAAGTTTGCAAGTAAGTGAAATGTCAATAAATAATTCCTCTCGAGTCAGCGAATTAACTTTACACGTGACACTCACTTCATGGCATTTGCGACTGGAAAGTTCATTGCTGTACTCGCATTAGCTCGACCACCGTCCTTATTCCGAGCTAATTCTGTCATCCCCTATCGTAATATCAATCTATATTAATATCATACGTCATATTTCTTCGAGAGCAAAAATGGCAAATTCAAATCCTTGGATTTCGCTCAAACTTTTTTTTCCAACTTTCAGACGGGAGAAACGCGAGGTTCCATTCCTAATAACTGCCTGCGTACGCGAGGTCGAACGTAGAGGTGTCGGTGAAGTTGGACTTTACAGAGTTTCTGGATCAGCCTCGGATCTCACGAAACTTCGGAAATCTTTCGAAAGCAATTCTTACGAAGCTGAACAACTTTTAAAAGAGGTAATTTGGATGAGAAATTTATGTGTATATTTTTTCCGCTTCCACCCAGAGAGAGATTACCGCCGTATTGTAATATTTTGCAAATTTGTTGTCAAAGAAATTCTCAAAGATTTTGAAAAAATACGAAATTTCAAAAATAGGTATTTGCAAACTGTTATAATTTTCAGGGTCACCTACATTCTATATTTAATTCTTATGGAAAAAGCGGTCATAGGATTCTCTTTAACAGTCTATTAATTTCCAAAGCTAACAACTAATATCGATTCTGTCGTTACTCAGGTGGACGTTCATTCGGTAACGGGAGTGCTGAAACTCTATTTGCGAGAAATGCCCGAGGCGTTATTTACGGATTCACTTTATCCAGCATTTCTTGAAGCGTTCCAATCCGGGGAATTATCAAAAGGTGCGGCTTTACGTCGAGTCTACGAGGAATTACCCTCGGTTAATAAAGCAATTATAGATTTTTTATTGACACATTTAGTGCGTGTTAATAAACACGAAGCACAAAACAAAATGTCACTACACAATTTAGCTACTGTATTTGGTCCAACGTTACTACGTCCGGGAACCTCAAACTCACGATCGGACGTTAAAAGTCGCGATCCACTAGCCGCTGGTACCGTTGACGTTATGGCACAAGCCGGTATACTTTATTGTTTTTTACAAATGCATGTACAACAAAACAATCATTCACTCTAGTCGAGATTATTCTTCTAAACGTCATTTCACAATAGTTATTGATGTTTATTTTTATTATTAGCTTTTAGCGTAAGAACGGACAAAGGATGCAAGTTTTGTTCTTAGGGTACTTCAAACTTAGTGATAAAATCATTCATTCACTCATTCATTCACTCACTTATTCATTCAGTCATTCATTCATTCATTCGATCATTCGTTCATTCATTGGAAAGAACAAATTACAAATTTATATATTGACGGTGATTTTATTTAAGAGTACGCGGAGGAGATTTGAAAGGAATTTGTAGAAAACCGCAAGTTGTCAGCAATAATCTTTAAAAGATTATGTAAAAATTTCATCGTTGGAATTAAGATAAAAAAGAAGAATTGAGAGATGATCTCGAGTTCGTTTTTTTTTAAAACGAGATCGAATTAAATTAAATTCCTTGGGAATTTTCGACAAAAAAAAGGCTTCTTTGAAAGTAGAAAAATTGGAAAATAGGTTAAGGAAAAACTTTGAAAAACTGACAACGCATTCCTACAAGAGCGAAATGTGTGAGAATTTTTTGGATTAGGAATACGAATAAGGTTCCTCAATGAAACGTGGCACTCCATCCATTCCAGTTGTCACTATTTTCGAAAGAAAGAAATACAAAGCTTCCAAAACAATTAAAATTAATGAAAACTACAAAGCGAATAATTAATTCGATTGAATAGAAAATGAGAAAAATTGAACCCGCCCATTGATGTATTATAATAAAATCCTATAGTATAGTTTGATATTCTCGTGGAAGAAATATATGTAATAACAAACTTTAATTTTTGATAAGACGCGTCTCTGGTAAGCGTTGAGAAGGAAAGATACCTTTTGTACATTTTTCATGCGACACAAAAAGAAAAACAGAAAAAGAGAAACGGAGAAAAGAGAAGAAAAGCGAACGGAAGGAAAAGGCTGGAGAAAACTTTTGTAAAGACATTTTTTAAATGCTATTATATAATAGTTAAGTAAGTTTAGTATTTTACTGATTATATATACAGATATATATTTGTCAGAGTCTGGAATTCGTCGAGGCTCGTATTAATTTCTTTTTTATTAACTTGTTGAAATGACGATAGCGAGCTAAGCTTACTTGCGTCGATGAGAATGATGATGATGGTAATGATGACGACAATGAGGTGAATTGAAAAAAAAAAGAAAGTGTGCTTGTGCAGTATGTATTTGCCAAAAAATATGTCTGAAAGATAATAATGAGAGACATTAAGAATACAGGAAATTTATAAACTTTTGAAAGAAAAAAACAGGTGTCTTTTTATCTGATGTTTCAGCTTTCGTCATAGAATTAAATGTACATTTATTTATTTATTCGATTTATTTTGATTTTTAAATTTATTTTTATGTCGCCGCTTTTTTTTTCAACATTTTTATATGTTAAGAAACTGGATTATTAACACTTTCACTGCGTATGTATTTTCGCTTGTGTTTCATGTTCCGTATGAGGATTTGGGTAGGATAATATTGGGTAAAAAATTATCAAAAACTTCATTAAACATGAGGCTAATAACAAAGTTATAGTTCCTTCACAAGAAAAACGACAATTTATTTTTTTAAAATAATTCGAAAATCCATGGATCAACTTACGCAGTGAAACTGTTAATTCATCGTTTTTTGTAATAGCGTAGTTTTGAGTTTCCAGAATTTTGTTAAATTTTCAATTATAAATATTTGACAGGGAAATGGAAAAGGATATTGGTTTTTGGGCATTATACAAGAAAATCACGATCCTTCTACTGCCTGTTAATTATTTGTTAAATATTTATACGAAATGCCGATAGGTACATTGAATGTTGAAATACCTAATTGTTATAAGCACAGAAAAATGATAAAGAGCAGTAGCTACATTTTTCAGAAGAAAATTCGTAGCTATTTTGAATAGTACCGATTTTCTCAACAACAACAAAATTAAAATGGAAACTTTTTTCGCAAATTATGTCGGAGACAGAACTGGGATTCTCGCAAATTCAATTTCTCAAAGTTTAGCACAGTTTCGTGCTGCTGGCGATAATGGCAATTTCACAGGAGTTGATGCGATATTATCCCACAGTCCCGGTAAACGCGAGCCGTCTGAACCATTGCATTGCATTCCTGGAAGAAAAGATGATAATAATATTTTGAGAAATTGAGGGAAAGAATTTCGAAATTATTCCATTAAGGGAAAGGAATTTCACTTAGCCCCAGAAAATAGGTAATTATAAATACAAAGAATTTTTATTGGATCCTCAATCTTTCATTTCGAACTTCTTTTCAATAGGAGGATCTTCAATCTAAATTCTTTATTGATTTTATGTGAATAATAACTAATTATTTTTATTTCAGATAAAGGAAATTCTGAGAAAGTGGGCGGGCAGGAAAAATTACCCAAAGGAGCAGCTTCGTAGAGATCGTGAAGAGCAGCTACGCGAACTTTGGTCCATTCTATGCTTTTATAATTGGAAGAAATTCCCTTATCCTTATCGGTCGATTGATTTTCCCATTCGTGCAGGTAACGGAAGTAGGTTCTCAACGCGTCGTCGCTTATTGCACTTTTACATACCTGTTAATAAAAATGGAAACTCAATATTTTCTGCACATTTTCCTAAATAAGAATATCTCGAGCAAAAAGCTGAGGAAGTTCTTAATTTCTTTAAACAAAAAGGGTCGAAAAAGAATTAAAAAAAAGAACGTTATCTTGAACTTTACTTACTTCCAATCGAGCGTTTGGGTAATAATGAATATAATTAACGCACATTTCGTCGGAAATTGCAAATCCTCCCAAAGTAATGTTACTTCGATTTAACGTATTGTAAGTACAAGTTGTAATTAGAGCATCTCCCTAGAAACGAAATTGAAAAAGGGAAGCGATTTAAATAATTCTTTAATTTTATACAATTATTATGTGATTCAATGAATTTGCTACTGGAGTAATTACAAAAAATTAATAACGTCTCTCGCTTACAGGTAAAATCGTGACTGGCTTGGGAAGCAATCGAATTTCTTGAAAATGAGTGGAATAATGATCGTCGTAATTCAACATCGGTAATTCTTCACCGTCTCTCACGTGTCTGGTAATGACTCTGGTCCCTGTCAAATGAGTGTGAAGCTGCGATCCAAAAACTTTGATTCCAAATTGTGGGAGTCCGATACCGGTACATTCTGATATGCAGTGACCCGAAAGCTGGAAAGCCTCCTGCGAGAAAAAAAAATTGCGAACGACGTTTTACAATTTGGAAAGCAAGGGTTATTATTATTATTGATTATTATTTATAGAAAATTCAATTTTAATTATATGAAAGTAGGGGTAACAAAAAGTTAAAAAGATTATTTTGCCAAAATGAAAATTTTCAAAAAATTTTTCTTTTTTTCCAAATAATACAAGATCCGTAAATATAAATAAAAAAATTCAAATTTGGTTATTTCAAAAAATATATATACGTGTTACTGACTTGTCCAGGAGGAATTGCCATCTTATCGGTGTACTCCAGCCCAAGTTCGATAACACCGGCGTCGTACTTTCGCAAGCTCTTAGTAAGGACGAAACGGATCCCGGATGAGTCAATAATCCCACTGTGTAATTCAGGGTTGTTGTAATGCACCTCCAGCATCACGTAAGGATTAAAATCTTCGCCACCTACTGATAAACCAGCTTCTTCCGGATACACAAAGGCATCCGCTCCCATAGCCCAGGCTGCCAGTACTTTCTTGCAAATCTAATTTCATATCAGAGATTTTCCTAAATTTCCCCACATTTTTCTAATTCGATTTATATTAGGATGACCCCAAGGTACCCGAAATTTTTTGTTATTGTAATAATACATTTGCTACTAGACATTTTTCTAAGAAACATATTTTTTTCTATTTCTATCCTTTTTGTGCATTATCGGATAAAATCTTTTTTCTCCTTCAATAAAATTGACAATACCTGCGTTTTTTCAGGTCTCTCTGGACTGTCACAAGGCCCGTCGTAAAGGGGAACTCGAAGATCTACCGGTCCGGAGCAATGAAAAATTTCCATGTGATGAACGAGATGTTCGTTTCCACTCTGAATCGCTGGACCAAATTCCAAAACATGTTGTCTAGAAAACAATCAGTTTTGCTGTTTATTAGCATGTTCATAATAATCTTCGGTAAATCCAAATGTATTTTTTTTGTAGTGTAGATTTTAGACTCCAATTTCACTTTTCGGATTAACGCTATTTCTACGAAAGGTGACAATAGACACCTTTTAGAAATTTAATTTAGAATTATTGTCGAGCTTTAATTTAATCTTTTTTTGAAATCCACAAACGGGTGGTGCTTAGTAGAGCAATAATGCGTCTATAAGAAAATTTTGTATTAATTAAGAAAATCTATTTTAATTACAATTCTATATTTTTGATTTTGTATTTTTGATTACGTGTAATTAGCGCTGTAGAAATGGTGTTAATTAATTTCTGGGTCTTCTAAATACTCCGAATTTAATACAAAAATCTTTTAATAAGAATAAAAGTAAATCAGCTGCTGAAATTATTAGATAAATAAATTTATAATTTGTAATATCTCAGTTATTATTAAAATCCTAATAACTATAATAATATTAGTAATTATAATTATAATTTCATGGTAGAAAACTATTAAAATTTTTAAATAATTTTGAAAACGTACTTTCTTTTCAAGGAATCCGGTAATTTTTGGACTCGGCACCAGTAAGTGGTTTCTACGTTGGGAACTCGAACCAGATGAGCCAAAAGTTCCAATTGCCAGGCATCGGATGGACGTTTCGGACGTGGATGAGATATTCGTAGAAGTTCCGTTCGAGACATTCCCGAATTTTTGCCATCGGACACACGCAAACCCGCCAAGGAGCTCAAAGGTCCAGTTCCTTTCAACCAGACGATGTGGGTGGTACCTCTCTGTGCGTTGGAAAGAAAAATCAAGAATTTACCGGAAAAAAATTGGCTCTTCGGTTGCCGGAATTTACCTCGATCACGTAATCGCGTTTGTCACAGGTATCGAATTTTCTCGAAAACGTGAATTTTGTAACATTTCCACGAACCCTCCAGGCGAAGTTTTCGCAGTCCTGCTGTAAATCCGCGCTGAAATTACCATCGCTATCGGCCGTTGAATCCTGATTGATGGAAAAAAATTGCAGAATGTTGTTAATTACAACCGAAGTATTTTGTCAGGTTTTTTTATCATTTGCCAAAGTTTGCAGTTTCCAATGTTATTTTTTAAGAATAACGGAGAATTACTACCGTCAAATGCACTTCTCGATGCCAGTCGATCCACAAAACGCAGTAATCTGCAGGTTTCAGTTCCCCGTAATTAGAGAAGCCGATAGCGAACCAAGAATGTTCTTGACTCGCGTAATGAATTTCTACGATAATCATTTCTTTGGCCAAATCCACCCTAAATTGAAATAGAAAAGAAAAAAACAAAAGTGGTTTTTCGAATTATAATTTCATTATCATTATCATTATCATTATTATTATTATTATTATTATTATTATTATTATTATTACTAGATTTATATTTTGTTGCATGGAAACGGCAACTCCAAATTTTGAAACAATTATTTCGGGAAATTCATTTATTTAATTGAAAATAAGAAATTCATGAAATAGAATTTTTTTGGTGGATTTTGAAAAGGAGTTCAAAGAATGTGAAACGATTTATAAATATAATAACTGATATTTTTTATTTAAATTTTGTTCTCGAAAATTCTATTGGTGAAAACAATTTAAAAAAAAAACAAAATTGATGTTTCTTTTTCGGTTCCATTAATAATTATTGTCGATATTATTATGAATGACTACAGTTACATTTTTTTAGCACAGGAACAATAACTTAAATTTTTCAAGCAATCAATTAGGGGAATTCATTTATTTCCCCGAAAATGAAAAATTCACGAAATGGAATTTTTCGTTGAAATTTGAAACTTTTTAAGAAAATCTAAAACTTTAGAAATATATAATGAGAGATGGGCAAAAAAAAATTTCAGGTGAATTTGTCGAAATTATCAGCAACTTGAAAACAATAATAATTAATAGAAACACTCTTTTACGAACTTCCAGTGGAAAGTGGCTTCGGATCCCAGGGGCAACGAATGCACGATTTCCTCGTTTGTCTTGGAAATAACGACGTTATCGCGATCATCAAAGCGATTATCGTCAGAGTCATCGTCATTCACCAAGTGATGAAATTGGGGATGAAAGGAAGCGGATATGGATTTGGTAAAAACGAAGAAAGTGAGAAGCAACTTCGCAATCATGACGTTCTTGGAGGAACTGGCAATTGTCACCGCGGAAGAACAAGGTAATCCTAAGTCCTTTCGAACCCTTCAAACCGATCCTTCCGACTGACTCCGAATTTCAGGCTTTCAATGAAACCATTCACAGCCTCCACTTTCCCGGGAAAGAATTTAAGAGCTGCGCGCGATACGATATTTCCATCGCTACGCATCCCTTCTTTCCTTATCAGTGAAATACTTCGTAAACTTTGGTTTCCCTATCCGTCGAATTTCATTATAGAACCCGTCAATTATCGATTAATTACACTTTGGAAATTGCAGGGGTAGGTAGTTTGCAAAAATGCCTGGGGATATTTTGTAATTTTTATTTAAATTGAGTCTTACTCTGATGCACAGTAAATTGTCCATTTTTTTTTCTTTTGTGAAACAGTATAATTATTGACTTTATATTTAATACAGATTTTGAAATTTTTGGCCCTATTGTGGTCTATCAAGCGAAGGAATTGAAAGATTATGTTAAACAAATATTAAAAATTCCGCACAAAATGAAACATAGTAAAATTAACTGTAAAAATATTGAAAAATATACGAATATTACTTAAATATAGAAAGATTGTTATAAAAGCAATATATAAAATAAAAAATAATGAATTTAAACAGTGACCTTTTTTTAATTCTTTGAGTTACAATAGAGTCATTAAAAAAATGGGCACAAATTGTCGTTTCCAAAATGAGCGTGGGAAATTTCACGCGGAGAATTGATTAAAAAGGTCCTTTTAATGAAATTTTATCGGAAATAGGTGAAAAATGAGTTTTTAGCGAAAAAAAGCTATTTCTATTGGATAAGGGTCTCCCAAAAATCCTCGGAAGTTGATTTTAAAAATCGAATATTTTGGCAACACTTTAATTTTCCTCCCGCAAAAATGAGAAAAATTAAAATTTCAAAAATGGAATTAGAGAATCCATTAGATTTAGTTATAAACGTTTCTACGAATGGTGGAAAAAGCAAGGGATATTTTTTGTTTCTTCTTGATATAACGACCCTCCCATTATTATTAATTCTTGATATGAAATAATTGAATTTCCATGGCGTTTAAGCAATTTGCAAAATATACCAAGTTCATGAGTGGGTATATTCGGTCTCCCGGCAAAAGGAGTAATGCCAAGCACATGAAGAATTCGATGAAGGAATTCTATTATGTCTTGATCTACTTTCCTGAAATTCAATAAAGAAATTCCACGGCTGACGCCTATATGCCGCCTGACCTCATAAATTTATTAAGAGACATTTTTTCCCTTTTTGCTTATTATATTCACGTTTTTATTATACCACTTTCTTTCATTTTAGGAGACACCCGTTCTGTTTTTCTTCCACCTTCTTTTATTATCGCATTGCCTTCGGCATTCTACTCGAAATTCTGGGGGTCCTTGTAGAGACACAATCCGTGACACTTTGATGGTTTTTGTTCCTTGTTTTACAAATTTGCTTCATTTAGTTTTTCGACTCATTGTCATCATCTGTGTAAATTTTTATGGTCGAAATATTTAACAACAACGTCGATAAAAATAGTAGTAGTAGTAATTATAATTAAAATTCATGTAACAACAACAACAACAACAACAATAATAATACTAATAATAATAATAGTTAAATATTCTTTATTCGGTATTTCAGTTTGGATCCTAAATGCTCCATTATTTTAGTTTGGAGGAAAAAAACGATCTATTACATTTTCAAAATTTTTCGATATTCTTGAAACTTCTTTCCAAAGAATTAAATTTTACAAAAAAAAATCCATTTCATGAATTTTTCATTTCAAGGGAAATAAATGATTTTCTTAAAATTCTTGTGGTTTGTAATTTGACTTTCGTTTGACAAAAAACGCAAAACTTAAAATGTTTTGGAAAAATTTCGCTTTTTTAGAATCTTAATAAAAATGTTAATTGTTCTTTTAAAATTATATTTTTTATACAAATGCGTGTATATTTTCATAAAATTATTTCTAATATATCGGTCAAATTTTGTTGGTATAGAATTTCAATAATTTTATTTTATGTTAAATTTAGTACAATTTGGAAAAATCGTAATTAAATTTCGAAAATTTATTATTATTATTATTATTGGCACAAATTCTTACATTAATGGTTGGTCGATATGCGGAACCATTAACTTTTGTATTTTTATTTAACAATAACGACGATGAAAATAATACCGATGTTAATAACAATAATTCAAATAATAATAATAAGAATAATAATAATAATAATAATAATAGTAATAAAATTTGCTCTATTCCATATTATAAGTCAGAGTAATAATGAGAAATCCAATTATTATTATTATTATTATTATTATAAAATAAAGTACAATATGGATTTTCCATTGATATGCACAAACATTTACTGTTCTAATGATTAACAATACCGCCCATGATAATGGTAGTAGTGATAGCGGAGATGGTAATGGAAATAATAACCGCCAAAGATAACAATATTGTTTCTCTTGGCAATATGCAGTAACAAAAGCAAGGAGGAAGAGAAGAATGGAAAATTAGAAGAAGGAAAAGAGCGAGAGAGTGATAACAGAAATTGTCGCTATTGAAAAGGACGGCAAAGAAGTCTGTAAATGTTAGCATATGGGCATACGTGTTGCAAAACAAAACTGCGTACTTGCTTTCGCGTAACTAGTTTGCTTTCGATATGATATTCAATTAGATTCAATCAGAAACTCATTAGAAACATCACACGGTATTTATGACGCCGTATCCATGACGCTATTATTGCATGGAAACTTGTAATATCTTAATGTTGATGTTCCTCGCATTTTGCACTATTGCCGTTGGATACCAACAATAAGCGCATTCATGAATTATTTATGCTAATGAAAACCGGATAATTGTTGAATCGGCTGATAATTATTGGACATATTCTACGACACTATATCATTCTAGAGAATGATTAGGTGTATTATATTTTATATAATTCTATATAATTTCCTATTTTTCAATTCCTTCATTTCCAGTTTCCTCTTTTTGTGGAGAATAAAGAAATTATTTTTTTTTCTTTGGGTAGTAGATATTGTATTCAAACATTTGAGTGACAACTGGGGAGTCCAAGTGGTTATTTTTTGCTAAGGGACGTATAATTTCAGAATATTTTACTGATAAAATTAACATTTTTGTATTTCAATGTAGGAAAATTGAATAGCAGTAGATCTATATTTTTTGATAATTTTGTTTTCAAATTTACAATGTTTCATATTTTGTCTTTTCCTAGATTCTGTTGTATATTATAGTAGAATATAACACTATGTTGTAAAATATATTATATATAGTCAAAGTGCATTTTTTTGGAACAAAAGTATGACTGAAATATTGTACCAATAAAATTCACATTTTTGCATTTCCATGTAGGGAAATTTGATAGTAGCAACCCTCCATTTTTTATTAATTTCTTTTTCTCAAATTTACAATATTTCATATCTTATCTTTTGTTACAATATGTTATGTAAGATAGCGCAATATTACACTACATTATGAAATATATATTGTATATGGTCGAAGTAAATATTTTTACAAGCGAAAATATAAATTTCAAATATTCGACTGATAAAATTCGCTTTTTTAAATTCTAGCGTAGCTACAATTTAAGTAACAACAATAGTAAATTTTTATAACTGCTTTTCAAATTTCCCTTTTATCATTTCCTAGACTCTGTTACGTATTAAAATATATTTCAACATATTTTAATAATCTTATTGTACCTATTTTATTTTTTGCTACACGTTCCACGCTGTAGCGACATGGTAGAATAAATTTTATATTCCTCGAATTTTTTTTTTTGTGTTTCAGGTTTGCAACTACATAGTATATGCAAATGCAACAGATGTTGAAAAAAGGCCACATCCACTCGAATATTTCGAACCCTCGGTACTATGCAGAAGAGGGCATTTTGTTAAGGGAGGAGTCGACAATAAGGTAGAAATTTTTACTCAGGTATGCGATTCTTACAGTAAATATACTACGAAATCTACTACGACTAATGAAAGTGGTACTATGGCCTGCACTCTTCAGTCTCCACTCCCATTTTTTGTACCTACGTGGATTTGAACAATAGAAAAAAGGGATTGGGGGTCTGTATCCAGTAACTCTTTTGAAAACTAGTTATGTTTTGTATGATGAAATAATTTATGTCTGGTAGATGCTATTAAGCCTCGAATTCACTGCTGAGGGATCGGCCTGTAACACTACTCTATGCAAATTCCAAATTTATGCTTCGAAAAACCTTGGAACTTTCAATGCCTTTTTCGCAAAAATGGGAAACTCCAATTCGCGATGCATGAAGTTATTTTTTTTTCTCTCGGAAATCTAATAAACGTGTTTCCTGTACTTAAATTAAATCCATTTTAAGTGGAAATACGTTGAAAATGCAAAAGATCTATTTTTCCTTCGTAATTCAAATGTTTCATGGAGGAAATCAATTTTCAAAATTCACTGAAAAAATAATAACGATGCGTACAACAACAAAAATAGTTGTAACAAGAAAATTTCTAAAGTTTGAAATAAAAGAAAATTTTGTCAAAGTCGATGTCGAACTTTTCGTGAATATGAGGAAATTAGCAAAGCAGAGCAAAGTAAAATAAAATAAAATAAAATAAAATAGAGCAAAGCAAAATCCTAGCAAAGTAAAGAAAAATAAAGTAAAGCATAGTAAAACAAATTCAAATTCTGAAAAAGTAAAAAAATACAATAAAGCAAAGCAAAGCAAAGCAATGTAATGCAAAGCAAAGCAAAGTAAAACAAATTCAAATTCTGACAAAGTAAAGAAAAATACAACAAAGCAAAGCAAAGCAAAGCAAAGTAATGCAAAGTAAAGCAAAGTAAAGTAAAGTAAAGCAAAGTAAAACAAATTCAAATTCTGAAAAGGTATAAAGAAAAATACAATAAAGCAAAGCAAAGCAAAGCAAAGTAATGCAAAGCAAAGCAAAGCCAAGTAATGCAAAGCAAAGCAAAGTAAAGTAAAATCATTGAAAATAAAGTAAACCAAAGCAAAGTAAACTGAAGTAAAGCAAAAGCAAGCGGAGGCAAATCGAGGAGAGAAGGAGAAACGGCAAAGGAGGCAAAAGTTGCTGGTAATGGTTACTAAACGTGGAATAAGAGTCAAGAACGAAGGCAAAGCCAATAGCCAAGCCAACGGCGGTCTTGTTCACAGTTGCCAGTTGCAAACGAGAATCGAAAGTGTACGCTTGGACTTCAGTGTCGGAGCAACTGGTCCAAAGCTATCGTTGAAGCTTGCAACCAAGCACCCGTAAGGAATGTAATCTCTATGTTCTTCTTTGCATTTGTTCCCCGCTTATTCAGTGCAAAAATCTTTTGCAACTCCACAAATCTGGTACGTACCCATTTTTTTTACACATTAAGTACCCATTTTATCCCACGAAACCAACCCGCAAATCAGTTTTCTCTCGGCTGAGTGACACAAACTGGCTGTAGAAATCGGAGCAAAAGTATCTATTGCCTCAAATGAAAGAAAAAGCATCTCCGGATAAAATTTTCGCAAATAGTAGAAGTTTTCTCGCTGATCGTTAATAAAAATAAGGAAGAGGGAAAAATCGTGGAATGTTTGCCGATGGTGGTGGCGGCATTTTTTATGCATTTATCGGGAAAAGTCAATCTATAAGAAAATTCCATGGGACGAGGGAATAGAAATTTTGAAGGTTCAATGGAAATAATGGGATCTCGACGAGCCGAGAACGGGAAAATAAAATAATAATTCCTGGCAGTCGCAGTCGATGTCTAAAATGCTAATCTCGCAAATGGCAGGCAAACAGTCAGGCACGTGGTGTACACTCATTTTTTCCGGTATAATAACGATGACGATCACGTTGATTTCAGATGGAACACCGCCAGACACGATGCATGGCGCCATCGAGACTCATGATGTTTCATCGCATTTTTTTCCATTGCTTTATTGCTTTACTTTGCTTGATTTCACTCATTGCTTCCCTGACTCGAGTCACTTTGGAAAAGATAACGCGACTTTTTACGATTATTATCAATTCTATTTTTACAAAATTCTCCGTCACCCGCGATACGACGACGTCAAGTTGGACTCAAAAGTATAGTCCTATCCCCAAAGACTGTCAACTTCGGAATTGTTCAATCAAGAAACCGATTTTTCCTAACGATTTACCCCAAGTTCGAGGACCATTCGGGACCTCGGCTCCCATTTCTTGGGGAAAAGGAAAAAAAAAATCGAGATATCACCCCTGGGTGATAATGAATTTTTCCGGCAGAATGCCCGGAACAATGGTAGAAATTGCTCACCCACGTGAATTTGAAAAATCTACTAATAGTTAGGGAATTTTCTGGAAGTGAGCCAAAGATTTATTTGTCGCAGTCAATTTAAGTTCTTCTCAATGTCTCCAAGCGATACATGCATGCAAGTCTAGAAGAAAGACTCGTGATATCTTTAACGATGTCTAATTTGTACAATTGCCATTATGACACAAATAAAAACTATACGAGGAAGCGAGGAGACGTTAAACAGTTTCGCGCTAATTCGCACTCGTACCGGTTTTTTTTTACACTTTGAAATCGACTTTTTGCTGTTATCGAATTTTCATTTTTTGTTTATATTTAATCCGGACTTGAAATGACAATTTGATGAAAATTAGTGTTTACAGTGAATTGTAATAATTGAAGGCGAATCAAATGTTGATACACTTGAAGCTTGTCTGGTAAAGAAAATAGAAGGGAAAATTAAGTTTGCACATTTCGTAAAAAATGAAATTGCTACGATTTTAGTTTGTACGCAACAGGGAGATGTGACACTGAGTTTATAATGTTTAGTATTGCACCATATTTAATTGATGACAAGTTCGAATTGTGGAATAAGTGAAGGTAGAGAAAAACTCTGTACTGGTACAAATATCGCTATTTTCAAATTTTAGTGGATTTTGAAATGTATGTGAAAGATATTTGAAATTTGAAAATTTGCCATTTCCTTGAAATTCGAAAATTTGGAATTTTATTGAAATTTTGAAACTTCCTTGAAACATCATTGAAATTTGAAAATTTGACATTCCATTGAAATTCGAAAATTTGAAATTTCATTAAAATTTGAAAATTTAACATTTCATTGAAATTCGAAAATTTGAAATTTGAAAATTTCAATATCAGTATTTTGTAGACTGACTATTTTGTAAAAAAAGATTTAAATTGCAAAAGCACAATGAATTTGAAGTGCATCTTCCCAGTTGCTTTTTCAATGTGTTTTTAGAGAAAAGGCAAATTTGAGGGATTTAGTTTCAAAATTTATAAGCAAAAAATTATCTATTATTATTTTTTATTTATTGCCTTGCGGCTTTGGACAAATAATTTTCTATTACTATTTGTATATAATTATTTATATATTAATATATTAATATTAATAACAGGTAAACCTAATTTCTTCTGGAATTCTGATAATGCAGGAGAAACTGCCTGGATGCAGCTAAACACATGAATCGAGTCTGGACTACTCTGTAGAACTGATATTTGCCATTGTTTTCATCTCATTTTCTCTTCTTCTTTCCACAGGGAACCAGAGAAAGAAGGATATAATTAAAAGCAACTGCTCTTGGAAGTGAGTTGCTGGTAATCGATGGGTTGAGAACGCGAAGACTGTCTTCCTTTTTCCCTTATTTATCTCGTACCAAGGTGCGTAACCGATGAGCCATGCTGAAGGTAGTAGGAGCCTCGTGGCTACAGACCCGCATTTCGTCTTATATTCTTATCGCTGTGGCACTTTTGGGGATCGGCGCTATCATTCTTGGAGAATTTGGACAGTAAGTTTTGCAGTGATTTCTTTCAATGACAAAATCTAATTACGCAGAAATTCGCTGATATGAACAGATGAGAAAAGTGCGCTTGTGCCAAAAGATTTAGTAAAATTAGTAGTATACATAAGTGTCGTGCAAAAGCTGTATCTGAATTAAAAATCAATGTTTTTTTTTTCAATTTAGAGTTGAAAATGACGGGACTTATTCCGCAACGGTTGGATGGAAACGAAAAAGAGGATACCGAATTGACTTTTGGGGACAGGGCAATGATTTAACAGCTATTCCATTACAAGTCGCAAGGGCCTATTACAAAACTGGAATTCACGACAATGGGTAAGTATGTGGAGAAAAATTAATTATTAAATTTTTTATTGATAGAAGATGAGAAACTGAAAAACTGAGAAACAGAAAAAAAATTGATAATTAGATATATTATTTTATTTTTATATATTTTTAAATATATAAAAATAGGGTAATATATCTAATTTTCAGTTTGTTAGAAATAAAATTTAAAATTTGGCAAAAAGAAAAAAATGCTTAAAAAATACAGAAAATGAAGAGAAGTAGTAAAATTGCATAGGAAAATAATGAAGGTACAGAAAAATTTCTAAATAATATCTACGTGTTTATTTCTTGAAATAATAAATTATAAAATAACAGGTAAAAATATTTAGTATGAAATTACAGTTAATAATTAGTTTTTTATGAGTATCTACTAAGTTTCTAGTTATTACAATATATATTACTCTTTCTGTGCAAATTTAGTATTCTTTGTACCATTTTCCATTATTACTCGACAGTTCCCATTTTTTGTCTCCCAGTGTATGGACCTTGGAAAAACGGTGGCTAAAAATAATCGTAGATTTTGCAATTTGTTCTCGACACACGAAAATTATCTTGCAATAGAGCGATTAGATACCAATTCCTAATAGATTTCGATTTCAATTTCACTGCGACCCCGTGAATCGGTTTGTAAGTGTTTTTGAAACTTAGAGATAGTTTATCGAGCAAAAAATGTTTCTACATAGAAAAGAGAGGAATAAGAAAGGAAAAAAAATGAAGTGATGTTTCTATGACGTACTGAAAATTCCCATTTGATGAGTATAATAATAATAATTAGTAATCATAATCATAACACTAATAATAATGCTGTTGATTCATAGTCGCGATAAGAAAACTGATGCCGCCTATATGACGTTCTTATGAACACTGGAAAAAGAAAGATGAACTTGAACTGTAGAATTATAAAATTGCAAAAACTTTTCCTCGTTACAGTTACACTTTCAAGCCATCTGTTATATTTTTTTGTAATTTTTTTTACCACAATAAATAATGTATTTTTTAATTGTGAGGAAATAAGAGTCTCGCTAAATATTAATTAATTGTCTCAAAATCTTAGAATGTAATTAATAATTCGTATTTTTAGATTGAATAATTTTTGTCACTGTCGTGTACGCAAAAAGATTATAAAAAGCCCAAAGAGATGGAAAAAAATGTTCAATAATGACGGGGATGATTTTGTAAATTAATCTGTACTAAATATTGGTATGCATTGAATTAGAAAAAGAAATAAAAGTGAATAAATTCACACAATATGGGATTTTTCACAATTTTGGAATACAAATTGGAAAATAATTTCGAAAATTCATCTAAAAATATCAAATTCAAATCAGGTATATTTTAAAATCGGCTTCCGGGTAAAATTATTGATATTTTATTCATTTTACTGAATATTCTTTATAATTGAAAATGTTAATTATCTTCCAGGTGGTCGGTAATTGAAATAGAAACATCGGAGGAGTATCCAGATGCAGTGCAGGCCTATTCCGCGGGACTCATCGAAGGCAGCTTAACTTGGCAATTAATACATCATCACTGGTATAACACAATTCGAAATTCCTGTTTGACAAAAGTCCCTTTATGTCGTAAAATACGCAGATATTTAAGAGAGAATTCCGAAGCTATGAGGGAACAGGCTCAACTTTTGGAGCACGAGGAACCTTTCTGGCATATGGTAAGGAAAAGGAAATGAGCAGCGGTTTCTGTTCCTTGCTTCCTTTGAATCTTTGATAAATCCTACTTAAAATTTTCGTTTCCCGTTCAGGTCCGTTTATTTTACGCACAATTGGACGGAATCGAAGCTGGATGGAGATTCGCGGTGAGACGTAGTCGACAAGACGTCGAGATGGATAGAGAAGATTTCCTGTGGCTGGCCATGGCTTCGGATCTACCGGAGCTGGAAAACATCTTTGGACATAACGCAACTTCGGGACATCGCGTGGATGCCAGAGGAATGACGTTTCTCAAAGAAATCACGAAAGGAGAGAACCTCGAGACCGTCATAGCTTTGGCCCATAACACTGCAGCACCGTAAGATTTCTTTCCTCTCTTCGATTTTTTTTATTGAAGCTTGTAATGAGTCTTTTGATAAGATAAAATATCGTATTTTCTTTCCATGCTACTCCGAAAAGGATTTAGGAGCTGTCCGAAATGAGTAAGAAGAGAATTTGATTTTTCCGAATTTTTCTTTTCATGCGAAATTTGATAATTCGTAGGGTGACATATTCCAAATATTGAAATTCGAAGTTTTTGTACTTGCATCTCTCAGAGATTTACATCCAATGTTCGAGGAACTTTCGAAAAACTAAATGGAAATAATTCCTCGTAGGAGGTAACAGAAATTTTCATTAAATTAGAAAAGGAATAAAAAATAAATAAAATTGTAATGTATGGGATTTTTTATTTCAAATACAAGGTGGAAAATAGTTTTGGAAATTGGTCTTGAAATATCAAATATGAAGCAGGAATTTTTCTATTTATTGTTTCTTGTTTATTTTCGGTTTGGAGTCCAAACTATAATGCCTTTTCTTAAATAGAATCAAATTAAAAAGAAAGGGAATTATACTTTATAATGAACAAATTGTAAAATGCAATCCAAGACTTTAACTCTTACGACGTTGGTGCCTATTCTATTGCACACAAAGTTATTTAAAGTAGATAAGGAGCTCTCAGAATGGTGTTTAATTTTCTACCTGAGATGGTATTTCTAATTGTATTATTTTCCTCTGCTAGACCATAACATTGTTTCATCAAGGAGAAAAATGAGGCGTACCAAGAATGAGATTGTACTTTGAACTAAAAATAAGTATTGTATAATATTTGTTCGTTTAAACAACGCACTTACAATGCCTCACAATCACTTTCAATTGAAATTGAAAGTTTTAATTTAAAACTGAACTCTTAACACGAATAATGATGAAATCAAATTTCGAATGGTTGAATTTTTATTATAAAAGAATAGATAAACATAAAAATAAGAAAAATACAAATACTAAAAAATTACTTCACTGAAAATTCGAATTTTCGGGTTAAAGGCAAATGACGAATTAATTAATGAAATCTGTTCCTATATTTCAGGTATTCCAGAATGCTGAGACTTTTAAAACGATACAAATTTGGATATCATTTAACAAACGCAGAAGGATCACCTTTGGTACCAGGAAATTCGGTTGAAATGACGTCATATCCAGGAGCTTTATCATCACAAGACGAATATTATTTGAGGAAAAGCACAAAATTGCCGCAGGAATTCGTAATTGCAGGAACTCCTTTGTTAGTCAAAAACCCAAGTTCCTGGCATCATTTCAGTTCCAAAAACGATGTAATGTATTTTTTCTTTCTTTCTTTTTCTCTCTTCTAATTACTTCTATCGCTAGTAATTTTCTGTATTAAAAATAATACTGTAAAGCAAAAATTTAATTTATATTACACGCTATTCCTAATTATGATACTTTAATTATTATATAATAAATTAAATATAGTAATTCCAACTGTATCTATTATTTTTTCGACTACATTCTAAAATTGAATTATCTAGAAATTAAATAAATCGTGGCTGCGTCTTTTCCAACGCGTAAATAAATAATTTAAAAGAATAATTCCTATGGCTGCGCTGCAAATGTCAAAATTAGAGGAAAATATTGTTTCAGCCACTGCAAAAATTCGCTCAAGTATAATTTTATATTTCAACACCTGTTTTCAAAATTCATCAAGAGTTCGAATTTTTTTGATTCCAGGTAATGTCACCCGTGAGAATAATGGCAGCAAACAGGCTCGCAGAATCCATCGAAAGCTGGGCGGAAATAATATCTTACAAAAATAGCGGAACCTCGAATCGTCAATTTTTAGTTTTGGAAGCGAAAACAAAATCCATTTTATTGGTCGAACAAATTCCAGGTTTTACAAAATCGGTAGAATTGACATCGCGCTTAAACGAAACCGGTGGATTTTTTGCATTAACCGGGATCCCCTATTTTGACAAAATTTTTGACGAAGATGACGAAAGGGGCGAAAATAGCGTCATCGTCGAACGAGAGGATATGGTACTCCAAAATGAATATTTGAAAAAATTACAAGTGAATAAAACGACTGTCGATCATTTAAGAGCTCTAATGCGGGGATTTAGTCACGGGGACGTTGAACCAGATCTTGATTTTGGGAATCTCGATAAAAATCTCAGTTTGGAAGAAGTGTCACAAGTACTTTGCTTTAGAGGTGACACCTTATCAGTAGCGAAACCTATAGGCGTCATTGACACGAAGATTTCAGTATCCGGAGTCAATGGGATCGAACACTTCGAAAGCATTTCCGGGCCCAGTTATTCGGGAAATCGAAAACCATTTCAATGGAGTCAAACTTTTCCTAACGCATCGCATATCGGTCAACCGGACGTTTTTCAGTTCCAAGCTTTCACCCCTAATTGGATCTGGGTTTAATTTAGAATAATATATACGGCAAATTTGAAAAGTCAACAATTCGAAATTTGATTTTATCATTTTGGATGTCAAGAGTTCAGTTTTTAATTTTTGTACCTGACGTTACAATATTTGGAATTACTTGTTGAAAAGTAAGAAATTATAATTTTCTGGTAAATTTAATGTGCAGAAATTTCGAATAAGAGTTTACCAGAATAGAATTCATGAAATTGGAAATAATGTAAGATTGTGCAGTTTAATAATGACTCCTGAAATTGTTTGAATTTCTACGAATTAATTTAAATCAATTGAAATCGTTTTTACAAATTTTCTTGCAATGGGGCTAATGATTTTGCGAAAACGCAAACTTAGACTTTTTAAATAACAATTTTAACATTTTTTTTTAAATTATACTTGAAAGGAATTTTTAGATTCGTGCAATGTTTTGAAAAATGAAGATGAGGTTTAGGAATTGTTTTAAAAAAAATAGAACGTTATGAAAAATTTCCCCGAAAAAATTGAGAGAACAATTAATCGGTAAAGATTTATTTATTCGATGTATTTTGAAAATCAATTTTCTTAGTTCGTCTTCCTATAGATGGCTCATATGTTATCGATCACCTCTGGTAAAATATCGAAAAAAGGACAAATAAAATGTTATAAAAAAAATAGACTATTTTTTTATCTACTTATTTATTAAGTACTTATAATATCCAAAAATCCTGCTTTTATATTTTTGTTAGAAGCGAATCAAGCGAACGAATAGGCTAAACTGCCCAATAATTGATCGCACGCCAGTGGATGACCATTGCAAATAAATAAATGTAAATTGTAAGCTTTGAAATGATTTAATGTTTCAAATCCAGTTAATTTAGAGCTTCCGTCTTCCATATTTTGGTGTAACTGTGATAAACAAATAGTAATAAATAAGATTCTTATTGAAAATATTCCAAAAGTATTAGGTCAGCTATTGAGCTTTTACACTTATTGCATTTTGCGGTCAATTTAAAAGTAATTGCAAAACAGAAAGTAATTATTTTTACAAATGCATAAGGAAAAATTAATTCTTTTGCGCAATGTCAACATTTGTTTCCTTATTATAAATCAATTTATTCAAGTATCAGCTGAAAAGTACGTAAACTCAACAATTCGGTCATTGCTCGGGTGGTTTTACCCAAACTAAATTAAAAACAAATAAATAAATAACAAAAATGAAAAATATTTGATCAAACAAATATAATTTGTATTGGATATTTTGTAAATGAGCCGTTCAGTGCACAAATAGATTGGCTCCATAAAAAGTGAAGTTGCCAAAAACGATAAAATAGCATATTTTGCTTTTTAATATCCTTTTTAAATAACAAATTTTAAGAGGCGACTCTATTTCATTGCCGCCATTTTTCAAATTCGAACACAGCTGCGAACGGCAGCAGTGCACTTCCTGTATTCCTTTTTTCTACATCGTTGCCTTTACGAAAACGAGAAACTTCAGGAATTGACTACAATTTTCCCTGTTGGAGGAAACTCCATTTTCTAAGGCAAACTTTTTTGGAAAAATTTCAAAATAATATCCATTTCCTTTACAACCTGGAAAAAAATTCGTCAAAATTTTTCATTCATTTCCAAGATGGCGTCGGAGCGTCGTTCAATCGGATCGCTCGCTTCCCCTGGGAAGTGGGAAGTTGGGAGGGGTATGACGATATTGCAGCGTTGCAGCGCATTCGTTTCGGAGCGTCACTTCCTCTTAGGATTGTACGGAAAACGGGCGGATTGGTCCATTGACGCCTGCATCGGTGCTCTTCGGCTGCAAAGTTGTTTTAGCGGAATTTTAGTAATTAGACGAAAGGCGAACGTTTTTTTTTCTCTGTGAATTCGCGTCAAGTGTATTCTTCTTCGTCCACCGATAGAACCGAGGGAAGTTGGTTTATTTCGATCTTTCGGGCGCAGGGCAAGAGCACAGCCGTAAAGATGTATACCAGAAGTAGACAGAGCCAAAATTACACGACAGGTATGACATAGTCGATCTTTTTTTTTCATTATATCGAAAGCCTTCCTTTTTTTGTCTCCTTTCGGTTAAACCCGAAGGTTCTGCGGCAATCAAATGCAAGTTTTCCGTCAATCCGTATTTAAACGGAAATTGGGACGAAACTGAGAAAAAAAATCAATAGTAGAGGCCGGCATTGTACAAAATGGCGTCGCTTGGATGTAATTTCGCTCTCGGCGTCTCCATTCCGAATAGGAGGGGACTTGAAACTATATATGTTTATTATATAGTTTGTATGTGTATATGTATTATGTATTTATATAATGTTTATTATATATACGTTATACCTATCTAAATATAGAATGCGTATATATAGTATGTATACATGTGTATATATGTATACATAAAATATAATGTGATTTTGTTAAAGGTCTTCACAAATAGCTTGGAATAGTTGCGATTACGAATATTGATTATTGATTTTTTGTATCCATCCTAAATATCGCATATAAATAGCATAGCTTCCAATAACTATTATGACGCGCAAGTCCAAAAGATGGTGGATGGGTCAAGCTTCTAGGTTCTAGCAACCGGCCTATTTATATTAGCCATTTTGTATTTGTTGCTCATGATGAAAATCTAGCATTGGATGGGTACAGCTTTTACACTATGAATTCAATATTCCCTAAATCGACTTCCTTAGTTTTGTTTATTTATATTTTGTTTCCACTAGAGTCGCATTTTTCTTACCCAAATTGAATGATAATAATTCTAGCCGATTTAAAGAACTATCTATTGTTGTATAACCTCTAGAATAACTCTGACAAAATGTTGAATTTACTAAGTAACACTTTATTTAAAACAAACAAAATAAGTAAGTCTGGAACAAAGGACAACAATTCTTCTTAGGCTCTGTAATTCTCTCAGAATAATAAAATGTAAAAACTAAAATTTTGGAGGTAGATGTAGGCTTTCAGGTATGCCACGGAATATCTGTGCAGGGATGCTTAATGTAATGGTTGTGTACATAGGCTATAAGGATAATTAATGTGTCATGTATGGATTAGGACTAAAATTGTGGAGGTAGATATAAGCTTTCAGGTAGGCGACAGAGTATTAGTGTGCAGATCCTTAATCCTTTGCACTATTTTCACGAGTCTCACTCATGATGAAAATTTTAGGCCAAAATTGAATATCACAAGTCTGACTCGTAATTGACATTTCGGGCTAAACTTGAATATCACGAGCCGTATTCGAGTTTAAGAAATCTTACAGAGTGTGTAAAATGAACTCTATAAATTAAGTTCCTGGATTCCCATTAAGCACTTTATGTTCATATAAAAGAGGATGGTTAGCTTATCAACTGCGATTGATCAATTCCTTTACTGTTGTAGCTAGGGGTACTCCAAAACCCGCTGCTGGAAATGCTGGTCAATTTCAAACAACGACCACGGTAAGTTTCTTTCGAATTTTTCCAAGTATCAAATTAACGCAAATAAAATACAATGAAAATAAAGTATAGTACGGTACAAAGTCCCTTAATAGAGTGAAAAGTGTGTATGTATGACTGGAAAACGTTTGTCTTTATTTCTTATGGGAGAGGTAAAAGCGTAAGTAAGAAAAATAACAAAAATTCATATTTACTAGTTGGACACTACTATTGCTATATACATATATATCTTATCCATATGGTAAAAAAAATTTATTTGATTTTATTTGATCATGATACAGGAAAGCTCTTAATGGATAACTCTATCATAATCATCTAATTTGTTTGGATCAGATAAACGCGAATAGGGTGTGCAGGATATACAGTCTCTTCTCGTCTATCTTCCGGTTTCAAAAAAAGTAGCAGACAAAAGTATTGTTGGAATGAAGGAGCGAAAGTGTGTTGTATATCGTTTGCATGTACTAATTAGTGGTCCCTATCTTTCCCCTCCTGCGAAGCAGGCTTTTAGTAGCTATACAACAATACCGAGGAGGTGCGCTTCGCCAGGGGCAAGTTCGCAGCTGCCCACATAGCACATCCCGCCTTAAACCATTTCGTTGTCCTCATTCGTATTGAACTCGTGTCTAAGCGATGTCGCAAACCATTTACAAATATATCTGTATCAACGATGAAACCTTAAGCCATGTACATTCAAAATCTATTTCTCTCGAGCCTCCGTAGTTCTAACCCCGAGACTTTGGGTCTACCAATATGGGTTCGTACGCCGTATCTTCACTGTATTAAGATTGCGCGTTCGAGACGAATAGATTTTCTCATGTACGCGTCATGGAATTGAGGATACAGTGTGTGAGGAATACCACTGCAACGAAAGAGATTTGTTCTTGAGAAAGGAGAAGTCGTACTTCTCCGCTCAGCCATGAGTTTAAGAAACGTTGGCCATGGTTAAAGGGAGCTCGGCTGGTAACAGCCATGTGGGTAGCGCGTTAGGGACTGTTTACGCGACGCTGGGCCCTGGTGGATTAGCACTACCGTAGAGGTTCCTTGTGTAGCGGCGACCCACCCTGTATTTTGCAGTATCAGCAAGGCTCCTACCAGCAAGCCGGTCAAGGAACGCCGCAACCCAATTACAAGACGACCACCGTTCAGCCTCAGCAACAAAACCAACAGACTCCCCAACCGCAGAGGGTTCAGCAACCGGTGCAAAAGGTCACCCCCAATCAGCAATCCATGGGTGGACAGCAGCAGCAGCAACAGCAACAACAGATGCAGCAACAGCAGATGCAACAGCAGCAACAGACTCCGACGACTCCCCAGACTCCGAGGTTGAAGCCGATCCTCAAACAGAGCAGCACTCCGATTGTCACTCCTGTGCCTGCCTCGGTTCAAGGTGGTGCACCTTCCACTCCGCAGAATACCCCCCAGAGCACTCCGACTCCCAATGCCATGAACACGACGACTCCGGCCTCTGGAGATTCTATGACTCCGGCGCAGAATGAGAGCGCCACTGAGAATGCCCTTCTCGAGGGAATGGAAACCGACGAACAGAACACCGAGGAGCAGCAGAATAAGCAGCCGAGATGGAGGCGCAAAATCCCTGGATGTAAGTTTCTTCTTTGACCAAACAGTGGGTCACTTTTGTTTTTACAAAATATCATTTTAAGGTTTGGGAAGATTCTGATGACAGTTCACTGCGCAAATTTGAAGGTTTCGGTACTCGATGGTGAGCTCCCACTCGAATTACAATTCCAGTGGTAGAGTTCCCATTGAATACGGAATCAGTGTGAAAGTGGAAACTGATATTTTCTTGGAATAAAGTCGGATTCCACTTCCGGTTAAGGTTTGGGGTAATAATGCCAAATTTACAATTTTTCCTTCTACACAGTCAAAGTGAACAAGAAGCTGAAGCGACTCAGATTAAATCAACGATTGAGGAAGACTTTACAACCGAAAAATGCCATCATGGTTCTCAACGAGATGAAAACCGAAGTCCAGTTCACCTTCCCAGAGACGCAAGCCGCTATGCCCAACTCACTGTTCCTCGTCCATGCGGAGGTAAAGATTTTTTTTTCCGGAGATAAAATGTTTTTTTATTGCAAAACATAGTGTATCTGAAAAAAATAATTTTATCTGAAAAATTGTTTTCTCATACCTAATGTTAACACTATGCCGTCCGGTGGCACCAGGTTGGTGCCATGCAAAAACTATCGGGCAAACGCCGATGGCATCACGTTGGTGTCGTACATACAGATTTATACCGGCACCAAACGAAATAATTCCGATCAGACGTGCGAACGGCAAAGTGTTAATTTAAGCAATTTAAGAAGATCGGGTTAAGTAGCAACATTACATCCTGCATTTTCCAGGAATATTTTAATCAAAATTCATTCGAATTTCAGATCGACGGCAAAACTTACGTCGGACAAGGATTGTCGAAACCACTGGCTCGTCAGAACGCTGCTGAAAACGCCTTGAAGAGCCTTTTACTGGAAAAGATGACGGCGGCAGCCATGAAAGCTCGCATCGACGCCGAAAACGATGGTCAAGCTGCCAATCAGGCTGGAGCCGCGACTGGAGCTACTCCTGCCACGGAGGGCGATGCGAATACTCAAGGAACCGCGGAAGTCAAGACCGAGGGTGGTGAGGAGGTCAAACCAATGGAAACCAACGCTGCCGAAGAAGCTGACGAAATTCCGTGGAGTTCCCTCGCCAGTTTTGCGTTATACAAGCTGTTCCTTGAATGGCAGAATCAAGGAACGGTGGTACCGGTCCCAAGACCCGGAGTTTCCCCTGGAAAGCCCAGGAAGGAACCCAAAGTGGTTGTCCAAAAGGAATTACCACCCGGGGCTACTAACATCCACCCCGTTATGTTGTTGAACCAAATGAGACCCGGACTCACTTATGTCGAGGTCAACCGGTCGGGGAATCCACCAAACACTATGTTTACCCTCTCGGTAGAGGTCGATGGGGTGGACTATTCGGGGACAGGTAAGTTTTCATTTACCTATTTTTCAAAGTGAAACTTCTTTTCCCACGGTTTACATTTTCATGCTGGAATTTACCAATATTATTTATTAATGGAATTTATTAATATTATTAATAATTTATTATAATATTCATAAAAATGGTCTCAAAAATAATTTTCATTCTTAAAATAACACTAAGAATGCCAATAGGGTTAAAAAAAACATGAAATAGTTTTGTCCCAAAGGAGTAAGTTCACGCCGAAGAAGTTTCACTTCAATCGCGGATTCTAATTTTTCCAAATATTTCATTCCCAAAATACGAATTTAATCGGCATAAAAAGTTACTTGTGTTAATGATGGAATTTGTTTGCAGCTAAAAACAAGAAAGATGCGAAGAAGATCGCGGCCAAAGCGGCGCTCGAAGCTTTATATGGCTTAACGTATCCCGAGGAAGCTCCGAAAGTCACTGACCACACGGAAGACATCGCAATGACTTAAAATGAGGAGAGAGAGATTTTTGCGGCGTGATGTAAAGCTCATTTTTGCTCGGAACTTTGGCCTCCTGCTCTTTTCGCCCAGTCTTCTCTCCTTGTTTTACAAGGAACTAAAACTATTATTTACATTTGTCGGCACATTTGCACATAGTTTTTATACATTAACGGAAAGAATTCGATTGATACTGTGGGGCTCTTAATACGTGTGCCATTATTGACATTTAACGCGAGGGTATCTCGTAAATGAGGTTTTTCAAAAATTGCAATTTAAGGAAAGGACTTCAGTCCTTTCCATTTTAAGTTCCACGTAATAAAAAAAAACAAGAAAATCTATATAAATAATGGTTATGTAGAAAAATCGTTTATTTATCAATGAAGTTTAGGCAATCGAATCGATATCGAGAACAATGGTATTATTTTATGTAATAACGGGTAAATATTTATGGCTCCGTACCAATAAATGATCTCCCAGGAGGACATTGGGAGAAATTTCTTCTGTAAAGAAAATACGGGTTTTATTTTAAAGAAGAATACAGAAAGGAACATTGAAAAAATTCAATTTTTTATGATAAATTTTTTTAATGTTTATGAAGATGTTTTTTCGCAGGAATTTATTTGGTGTGTTCGTCCTTTTGTTGGATTGTTTATGGTACAAGATTTAATTGTGGAATAATATTTTACCACAAAAGACTCCTTGATCGTAAGGTGTAAAAGAGAGAATTGGATAGAAGTTACAAATACGCAAGAGACAAAGTTAGTTCATACTGAAAATATGAATTTTGTTTTTTTAACTTAAACGACGACGATGATACTGGTGATGATAAAAAAAATTAATAATGCGTATTAAACCACGGTTTCAGCGTATTAAACCACGGTTCAAGGAAATAATCATCATTTGTATAATGGGACATAAATTGACGTAAATTCTATTATAAAATAACTGGGCATTGCGATGTTCAGGGAAACTTTCGATTTTCCTACAATCTCACTTGTATGTCAGTACTTGTACCTCTTCTGCTGTTTTAACTAGATGCAAAAATGAACAGAAACAACAACAACGTATATTAAGTCAAGATCATGTTCAATAAATATATAACAATAATTGCTGGTGTTTAATTTCAATATTTTCTAGTCAAAATTCCCGTAAATTGGTTAATTCCTTGTTATTTAATATTTTTTTGGCATCCACCATTCGATTTCCTGACCTCTAGCGACTCATTGCGGTACTTTATCACGCGTTTGAAAAAGTCGAATATCGTGCGCGGTTTTTGGTGGCAATAAGTAAAAAAGTTAGTATACATAGAAATAACACATAGACAATTAATAGCAGTAGATGATAAAGGGGTAATTAATAATAAAAAATAGAGAAAGGTCAATAACTAGTAGTAAATAGTACAAAGGTAGTATTAATTATCATAATAGTAGATGATATCAAGCTCAATTACTAGCAAACAACTAAAAGTGATTTAAAATGATTGAAATTCATAATATTTTCTATCATATCGCACAAAGCCTGAATACAACTATCGCTAAATTTGAAAATCTTACAAAGATGAAATTGAAAGGCATCGACAATATAACTGCTACGATGATACTCATCGTGACCTTGATTCTCAACTTTGTGGTTTTTAAAATACTTAGGAAAATTCGAAGTAAGTTAAACACTTCATTTTTTCATCTTCTTGATACATGCTGATTCGAAAAAGGCTCTTGGAACTGCGAGCAGCTTTTCGAATTTCAAATTTCTAGGTATGAGAATTTTCTCCGCTCCAAACAGCGGACGGACTAAGGAGAAATTTCCAAAGAATCGTGAAACTTCTCCGATATTTTTTCCTGCGAGGAACGTATCGTCGAGAAACATTTTGGAAGAATTTCACATCGTTGCTGCGGTATGGAAATGATTATCTGGCAATTTTTCATCATTCATAAATGCAGTTATTTATAATTATTTACGACATTTATATAATTCCAAATTATTCAAAGATGAAAATTATGCCTGAAATCTATTGGTTCCAAATGTTTCGTTAAAGAAACATGGGTCGAAAATAGAATTAGTTTTTTTTTGTTGATATTCCAGAAAAGTAACCATCGATTCTATGCAGTTCGATGCATCGAACTTATCAAGGAGTACCCAGCTTTTCTGAATATTAGAGACCCTTATGATTTATCGCCCTTCCAAAAAATGTGTCTCAATGGTCGAACTTCTTTGGTGGAATTCGCTTTGGCTAAAGGTACCGAATGTAACTCAATCGATGTATTTATAGATTGTTTAATATTACAATACTATAATGTTAATAACAATAGTTACAATTATTGCTATTATTATTACTTCGGTATTACTTTATTGTACGACACTTAAAAAAAATTGTTTTCTCGACAGGTGCAGATCCATTTTTGAAAACTAACAGTGGCCTGCCGACTATTTATTTATCAGTTTATTATTACATCGGTAATACGACAAACCAAGGATTTCCATGTTTGGAAGCACTTCTAAAAGCTGGTATGCATTTTTTAAAATTGAGTTATCGAACGAATTTGTCAGTCGATTTGAGATCGACGACCCAGTATCGATACATTAATTGAATGGGTCACCTTAAAAATGTAAGGTACAAATTGCAAATTGTTCAAAAACCCTCGAAAATGAAAAAAATAACCTGATGGTGCAATAATAGAATGGGTCACCTCAAAAATGTTGTAAGGTACAAATTTTTTAAAACAATTGTTACTGCACCATCAGGTTATTCTTTTCATTTTCGGGGGTTTTTGAACAATTTGCAATTTATACCCTGCAACGTTTTTGAGGTGACCCATTCAATTGTATTAAAATATATCTCTTCCTCTTTTTTACAAATAGGATGCACCTTAGAGGCTGATGATCATTTCAGAAGCGTTATCAATCTTTCAATACAATCTGGCAAGCCCAACTTAGCGAAATGGTTACTTCAACAATCGACTCAAAACAGACAATTGGGATACATGGAACGAACCAATTCGGCTCCGTAATTATTTTTTTTTCTTAGTTAATTTTGTATTTATTTTATATCGTACAAACAACTAATAAATACACCATTAGTACAACGTTAGTAGAACTTGAGAAGGTCCTAATAAAAAAAAAAGAAGAAAGAACGAAGATTCCTCCGTTATCAACGTCACGATTCATGTCGTAATAGTAAGAACCATGCGTTATCGTAGCAGCTCCTTCCTGTTTGATTTGTTCTGAAATAAAAAATTGTATGTCAATTTTTCGTCAACTTATTTTTCGAAAACTAACCAGCTACGAAGAACAATGTCGTGAAGTTCATTTGAAAAATGATGTTATGGAAATGACCGAGAGCAAGAATCAAAGGTCCAGTGTCATAACCTAGCTTCAACTGGTGCTACCTGAGCAAGTCAGCGACCATGGAGTATTTGGGTGAAGTAATAGCTCTGGGGATCGACGGTATTATTTTTGGAATTTGTTTGAAACAATATTTTCGATGCAAACACGCAATTGTCTCGGTCAAGGTGAAACATATTTTTTATTAATTACCAAATTATGAATCAGCAAATGTTGTTTATGTCATTCAATTTCAAAGAAATTTCATCCTACGTTTGAGATTATTAATTGATGGTTATTAATAATTAATTAATTAATTATTAATACTTGAAACACCATAATTTGGTAGGAATATATATTTTTACAAATAAAAAAATTCAAACGACAAAGCAATTTCTCTAAAAAATGTCATACGATCTCGATAACTAATTTAATTTACCCAAATTGAAAATTACATAATTATTCATATTGAAGTGTGAGTATAATAAACATTTTTTAATTCCATTTGCAGTAAATTATTAATTATTGTTAAGTATATTTTTGCATCTCACATGCGAATTTTTAACAATAAATTTACATATGATTTTTATTTTTATATCAAAATTTGAGATATCAATTTTGCAGAGAAACATGATTTTCAAAGTTTTACTTCGACTTGCAAAAAGTTCAAATTAGAACAAAAAGTAATTTAGCCTTTTAAACTTTTCAACAGGGTGCAGAGTTGCAACAAGTCGGTCCACACTTAAATACCTTAATAGATAACACTTCGGAAAATAAATTAGGATATGTCGCTGTTAGAGGCACAGTCAAACCTTTGGGTAAACCTTTACGGAGTATCAACAACAGAGACGTTACAGGAGTCATTCAGAAACTTAGCGTTAAAGAACATGTTGTGGCTCGAACTACGGCTGGATTTTGGTATGTTTTCATTTGAATGTAAGGACAAGTTTTTGTTGGAATGGTAAAGTCAATAGCGATTCCAGTCCCAGTGGACTTGAATTTAAATCCCAAATGGTATTTAGAAGCAAGCATTTAAAATAAGTAACTCCCATTTCAAATATAGGGTTGACAACTAAGTAATCATGGATTTTGTAATTTATTTTTTTTTTGGAGAATCCGCAATTGCTTAGGTGTCAAACTAATAAATAAATGAAATATCTAATTTTTAGGACCGATCAAGAGAGAACAATGCAAAAAGTCTACAACACAGTTCCATTTGTGTTGTACGATGGAAATTACCAAGTCGAAGTTATGGATCCTTTAGCAGCTGAGATTTTGGATATGGATATTATCTCGGACCACTTCGAGCCGAGTGTTCCTACCATTACCGATCATTTATGGGGATTTTTTACTGGTAAATAATTATTTTCTCCTTCTGTTGATAATATTATCGCAGTGTAGCACGATCGGAGATTTTAGACTGGAAACGTTATTTAAAAAATCCTAGATATGTAAAAGAGGTAAATGATGGAGTGAAAGAATTATCAATGTTCGTCCAGGGGTTCGTCAGAGAGGGCTGCAATCGACGGAAGAAATGCTCCGCGATGGGACAATTGTAACCGGGA
The DNA here is from genome assembly GCA_949825005.1 of Gasteruption jaculator. Taxonomy (NCBI): domain Eukaryota; kingdom Metazoa; phylum Arthropoda; class Insecta; order Hymenoptera; family Gasteruptiidae; genus Gasteruption; species Gasteruption jaculator. Next base: position 8,884,158 of record OX463769.1, on the reverse strand, counting down.
TAGGAGAACTCACCCGATCGGCGACTAAACGAAATTCTCTAACCCTACAACCGCCTTTAAATGGTACTCCATTTTACTTGACGACCATGTCGATAAGTTCGTTACTCAGGAAACTGGATGAAAGGAGAAAAACTTACAGGTGAATTTTAAGTTGCGTTACCATACTTTTCTTTTAAGTAAATCATTCATCGATAGAAGTGTCTCATCTTTTTCAGTTGAAAATATACCCAAAGTTAGGAATTTCTTATTTACACTTTGCCGTCCGCACGTCTCATCGGGATTCTTTCGTTTGGCCCTGGTATAAATCTTTATGTACGACACCAACGTGGTGCCACCGGACGGCATAGTGTTGAAGAAACTAGTGATTCAATTTATTTGAAACTTGTATAATGTCTTTATCTGTCTTTTAAAAAGATCGCTACTTTTTTAAATAACGAATCCTTAAAATTTCAGTATATTTTTAACTGAACAAATTCAGTTTCACTCGACGAGAAAACATTTTTGAAAATACTTATTATACATTTTTCTCTTTTTAGGTGGCTATGTGTAATTTTTGGTACAGTAGGTTTAATAATAGGTGGAATTGTAGTAAGACGATATTGGAAAGATAGGGAAGAAGAAAGATTAGCCGAAGAATTAAGACAATCCTTGGCAGCCTCGCGTAAAGAGAGGAGACAGAGAGTGAGAGATGAAAATCTACGAGAAGATCAACTTTGCGTGGTTTGTCGTATCAATCCACGAGAAATTATTTTACTGGACTGCGGACACGTTTGTTTATGCGAAGATTGTTCCGATGACATCAACGACAACTGTCCAGTTTGTCGGAAGCCGATAACACAAAAAGCCGCTGCTTATATCGTTTAACGTTGAGCCAATTGACAATTTACAAAATAAATCGATAAATAAGTTTCGTTTTACTTACATGGAAGTGCAATTACTATCTCTCCTGGTTCAACGCCATGATTTGCTTCGCTTTGTTCGATTTCCCAATTCCCAGTCGAGGCAAACCTCGATTAAGTCCCTCCAGGAGAACGCAGGCTTTGCAGATTTCTTGACTCGATACAAATCCACAACGGGAGCAGTTCCTTCTTTCTGGCATTTTTACATTGTCTTTAATTTCCAAGCGTTCTCCTGAAAGAAAAATAGGGGATTTGTAAATCTAATTTTTTCATCCGACATACTAAAATTTGAGGATTTTGTTAAAGGAACCAATGAATCCTAAAATGGGAAACAAAAGGTAAAGAAAATCATTACCGGAGTGGATAATGTCGATAATCGAAGAGGCCCTGACTTTTTCAAGATCTTTTAAAAAAGTTCGAGCGTGTCCTCTGTAAGCGTTTGGTGCGAATACACACTCCGTTGAGAAATAGACCAACTTTTTGAAGTACGCGTACATGACAATTTCCTTTTCATAAGTGTACTTCAAAGGCTTGCATCTCATTATTGAATCGTCTCCTGCCTGAAAATGAATTTTAGATGTCACTTGAAAGTTTTCTTTCGTACTCTTCGCTCTGTTTTGAAATATTTATAATTCTATCCATTGACTCGTACGGTAATTATAGATGTACACCTTCGAAGTCGAGCGATGTCTCCTCTCAAAACATTCATTAGCACCGTTTCGGCTATATCATCCGCATTGTGACCGGTCGCTATGCAATCGACTTTTAACAAAGCCGCACCTCGATCCAAGGCTTGTCTTCGAAAAACTCCGCAAAAGGTACAGTTATTCTTTCGTCCTATCTAAGCAAAAGAACAAAAATCACAGCATCTAGCTAAAACGAATGTTCCTTCCTTCCCGTATGTATCTTATGTATTTCCATTTCTCACCTGCTTCACAATAGCATCCATTGTCCACCCATATAACTCCTTATAAGACAAAATTTTTAACGGTAGGCCATAATCGTCCCGATTCTGTTCGACCGTTTTTAGACTGTCATCTCGATATCCTATTGAAATAAATTTTATTTTCAAATAAATAAAGAGCAGTAAAGAATGGCTGGAAATTTATAGAAAATTGGATTACCAGTGATTCCTTCGTCGATGGAAAGTAAGAATAAATCCAGCCCATAGTTGTACCGATCGTTCAAAAGTTTTAAAACATAAGCCAGCACTGTGGAATCTTTGCCACCGGATGCGCCGATCGCGACTTTATCACCAGGCTTAAATAGGTTTCCCGTGGTGATGGTATTATGAATCTCTGTTTCGAACGCCCAAAAGAAACAATCTTTGCATAGCGCATCGCTCGTTTTGGGTCTCTGAAAATTTCGAGAAAATCATCAACCCCTAGTCCTATGTGTCGTCTGCTGATCACCCGAGCCATAGTAAAAGAGAAGGTCAGTCGCATGCTATGTCATTTAAAAATGTTCGCTTATGGCACAAATTGCTTACCAGGAGTTTCACTCGTGGTTACAGGCCAAAGGGTTAAATGTAGAATCCATGGGTCGTTGCAATTCAAAAAAACAAATTTATGTGTCTATGCAAGTAAAATTAAAAATCCAAAATATAGGGTCCAAATTGCATTTCTGAATTGGAAGTTCAATATTTTTTAGTAGAATAAAGCAATGAAAAAAACTATTTATTCTTTTCTTTTATTTTCCATTTTTCATGTTTATTAAGAAAATTATTTGTAAATTCCTAAAATATTTGTACTTACTTTAAGAATAGCGTTTTTACCGCAACCTGTCGAACATGAAACTGGCATGTTGATGATAGATGGACACTTTTTTCAAATATAATGATTTTCCTCTTAAATCTATAACCCTCTTCAATTTTGCACTATTACTGCTCTTCACAAAATACTTATTCTCAAAAGTTGAAATACACAAATAAGGATTTCGAACCTAACCTATAAGCCAATAGTGAACCCATGGAGTGAACTCCGTGAGGGAACCATATTCTTATTGCTCTAGATGACAAATAATTACATATACGTACATATGTACATACATATAACTACTTGGAATTAAAATTCAATTACTCTCTAAATTCCAAAGCACAATTTCTTCAAGAAATGGTGGGATTCAGTGAGAAAATTTCAAAATCCCTAATTCCGGTGCTTTTATTATTTTCTTCTCTCGCAAGCTGTCGGAAAATTAACGCAACTATTGATTTTGAGGTTAAGGGATCAGGATTTCATAGGTAAATTTTAATAACAGTTTCTATAAATTGGTTTCTAAATTTTCTATTTGGGTTTAAAAACTTTAATTCAGCTTATTTAACTTTTAAAACTTATAATAAACATTGTAAATTTTTTCTACATATCAGAAACATCGAATACAAGATAAATCTTCAAAACTTTGCAAAGAACGAAACTCTATGTTTCTTAGCTTTGCATCTGCGACTTTCCCAAGCTTTGTATGTGAACGTGGATGAAATAGCAGATCTTCAGAGACTCGGAGTGGTAAGTTTTAATAGAATTTGCCATTCCTAACATTGTTTCAAATGGAGTATCCATTCCCTGGGTTGGCGAAAGGGGTTTTTCTTTTTCTTTCTTTTCAATACCATCTGTATTATTATTTGTATGTATTTTCATCATGTATATCGTGTTAACTATGTTCTTATCGATGTGTAATCCTCTCTTGTCCCATGGCAACAAGGGCACATGTTTTAATAAATAGAAATCAAATTTGAATGAGAAAAGCAAAATAATTGAACGATATTCTCCCATTAGACAACGGCGTGTTCATCTGGAGAAATTGACGTTGAGAAATTTAAGGAAACAGCTGGACACCAAGAAGTAACTGTTTGTTCAGCTTTTTTAAATTCCACGTTCGTTACAATGTCATTACCGATGCACCAAAGGTACCAGATTTCAAGGGAGGGTGGCAAGTACGTCGACGAGATGTTACCAAACCCAAAATTGCTTATCGGCTGCGAGGAGCGATTGAAAGAAAATAGAGTCTCGAAGATAGACTTATGCTCCCCGTGCGTACATTTTGCTCGCAAGTGGAGGGAAATTCCATGGGAAAAGGTGAGACATGGAAAAGAGTTGAACTATTAACATTTAATATTATCTGTCGTATCTCTGGTAATTGTAATGTTTGTTGCGACAGGAAAAGGAGGAATTCGTGTGGACGGTTCCAGTGGGAGACTCGGAACACATATCGGAGATCGTTTGCATCACACTGGTGACTACCGTATCTGGGAGCATTTTTCTGATATTAACAATTTGGCAAAGTCATTGTAGAAGAGTATGAAAATTGCATTGATTTATCTGAAGTGCCATTTATCTGAAATAGATATGAAACCTGTCCGTCAGGTTTCTCCTTATGTCAACCGTAAGTGTAATTTAATCTTTGAAAAAACCCCACAAACACATGCGCAAACAAGTGCACATAGTGGGTTCATTGATACACAATTGTTATCGAGATCCAATAGCCACTGAGTCCGATCGATTTCTATTAAGTCGTCATTCCGATTGGGATTTCGAAACTCGATTACATTTGCCATACATATATAATTAAATTCCATAGTTACGAGGCCAATTGCCGAAATATAACCTAAAAAAATCAGCGATGATGATAACAAATGTAACAATAATAATAAGAGTCATTTATTAATAATCAATAAATTAATTTCAGGATCCAAGGACTAAGAAAAAAAGAAGTGGTCAATCGTTCTATCAGCAACAGTCGATGAAAAAGAGTATATACAGGAAGGCAATAATGCAATAAATTGTATTACATCGCAATTAGTAATTGCGTTAATAAATAGCATAGGTCACAATTATGACTTTTCTTCATCACCACAACCACCACCACCATCATCTTGTTCTTGTGGAATGTCGATACGGAATGGACTTTTTTACCTCGAGAGGCCTTATACGATGTTAATCGTATTAATAAGCATAATGTTATCAATCGAAATGCGAACACTATCGACCTCCTTAGAGATTGTAATTTTCCTCTGATATATACAATGTGAGTATGTATATAAATTTATTTGAGGATAGGACAAAACAAAACGCTCAAGAGTTTCATTCACATTAGTCTATTTACATAGAGTTTTTGTTTCTTTTTGTTTTTCCTTATCGCTATCTCATTATCTTTCATCGTACTCTTGTTAGTAAAACGTTTCTTCAACGATACGACGTTATCATTAATGGATGATTTTTTGTCCTTTTCAGCAGTAATTTGTAAAAAAGCAATTTGCGCCGGATGGTGACGTAAAGGAATGACTTTCAGACCAACGATCAACGATTCGGTCCTGATAATGATAATCTTTCGAACTCTCGAAAAGCCAATAATTTCGGATAAAGTTGCTGCGAGAGGATATCGAATGGAATTATAATTAAGGCTTTCGCTGTTTGCAATTGCTTTGTTCCTTGGTAAAGACAAACACGCACACATATACGATTAATTTGGAAGTGACCTAAGTCCATTTTTAAGGAATCATTAAATGCGGCGTAAATAAATACTGTTTAGTAATTTAATTATATATTTTGGACTCAGGCCACTTTCAAAATAAACGGCTCATACACACGTTAAAGGAGTGAAATGCGAAACATGAAGTTCTGAACCAACTCCAGATTCAAATCGGGAACATCCCAAGTAGCATACCAATGTTGCGACAATATCGCAGGAAGGTTGCTTTGAAACTTTATTGGTTAAAGAATCGTATTATAATATATCACAGGGGAATAATGTTTCTGAAACATTCTTAGCTGGCTTTCTGGGGTCTGAGACGCCCCAGCCTTGTTCAGCTTCAATTTAAACGTCTTTGTAGTAAGAAATATCTACATTTTTTTCTTTCATACAAAATATTATATTTTCATAAAATTACCTATTTTCTTTTGTTAAAATAACATTTAAGATTCATCACACAATTTTTTTCTTCAATTAAAAAAGTCCGTATACAAGTTTTTATCGATGGGATCTGAAAAGCACCAACGTGCTGACTATGTGGGCCAGCTAAGGGTGGGAAATATTCCTGCAATTTTTTAAAACTAATTGCGCTATTAGAGGTACCCATAAGTAATGTCGTATCTTTGAGTCGAACAATTATTGTCACTTGTTCCAAAGTTTGTCAGATAAATAGAAAAAGATTATTAATAACGATGGGGTTTGTTTCGTAAATTAATATCGGTCAATAAATAACTTTGTAAATTAATAAAAAATTTATTTTGTAAATGTAGGTATTGTACTAAATGTTAAAACAAAATAAAATTTTGTACAATTTTTAAAAAACGACATCACTCATGGGTGATAGTTGAAATCGGTTTCTCGCTCGGCGATCTACCGTTTCTCGATCGAAGGGGGCATTTTATAAATTTATATACAAAATCATGCATACAAATTCTCTCTCACACATACACATACACACCCATACATACACACATACATACACATACGTCATTATAAACTTGTTCGGAATACAATAAATAGAGTTTAGAATTAGTCCAATTTTTATGGCACAGTCCTAGTGATTGATCTGGCTGGGTGCCTCGGAGTCCGCGTGAACTCTGCCTTTCCGTCTCCTTTGGACTTCTTCAGGATCGTTCCACCACTGAATCGTCGTCTTGCCCAAGAAGATGAAAGCTAAATTGCCGATCACGTAAATTCCAGCAGATATGAAGAACACTTCCTTCCACTGATTTGAGTCCGACTGGGAACAAAGAAAATTCCTGCTTAACATTTGTTAACACTGTGCCGTCCGGTGGCACCACGTTGGTGTCATGCGAAAATTATCGGGCAAGTGCCGGTGGTACCACGTTGGTATCATGCGAAAACTATCGGGCAAGTGCCGGTGGCACCACGTTGGTGCCATGCGAAAACTATCGGGCAAGTACCGGTGGCACCACGTTGGTGCCATGCGAAAACTATCGGGCAAGTACCGGTGGCACCACGTTGGTGCCATGCGAAAACTATCGGGCAAGTACCGGTGGCACCGCGTTGGTGTCGTACTGATAACGCACAAGAATTGGTAACCTGTTCCGCATTTGATGATTTCAAAAAGTGTTTGAAGTTTTTTGAGTTTTTAAGAAAAAGTATGGGAACATTTTTCAGAGAAATCTTTAAAAAATGTCAGATTGTATTAGAAAAATGCTTTGGTTCTCTAAATATTTTTTTTAAATTCTTAAAAATTCCCTTTTCCGAAGAATTCTTAGTTTTCTCGAAAATACTTAATTATTTTCCGAGATTTATTATTATTTTCCGAAAATTCGAAGATTTTCCCCAAAAAACCCCGAAAACCTATAACTTCTGTGAAAAATTCATTCTTTTTTTTTCTAAAAAACTGATAATTCCAAAGAAATATCTTCGCCACATTTTAACGCTAAAGAAATGTTATTTTTCCATCATTTTCAGTAATTTCTCGAAATTCTTCGCAACGGCAAGAGTCACTCACCGGTACGGTGACGATTTCCCCGCAGATGAGGGGAGCGAGAATTCCAATGAACGCAGCAGCATCATTGGTGATGGACATCAAAGTTCCTGCGAAATTCGGACTCAGGTCGATATGGTTGACCATGAAGCCACAATAATGCGCCCCGTTGATGGCCACAGCCAAGACCAGCATTCCCACTGCCATCGTTCTGTCTCCGGATGGGACGAAAGCCAATCCGATGAGAGCCGCGGCTGGGCCAAATTGGGACACCGAATTGGCGACTTTTCGCGTCCAGGATTTGTCGATTCCCTTCTTGAGGGCGTAATCGGCCAGCCAACTGGCCGGGAAGGTGAAAATCCACATCGCCAGGTACGGCAGCGCTGAAAGGAAGCCGTTCTGAAAAAAAAAAATAAAATAAAATAAGGATTTTCATTTTCTATTTTAGTCGAATCCGGAGTCGCAACCTGCTGGAGCGGTTCCAGGTGGATTCTACCTACCTGTTGGATGTCGAACTCGAGGACGGAGTTCATGTAAAGAGGCATCTCGGTGAGCAGCAGCCAATAGCCCCAATTATGGCAGCAATGAGCGATGATGATGGCCCAAGCTGGAACTGACGTGAAAATTTGTTTCCATGGGATAGAGAGTTTCTGAAAGAGAGCGAGAGAAGAGAAATAGAGAGAGAGAGAGAGAAAGGGAGGAAGAAAATATGGAAAATGGGAAGGAAACGAATTTGAGCCATAAATCATTGATTGATGTTGACAAAGCGAAGTTCGACGAACCGAGAATAACAGGGACAGGGTTGCGACAACAACCTTGTAATTAATAAGTTCGCGCGAAACGTGCCGTGATTGATTCCAAAGATCGATACGCACGCGGTTTATCATTTGCTATGGCGCATAGGTATGCGAGACGCGTAGATACTGTTTATCGGCTCTTACAAGGACCGCCGAATGTTTGCGTGACGAGCGAACGAATTACAACATTGCGTTGCCAAAACTTCCAGGTTTCAGATTGACGCGTTTGGATTCTCGCACTTGACACAGAATGGTTTCATTAGAATGCGAATAATTTGCGACAATTGCCGGAATTGACAAGAACGAGTATTTCATTTTTATTTGTTATTGCACTCGAATGTCACTTTTTCCAATTTTTTCACCCGATATGTCAACATTTTCTTGGCAACCTTTTTTCTTTGTCAAAGAAAAGTAGGAAAAAAATCGATATTCCTTGAGAATTTTTGCTATTTTTCGATGAAAGAGTGAGAAATGTTAGGGGACCGATTTTCTCAGAAACCCAAAATCGTTCCCCGGAAAAATCTTATACTTTTCCAGAAAAAAAAAAGAATTGTCAATCCTTTTCTGTGTCAGTGGAGAAAAATAATTCATATTTGTACTCAAATAAAAAGAAATAATTTATGAAATTTGCTATGAAAATAATAAAACGTTGCTCGTGACAAATATAATTACTAAAAGTTACAAGAAAACTTCAAAATATCAAAAGTTTGTTCGCAAAAATAATAAATGTAAACATTTACATTTTATAAAACTTGAGCTTTCTAAGAAAACACTGGTAAACTATTTTTCAACAAATTTTCGCTATTTTGTGCCACGAGCGTGTGTTTGTTTCTTTTGTAGCAATTTTCATTAATTTGGGGATTCCCCTCATCTCGATGTACAGGTGAGACCAAGGGGGGGCTAGAAAAAATTATAAACGAATGTCGAAATCTGTAAGTTATTCTCAGTTTATCAATTCCGGTCGGATAAGATTATCGAAACACGCGAGTTATCGCGGTGCTTTTGCAATTTCCATTTGATCGGATTCGATCCAAATCGACTCGGTGCTACCGATATTCCCTCTTGGCTATAAATATATCTCAAACTTACGGGTTTCGATCCGTCGGAGTTTGGTAGGGATCCAACATTTGCTTCGATGTACTTCCTTTCCTTCTCGGAAATACTGGGATGCACCGCCGGGAAATCGGCTCCTCGAAAGAAAAAGACGACTCCCCATAGCATCGAAAGGGCACCGAATAAATAAAATATACTCGGCCATCCCGCGTTTGATGAAGCTAAAAGTCCAGCACTTGGAAGAGCAATGACTGTACCCAGTGGAGCTCCCGCATATGCAAACGAGGCTGTTTTGTAATGGAAAAAGTAACAATCGATGAGAAAAAGCTGAGAAATTCAGTCGAGTCGAATTTGAAAGTTTATGCAAACCCGAAGATCGTAAATTATCCCTAATTACAACCTTTTTGACGCTCAAGTTCTCTTTGAAGATTTTTTTCTTGTATTTTTTTGATTAGATACTACTGTTGTAGACTTTGTAATTATATTGTAATTTATTTTGAAATGTTAAGATTATCTTTATAATCGGTTAAAAAAAATTATTTTCTCATTGTGTTGCAATTTCGAAGTAGAAATTGACAAAGTTAAATAAAATATTATTATTTATTTAAATATTATTATTTATAATACTGCGATGCAGTAAATGAAATCTACACATTATTATAAAAATCTAAATACCTCCAATTCGATTGAAAAAGTTAAGGAGGAACGAAATTTTATTTTCCGATACCAAGTATTTTTTCATTCTTCTTTCGTTTCTATTTTTTTTATAAAAGGGGGAATCTACATAGAATAATAAAAATATATATTCAGAAAAAATTCTGGAAAAATCTACAAATATATACTTGGTTATTTTCGATTATTGTTACTTTACTATTTTGTTTTAATCAAAAATCAAATTAAGCCTAAAGTTAAGTATACATAATAACGATGGTATAAATAAATACTATTGTTATAATTTTCTCTGTCGCCTCATAACGTCTAGAACAGGTACAATCAAATATTTAACGCTATTTCTACCGCACAAATTACACGTAATCGAAAATCCAAAACCAAAAATACAGAATTACAATTCAAATAGATTTTCTTGATTGATGCCAAATTTTTTACAGACGCTTAATTGCTCCAGTAAGCACCTCCCGTTTGTGGATTTCGCAAGAAGATTAAATTAAACCTCGAAATTAATTCTAAATTCAAATTCTAAAAGGTGTCTTTCGACACCTTTGGTAGAAATAGTGTTAAAAAAATAAATAAACAAGTAGGTCATTCCTATTCCCTACATATGTATGTAGATATATGTATGTAGATATACATATGTAAATCTGATGGTGCAATAACAATTGTTTTAAAAAATTTGTACCTTGCAATGTTTTTGAGGTGACCCATTCTATTGTTGCACCATCAGGTTATTTTTTCATTTTCGTGGGTTTTTGAACAATTTTCAATACGGTAGATTCTCATGTTCCAGTTAAAGGACGAATCACTTGGTCTCTTTCATTTTTTTTTCTTGAATCCTTCGAGGATAATTCCAACCTACTTATATATCGTCAAATAGAAGGACATAATTACCGAGACGTGCTCTTTCTCCTTCAGGGACCCATCTAGCAACCAACGTTTGCGTGCACGGTATTAAGCAGGCTTGAAACAATCCCTTTCCAACGCGACATATGCACACCCCTATCCAACCACCCAAATCGGCGGACATCGGTATCAAAAGGGTCAAAACTCCAGCGCAAAATATATTAATGGAAATTAGCTTCTGGGCACTCCAAACTTTGGCGATATATCCGCAGGGAACTTGCGTTACGACGTAACCCCAGAAAAAGGAGCTCTGCACCGCCGAACTCTGGCTGGTATCCCATCCGTAATCCTGGAATTCGATAAATCATCGTCGGTCATTCGCATTTTCCTCCTTCCTCGTTTCCTCGTTTTTTCAGAATAGACGAGAAATCCCCAAACAGGAAAATTTTTCATATATCGCTTCAATTTTCCATTCTTTATCAATATTCTAGCTTCTCTGTTTATTGTACAGTACGATCGCTCTACAAGATACCTTCGAGCTCGGTTTACAAGATACCTCGGGTTCCCCTTCGCTATCCACTACCCCCACTCCTAATGCCTCTTCGCCTTTGAATGTGGAGTCGCTCGCTCCATACAATGTATGTACCACGGAAATAAATGACAAACAATAGTGAGATCTATTTCTCTCCGGCGTAACAGGCCGCTGAGTGGGGGAACGGTAGTTTTCTTTTGTTTTCAGAATCATATTCCCCTTCGGTCCCTTTGGTATCTTGTAGAGCGATCGTACTGTACAACATATAAATTAATTGCTATTATGGAAAAAAACCATTTGTAAAATTTTTCTAAAAAGAAAAAAGGTAACGCGAAATACTAATAAACAAATTCTGTACGGCAGCTACTGGTGGTTATCATCGGTGGACTCTTTTGTTGTAATATTGTATTGGAAGTCGGTGATAAGATTAAAGGTACTTTTAAAAGGGAGATAAGGAAAGATTATTAATAAAATGTAATTTTAATTGTGTTTATTTAACTTAAGTATAATTTTTTTTTAAAAAGGTGATTAAAGAAAAGCTTGTAAATGAATCGTAAAATTCGTTGTAATAATAATGGAGAAATGTGGAAAAAAGGGTAAAATTATAAGAAAAATGTATATAAGGAAAATTTCAGAATATGAATGCAAATTTCATAATATATGAGAAAATAAGTAGCATTCACGGGTATGAAATAAAATTTAGAAAGAAAAACAACGACCCGGCTTGAGGTTTTGTTTAGAAAAATTCTTGGATTTTTCTTATCTTTGCTTATCTTTATAAAGAATATAATATTATACAAAAATAAGATTGCTATCGAACACTCAGATTGACATGACGTTCACGTGACAATACAATAACATTATTCGTATAAAAATGATTTATATTTGTTGTTATATAAATTGAGATTCGCAAAGAAAGTAATAAAATTGTGCTCGTGCCGAAAAATCAAAAAGTCAAATTACATAAAAATAAAAAAATTATAAAAACGACAGAAAATTTCTTTACAAAAATAACATATAAAATAATATATATGCAAACTTTTTAAGAACACCTCCAGTAATTTGAACGGGTCACCTCAAAAACGTTGCAAGGTACAAATTGCAAATTGTTCAAAAACTCCCGAAAATGAAAAAAATTAACCCGATGGTGCAATAACAATTGTTTTAAAAAATTTGTACCTTGCAATGTTTTTGAGGTGACCCATTCTATTATTGCACCATCAGGTTATTTTTTCATTTTCGTGGGTTTTTGAACAATTTTCAATTCGTACCTTGCATCGTTTTTGAGGTGACCCATTCATTTATAAAAATTTTTATTTCACGCAATGGACGCAATTTCCATTATTTCGACGATTCTTTTTTTTCTCAGAATAAAAAACCACCATTGGATCCACGTTTACTCAGATTCACTGCAAATCGTACATTATAAAAATTGTACATTCGTTGCTATTTACAATAAATTGCGATTTTCAAGCTACACAGCAGCAATGACATTTCTCGGGTGGGGTGACTTATAAACGTGGAAAGTTTCCTAAAGAATGCATCCTACAGCTTGGTCGCTTTCTTGGTTGCTTATTTGCTTGCTGTTACTTCTTGTGGAAAATTACAAGCTCACGATTGCCCTGTCCATTCTACGAAACCATTTTCGTGGACTGTGGACTCGGGAGGTCGAAATTTCCACGCGTCTTCAAGTCCACCGATTCTTCGACTCACTTTCCCCGAATCAAATTCATCGTTTACCTGAAAATCGGGGTTAGCGCTGGTAGAATTCACCATGGGAACTATGGCCACCGACAGGACAGCCCGTTGTATGTACCCCAAAGCCATTCCTAAAAACAGCAAGAGGATCTGGACATGCCTCACCCCGAATCCACCTGAGGAAGATAGAGAGAAAAGTCAATTTTCAATTTGATCGCTGGTACTCGGTGCTCTGCACTTCTCGAGCTACCGATCGGTTATCTATCAACCTATCTATTGACCTTGTGTCAGTATTCACACACTCTTAACATTCATAACACAGTTTATCTTCGCCTGTTTTTTTTTGTATTATTTGTAGAATTACATATTACAGATTACCGCGAGGAAGAAAAAAAAAACATATTCTTATTTTTTTTCTGCAAGACGTTTTGAAATATTTTCTATTGCGTTTCTTCCTCTCGCTTATCAGCGACCGTTCGCAAATGAGTCTCGTACTGCGATCCTTTGAAAAGTTTCATTTCAGCGACGAGTGGTTCACTTAAATGTTAATTCGACCGAAATGTTTATAAAACAATGTAAATAGAGGTTTTATCAACTCGGAACCAACGCAAACTTGATTTTTTTTTTGTTATTACGTATCATTATTGTGCATTCGTTATGCATTTCGTTGCACTGAATTTATTAACCCCCTCCTACTTTATGATAACATTTTTTGGGGAAGAAAAAAAAATCTCTCTCGGATATTTTGAGGGAAAAAACGAACAGAAAACCCGATTAAAGTGTTAATAAAATCGAAATGTTAATCGAGTGGCTTTTAAAGTTGTAATTTTCCGTATCACCAAAAACGAAATTCGTATTTTTGTTATTTAAATGGTGTAGTAATACGTTTACAATATATTTCGTCATAAACTGCATTATTTTTTATACTTTTTAACCCTTTTTAATAATTTTTGGCAAATTGAAGAAAAATGTTAATTTAAAAGTCATGCCCGATTGACGTTAATTTTAACGTTTCGTTTTTTTTTTTTACATCGAAGGAAATTTGGATTTTTCTTTATTTTTTTTTATTACGCGTTATTGCAATATATTTATTATTATTATATAATGATTATATATAATTATTATTAATAATTATATATAACAATTATTAATAATAATTATTATATAATTATTATTAATTCTATATTTCGATACACTGATTTTATATAATTCCCCACCCTTCGTAAACGACACTTTTGGATAAAAAAAAAGAGAGAGAAAGGAACGGAAAAAGGACATTGGAGAAAAATGTTAAAATTTTAATTGCATCGAAATATTAGTTAAAAGATGGACTTTAACTTCTCCTTTTTCTTTTTCGCAAACAAAAAATGTGGTTTTTAATTTAAAGTACATAGGTATTGTCATCGTACATCTACTATATATATATATTTTTTTTATACACTGCACTTTTATACACCCTCACCCTTCGTAATGACACTCTTAAATTTAAAAAAAAAAGGGAGGAGGAGAAACGAGGGAAGAAAATTAGGGAACCCGATATTTTTACCTGCGGAGGGTCCTGCAGGATTGGCGGACTTTTCCGGAGACTCCGCGGTGGTACCCTTCACCTCTACTGCCATTGTAAGACAATGGCTGCTTTAACACTTGCACTTTACTAATTAAAAAGTTAATCCCTGGATTCTCACATTTATACAAAATCCCCTTCTACCGGCTTCAATACAAATCTATCACAATTCCCACTCAAAGCCACTTCGGAATTCTCTATCGTATCGAGTTTCATTATTATCCTCCACGTCCCCTCCACGAACACGCACACATACAAATATTTTTCTTACCTCCAAACAAACGTGTTCGCGATTAATTCCTGGGCTGCCAGGCACGTGTGAATACTCCAGGCGGGAATTCACATTATTTCATTTTTACCTGAACGTTTTTCCCGCTCCAATCTCATCGACCCGTGCAACGAACAAGAGAAAATCTCATTTGGAAGGTAACAATTCCCTTACTTCCTAGATCGGCATTAGACGACTGTTCAACTCACTGTCCTGCTGCAACTTTCTATAACAATTTGCATAGAAGCATTCAAGGGGGATAAGTCGCCTGTTGAAGTGATTAAAGGGTGTTGTTGATTTTCTTTTAAATTTTGTAATATTTTTTATTTATTTTTATTTTAATTTTTATTTTAATTTTATAATAACCAATCGATTTTTTTTAAATTATGACCAAACAAAATTAAACTATTTCCTCGAAGTGAAAATTTGCAAATTTTTATAATAACATTATTTGATAAGTAAATAAATAGATAATTAGACTTCGTTTCCAGAATTTCATAAATATTTCCTCTCCAGGATTCAAATTAAATATGTACGTTTTTTGGTAACGAGCACAATGGCAATATTTTCATCTTAAATTACTATGCTCCTGGAGTATAATTTTGAACATCTGAGATAATTATGATTTTTTGAATGAAGAAAATCATTTTTCAAATCCATTAGAAATTTTTTTTACAATGTTGAAAATAATATTTTCATAAGAAATGGTTTCAAAAAAAAAGGTAATGTAAATTGTTATTAATAATTAATTTGTAATTGTATTGTAATTTGAGTGGGTATAAAAAGGATTAAACAAAAGTTTAAAAATACTTACGAAAAACCGTTAATTTTCTATAAAAAAAAAATGAAAATGCAATGGACAAAAATAAATAGTAAAACGAAGTACAAAGGTAAACATGTCTTGTTATTTTAGTCCTTCCTTCAATATTTCACTGTTCGAATAGTAATTAGACGATTTTAATTATACGTATTTTTGTTCCCGCCGTCACCGTTGGTCTAGAGATTTATTGACAGGGAATAGATAAAGTTTCGAATAGAATGTCGTAAATCCAAAACGTTACTTATTTATTTATTTATAAATGAGAGTTCCTTATATGTTATTTACGTCGAGGAGAACAAATGTTATTTCGAAATTTCAACTTTGCTGTTGGTACTCATTGTCAGTCGCAATGGACAATTCTTTTCCTTCGAAAACTGAAACCGAATAAAATGCCTGAAATCTATTAATTATAAATCGGAAAAATAGAGATTCGAAAATGAAAATTCGCCTTTGCAAGTTAAATGCAGTTTTATGCATTTCTAAACTTGCAATTAATTGCACCCAAATTCTCCAAGGAATTTCACAAAAATTGACACAAAAATTTTTGGATTTCGAAAAAAGATGAAATTAAACCTCGTAAATAATTCCAAATTAACATTCTAAAAGGTGTCTTTTGACACCTTTAGTAGAAATGGTGTTAAATCTTTGAAATTGATAATCTCCCGAGTTTAACGCTATGCCGTCCGGTGGTACCACGTTGGTGCCTTGCGAAAACTATCGGTCAAGCGCCGGTGGCACCGCGTTGGTGTCGTACATAAAAATTTATACCGGCGCCAAACGAAAGAATCCCGATCAGACGCGCTCACGGCAAAGTGTCAAGATAAACTTGTTTAATTTCCTACTGATCCAATTTGTTACTCATCCGACAGTGTAACATCGTAGGTTTTTTTTTCTCATATTATTTTAATTTCCTGACATTCCATTGTTGAAAAAGAATAACGTATTGTCAATGTCAATGTTATCAAACATTTTTTGATTTACATACAAAACAATATGAAAATGCGCTCTTTAACGCTGGGTATGTATGTACGCATTTGAAAAGCATGCAATTGACAGTAGAGACGTTATTCGTGTAAGTAAAATTATTGTGCAGCTCTTAAAGAATAACACACACACACACACACACATACACAGTCGCGTGTAATAGTTTCAACCTTGCATTTAAAGTTCATGTAATGCATTTGTTAACTGATAATATATGTAATGCACGCGGACACACTTTCAGTGTTAACGTTTTCCTGGATGTTGTAACCTTAATTGATTATACTGCGTTCGATTAATAATTTTACTTTCATTGTATCGACAAATCACACGGACGGAGAGAAAAAATTCCTCTACGCGTAAACTAGGTTTCTTATTTTTCAAAAGAAAATTATTTCAATTTTTTTTATTTAATCCCGTTTCTCTATTTCTTTCAAAACTATTTTTTTGTTAATTATATATTGTTGCTAAATTCGAATGTTATTTTATTTGCGTTCGGCAGGTGAAATTTTAAGTTTTCGAATTTTCCATTTGTTACCAAAATATTGGATAAATTTGAATATTGCGTTTTGATTTTTTAAAAATTATTCCTTCTAGCGCGTATCTGAAATTCTCTGGTTTTGTGTCGCACGAGGCTCCTCGGAATTCACTAAGAATGTCGTATAAGCATGTTTTGAATTTCAAAAGAAAATGACTACATCCTTACTAGATTGCAACGATCGCGGACACATGATATTCCCAGGCGTTATTTCAACCGATTTTGTGGCAGTAGGTTAGATAACAAATATGAAGCTATTATTTATTTCCGCGACGTATACATACATCACATTCAGTTGAAGACAACACAGCGCACATGAATATCAGGTAAAATGGAATATTCTGATTTTATTTCTTTCTATTTTACGATTTTTTTTGTGGTTTGAATTCATTCTGGTCTGCTTGTTTTTGGTAGTACAAGATAACGATAATAATTATTTATTTGTGTTAGATTAACTGTGTCAATACACCGGAAAAAATATTTTCAAAAATGTATGGAAACGTCGTCGTCGTCGTCAAAATTCTACAACGAGGAATTACCTGCATGAAATTTTCAAGGTAGGTGGAAGCAGAGGGACGTGTGTTACACATCAAGGAAAAATACGATAGGCGCTAGAAATGGTGGACGTCATCTGTGAGGACTTGAGAACTATCCCCTCGAGATGAATCTGCTGATAGCGAATATATCTACCATACATCGCGGCTCTCGTCAAATTATATGATAACGTTAAAGGGAAAAATTTAAAAAAAAAAGGAAACGAAAAATCCGATATGAATTGCAAATCCAGTTGCGGGACAGTCGAGAAAAATTGGATGCCTCCGATTTAACGGCCTCTCCGATCCATTAAGTAAATTAGGTTTAATATTTTCGAGTAAATAAATAAAAAATAAATAATCGAAATTGTGAAAATTGCCGTGGAAAATAATTTATCGCAAAATAAAATATTCATCGTAAAATAAAAAAAAATTGTATGGAAAATAATAAAGAAAAGACGGGAATCGTAGAAATGAGGAAAATTGCTATGGAAAATGTTAAACTTATGCTCATGACGTAAAATATTGAAAACTGGAAAAATAGTGGATACTTATAAAAAGATGATGATGATGACGAACTGTTATTTTATGGTGAACGTTTGCGATTATGATTTTTTATATTACTTGTGTAAAAACATTTTGGGATTTTTTTTTCAACTTTTACAAAAAAATAAAGAATTTAGGGAATTCGGGTTTTACACGAATTTCAATAAAATATAGATACTAAGAAAGTTACACTCATAAATATACTTCGCCATTCTCTTTAAATTCGACCCATTTTTTCTGGATGCAATTTTAGCATTGACTGCATTGTATGGAGATTGCATATAAATGCAAGAAAAATGTCGGAAATGTAAAATTAGATCCGAAAAGGCGGACAGAAATGGGGCTGTTGGAAATACATAAAAATATACCTGTTCGCAATCAGTTGTTGAAAACTCAGGAAAAAAAAAGATATAATCGCTAAAAATCCCTCGAAGAAATATTGTTATGTAAACATAATTGTATAATTATGTATGTAGATATAATTGCAACATCGTAAAGTGCACAGATAAGAAAAATAATTCATGCTATATTTATTTCCTATTTTTACAGTCGAGCCAAAGACATTTTCCTCCACTAGCAAATTTGGTATTCGCTTCAATCTGTTTTTGTACGGCCTTTTTTCTCGTGCAATTTTTATGCGGCTCATGAAGAAAGCGTCCATCAAAATAATTCATAAAAAAATCACGAAGAAATCACGAAAAAAAATAGCACAAAACCAGATTTTAACCTTGTCAGGATCACATTATGCCACTGAGCCTTTATTTTTTCGTTCTCGGGCTGCAACTTCCAAAGGATCGTTCCACCATTGGATGGTCGTTCGGCCAAATATTATATTTATTATGTTGCCCATGATATAGAGTACCGCGGAAATGTAGAAAACGGTGTTCCATTGATGCACGTCCGACTGGAATTCGAAATAATTCATAAATATATAAATAAGGCAGCAAAAAAAAATCTGCAATTGCTTGAAATTTTTTCGTTTCCTACCATATCCGTTAGAATTTCTCCACAGATAATCGGGCCGATTAAACCGACAATCGAGCCCACGCAATTGGAGAAGGATATCAACGGTCCCGCGTAATTCGGCGTCAAGTCTATATCGTTCACCATAAACCCGGAGAAGTAAGCTCCATTCAAAGCCACGGCCACCACCATAATTGCTACCACCGTCGTGGTGTCCAGCCCAGTGTCGCTAACGGAATAAAGTCCCAGTGCGATTAAAGCTAAAGCTGGACCAGTTTGCGACACCGTATTCGCCACATTACGGGTCCAGGTTTTCGAGATACCTTTTTTGATGGCGTAATCGGCCGACCAACTGAATGGAAAGGACATGAGGTACATGGCCAAGTAAGGCAATGCTGAGACGACTCCATTCTGTAATTGATTATTAATATAGTTTGTTATTATATTATGTTATGCAATGTATGTGTAATTTATTATTGATAATAGTTTCTATTACCGATTATAAAATTCAAATTATCAATAATTGTGTTGGTTATAAGGTTATTAATAATTTGGAATGTTGGTTTTAAGTAGGTACTCTTTTTAAAAGTATCTAATAGATTGATTACACTTTATTTTTTCTCAAATTCAAAGTCGAATCTGAAAATTTAATTTGATAGATTTTTTAGAAATGTATTTTGATAGATATTCGGGTTCTCAATTTTAAAAAAAGGGTTAAACAAGTTAAATACTAGTTTAGAGCCATTTGGTTATCTTATATTAAAATTAATATAATACCGAAGCAATTATTTTCAGTCTCAAGTTGATCGTTATTGTAGAATTCACCTCGAGAATCCGAAATTGTTAATTGGATTACTTCTAATTATGAAATAAAATAATTGATTGATCAATCGATTTTTTTCTTACTTTTTCAATGTCAAATTTGAGAATACTGCTCATGTAGCTGGGCATTTCCGTGAGAAGGACCCAGTATCCCCATCCGTGAGTCGAATGGATCACGACATTCGCCCAAAATGCAGGTGTCGAGAAAATGTGCCTCCATGGGATGGCATTTTTCTGCGGAATGAAATCGAGAAATAAATCAAGTAGCGATTAGATATTTGAATACACGACATAAATTTCAAAACATGGATTATTCATCGTCACCGCTCGTCAATTCGATTTCTTTTGCAATTGTAACATTATCATCGAATTATCTTCTATTAGATATACCCATTTCATTAGCGAGGAATCGATAACCGTGATTTCTTATCACGCTGACCGTGATACCGATATTTATACAATATACAACATGCTTTATATTTGGCTAAAACTGTCAGATCGACATATTTTATAACCTGTTTAATCGAGTATGTATATAAATACTACGTAATATTTTACATACGTCCTTATTAGAAATATTTATTGTTATATACCTACATGATTTTAATCTGTTCATTTATTAACATATTTTATTTTATTGCTTTTCTCGTACCTACTTGGTATCAATTAAGACGAGTCTCGCGAGTCAAGAAACGCGACAGTCTTACAATTAAAGAAATAATTTTTGCTTTCATAATAATCTACGTATACCATTAGAACAGATTCTAGGTAAAATTATAAAAAAATTACACAAATTATTTTATTAAAAAAACTACTGAACAATTAAAATTTATTTTTTTTTTGTTCTGGGCCTTTTTGATTAACACGCGACACTCCGAAGGTTACATAAATAATTTTTGTTTACATAACGATATATGTATTATACTGGAAGAAATCTAGATAAAATTATACTAATTATACATAATTTTATTGAAAAGCTATAAAACAATAAAGTTCTTTATTCTGTTCCTGTAATTTTTCATTATCATGGGGCTCAAGCAGGAAGTAATTAAGGGGAGATATAGAAATCACTGCAAATCCAAGTATGGTCGTGAAAAAGAAAGGAATAACAATATAAGGGTCCAAAGAAATCTGGAAAATAAATATTGCAATTTCAATGATTGAAGACTATTTTTAAAAAGATAATAAAATTTTAATACAACTCCAAAATTTATTGTTATCATTATTATCATTTACTGAAAAATTTAAGTAAATCGTAATTTAAATTTCCTAGTATAT
Organism: Gasteruption jaculator; assembly: GCA_949825005.1. Classification (NCBI taxonomy): domain Eukaryota; kingdom Metazoa; phylum Arthropoda; class Insecta; order Hymenoptera; family Gasteruptiidae; genus Gasteruption; species Gasteruption jaculator. Next base: position 8,862,927 of record OX463769.1, on the reverse strand, counting down.
AAAATAAAAATTTGTGTCACAACATTTTAAATAGAACTGTTGTATTTTCAATGCAAATTTATGCCCCACTTATAGTAAAACTTCGAAATCCAAACAAGATGGAAATTTTCGACTCGAGTTCGCATACTCCGTTTTTATGTTTATTTATCTGTCCTTTATCTTAATTCAGAGCAATCTATCATCGTACAAGAAATTTATATTTTATCTTAAAAAAAAAACAACTTTAGCGCCGTATCTCGTATACATAAATAAGCTTGAACGTATTTTCTCAAAGTCCTAATGAAACTATTGGAGTACTATACTTCAATAGGAATAAATATTCCTTGCAATTAGAAAAAAAAAGGGCAATGAAGACTCGTGGATCATACCGGACTCGAATGTAAATTCCCCAAGCTGGAATGGATGTACTCCTTTTCCGCGACAGTAATGTGCGAGTCTTTTGATGGGAAATTCGATCCGTAGAAATAGAAAATAATTGCCCAAATCATCGAGGGCGCACCGAAAATATAAAAAACACTCGGCCAGCCCGCGTTGGATGCAGCCAATGCACCAGTAATCGGCATCCCAAAGACCGCTCCCAATTGGCACCCCGCGTAAACTAACGACGCTGGTAAATTTAGGGGAAAAAAAATCAAAATTCGGACAATTAGAGAAAAAATCTTTCCTTTCTTTTATAATGTAACAATAAATGTGGAATATAAATTTGGATTGTTATTCCACGAGAGAATCCATAAAATTCGAACGATGCTGGTAAATTGCAAAAAAGAAAATGGAACCAAAAAATCGAAAATTGGAAAATCTTTCCCTTCTTTCTAGAAATTATCGATAAACGTGGACTGTAAATTTGAATTTTAGATTTATTTAAGGAACGTCTATTTAATTCCTTATATTTCTCAGTATATTTTTTAATTAAATTTACAATTTCAGCGACACTCGGGTAATCGGTCATTGAAACTGCTACCGATCCCTTCGATTTCGCGAGGAATTTCAAGAAATTCCGTTCCTTATGCTTACTGAATCTCGCCCTTTCGGAATCCGGTATCCACCTCGCCAGGAGTGTGTGACAACAGGGAGTTAAGCATCCTTGGAACAGTCCGGTTGCCACTCTACAGGCGCACACTGCGATGTAACCACCGTATTCGGCTGCTGCGGGTACCAAAAGGTTCGATACTCCGGCGCAAAAGAAACCGATGGAAAATAATTTTCGCGTGCTCCAGGTTTTGGCGAAGTATCCGGATGGTACTTGAGTTATTATGTAACCCCAGAAGAAGGAAGACAGTACCAAGGATTTCGTCGGCGAATCCCAATCGTAATCCTGAAGTAAACGAGACGCGAATTCAATTATTACTGTTATTACTGTTTCTGTTGTTATTAAAATTCTAAAATTCTATTTATTTTTAATTTAACGATCGGTACCGACGTACTTTGTAATCCGGATTCGCCGTCGTGGAATTCGTCATCGCTACTATAGCGACTGACATTCCCACTCGTTGCATGTACGATATCAGACACGCGAAAAACAGGAGAACAATCTGTAGATGTCTTATGCCTAAGCCATGAGCTGCAACGGTATTAATATTGAGAAATTATTAGCAATTTCTTTTTTGCAATATTATCGTGAATCTCGGATCCAACGTAGTTACGTCGAATAAAGTCACTTAAGATAATAACAATATTAAAAAAATTTGAAAATATCCCTCCTTCGATGGTAGGTTGTAAATTCAATTCTTTCACTCCCGTCAACACTCGGAAAGCACACTTATTTTTTCGATCACTCGATCTATCAACTCGACAAAATTCTCGGATTATCTTCATATAATAAAGAATCAATCACCGTAGTTCAAACGCCTTATCAGAAGTATTAATATATTACACAAAAATTCTCAAAAAATGATTAAAAAAAAGAAATATCATAAAACAATTGTCATTTTTTAAATAATTTATTTTTTTTAAAAACATTTTTCAACAACAATCTGTCAGTAATTTTTCTTACTTTTTTAACACGTTGACTGCCGCGAGCAATTTACGTGACTCCCTATTTTCGTCGCGTGGATCGTAATAGTATACGCAATTGCGTTTGTCATAAACACCTCGACCTGAACGGAAAGTTTGGTGCCGATCCCCGGTGACCGACATGACAGTCAACGCGTTAATACAGACCCTGTAAGTGCCCCTGCCGTTTCTTGTTACCTTTGACAGCTACGTTGTCACCCTTGACATCGCCTTTGACATCGTTCTTACTATCTTGGTTTTTGGCTGCTACACCGGTGGTCATTTCAATCGCGAGACTGGCGCGACGATCGGATGACAAGTCTGTTTGTTGGTGATTTTTATCCGTGTATACATGTGTATATAAATATGCACTATCTCATATATTTACACAAAACGGAAAATCCCCTCCGCTATTGTGAATTATCAGGACCGATAGAATTCCATGTGGGATTACTTAAAAATCTGATCGATGTATCGCACCAGTTTCTTATCACTAGACAAAATAATAATTCAAAGGCCTGTGTGCTTAGGAGAAGGTCGAAGTGCTCATTACTTTTTGCAAATCGAAGCGGAGATTATTGTTCCTACGTATGCAAGCAAGAAAAATATCAGAAATGTCAAATTAGATCCAAAAAGGCGAATAGAAATGGGGCTGTTCGAATTACATAAAAATTTACCTGTTCGCAATCAATTGTTGAAAACTCAGAAAACAAAAATAAAGATAAAATCGCTGAAAATCCCTCGAAGAAATATTCTTATGTAAACGTACTTGTATAATTATATATGTAGACATAATTGCAACATCGTAAACTGCACAGATAAGAAAAATAATTCATGCTATATTTATTTCCTATTTTTACAGTCGAGCTAACGGCATTTTCCTCCACTAGCAAATTTGGTATTCACTTCAACTTGTTTTTGTACAGCCTTTTGTCTTGTGCAATTTTGCATGCGTCTCATACAGAAAGTGTCCATCAAAATAATCCATGAAAAATACCGAAAAAAATCGTTAAAAAATAGCAGAAAAACAGATTTTAGCGTATTTCAACCCTTTCAGGATCAAATTATGCCACTGATCCTTTATTTTTTCGTTGTCGGGCTGCAACTTCCAAAGGATCGTTCCACCATTCGATGTCCGTTCGGCCAAATATTACAATTATTGTGTTGCCCATGATATAGAGTGCCGCGGAAATGTAGAAAATGGTGTTCCATTGATGCACGTCCGACTGGAATTCGAAATAATTCATAAATATACAAATAAGGCAGCAAAAAAAAAATCTGCAATTGCTTGAAATTGTCTCGTTTCCTACCATATCCGTTAGAATTTCCCCACAGATAATCGGGCCGATTAAACCGACAATCGAGCCCACGCAATTGGAGAAGGATACCAACGGTCCCGCGTAATTCGGCGTCAGCTCCATGTCGTTCACTATAAACCCGGCGAAGAAAGCTCCATTCAAAGCCACGGCTACCACCATAATTGCTACCACCGTCACGGTGTCCATCTCGGTGTCGCTAATGGAATAAAGTCCCAGTGCGATTAAAGCTAAAGCTGGACCAGTTTGCGACACCGTATTCGCCACATTACGGGTCCAGGTTTTCGAGATTCCTTTTTTGATGGCGTAATCGGCCGACCAACTGAATGGGAAGGACATGAGGTACATGGCCAAGTAAGGCAATGCTGAGACGACTCCATTCTGTAATTGATTAATAATTTAGTTTGTTATTATATTATGTTATGCAATGTATGTGTAATTTATTATTGATAATAGTTTCTATTATTGATTATAAAATTAAAATTATCAATAATTGTGTTGGTTATATGGTTATTAATAATTTGGAATGTTGGTTTGAAGTAGGTACTCTTTTTAAAAGTATCTAATAGATTGATTACACTTTATTTTTTCTCAAATTCAAAGATGAATCTGAAAATTTAATTTGCTAGATTTTTTAGAAATGTATTTTGATAGATATTCGGGTTCTCAATTTAAAAAAAGGGTTAAACAAGTTAAATACTAGTTTAGAGCCATTTGGTTATCTTACAATAAAATTAATATAATACTGAAGCAATTATTTTCAGTCTCAAGTTGATCGTTATTGTAGAATTCACCTCGAGAACCCGAAATTGTTAATTGGATTACTTCTAATTATAAAATAAATATTCGACAGATTGAAAGTAAATAGAATTTTCTACAAGTGGAAGAAAATAGAATTATGAGTAAATTTTTATTTTCCTAAAATATTAAAAATGGATTTAATTTGAAAAGAAATGTTTTTAAAACATTTCTCTATCAAATGTTAATCACTAAGGGTTTTCCCAATTTTTACCGGTAATTTTAAATAGTTTACGAATAATCTGAAGGCAGGATCTTAGATTTCGACTCGGATGTGTCACATTGATTATGATCAATCGATTTTTTTCTTACTTTTCCGATATCAAATTTGAGAATACTGCTCATGTAGCTGGGCATTTCCGTGAGGAGGACCCAGAATCCCCATCCGTGAGTCGAATGGATGACGACATTCGCCCAAACTGCAGGTGTCAAGAAAATGTACCTCCACGGGATGGCATTTTTCTGAGCAATGAAATCGAGAAATAAATCAAGCAGCGATTAGATATTTGTATACACGATATAGATTTCAAAGCATAGATTATTCATCGTCACCGCTCGCCAATTCGATTTCTTTTGCAATTATAACATTATCATCGATTTATTTTCTATTGGATATACCCACTTCATTAGCGAGGAATCGATAACCGCGATTTTGTATCACGCTGACCCTGATACCGATATTTATACAATATATAGCATACTTTATATTTGGCTGAAACTGTCAGACCAAAATATTTTATAACCTGATTAATCGAATATGTATATAAATACTACGTAATATTTTACATACGTCCTTATTAGAAGTATTTATTGTTATATACCTACATGATTTTAATCTGTTCATTTATTAATATATTTCATTTTATTGCTTTTCTCGTACCTACTTGGTATCAATGAAGACGAGTCTCGCGAGTCAAGAAACGTGACAGTCTTATAATTGAAGAAATCATTTTTGCTTTCATAATAATCTACGTATACCAATAGAAGAGATTCTAGGTAGAATTATAAAAAAATTACACAAATTATTTTATTAAAAAAACTACTGAACAATTAAAATTTATTTTTTTTTGTTCTGGGCCTTTTTGATTGACACGCGACACTCCGAAGGTTACATAAATAATTTTTGTTTACATAACGATATATGCATTATACTGGAAGAAATCTAGATAAAATTATACTAATTATACACAATTTTATTGAAAAGCTATAAAACAATAAAATTCTTTATTCTGTTCCTGTAATTTTGTATTATCATGGGGCTCAAGCAGGAAGTAATTAAGGGGACATATAGAAATAACTGCAAATCCAAGTATGGTCGTGAAAAAAAAAGGAATAATAATATAAGTGTCCAAAGAAATCTGGAAAATAAATATTGCAATTTCAATAATTGAAAACTATTTTTAAAAAGTTAATAAAATTTGAATACAACTCCAAAATTTATTGTTATTATTATTATCATTTACTGAAAATTTTAAGTAAATCGTAATTTAAATTTTCTAGTATATGAAATAAAAATTTGTGTCACTTAACATTTTAAATAGAACTTGTATTTTCAATGCAAATTTATGCCCCACTTATCGTAAAACTTCGAAATCCAAAGAAGATGGAAATTTTCGACTCGAGTTTACATATGTTTTTATGTTTATTTATCTCTCCTTTATCTTAATTTAGAGCAATCTATCATGGTTTAAAAAATGTTGTAGGAACATTTTTTAAGTATTTATATTTTATGTGAAAAAAAAACAACGTCGTATCTCGTATACATAAATAAGCTTCAACGTATTTTCTCAAAGTTCTAATGAAACTATTGGAGTACTACAACAATAGCAATTAGAAAAAAAAAGACAGTGAAAACTCGTGGATCGTACCTGACTCGAGTGTAAATTCCCCAAGCTGGAATGGATGTACTCCATTTCCACGACGGTAATGTGCGAGTCTTGGGATGGAAAATTCGATCCGTAGAAATAGAAAATAATTGCCCAAATCATCGAGGGCACACCGAAAATATAAAAAATACTCGGCCAGCCCGCGTCGGATGCAGCTAATACACCAGAGATCGGCATCCCAAAGACCGTTCCCAATTGGCACCCCGCGTAAACGAACGATGCTGTTAAATTTAGGAAAAAAAAATCAAAATTTGGGCAATTGGACAAAAAATCTTTCCTTTCTTTTATAATGTAACAATAAATGTGGACTATAAATTTGCATTGTTATTCCGCGAGAGAATCCATAAAATTCGAACGATGCTGGTAATGAAAAAAAAAGAAAATGGAACAAAAAATCGAAAATTGAAAAATCTTTCCCTTTTTTCTAGAAATTATCGATAAACGTGGACAGTAAATTTGAATTTTACATTTATTTCTGGGACGATTATTTAATTCCTTATATTTCTCGGTATATTTTTTAATTAAATTTACAATTTCAGCGACACTTGGGTTATCGGTCATTGAAATCGCTACCGATCCCTTTGATTTCGCGAGGAATTTCAAGAAATTCCGTTCCTCATCCTTACAGAGTCTCGTCCTTTCGGAATCCGGTATCCACCTCGCCAGGAGTGTGTGAGAACAGGGAATTAAGCATCCTTGGAAGAGTCCGGTTGCCACTCTACAGGCGCACACTGCGATGTAACCACCGTATTCGGCTGCTGCGGGTACCAAAAGGTTCGATACTCCGGCGCAAAAGAGGCCGATGGAAAATAGTTTTCGCGTGTTCCAGATCTTGGAGAAGTATCCGGATGGTATTTGCGTTATTATGTAACCCCAGAAGAAGGAAGACAGTACCAAGGATTTCGTCGGCGAATCCCAATCGTAATCCTGAAGTAAACGAGACGCGTATTCAGTTATTACTGTTATTACTGTTTCTGTTGTTATTAAAATTCTAAAATTCTATTTATTTTTAATTTAACGATCGGTACCGACGTACTTTGTAATCCGGATTCGCCGTTGTGGAATTTGTCATCGCTACTATAGCGACTGACATTCCCACTCGTTGCATGTACGATATCAGACACGCGAAAAACAGGAGAACGATCTGTACGTGTCTTATACCTAAGCCATGAGCTGCAAGGATATTAATATTAAGCAATTATTAGCAATTTCTTTTTTGCAATATTATTGTGAATCTCGGCTCCAACGTATAGTTACATCGAATAAAGTCATTTAACATAATAATATTATTTAAAAAATCTGAAAATATCTCTCCTTCGATCGTAGGTCGTAAATTCAATTCTTTCATCCCCATTAACCCTCGGAATGCACACTTATTTTTTCGATCACTCGATCTATCAACTCGAAAAAATTCTCAGATTGTCTTCAAATAATAAAGAATCAATCGCCGTAGTTCAAATGCCTTATTAGAAATATTAATATATTATAGAAAAATTCCCAAAAAATAATTAAAAAAAAAGAAATTTCATAAAACAATTGTAATTTTTTAAATAATGTATTTGTATAACATTTTTCGACAACAATTTGTGAGTAACGTTTATTATTTTTTGTAACACGTTGACTGCCGCGAACAATTTGCGTGACTCCCTATTTACGCCGCGTGGGTCGTGATGATATACGCAATTGCATTTGTCATAAACAGTGCGGCCCGAACGGAAAGTTTAGTGCCATGCCGGTCACCGGTGACCGACATGGCAGTCAACGCGTTAATACAGATCCTGTAAGTGCTCTTGCCGTTTCTTGTTACCTTTGACAGTTACGTTGTCACCCTTGACATCGCCTTTGACATCCTTCTTACTACCTTGGCTCTTAGCTGCCACATCGGTAGTCATTTCAATGGCGAGACTGGCACGACGATCGGATGACAAGTCTGTTTGTTGGTGATTTTTATCCATATATATATATGTATATAAATATACACTATTATCATATATTTACACAAAACGGAAAATCCCCTCCATTATTATGATTTATTAGGACCGATAGAATTCCATGTGGGATTACTCAAAAATCTGATCGCTGTATCGCACTCATCTTACTCTCACCAGCTTCTTATCACCAGAACAAATAATAATTTAAAGGCGTTTGTACTCAGGAGAAGGTCGATTATTATTCCCACGTTCCACCCTCGCGTTCCTTGTGCGTTTTGCGAATGCACTTTGCGCGCACTTGCAGGTGAAAATACGTACGACGTCCAATTTACCTTCCTCGCGAGGCACGAGTTCGCAAAATAGGTGGTGGTGGATGATCACCAAGTTTCGAAAGGAAACTTCCGAGCAACTCGTCGTGGCGAAACGAATTCCGAAGACTAATATATGTTATCAATGTCTAAGGAAAAAAAAAACATTGGAAAGCAGGGCGATGTCGGGAAAATTATGCCACCGTTATCGAAAAACTCGAAATCACTGCCATTAAATTTCATTAAATCCGTCAAGGCCACGTTACCCGCTGATATACCGGAAGCAAACAAGGCGATGCGTTTTTAATAAATCTTTTGTAACACGGCAGAAGGCGTCGCGAATAAGAAATTTTGGGTTCTTGCGAAGAAAGGGACCCATAAAGCCAACATGGAGAATTCGCATACATGGAGAGAAACGATTTCTAAAATGCGCCAAGAATTGTAAAATTGGGCGATCAGAAAAAATGAATCGTTACCTTCTATCGTAATTTAACGAGAAATTCGGATTTTTGTTTCGCCAGGGATTTTGGAAAACTGCAACGAGTCTGGTAAATCCAAGAAAAGAAATCGACAAAAATTGCATGAGTAGGAAAAATATCTTCTTTTTCGGACGAACCTGGTAAATAAAATAAGAAGATTAGAAAAAGAGTCGTTACCTTCTTTTAGAATTTCTCGATAAATTTGGATATTCGTATTGTGACGATTTAAAAAAATTTTGAACGATGCTTGTAAATTTAAAAAAATAGAAAAATCAGAGATTCGATGATTTGAATTGATTAAAATTAATTAAAAGTACCTACAAAAATAATAATTGATATAAGAAAATTGCGAGGCGATATAAATTCCTTTATAAAGATACTGTATAATAAATGTGGGAGAATAAAAATAATAAATTTAAACTATTAACACGTTGATTGCCGCGAAGAATTTACGTGACTCCCTATTCACGCCGCGTGGGTCGTGGTGGTATGCGCTATTGCATTTGCCATAACCAACGCGGCCTGAACGGAAAGTTTAGTCCCGGTCACCGGTGACCGACATGGCAGTCGACGTGTCAATATGTTTACATAATTTTATATTATTTATGTTTATTTAATTTTAAGTACAACTTTTGTGACGTAAGGCTTATTTCACACCACACGTATATGCAGCAAGTGAAATCGCAAATGATAAAAACACTCCCACGCATATATCTGACACCGATTCCTAAAAGGACGAAATGAAAAATGCAGAACACAAAGGAAGTATTAAAATAAGCAGATTTTCCTCATAAAATTTCAATCACATTTCACGCTTCATCGATTAATGATAATCAATCGGATTATTTTCAAGATAAATCGTAACTCCGTCAGTTCCGATCGTTGACGTAGTATCGCGTTTGCGATTCGTGTAATTTTACTTTGATCTGATACAAGACGAGGTAACCACTTCCGATAATAATCAGTGCACACGCTTTTATCCTGATTTCTCTAAATTTTCGAGAGCAATGATATTGAGGAAAACGATTGGAACAGTAACGTTTGAATTAAATGAAACACGATGACTTGGAAAAAGATTAAAAATTGAAGTGGTAGCTCAAAAATGCAGGAATTAGGTTTTTTATTATTTTTTGGTGTTTCTTGTATGGTACAAAAATACACCCAAAGTCTTTACAAAAGAGAAATAGTAAAAAATATATAATTTCGTACAAATGTAATACATATTTTTTTTCTATGTAAAAATTATACTTTCAGCTAACAACACACAGTTTTTATCAGGTTGTTCAAATTGCTTAAAATATGAAGACCCATTTTCAGAAATTCCTTTATTTTCAAAAATGCAGTTAAGGCTATTTTTCATTCCTTTTCTTTTTTTTCTACAAATAACATACCTATATTTGAAGGTTTGCATTTTCATTTTCTCTATCTTTGTGCAAACGCCTTTATACAGAATAATTAAATTATACACAATTATACACGTTATAAATTATGCGCAGGTATAATTGTATCTCATAGGTAAATTGGTAAATAAAAGTGTAATACAAAGTCATGAGTAAAATGTTAATATTAAGCCCTTATCAATGATTGATCATCCCATGGTTGAATATTTGTTTTTCCAAATAGTGCAAAAAGTAGAAACGATACGCCATAGCAAATCACACATGCGATAGGAGTTGACTTCGACCCGTCCAAAAAGGAAATAGATGTAATTCCCTGAAAGAAAAATTCAGTTCATTTTATCGAGTCAGTGTTGGATTAATATTTACACTAACAAAATTAATATACGGATATGGTTTTAAGCGTACGCAAGTATATTGGAAATCGCTACTGGTAACGTTGCTTCGAATTTACAGGTTGCATCGATTATCGTTATAAAATTTTTTTTTGTCAATTGCGACTAGATTTAACATTCGTTTTTATTTCGTAACTGAGATGTTGTTAAATAAACAAAAAACAGACGAACATTTTTCGGTCAGAGAAATTTTGAAGAAAATGGACCTGTTGTCAGATTCTTCGCGGGCCAATTTTTTTAGGATTTTATTTTTTCAATAATATAATTTTAATTGACTAATATAATCGAATGATCAAGTTCAATAATCGATATAATTCACTAATCAATTTTATTTTTTCTTAAATACAATAATAGATGCAATTATATTATCATAAGGAAATTTATGAATTTTCGAAATTTTTCCTTAATTTTTATTATTTTCGTTTATAATTTTCTCCGAGTGATCATTTAATACTTTAAATAAATAGTTCATGATTCCATGACAAAAAAAAGTTCATTATTTCGTGATATTCGGGAAGTTTATTTTCAACAAGAAAATCTAAAATTGGAAAAAAACCCAAAAAGTAGAGTTAATGCATTTGGTTTGTAATTAGCTGAAATGTAACAGATACTCACCATTTTCTCGTTAATCAGCCTCCAAATGTTACGGGAAAACATAGATACCAGGGTAACGAAGGTATTGGCGATTCCCATGATGAATCCTGCGTTACTCGGGCTGAGATCGATGGGGTTAACGAAATATGAGCAATAATATACGGCACTAGTGGCCTTCGCTATCAGTACCAAAGCGATAAGTGTTTTGATGGATTCATTGTCAAAATTTGATGTAAAAGATGTTGGAAGGAAAACCCAGAGTATAAAAACAACTGCAGGTACTAAAGATGAGATTGCAGCCATTACTTTTCGGATAACGCGATTTCCTTTGTTCGTATTCCGGTCGGTGATCCAACCCATAATTAACACGAAAATAGTCGTGACCAATAATGGTAAAAAGGCAGCAAAATCGGGCTGGAACGGATAACAAAGAAAAATGTTATTTCGTCACTAAACTAGTCGTCGACTTTTCCTTTTTTATTAATAACAATGTGAAGTACAATTAAAAAATAAAATATTATTCGAGTCATTTAATTTTTTAGTATTTATTTCAAAGTTTTTTTTTATAATGGCAACTAATTGAATAAAGACAAAACAATTGATGACAAAACTGAAAAAAAGGTTTTGAAAGAATCGCCGCAATTTTCACTTATTTTATAAAAAAAAAATTCTATTTTTTAATTTAACCCTTTCACTCCTGTCGGCATATATTTATCCCACAAGCAATGTTCAAAAATCCTAATTTTTATAAATTCCATTGAAATAGAATTGGGATATATAATCCCATACAATTTTTTCAAAAAGTTTCAAAAACAAAATTTTTTAGAATCTATATTTGGTTTAATTACATCTACTAGAGTACATTCCCGTAATTTTTTTTTCTAAAATCAAAATTTTAAAAATCAGCAGTGAAAGGGTTAAAGTTTAAATCTAGCTCATGTTGCATAAATATAGTGGCAATGTGCATGCACATTATGAAGTCGGTGTCGTTCTTTATTTGTGTGTGTCTGTGTGTAATTATAAATATGTATACTTACAGGTGAAACAAAATACGGCAAAGAAAATGATACCGCCAATTCCAGCATTGACATTACCATGACAGTGAGTTCGTTAAAACATTGTGCCAGAATTAGCACCAGAACTGGGAAAGATGTCAGGATCTTTAGCACGGGAACGTCGTGTTTCTGTCAAAAAATATTATAAAGTAAAAATTAAAATTTATAAATTAAATGTAAATATCGATATAGTAAAATTGTAAAAATATCAAAATATTATCCTCCGCCTGTGGAATCAGTGGAATCATAAAATTGGAGTTAATTATATATTTTATATTTTTTTGGATATTTTTTTGATGTTATTTTTAACAATTTTCGCTACTTCGAAAATTTTCTTTGTCCCAGTGCACTTTTTGTGCACTCTTACCTTTTCAGTTCGCGCAAAACTTATGACTTCCTTTCGGAATCCAACGGTTCTGATATTAACAACTAAAGACTCGCTGTATATTTCGTTGCGTCCAAAACAGAAATAAAGTAATCCAGTGAGAAGTGAAATAACCCCCACGAAGATTATCGCGCGATCTAAATTTTGGTCATGGTAAAGTGCCAACTGCAGTATGAACTTGCCGAATGATCTTGCCACAAAAGTACCCACGACTGAAAGAAAAGGAGAGAACACGTGAGCCGTTTATTTCGAAAGTGACCTAAGTCCATTTGCGAATTTTTTTGTTGCTAACGTTTTGCGAAATTCATAAAAAATTGGACTTAGGCCACTTTCGAAATAATCGGCTCAAATATATGAATTAATTGTTGTATAAATTTGTATTCTTAGCTAATATAAAAATATCAGTTTCCTTCGATTGTGATTATTGATAAAGAAACTCGTTCAATAATTACGAACCAAGAAAACATGATATATTAGGTTGATGCATAATTAACGACGATTACTTTGCACGATAAGCGCCGAAATAATCGTCGTTAATTATGCACCAACTTAACACATTTGAATTAATTATGTGTAATTAATAATAATAATTTTGTAATAAAATCTGAGTTACAGAATGTTTCGAAAGCGACTTAAGAAGTCTTTACTCACAATCAGAAAGACGAAAAAAAAGATATTAGATAAAAGAAATTATTCTTAGTAAATTAATTAATTGAATCAGTGAATCGACAAATTAAGAAGATGACAAATGAATAAATAACAAATTCGAACAATAAGATATTTTTTTTATAAATTGTAATTTTTCGTGATAAAAAATTGACTTTTAAGGTCTGCTGTAAAAGTATTTTTTTATTAGAGGATACCCAGTGTTTTTCTAATTTTCAATATTTTACGAATTCGTGTTTTTGATACTTAAAAAAAATAACAATTAATATTTTATATATATACATTGTAGATAATAATATTCATTGTTACGTATGTCATTAAAATAACAAGAGGCGAATATTTTATTATAGAAAATTTTGAGGACTCCTTAATATGTCTTATTTAAATAAAAAACTGACTTTTCAAGGAGTGGAAAAAATTAAAGTTTCTTTCAAGCATCCTAGTATAAATATTACGAGCTTAAATTGAAAAACGATCCTACCGTATCCCGTTACTTGCGACACAGGTACTAATTTTGGAAGAAGCGCATGTATGCAAGGTATAGTCGGTCCCCAGAAGAATCCAGTGAATGCATAATAAACCAAAAGCGTTAGATAGTTACTGACTGGACCAATTTTCAATAATAAAAGAGTCATGACTCCAGAAAAAGTTGCTCCGAATGCGAGGATCCTTTGAGCCTTCCAGATTGTGGCCAAGTATCCATACGGAATTTGCATAACCACATAGAAAATGTTGCAAGTTAATTGCAATCTCTCAACCTAGAAAAAAAATGGATTTTCAGATTTTACCGATCCACCTAATTGACGACCAATTACGCGAATCTAATTGCAAGCTGGTTCTCATTGTCAGAATCGACTCGGTGGGTTGTATACGTACAGGGGCTGAGAAGACCATAAGTACTATTGGAAAATATATTTTTCTTCAATTTTCAGATTTTTGTCATTCTTTCCTACAACTTAGCGTATTTACAGAAATATACGATAAATAAATTTTTACAAACTTTTTACTCAAAAATATTAAACAAAAAAAGAAATAAAACAGAGAAATTCAATTGTTTTGTCAAACTTACTTATTTTGTTAAAATTACCACATTTAAAAAATTAAGATTTAGAAAAATTTCTACTCGCAAGTATTATTGTTAATTTTCAAATAACTCATAATTTTTTTCTCTTTGGAACAAGTCCCTTAAAACACGGATGTAAATTATACAATTAATTACCGAGTTCATAAAAAATAAAATTAACAGAATACCGATGCGTCTACATATGTATTACAAAATTACACATGGGTCGTTTGTTTTGAAAATGGTCTAAGTCCATTTGCAAGATTCTTGTTGTTAACATTAGTACCACGTGCCACTTTCAATGAGCTGTTATAAAAAACATTTTACGAAATTTAAAAAGTCTGGACTTAGGCCACTTTCAAAATAAAGGGCTTACATGTTTCAACATAATTCCTGTACGAATCGGAATGGCTCATAATTTTTATTGGCGATTGAAGATTATTATAATAAATTCATTAATGAATCAGTTGATGTGTGAAAAAAACAAGCGAATATTCCAAGTACCGTTTCGTATCGATAGATCCATGCGTTGGCTAAAGGCAATAGCTGTACCTGTACAGCTGATAGGAACGATATCAAGAAAAGATAAAACACCTGGGCACATCTTGCTGTAAATTGATAAGGGAAGGATTTAACACACAAAACATTTCGGCATTTGCGAATTAGTAATTACACACGTCGGTACACGAGACACTGTAGTCCCTTATTATTATTATTTGCGGTAGTGGCAATTTCTAATAATTGCAAATAAATACATTATGGAAACAAATTAATATAAAATAAATGAAAAACAAAAAAATAGAGTCCAATTGAAAAATTGAAGAGATAACAAAAATGATGCCACGATGTCACTCAAAAAAATATAACTTGTGTGAAAAAATTCTATAACGACACGTCACTTTAATTTAACACTAAATAAAATATTGCCGCTACTGCTGCCGCTGATGCTGCTGCAATTGCTACCTGTTCGTATCGAGGATGCTTCCATCGTGATCAATTGTTAACCGACTACTGCGTTATTAAAAAAAGAAAAAAAAATTACGTTTCAACCCATACACGGTCGTTCGCACTTGAAATTTAAGTAGACATTCGAGTATAGGTATACATGAAATTTTCCGTAGGAATGAATAATACCTGGCTAGCCCGTAATACATATAATAATATGTTTAATACACCCCTTTCTTTGTCCACTCGAATGATAACATTTCAAGGCTTTATAGCCACTGATTGCGAGATAACAGCCCAGCAGCTGATAGAGAAATTACAGGAACTCGAATTTTTCTTTGAAAAACCATAGGCGAAATACCCGATTCCCAATCGCGTCGATACGATCGACGACAAATAACGTTATCATGGAAATATTAATTAGCAGAGTTACGCATTTCACTGAAATTTTGGTTACCGATTTTTCAATACACCGACTCGTCGATTTATTTTCTATTACGGCATTTCGAAGCGCTTACACGCCACTCATGATTTTTGACGTATCTTTTTCTATACGGAATCAGTGATAATGACGAAGATGACGAGGACGATAACGCTTTGTGATAACGCGTTATCGATAAATAGAATATCGATAAACGTTCGTGCTATTAACACTCGGTTTGAAGTTACTTTTAGAAACACGATAATTAAAGAGAAATTAGGAACCTTATATATGTTTGTTGTATTATTGTAATTGTTAATTGAAATTTTGTAAATAACATTAGCGATGTTATATAATTACGGTTAGTCATCGATAAATGGAATATCGATAAATATTGATGCTTTTAAGATTATGCTGAAGTTACATTTAGAAACGTGATAATTAAACAGAAATTCGTGGCCTTGTATATATTTGTTGTATTATAATTGTAATTTTGTAAATAACATTAGCGATGTTATATAATTACGGTTAATTATCGATAAATGGAATATTGATAAACATTAATGCTATTAAGATTACGCTGAAGTTACATTTAGAAACGTGATAAATAAACAGAAATTCGTGGCCTTGTATACATTTGTTGTATTATAATTGTAATTTTGTAAATAACATTAGCGATGTTATATAATTACGGTTAATTAACGATAAATGGAATATTGATAAACATTAATGCCGTTAAGATTACGCTGAAGTTACATTTAGAAACGCGATAATTAAACATAAATTGAGTAACCTTATAATATATGTTTGTTGTATTATAATTATAATTTTATCTGTAACGTTAACAATATTATACAATCATCATTAATTAGCGATAAATGGAATATCGATGAACATTCATGCTATTTGGATTTCGCTGGAATTATAATTAGCAATATGGTAATTAAATGGATATGATATAATAATTAGTAATTTTGTTTATGTTTATCATATCATAATTATAATTTTATATGAAAGGTTGACAGTGACCTAAGTAACAATGATTACGTCAATGACGTGAAGAACGGTAATTGATAATGGAACGTTACCGATAAGCGGAAGTACGATAAATAATTTTGCTAGGGTCAGGCAATTATGTAATAACTTTGCTAATTATAACATTGTTAATAAATGGCAATTCGATAAAAATTTTTGTTGAAATTAATTAGTGTTAATAATATAATAATTACATAGAAATTAGTAACTTTTTATGTGTTTGTTATATAACTATAATTGTGTACATAATATTAGCAACGTAGTATTTATAATAATTTAAATAATTTTGATATCGATATCAGCAAATAATGTCGATGACGAAAACAATAGTAATTGATAATACCACGTTATCGATAAACGGCAGTTCGATACACATTTTGTTAGGGTCAATGAATAATGTAATAATTAAATATACAAATTATCCAGTATCTTAACAAAAAGCCATCGATTTCTCAATTATACATATATATTTAATTTATGTAATTTCGAAAATGTAACAAAGAAGTCGAATAAAATCCAAAATTCCTTCCTCTCTTGGATTGAAGTGTTACTTGGAAAAAGTTTGAGCCAAAGACTCCGTGGCGCAACGGTAGCGCGTCTGACTCCAGATCAGAAGGTTGCGTGTTCAAATCACGTCGGGGTCACATAGTAAAATTATTTTTTTTTCACCAATTTCAATCACACGATTCCATTTCTTCTTTTATTATTCTGTTTACTACAAATTTTTGTTCTTTTTTTTCAATCGCTTTTCAGTTTCACGGCATTCACTTTGTTTCTTGTAATTCTACTTTAACGTTCCTCAAAACTCTCAAGTACACACATACACACACCTCGTAACTAAATCACACAAAAAGTGTTTACTACTTAATTGATTGCTTACTCTTATTTATTTGTCTAAAAACTAATTACAATCTTATTGTCAGTATTTTCACATTTTACAATTTTACTATTACCTTGTATTTATAAAAATTGTACTTTATAAATTACTACTTATTATATATTCTGTATATAATTACAATTTTATTATTATATCTACTATAGTTTTTTATTCTTTACCTACAGGTTATTTTTTTACAAGAATAATATCCATCTATAATAATAATAATAATAATAATAAGGAAAAATGGAATAATAGAAAATTTAAATAGACGTTCGAGGCCTCGTCGCCAAGACTGGTACTCTCGCAATTGTAATTAAGTAAGTTCTCAAAGAATCTCGTAATAGTTTATTTTCTGCAGTTAAATGAGTCATTTCCTCCCTCATGAAAATGTTTTCAGCTTTCACGTGGTTATACCGATTCCAAAATTTCCACATTTTATCGAAAGGTTCGATCGGTCTGCAACCAGTGTCTGCTGATTGCAAGATACGTTTATTGGGATGACATTCATTTCCTTCTTCTTCCACATCCTCGTCCTGCATCGATGAACTCGATTCGTTGCGGAAACTTCGAAAAGCAACACCCGCTTCCATTTGTTTGCAAAGTTTCAAGAGTGTTTGCAGACCCGCTGCTTTCTCCGATATCCTTCCCAGTTCCTAGAAAAATATTTTACATTTAATATCTTTTAATTATATTTCACTGACCGAATAAAAAAAATCAAGGAAAATAAAGGAATATTATTCATCATCGACCAACTAAAGATTCGACAAATTATTTTTTTCCCGACTACGCTAAAAAGACCCATTTTCATCCCTATTATACGGGTAGAAAGTAATCGATTTTCGACCAGCGGGACGAAAAGTACTTTTCATCCCGCTGGTCAAAAATCGAGTTCCGCAGCGGGACGAAAAGAGCACTTTTCGTCCCGCTGGTCGAAAATCGAGTTCCGCAGCGGGACGAAAAATGCTCTTTTTGTCCCGCTGCGGAACTCGCCTGATTCGTCGATCAATAAAGAAAAAAAAGCTATAAGTTCCTAATAATTCATACAATTTTGGAGATAACGTTCTGTGCTATTCCATTTATAACAGGAGGAGGAAGAGGTGGTGGAGGAGGAGGCGGCGTGGTGGTGGAGGAGGAGAAGGAGGTGGTGGTGGTGGTGGTGGAGGAGGAGGGGGTGGAGGTGATGGTGGTGGAGGTGGGTAGTGGTGGAGGAGGAAGAGATGGAGGTGGTGGAGGTGATGGAGGTGGGTAGTGGTGGAGGAGGAAGAGATGGAGGTGGTGGAGTGATGGAGGTGGGTAGTGGTGGAGGAGGAAGAGATGGAGGTGGTGGAGGTGATGGAGGTGGGTAGTGGTGGAGGAGGAAGAGATGGAGGTGGTGGAGGTGATGGAGGTGGGTAGTGGTGGAGGAGATGGTGGTGGATGTGGTGGCGGAGGTGGGTAGTGGTGGAGAAGGTGATAATATAAGACTATTATTATTTAATTACTATTTTTTTGTGAGTGACTCACAAACTCAACCCCCCAGCGGGGCTTCGCCCCTGCACCCCAGCAGGGCTTCGCCCCTGCACCCCAGCGGGGCTGCGCCCCTGGACCCCCCTTTGACGTTCCAGCTATTTTTGGTGTAAATGCACCGTTGCGCTGTTGCAGGCGTACAAGTATGGTCTTTTTAGCTAGTCGGAAAAAAAGTATCGTATGCCACTGGGGAGGAGCGTATTTTCACCTCGTGTGATCGCTGCCCTCGCTGCGCTCGGGCAGCAAACTTCACACTCGGTGAAAATAACGCACTTTCCTCCCTTGTAGCATAATGTACTATTCTTTATTATTATTATTGCTTTTGAATTTCTTTGGACTTCGCGTGAACAATACCTTGGTCACTTTATTGCCAACAACTGCGAGTAGTTTGAGATTGGAAGCGTCTTGAGTTTGCATATTTCGAACATTGCGTCGCAAATTCACAATTGTCTTATTGAAATCGTCCAGCTGGTTTCTTAAACTTTTGATATTCGCCCCCCTTTCGACGATCAACGTCCGTGAAATGATATTCTTGTAATAATCCACGTTATTCCGCAAACGTTGTTGTATCTTTGGGAATTCTTTCGATTCCAAAGTGGCTTTGTCATCCAGCTCTTTCAGGTACTCGTATTGCTCTCGTTTGCTTTCCGTGCTTCTCTCGTATTCTTCTACGACGTTATCCATTTCTTTCCATAATTCGTGAGCCTCTCGTCGAGCCCAGTTTGTCAAAATCTTCATTTCCTCTTCTTTCTACCAACAAACAAAGACTGATAATGATGATGATAACGATATTAATGATAAAAAAACTTGTAATGAATGTAAATAAATATACAAGAATTTGAAAGATGTAAATATATAAAATAAAAATATACAATATGCAAATATATAAAATATAAATATATAATATGCAAATATATAAACTATAAATAAATAATGTATTAAAATATAAATGTGTATAAAATCAAATATTTGTTACTATAAATAAAAAACGCAAAATAGTACAAGTTCAAACTGTAAACGATGAAATGATCTTACGTTTCGTTCGATGCTACAGGTGTTGACGATATTCCTCGCCTTTGTCTCCATCAATGTCCCTTCGAGACTTTTTCCTTGCGTGAAAATGACAGCCTCCAAATCTTTGAAATCTTCCTCCATGGCCTCCCTCAATTTCAATAATTTGACAACATCGTTATTCTGAATTCCATCCAGAGATTTTGAATACCATTCATATAAATGTCTCAGTCTTTCCCGATACTTTCCTGTAAAAAATTAAATTTTAAAATATAGAAATCGTAATTGTAAATTATTTCATTGTAAATTTATATTAGAAACCACCGATAATAATAAAAATAATTGTAAACAGCGATAAGAAAATATTATTTAAAAAAATATAATTCTAATTGTAGCTTCAAGAAGACTCGAGAAAGAAACTGCAAAATTTATCGCAAAAAAATTGCTAAAAAGTCTCAAATTTTTGAAAAAGCATCAAATGCACGTTTATTATCTTTTCCAGCGATTCTCATTATTTCTGTAATTCTTATCTTCCCGGTGCATTGGCATGATTTTCAACCACTACGGGGTGATAACCCAGAATATTAGTAATTAAACAATACTTACTAATGAGCAAGTCTATGAATTCGATGTGGGACTCCTGAAAGCTTCTATGATCCTTATCGGCAAGTTCCAGTTCATCGTAAAGTTGCGTTATAAGAAGATCCTTGGACACGATAACTCGGTTGAAATTCGTCGAAAGGTACTCGACATCGTCATGCAATTCCTTGCATTTGATTTTCCTCAGGATGAACCGCCACTGCTCGTTCAATTTCGCTGTGTTCAGACGCGAGAAAACTTCTTCCCTCTTCAATTTGTTCTGTAAGAATAATAAAACAATTAGCGCAATATTATATAAATAATTATAACGAACAAATTTGAAGATAATAAAAGCAATAACTCAGTATCAGACAAATAACGCGACAAAAAAATTATTGCTAATAACGATTTTTAAGGAATGTTACTTTTGTAAAAATTGCTACGAGTTGTTGTTTGCGACGTTTGGCTTCTAATTCAATTTCAGCACGATGTTGCAGGTAACGAGCCCGTTCTTCATCGCTCATACGAGAAAATTTCGATGCTTTGCCTTTCTTCTTCGGCGGCATTTTTCTTCCCTGATGTTCCTGCAGTTGCAGTTGCAGTTGCAGTCATTCACGATCTCGACATCCACGAAAAATCGAATGTTTTTTTTTTTTTTTTTCAATTATTTTACCACCTGCTGCTGGTGCTAGTGCTGTTTTTACGAGTTAGCAACAAGTTTAGTCGATTAAAATCGTCGCTGCTATGGCAACTCATCGTGGAGTAGAGGAAGTACAGTAATGATAACAGTCGCTACTTTACGAATCTTTAAAAATGTATGAGTATATAATAAACTGATTTTTTACACGTTTTAAATGGAACATTGTATAGTAGAAAGTTAAGTAAAATCTAGTAAAAAAACATGGAACATCGGTATCGGCTGTGCGTTTTTTTCTTATAATTCAACGATAAAAGTTAAAGAATATAAAAGATATTATTTCATTCGTAATGAACATTTTTTTCCTCGTCTACTGATTTTGTACGATTGTATTGCAAGAACCTATGATATAAGATTTCCAGGAACGACTACTGCCGAATTCTTTTGTTCAGTAAAATCGTTAAAGGATTTTTTGGCAGGAATGTTCAATCCCTAAGGCTCGATCTATTGTCCTCTTTCTTCCCCAAAAACTGGGGTGTAAATAACATCTATTTTGTCATAATAAGTAATACTAATTGTAAGAGATACGCATATGAATAATTAATTGTTATTCTGTATCGAGTGAGCCATTTAAATTGGGACAGTTAAGTATCTCGAAAACAAAGTATTGTATTTCCAGGAAATTAATTTTGACTTTAGACAATTGATCAGATAACGAGTTTTAGTTACCAATGTTTTTTAATTTATTTAGTAATTTAAATTAATAATCATATTTTTCCAGGCGTTGATAATTTTTAAAATAATGTTTCTTTAATTTTTGTCCAAACTATTTATATCGAAATACTGTGTTTTCTAATTAGTTAATTGCCTCAATTTAATTATACCATCCTGCACTTAGTCATCTCTGGCAAGAATTAACGAAATTCGGAAGAAACAGGTAGAAAGATCCGCGATGAATGATTCTTTCATCATAAAATTTAAAAAAAAATACTTCATTGTAAAATACGAGATTCTTTTAGGAGTTATGTTTTTCCGCACTTTTACTTTCGAATCTTTCTAAGGCTAGTGGTCTTTCTTTCGTCGTAGGCACGAAACTTTGGGTACGCCTGATTATTCTTTCACCGCCTCTCAACGGACGGGTCACTACGATTTGAGTTTCTAATAAAATTTGCGCTTCTTCGGCGACGCGAACTTTTTCACGCGCCGCGAAAAGCTCCGAATCTAAACTCCGTCGTTCCGCCTCTAATTGTTGCAGTCTTGCTTGAGTCTCTGTTGAAATAACAATCGAAAGAAAAATGTATCAGTAAACGGAGCATAAATAAAAATTCCGCTAAAATACTTTTTTTTTTCCTTTCAAATAACGGGGAATAAACGAAGAGGTTGCAAAACATACCCTGCAACAGCCGTTCGTTTTCGGACTGCTTCTTCTCGAATTCCAATCGTTTGAGCTTTTCAGATTCAAGGAGCTCTTGCTGTTCTTGCTGCAATTTTTCCAGTTCCTCTCTTCTTTCCCGTTCTTCGCGAAGAATTCTGGTCTGCAATCCTCGAACTTAGGGAAACCCATCATAAGAAAAAATAATTAATCGTATGTTATACATTTTTTACTGGAAATTAATTACAAAAAATGTAGCTTATTGAAAAATAAAGAGAAAAATAAGGAAATGATTTAAATAAATCGTAACATTATTTTCTTCAAGAAAAATATCAACTTTCGGTATATTATCAACAGGAGAAAATTGCATTCGCCTTTAACAAAAAATTCTACATATTTTATTGGTTATTTCAACTATTTTGGGGACAAAGTACAGTGAAACCTGTTTTTATGCGTTCTTCTTTTCCGCGATTTTATTTTTGCGGGGCGTTTTTTGTGCGATTTTATAATATTTTTGTGCGGTACGTGAATATCAAGAAAAAAAATCCGCACAAAAGAAAGACGCATAAAAAAAGACCGCACAAAACCAGATTTAATTGTATTCGAATTTTCTTTGCTAAATTAATAAGCTTACCGATCTCCTCATCGCGCAAAGCTTGTTTCTCCTCCTGCAAGAGAATTTCCAACCTTTTCTTGACATCTTCCAACTCTTGTACTTTAGCTCCCTCCTCTTTTGAAAGAGCTTCGAGTTTACTAGCTTGGATTTCCGCGGCTATTCTCGCTTCCCTTTCATGCTGCAACTCTAACTTCGTTTCTTCTCTTTGTTGTTTCGCCGCCTACGTATAGAAATTTTCTATTACTATTTTTAATATAATTTCATATCGGATTTCTTTTTCCCTCAAAATAAGTAATAAAATAGAAAAAGGACGAAACTGATGCTTCGCTTAAAAAAACAAAGGAAGATACTACCTGTCGATTGGATCTTCTTTGCATTGCTAGACTTCTTTGGTGACTTATCTTCTCCCCGGAATGTTTTATAGCGATTTGAAGCGCAGCCAGCCACTGCAATCTTCCTTTATGATCCTCGGCAACTAATTCGATGCATTTATGTTCTGGTGTGCTCAAGACAAACTTTCTATCGGGTTTCCCGCCGCTCGATGACGAGTCCGCCCAACAATTACCGTTCAAAGATATCATTCCAGCAGGTTCCCTTTGTTGTGAATCCTTGTAATACGTTAATTCTCCTGGACGAAGGACGAACCAAAAATACCTTAGCGTCGGAAGCAGAAATCCTTTTTTCATTAAATATCCCTGAAAGTATATGGAAAATGTAAGACACCTCTTCAATGATTTCTATTATTTAATTGAAATTAGAGTTAGAGTTAGAGTTATTTATTGAACGCTCCGGGACAGGTCCCCTAAAACGCGAAAATAGAATTTTTAATACCTTTTTCACGACATCTTCGACATAAATTTGATACAACTCGTCGATAGCTTCGCTCAGTGCTGCGACATCCAGTGTACCACCACCACTATATTTCGACTCTAAAACTGCAAGAAACGTTGGAAACCTTCAAAGAAACAAGAGAATATATTCATAAAATCTACTTCTCACTTTATTTGTGAAAATGTTCTTTTTATCCGTAGCAGTTACCTAAAAGTTCCAATCGCAGCGGAAAGTGCTGAAAAATCATTGGCGTCCCATCCGAGACCCAAGGAAGTTACCAAGTGCAAAGCGACCTGAGCAACCTCCTCGCTATGCATTGTTATCTGAAATTTATTAAAAAAATCAAGTTTTGTTAAATTTCTGTAACTAATAAAAAAATTAAATATTTGAAAATAAACAAATATTTAACACTTTGTCGATTGCTGCCTTATTAATCGGTTTTTTGTCGCCAATGCTTAATAAATATAATTTTGCACTAAAATCATCGAGCGATCGGTCAGACGCGTGAATGCTGTTGAATCGCTAGCGGTAGGTAAAGTGTTAAGATCGATATGTTTGATATATTACGAACAAGAAAGGATGGGGTAGAACAGTCTCCATTATCGGTTTCCACCTCGGCTAATAAACAAAATATTCTGAACAACTGGTAAACACTGTGATCCTCAAAAACTGCCTGAGACCTTTCCAGGTAAACCTTTCGACAAACGAGCCAACAAATCTCATCGATTCCCTCTTCCAACGATCTGCACGTTTCCATTGGCGTGGTATCCGTTAACGAAGAAAATACCTGAAAGAAATCGATAATACATCTTAACTTTCTTTAATAGATGCTTTTCTAGTGAAACTAAAAGACTGCAAGTGTAATTATATACTCATTTTGTTATTATCACTCTCGGCAGTTGTTATATATTATATTATCGCTAACGTACTTCCTTCTGCAAGTAATACAAGTACTGCTCGAAGGTGAGAGTCTGAGTGCTTCGGTAATGTTCCAAGCCTTTTTCCACTCCATAGAGATCCATTAATGTTCCAATATTTGCTGTGAGAACCTTAATAATAAAGTTTTTGGTTTTTTAGATTTGCAATTTCAATGAATTTAATAATAGGTGTGTTTTGTGTTGGATATACTCTAATACATCCTATTTTGGGAATTTTTTTTCCAAAGTTCGAGTGATTGAACTTTGGGATAAAAGTTTGGGATACAATTCCAATATTAATTTGTCTGAACAAATATTCAACTTTGAACCAGACTTTTGTAATTTGCATTTCAAAATAGGAAATAATTAAAAAATGAAAATTTGCGTGGCTTTGACTTTAAGAAAACTACAAAAAAACAAATAAAAAGTTGTTATAAAATTAGATCTAAAATCAAGCTCTAGATTATAATAAATAAATTTAATACGTGAATTTTTATATTTTTAATTAAAATTCCCTGCTTCTTTTAAACTTTTGATATAATCTGTATGCGTGTGCATATAACATATATGTATATAAGCGTTCCAGCAAAAAAAAACGCATGTTTTCACATAACGAATTATTTTCCTTCTACATTTTTTGATACATTGCGGTCTCGTTATACCTAAACACAAAAATATCATAATAAAGATAATATTATGGAGGGGCTGGATAGTGGCATACCGCTTATGACTAATGCATACGGTACTGTGCGGGTCGTGTCATATCGTGTCGTGATATTCTTTGCATTCCAAAAAAGGCAATAAGTGTCAACATCTTATTATCGTTATTCTTTATTGTCACTCACTTTTAATTTCGATTTGGCAACAGTGTTTGTCGACGATGAATCCGCTTGAATGAGGGCGTGAAAAGCGTGCCAGATACTATTGGTGACGTTTTTCAATAGATGGGCCATTATGTATTCATGGATCTGATTAACTTATTATAATTCTATACATATATACGGACAAAATGAGATTCATTCAACAGGTGTTCCGTTGCACACACGTACGAAGCGACGTACTAATACTAACTAAAGGGAGCGACAAGTTGCTCCCTCGACGGTTCCGACCAATCGCTACCAGCGACAACAGAAATCTCTGTTCCTTGCCTTTTGGGTCGAAGGTCAAATTTCACGGAAGTCTCCCACTATCTTGTGATAATGATCATAATAATAATACTAATAATAACAAGAATAACAATAATAATATGAAATCCATCGAAGTGGTGTCGATTCTAGTGACGAATCCTCATTCAAAAAGACCCAACTTAAATAATTATAATAATAATAAGGACACTATGCCGTCCGGTGACACTACGTAGGTGTCTCGCGAAAAGTATCGCGCAAGTGCCGGTGTCACCATGTTGGTGTCGTACATAAAGAATTGTACCGGCGCCAAACGAAAAAATCCCGATCAGACGTGCGGACGGCAAAGTGTTAATAATAATATGTATAATGAACAAAATGAATATCTTATAAATATTAAATTTGTAATTAACAATAACTCCAATGATTGCTGTATTCAAATCCTAATTTTGAATTTTCCCACTTATCCTAAATTTCGAAAATATCTGGAAAACAATAATTTAGTGATTTTGCACATTAGCGCCATCTGCAAAGAAATAACAAACACTCGTGAAAATTAATGAACATGGCTTCCCTATCGATAACAACCGACAGCGACCGAAGGCAAAACCGGATAAGCTCGAACGAGTCACGGAGGGAACCGATCAAAGACGAACTCGTTCG
Organism: Gasteruption jaculator; assembly: GCA_949825005.1. NCBI lineage: Eukaryota > Metazoa > Arthropoda > Insecta > Hymenoptera > Gasteruptiidae > Gasteruption > Gasteruption jaculator. The sequence goes on along the minus strand of OX463769.1, from coordinate 8,836,125 downwards.
TCACATCGTCGTTGTTGGTCGCCGCCATTCCTAGCGACGAACATCGCAGAAATTCAGTGGGCGGTAGAAAGAAGGTATCGTCGTGATATACGGCGAAATAGGGAGGCAAAAAAGCTCCCTAAAAAGGAAAACAACCGCGTGGTGGTTGTTCCTGCATTTTTAACGGTTGTCCTCGAGTCCTACTTCATCCCTTGCATCGACACTCGTCGTATAGCCTTTTTTTAGAAGGTATCATACTTGTGACACTGTCGAACATGGCTTATTGAAAAATGAAGGGTCTGCAGATAAATATCGTTTCTCCAAACGGAGGAGATTTCATCTCTTGTAAAGGTCAGAACTTCGAACAAGGCAACGCTGCCGCCAATGATGGAGAAAAAATCAAAATTCAATCAACCTTCCACCAAGGGAGTTGCTTCTGAGGCCAAGAAAAGTCAAGGTATATCTCGTATGAACACACATAAACATATACACACGTATACACTCATCGTACATCACATATATATATGCATACATATATATGAACACAAAAGCGATTCTTTCCTATTTAGAGCAGTTACCAATATGTGTATAGGTAAGAGAGTGTATAAGAATGTGTGCGTACATCCATACAGTTTCGCACGCATACATGTATGAATAAGAAAGTGAGAAAAATATGTATTTCGTGAAGGTTACACGTTATTCCAACTTCATCGTTCTAATGGATCCATCACATATCACGTGATATCGCTTTATCTTTCTCACATCACGTTAAGATTATCATTAGAATGATTATTATGATTACGATAATGTATCGTAAAATGTAATTTTAGAAATATCTTACTACTTTCCTTTCCTAGATGTAACATTTTATGCAGAAGGTAACTCACCTGATATTAACAATACTTTGATTTAGGTTACTAATAACTTGCTGATATATTGGAGTATTATCATTTACTTTAATACTTTTTTTATGTATACTGTAAAATTCATATTTTCCTCATTTTATATTTTTAAATTATTGCGGTTTTTAAGAACACCCCTTGTTCACTGGCATGTTCCTTTTCAATAAGTACATATGCATACAATTCTTTTGCTTCAATTTTAATCCCAGATTTGTCCTCGACACGTGCAGAATTCTTATTCCTCAGCTATGATGTTATCATGGATAGGTTTCTTCTCCGTTACATAATGCGTTTTACCTTTGAATCTTATCAGTGTTTAAGGAGTCGAGTTATTTATGTTTTAACTTATATGCATCTCAAAGTTACATTCCGAGAGTTATATAATCATGAAAGCGAAGGACTACTTGGAAACATAACCTCTCTTTCCTTCCGAATGAGTAGACCTGGCAATAATTTGCATTCTACAATACATTCCATGACCACATAGGGTCACCGATGATGAAATTTTACCGAAAATAATAACTTATATTGAAAATTAATAAAACAGATACCTATAAACATGTTGAGTTCAATGATATGGTCTTAATAATTAACATCTAACTTGAATTGAAGTAATCATTTTTGCTTCTAGTTCATTTGTAGAACTCATTAATAAAAGTTTTCAATAGAAAATTAACACTTTTTACATTTGCCAAGTTATTAGGTCATATAAAAAATCTCCGCGGATTTTGCCACTAGATGGTGTTGAAAAAACCGCGGGGACTTTATATGACCCAACATAATTAGAGTTATGTACCACGGTTACGTAAAATTTCATAACCTTTCGTAAAATTAGACCCTTGGAAGTAACAATTCAGAAATACCAATTTCTAAAGACAATTAATTTTTTTTTCAAGATGCTGCCAATGGAAAAACATTTCCAAGGGCCTCTCGACGGCGCGAACCAACCAGCGCCACTTGCAATTTTCCCCGAATTGATCAAAGAAAATCCAATGTTCAGAAAACAAAAAATTTTGATAAGAGACCAAAACCTAAAGGACAATATCATGGCGGTCCAAAGGAGGATCCCAAGGTAGCCGAAGAAGAAGTAGCCGAGTATGGCTCGGTTATGGTCACAGGAAGCAAAAAGCAGAACTTGAATCATCTGCTGAATTTTCATTATGCGCCTCGCGACGTCTTAAGTGGCTCCGCTACTTGGAGTCATAACAAACCAAATGCGACTTACAATCGTCACTCCAATCGCTGGCTTCCACCCGTTCAGCGACATAAATACAACAAAGAGCAGTTTTTACAAGCGAGGTATTATAATCTGTAATTTACAAATTTATTTAATTTAGGAATACTAAAATCATTTACAAAATTAATTACTTGCATCCTTTGAATTTCCCACTTTTTCCAGGCAAAGAATTGTACAGATTCTTAATCGAATGATTCTTTTCAGTTGCCAATTTGTGGTGAAAGCAAATGGAGACTATTCCGTTAATTTGGCAGATCCGGATATTCTCGTTGATTGGATGCTCATCGAAGAAATTGTAAGCTCTTATAATCTTATTATTTTTTAATTTCTGATTTTCCTGTTTTTCTTCTTTTTTGTTTTTTTTTCTCTCTAATGTGTAATATTAAAATTATATTTGACTCTTTTCAGCGATTATACAGCCCAGAAAGCCTGTCTTGCCCGATTTGTTTGTGTCCACCGGTAGCTGGAAAGATGACCCGTTGTGGTCATGTGTATTGCTGGCCCTGTATGCTTCATTACTTGTCGCTGTCGGATAAAACTTGGAGAAAGTGTCCCATTTGCTATGAATCGATTCATAAAACGGATTTGAAAAGGTATTTACAACATCGTTATTACTTTCGAAACCAGAGGCATGTATTTGTCTTTATACAGTCAATGTCCGTGGTTTAGAAATGCAAAGGATGTGGGTCCATTAGGTAGGATTTTCATCCTAATAATTGTTAAAAATTACAATATTTATGCAACAATAATCTTTTTAATAATTTCAATATTTTGTTGGAACAATATTAAGTCTTTTTTAATTAATTTAAGCCCTTCTTTATTGAAGCAAACCTAAGTCTTTTTATCATTTTTTGAAAAAAAAAAAAAAAAACCTTTTTTGGCACATTCAACCGCGTTTTTTAATATAAGTGCAATTGCGCACAATTTTCTTTTTTATGTATGTATATTGTAAAAGACATTAAAGCACATCACACATATAAAAATGAAGATTTGACGATGTGCTCCCTTGGGGCCAAAAATTCGCCTTATGGACTCCCATCCTTTACATTTTGGGTGAATTTAATTTATACCAATATGTTACATTTGCATAAATCTTGGAGATTGTATTTAAAAAATTTTCATTCTCATTGTTTATCATATTTAGTGTGGTAGAACAGAAACTGAACGCTCTAAATATCGGAGACAAAGTGAGTTTGCGTTTAATGCGGCGAGAGAAAGGTTCACTATTACCAGTGCCAGTAGGAGAACAAGATCATTTCGCACCTACTACCTTCTTTACGGTTTCGGAAAATCAACGCATGAACATATACTCGAAACTATTGCTGGCCAATAAGATGGACGTTAGTATTATTAAGTTGTATAGAAAAATAAAAAGAAGGAAAAAGTTTCTCTAATATTGTCGAAATCTTTTCTACTTTTTTTGCTACTTCTTTTTCTAGGTTCTGGAGATTATCGAACGGGAACGAGTCCACTTGAAATATGAATTAATGGAAGATCCGAATTCACCCGAAACTTGTTTTATACAACAAGCTCTCGACGAACTAGAGACTAGGGAGCAACAACTTTATAAAGAGGTAACTCATTTTCGAGAAATATAAATTTTTTTTGGGTTTGAAGAAAAATTTTTTATCAAATACCTTTTAAACTTGAATCTATGTACATTTTTCTATCATAATATTTTGAAAAATGTTTGTTATTAATTTCTCCAGAATCAAACGAAAGAAGAGCACGTAAATGAGTCGCCGGTTGAAGATGATTCTGCTGTTAAAGGAGGTACTAATATTCGGGAAGAATCTGCAAAGTCTCTTAAAAATATTTCCTCGGATGATCAACAAGGTCCATCTGTTTCAATGAAATATTTTTATTTTTATCAAGGTAATTTATATTTGAACTCGAGGAAAAAGAAATGTATTTTTCGAGCTTGACGCTATTTTCAAAAAAATATATTTTTACAGCCGAAGATGGACAACAGCTTTATTTGCACGCTATGAATGTTAAAATGTTGGAAATGGAGTACGGCAGTTTGGAAAACAGTCCCCACGTGATCGTCGGAAAATTATTGGAGAAAGAAGCTGGAAGTTTGACGGAAGATTTAAGGCGCAGGATGCGATACCTTTGTCATTTGCCTGTTACTAGCCAGTTTGAGATAGCAGAGATTGAATTAACACCGCCGTTTGTTTCCAATGATGTTCTCGATTATTTCCACGGTGAGGCAAACTCCATGGATTTTATTTTTATTTCCCTTTGTTTTTGGTACTGGCAATTAAACAATTATGTTTTCATTATAAATTCCATTACGAAGAATCTCATGGCTATCAATTCACTTAGTAACTTCATTTTCTGCTATTATCAGAACAACTGGAAAGTAGACATAGAAAAAGACAACGTCGGGATCGGGAAGAACGCAAACGAGAAAAGAAAATTAACGAAGAGGAGAACAAACGGATGGGGAGATTTCCAGCTTCGAAGTTGCATATCGAATCTCGGAGACATTTTCCTCAGTGGCAGCCAGAATCAATTGGGTAAAATTGAATAACACTTCATTTTTTTCCATTTCAATATTAACTGTTTATTTATCTGTTATACATAAAATTGTTCGAGGAAATTATTCATTTGTTTCGAAATTTCTGTAATTAGTGGAACCGAAATTAAAAACCTTCACATAAATCCTGTTAAAAATTAAATATAAATACGAAGTTAATGCTAATTTTGTTATGCTATTTGTGTTTTCTGAAATTATTATTATTATCATGACTATTTTATTTGTACTAATTACTGTTGTTCTTTGTACATTAGAATCAACATACCCACTCCTCCGGAATCTACAGCGACTTCGAGCGTTGCCAGCAGCCCATCGTTGAATAGCACATTCGACGAATTAGCTTCGAACGCCAGCGAATTTCAAGTAACAAATCAATGCGAATCGGAAATTTGGGGAGCAATCGGTAACGGAAACGCTCACGGAAATGAAACTGGAACTGGAAATAGAAGTGGAAGCGGAGGACCATCTTTTGCGGAAATGTTAAGGAATACAGGAAACACGCGTATGAAATCCAACGAAAGTTGGCCATCGGTGGGAACATTCGGATCGCAAATGACAAAGTCAAAATCGGCAGTTTCATTCGATGCAGCTGATAATGATGAATTTTATGTTTCACCACCATCTTACAGCCGAAGTTTTGGCGATGCCTTAGCTCAAGCTCTGGAACAGACGGAATTACTTTCAGATTCTGGTAAGGAAATAATTCGCTTTTATTTCGAGAGAAAAGAGAACACGAGTTAAATAAAATAATTAAATTTAAATAAAATAATGAATTGTTTTATTAATTATACAATTCTGATTTTAGGTAAGAAAACTGCAACAGCACAGGGGAAAAGTTCCAAGAAAAAGAAAGCTAAAGCTACCGTATTATTCGCGACCAACATGGCCCGGGCTCCTTAAAAAATAAAAAAAAAAAGATACAAGATTAAAAACATAGTACTGAGTTGATTTACGTCTTAAACGCCTCTTAACTTTAAACATGAAATTTGTTTGTTTTATTAGCTCTGAAAAAGGCAGATGAGTAACTTAAGTGTACACGAAAATTTTTGAGGATTTTTAAATGTAAGGGATAACATCGGAGTAGCGCATCGGGCTCCTGGTCATAAACTTTCTTATGTGGGTTGTTTATTTTAAGTTCAAATTATTGTATCGAAGGTCTTTGGAAGTATATCTTCATCATAATATACGTCTTGACAATTATCAAACTCCATTCTTGTATTAATCGTTTTATACAACGAATAGCGATGATAGTGACAAATACCAGTAAAAGAAAAAGGCAAACGTTAAAGGAGGAGGGTCCATAAAGCGGGTTTTTGGCTCCAAGGGAGCACAGAGTCGCAACATCTTCATTTTTGCACATTAACTTTATGCCGCCCGGTGGTACCACGTTGGTGCCATGCGAAACCTATCCGGTGGCACCACGTTGGTGTCGTACATAAAGATTAATACCGGCACCAAACGAAAGAAATCCGATCAAACGTGCGGACGTCAGTGTTAAAAAATGCGGTTGAATGTGCCAAAAAAGCTATTTTTTTTAAATAATGGAAAGATTTAGGTTTGCTCCAATAAAAAAGGTTTTAAATTAATTAAAGAAAGACTTAATATTGTTCAAAAAAAAAACATTGAAATTATTAAAAAGATTATTGTTGTATAAATCCGAGAGATTATCATTTTTGACAATTATCAAGGCCAAAATCTCGCCTTATGGACCCACAACCTTTAATGATTGTTGTATGGTAACGAAATTTTATAGTCTAGAGCAAAATTTACTTAAAAATTGAAGTTGAAAATTAAAAATCAAATTTTTTAAATTCCATTTTGTTTCATCTTCGAGATGAAAGAATGATGGCGGCGCCCGAAGCTTCGAAGCAGACGAAAAATTGAGGAAGAAAGAAAGCGGAAGGAAATTTATTTGTTAATTAACGTAACATCGCGAAAAATAATTGAACGACAAAATGGCCTTGAATATCTTCAAACAGGTAACAAAATTAAAAATTTACTTCGGATTGTTTACAAAAGGAACATTGTCTGTACAATCGTGTTGTAAATGCTGAGCGAACCTAACCTCAAACAGGTCCTATAATAAAACCTGAAACAGGTCTTACAATAGTAAACGTATCCTAAAATATGTAAAATATGTATCATTAACACTTTGCCGTCCCCACGTCTGATCGGGATTCTTTCGTTTGGCGCCGGTATAAATCTTTGTGTACGGTACCAATGTGGTGCCACCGGACGGCATAGTGTCATCATTATTATTGTTGTTGTTATTATTATTATTATTATTATTATTATTTAAGGTGCATAATGTTAATCTGAAAATTTGTATTTCAGGTATTCAGGAACTCTAATCACTGTTTAAAAAATTTGCCGGCAGGATCGCTAAGGTTCTACAGTTTGTACGAACCGGATTATTTAGAGGTTTGTAAATTTTACTTATTTGTCATTCATTTTCAAATTGACTTCTTAGGCTAAATGCGGATTATCTATTTACAGGAACTCAGATCCAAAGTACCAATGTATCCGACTCTCAATTTTCAAATCACAAGCTATGCCTATCCCGTTTTGGAGCAGTATCAACGACTGCTATGCAGGATCGCTTCCGAAATGAACTTCGAGGTTGAAAATAGGTAACATTTATTTGTTTAAATTATAACAAAAGATTAGAATTCAAGGGGAAAAATTATTGGATCGGCCTAAATATTTATCTGAAAAGTAGGAATTATTGTAAAACAGGGAACCCGAAAAGTAACGAGAAATATATAAATAACCCGCGACCTGGATTTGAACAAACCGCAATTGCTGGCACAAATTTTATGAATAATAATTTTATTCTCTAATATAATCTTAATTAAAATTAATATAATTTTCTATACTTCATTTAAAATATCATATAATTATTTAAATTATATTATAATTCCAAACAATTTTTATTCATATATTAACAAATCTAAAAAATTAGATTAGACAAACCGACTAAATTTTGTCATGAATTTTGTTTAGCTATGCGCAGCCACCGAAGGAACTGAAAGTACAGAAATTCAAACCGCTCTCATCTCTCGTCGTATCGGAATACCAACTCTATGTATACGAAAGAAACACGCAGATAGCCGAAATATCGTCAACGCAGTATCCGATATTTCTCAGGGTATTGGAAGCCACGTTACCGGAAGGAGTCACTCTCAACGTGAATGTATGGGTACCAGCTATGGAAGAGAAACGTTATATACCGGACAAAAGATTGCTCGATCTCAAGTCCAAATTGCAAGAATAAAGGTAACTTTGACATTGCGAACGCTTTTGTACAGAAATATAGGATATTTCTTTATTGCTGTATAAAAATGGTTTACTTATGAACAATAGAAGACGTGAAATATGTACAAAAATTAAGTTACTGGAAATTCAAACCATTCGCGGATATTTTATCGTTATAAAAATAAGGATCGGATTTATAGTAAATTCGCTTCCGTTTAGATTTTGAATTTCCAGTTTTATAACTAAATTACGTATTGGAGTGGCTTTGCGTTAGATTTTTATAAAAATAAGTATAAAAATAGATTTCGGGAGAGCAGATTTCATGGGTTCTATAGAAGTCCAAAATGAACGACTTTGATTTTTGCCGTTTCCTCCGGTTTCACAGGATCCTTTCCTTTGTTACTTTCGTTTTCCTCTGAAAAAAACAAAAATTCATCGTTACGAAAGTTCCAAATCTTTTGTTTATATCGGGTTCAAAATTATAATTTTTTTTTACAACGATATTAACGCTAAATTATATTTATTAAGCGTTCGCGACAAAAAGCCGATTAATAGGTTAGCGGTCAGTAAAGTGTTAAGTAACAAATATCGATATCGAAATCGAAATTGAACTCACTCGACAAAGGTTGAAAGTCTTTCAGATAATCTTCGTTTCCAAGGCAAAGGGGAAGACTTTCTGCCAACTCGCGCTTTGGATCCGTCAAGTGGAGTTGAGTGATCGATCGTTTCTGGATCGGTCGATAGGATTGCCCCTGGAAATGAGAAAACACATTTTTGGAACTTCAATTTGACAAACTAAAATTTTCTCAAAAGGAAGATAACAAAAAGGAAACCACTCCTTACCGTGCCCGGTACTAAAATATGCGTGACGGTGTCGGAGAACTTGACTTTTGGCTTCTCGCTCGGAGTGTCGATGGCACACACCGACTGAGGTTTGCTATTACACACCGGGGTGTTTAAAACGGGAAGCGGTGGTACATTTGAGGACAATTTCCCTTCTTTCCCCAACCTCGAGTGCTTGGCGTCCACCGACTTATTTGGCAAATTGTAATTCGATGGCAGGAAGTGCAAGGAATGCATCGGATTGACTTTTCCATGTTGAGCGACAGTCGAATCCAGATTATCACAGCTTCCATGAAAGGGAACGTAATCCAAATCATAATTCAGCCTGTAGGTTCGCGTTGCTAAAACATTGTTGTTTCTGAGTTGACTTTGTTGTAAAATGCTGGAAACCGAGTCGTGTCGCTGCAATATTCGCTGCGAATTGATCGAACTCGTTCGGGAAGAGGAGAACTTAAGCGAAGACTCTGCGATATCCGACAACCCGCAGGTGCTCTTCGATAAGGGATGGACTTTTTTAGGAAGACTTTGGAGATAATTTTGCAAGGAACTCGTTAACGAAGGGGGTGGTGGAGGAATCTCGGAGGGTAGATTCTGCGATGCGGCTTGGGAAGCTTCTTCGCTCTCGAAGAAGCTACTTTTCTCACCACCTGTGATTTCTTCGGTGCTGAAAGACGTGGAGATTAAATTCGAGTTGCTGTGATAAGCCGACATAGCGGAGGAAGAAGTGGAATCGCTGAACCCTGCGGATGGGAAATTTAGGGGTACGGGGATCCCCGAAGTCTTGGAACTTCGGATTGGCAACCCTCCGATCTCGGATTTGCTCAAAGTGACGGAATTAAATAAAGTGGAGTTGGAAGTGACCACGCTGAAGGAAGTGGACATTAAGTCATTGCTCGAAGGGAGATCGATGCTCTCGTAGGTAGGATTGTTGAAAGGCGTGGAGATAAAATTGCTGTCCTGAGCATCGGGGCAAATTCCTTCCTCGGCTATGGGAGACTGAGGCATCGGAGCCTTGCAGTAAGAATTATCGGAGAAACTGGTGGATTTCAGACAATTGAGGCTCAAGTTCCCGAACGACGTGGACATGAAATCGTCCTCGGGGATGATGGGCTTGAAAACATCGGTCGACGTGGTGGTTGTCGAGACGCTGGAAGAGGACAGAAGGTTGGGTGTGCTTTTGTAAGTGGGAGCCTTGCCGAAGGTGGTGGAGTTAAAGAGTGAGTTCGGGAGCAAGCTCTCCGATGAGGGAGTGAGGTTCTGCGAAGAACCGAAGGAAGTGGACATGAAGTTGTACTCCGGCTTGCCGAAGGGGGTGATGTCGTTGAAAGAAGTTGACATCATCGTGTTGCTGCTGCTGGTGTAAAGCGGAGTGTGTAGAATGGGCAAGGGTGGTATTTGGTTCTGATTCTTCCCGGAACCCTTATCCCGTCCTTTGGATGGTTCGCTCTCTTCGCTGTAAGACTCGTTGTCCTTATCGCTGGCCGAATCGGAGCAGAGAGAACACGATTCTCGAGAACATGTGGAATCTGTAGATTTTTAAAAATAACATTAATATTTAAAAAAACATTTTGGAGATGCTACCGAATGCCAAGTTCGAGATGTCACGTCGACTCACTGGTGTTACGAAAGTCAGTTTGAGACATACTTACGAGTACTGCTGCAACTGTTGGATCTGCTCAAGATCTGTTCGGCCTTTTCTTTGGCAGCGATCGCCATCTCTTTGTCGTTTAGAACCAGGGCGTAGAAGTGTATGTCCATGAAGAGATCGTGATCATTCAGATCGATTGCCAAACGGAATGCTTTCTCGAAGAGTTGGTACCTGTCGATCGACATGAAAAATAATGAAATTATGTTGCTCGATAACACCATATGTGTGTTTTTCGTACCGTAGAAGGTGGTGAAAAAACCTCCTGGTCAAATCCCTCACTTCGTCTCCGTATTCTTCTTCGATGGCTTGACTTATCGGTCGAACCGGAACATGGAAGCTACCCAAAGCTGTTTGAATGAGATCTGAAGGAAGAAAAAAAGAGAAAAAAAAATGCTTGAGGTCTCGGTTTTCAAGGGGATTGAGTTACTCCTAGAAATAAGAAGTGTAATAATTTTTTCAATTTAATTTTTTGAAATGTTGAAAGATACATTATATTGAAGGGAAAACGGAAAAAAATTATACACGTTTTATTTTTCTAGGTAACTCAGCCCCCATATGAAATAAAAAACAGAAGGGACTTAACAATAGGTTCTTACTCTCGTGATCCGAAGTCAGGGGTAACTTGAACAGATAATTAAGTATTTGATTAAGCGAATGCATACAAGCTCGAGGGTAAGTGTCCCAATTCATAGCGAGTAACATTGCCACTGCTCGATCCACTTGCGAAAGGGACAAGTATCGCTGGACCAATACATCTCCTGTGAAATGATTTCCTTCGATGATTCTAAAAATTCCTAAGGGCCCTCTACGTAAAGGAGAGGTGAAAATCAGAGAATTTCTTAATTACTGTAGGTAGATTCTGCATGTCGATGACAATTATAAACAATTACCTTTCGAAAAGCAACAAGAAAACTGAATCTTCGCAACTGTAGTGATCGGTGCACGAAGTTGGATCGTTCTTTTTGTTCCATTCCATTCTCAGTAATACTGGTTGGTTGCTGCAATAAATATTTAATTTTTAATAACAATATTAATAAGAATAATAACTATTACTATTAATATTATTAAAATTACATTTATTTTCAATAACAATAATAAGAAAAATTAAATCGGAAAATTAAATCCTGAAAATCGTGAAATTACAAATGACAAAAAAATAGTCACTCTACCGAAAGTACGTGGACATGTCCAGGACGGTAACCGGTGTGGTGTCCTCGCTCAACATCTGATTCTTAACACACGATAAGCTGATGTCGAAGTGCTGGATCTGTCCTCTCTCATTACCCACAGCAAATATTATTCCATCGTTATGCCAGGAAGCTAATGTTGGAATCTGGAAACACTCAAATTCTATTTCCTCCTTCTATGGAAAAAATTCGTTTTTTTTTTAATGGGAGTAAAACTTTGATCTTTTTCACTTACGAAAGCTGTTTTTACACTGTTACTGGTCCCTTTGACTTGATCGTGTAACATTATCGAGCCATCGATGCAACATAACAAGAGAACATCTTGGTTCGGAGAGAATTTTACACAACTCGTATGGGTTGGAAGCGGTACCGAGATCACCGCTATCCTTTGCAGTTTGTCTTGTTGGGATACTTCGTAAGTACGCCACTCGATAGTGACTTCACCCTGTTTTTAAATAAAAATTTAGTGCATATCTTTTTATCAGCCGATGAAATGTAAATGATCCTTTCGAGTATAAACTTGATCCAAAATAAAGTGTAAACGATAGTTCGATGAAAAAGGGGAAGAATATAGATTCAGACTAAATGGTTTATATTTTATTTCGGGTCGAATTTATGGAAGAAGAATTATGAAAAATGTGTCAGTAACAATTGAATGGGTCACCCCAAAAACGTTGTAAGGTAAAAATTGCAAATTGTTCAAACGCCCCTGAAAATGAAAAAAAATTACCTGATGGATTTTTTTAAAACAATTTTTTAAAAAAATGGGTGTATTTTTTAAAAAAATCCATCAGGTTATTTTGTTCATTTTCGGGGGTTTTTGGACAGTTTGCAATTTGTACCTTACAACGTTTTTGAGGTGACCCATCCATTCAATTAAAAATCCGAAGTTCAGATAATAAATATAATAAATATGAAAGAAAAATTACCTTGCGAGAGACTTTCTGTTCTACTGAATGAATAACATTGTCATGCCGTGCATTGAACATTATGCACAAGGGGTCAAATTCTGTACGTAAGTAACATAGCAACTCTACTTTTGTTCTGAAAATAAATATTCGAATTCTACCATGAGCTGCTTCAATGATAAATGAATTCTGATGATATCAAGGAAACCACTTACAGTTACCATTATCAATTCATTTAATTATATGGGGTTTAGTCGTGATTAGTAATTTAGGAATTATCTAAGAGGTTCCAAAGCACTTTGGAAGAGAATTTCAATAGGTCTGGAACGTTTTTAAATTCGGTTTTAAATGATAGATAAGGCGAAAGCGAGCATGCTTTTAGGAAAGGAGTTTGATCGGTACCATAGCAACGAGTAAATAAGATGGATAATAACTTGTCTCTACTTGTAAAAGTGACATTGATAGATTGGTCAATTTTTCACAGTAAATTAATTATTCGAGTGAATCTAAAATGTCACAATCTTGGAATGGGCATTGGATAGAGGATGCTTTTAAGCCGACGAGACTTCGAAATTGGGAAGTTCCTAAATGGTACCCTAATTGGCCCGATAGACATTGTTCGACCACAAAGTTCATTGCCGACGACAGAGGACATTTGCTAGAAAATGTAAAAAGATCGAAACATTCCCCTTGGGGACATTACAAAGTAATTTTTTCGTCAGCAATTCTTTTTCATGAAAAATTGTAAACTTGATAATAATTGCCTATTTTTTTAATACACAATTCCAATTTGTAATTGATCGAGGAAATAATATATTTATAGCTCCATACTTTTTATGGGTCTTAGGGGACTTGGGATCTACCAAGGAGAATTACAAGAAAAGTAGCGGAAGAGCTTTCGGCACCACCACAGTATAAAAAGGATGCTTGGGAAGCGCACAAAAAACGGAACAGTGCAGTTTGTCAAAAAGTAAGAAAATTATCATTACCGAAAGACAAAGTGTCAACTGGATTAGTCAAGAGTGAAAGTCAAGCTGAAGAAAATTGTGTTAAATGCAGCCCAGAAGTCTTGGAAACGGAACCTTTACAGAGTGGCGAATTGGAAAAGCCAAGTGGTGAGGTAACAACTGAAAAAGTACAAGAGTGCAATTGCACTGTGCAACACTGAAGATTAGCCGCTGCTATAATTGTCGAGTTCCCTCACCCTGAAAGCCGATACAGATGGACATTGGCTCGGTCGTGTTCCCTAACGTTTGGACTCCAGGGGTAAACCTCGTTCATCGTTGATTTCCACCAAATTAGAATCTGTAATGTCGTAACGAGTGTTGGCAATACAAATATCTGGAAAGTGCAGGGTGCTCGCTTTGATTCCTCCTTACCAAATCTCCAGTCCTGTTCACTTGAATTTTTTTATCCAGTCGCCTTCCGCTCGGCCCAGACAAATCGATCACAGACAATTTGGGTTCCAATCTGCTGATTTTGTCAAAAGCGTACCTCTTTGGTTTGGAAAAGTGCACCAAAGTAACTTGACTGTCGTTGTAAGCGCAAACCAGGTGGTTTTTAGTGATGGTAACTGAAATGGAATCGTTTCCTTGTTAACCGTGGTCTTCCACATTTCACGCTACGATTCTTCCCTTTCTTATAAAAATTACCATCTGAAATATGGTCGGAGACTTTCCCAACCAGGTACTTGTCGAATGTGATCTTTTGCACATCTCCAGTTGATACGTTAACTTGGATCTGAACTAATAAACCGGAACTGAGCATCATGTGAACGGTGGAATAATCGTACCACTGACAGTAAACCATCGTGTTGTCTCTTAATTGCTCCTGAAAGGCATTATTTCTGTTGAAATCGAGGAGTCGATTTCTACTTATTTTTTTCTTTTTGAATTTTACTTTCAAGAGTCTAAGGCTGAAATTTTATCATTTGGACGATGAATGAGATTTCGTGGATCGCTTAGAAAAATAAAGAACCCACTTTTGTACGGAAAACGAAAATATAAGGAAATGCATTGCTATTGATTAACACAAAAATTCAAGCTGTTAAATAGAACCATTCCAGTCGATAATTGCTACTCGAGACCGTGCGAACTCGGAGGTACCTCCAAATATCTGATGGAGTCCTTCAATTTGTTTCCCTTCTTGTTAACCGGAACGCAAACCATTCCCCGTTTCTGGCTGTAGGATCTTTTCGCTTCTTCATAGAGTCCATCGACGCGTTTCTCGTAATATCTGTGAAAGTAGGAGGTGGAAATATAAATTTAACCCTTGGCCGCAGCGAAAGGGCCAAGAATGGAATCAATGAAATTCGTTAAAAGTTCACCGGAACTTTGAAGGAAATATTATAAATCCTGTTCCTTTATGCTCACAAGTATTTTGGAAATGATATATATATATATTTCAATGAATATATTGTAATATGGGAAAAGATATTATGGATAATATTATAGCTTTGTGTTTTTGAGAATGAAAGAAAATAAAATGTTTAATATTTCTCAGACTAAACGCAAAAAATATTAAATAAGAGATGAGTAACATATTTCTGTTACTAATTGGCCTATCTAGGGCCCTTGGGATAAATCAGGTTCAACATTGGAACATATTTAAAACCCGAACTAGACTCAGACCAGTTTGTTTTCTTTGAAATCCGAGGATCTCAAGCTCGTCGTGGAAGCGAGCTGTGAAGCGAGTAATTACCAAGCAATTTTTATTTTTATTCAAAGGGTTCATATAACAGGAAAGTGCCGATTTTTCTATAGGTTACAAGAGAAATGTGACCTGAAAGCTCCGAAATCGGTGTCTTTGATGTCGACGTCGTCGTCGAAGGTCCATAAGTTCACTTCGCCCAATAAGACGAACATTATTACAGATCGGGAAATTATTTACATCAATAACATTGACTTTCTTTCAAATTACACGCGAGAAATTTTGTATACAAACAATGAAAAAGGTTACGTGTGTCGCGAAACCTTCTGTCTCTTTCTCTCTCGCTCTTCCGAAAGCGCGGTCATGAACTCATTCGATGTTAGATGGGCAAGTTACAGCGTTCGGTAGGTTCGACAAAAACCGAAAAAGAGCAATGATAATTTGAAAAATTTATGTTGTTTTTAAAAAATTTTCCCAAATTGTTTTACTAAATACATGTATACCTAAGCATTATTGAAATCTTTGTCTTTTTCACAAATCTACAGAATTATTACTTTAGAAAGTAGGCCAAGTCCATTTTCCGAAAAAAATTATTGCAAGTTAAATATAATAACAAATTAACATGAAATTTATGTTTTTATTCAATTTACAATAATTCGAAAAAATGCATTTGTCCCACTTTCAAAAGTAATCATTTAGCAAATATATATTTATTATAATGTAAATAAACATACACAAGCATACATCACATATACGCACAATGCCGTCATAATTCTTTCAGATTCCCGCGAAAAAATACGAATTCAAAAAATCAAGCGCGATAAACATTTGAAAACTCAAGTAATATTAAATTCGCAAATAAAAAACTAAAGATAGCAGCAAATTGTATATAATTTCTCTTCGCCTGGTAATCTAAAAAAGCATAGATATCGTTTTTATTTTTTTTTCTCGTAAAAAACATTCGATTTAGCATTTAACGAACGAATCATATATATATATTCCTCCGACACCACTTTTCCCCAATGCTGCTTCGTTGTTTCTAAAATAAAGACAGTTGTAGTACTTTTTATTTATTGTACTCAAATTTTACCTGAACTTCGTTAACAAAATAGAGTCTCGTCTATTAATGAATCGTTCATACTTATTAAAATCCGCTAACATAAGTAATCGCTAAGCTAAAACGCAATCCACTCCCTTTAAAATCATTCATTATTCTATTAGTAATTATTCAAGATGGAAATAAGCCTTTTCTATTTGTTTATTTGTAATAAATGCTTCCGTTCTCTCATTTTTCTTGAAGCATTAATGTGTGCGTTGCTGATGACATTAATTGAATTGTTCCTTTAACCAGAGAGTTCCCTATATTTACTTCTCTTTCGTCGTGTTTTTTTTTCTTTTCATTACCTGTAAATAAATTTGAATCTCTGTTTTTTTTTATTTCTCTTTCTCTCGTATCTCAGTTAAATTAAAGTTACCGATGAATTATGATATAAGACGATTAAGTTCTTAATTATATATTTTGTATCGTGGCTACTGTATTAATTAGAAATATTACAATTAAATTTAGCGTTAATGTACAAAGCTGTTTTAACACTCCTGTAGAATTTGTATTTTTTTTATCTATTTCTTTTGTTTTTAGGATGAAGCTTTCTTTTCCTCTCCTTGAGCTTAAAATCTTCATGGATAGGTTTTACTATTAGTAACAAACACTAATAGCTACAATTTTTACTATTTACAGTTTCTGCTGAATGAATTCTCTTTGAGATTAAAACAAACGATAAGTATCTCATTCCCGTGAAAAGTGGAAAGAAATGTTTAAGTATTTTTTTTTACAGTATGTTATGCGACTCATTAAATGAATTTCGACGTTTCAAAAATTCCAAACAAAAATGACAAATCAGTTGCTTTGATTTTACAATGTTTTGTTTTGATTCCAACAAGTTTGTTCATATTTTTGGAAAATAAACATAAACATAGGAAGAACCCTAGCAATAAAGGCCGCATAATTGCGTCTAGCGTGATACGGATGTAACAACAATTATTACCGTGTCGATTCACACATAATTAAAAATTCACGAGATTTTCAGGTATTTACAAGTAAAAGTTTTAATGTAAAACTCAAACTGAATGTAATTTTCCATATTTGTTATAAAAAATATACAACCTTCGAGTCTAAATGAAGATTTATTGAAAATCTCAAAATTGATACTTTTTGTGAAAAAATTGCATTTATCGCAGAAAATAAATTAATTTTGAAAATTTCGTCTCAAGGAGCTTTTCTTCGAAGATTAGGAATTTTTAACGCCGATGTGAGAATTTTCATTGAATATTTTGGCTTACGATGAAAAATGAGAGTTTTGTTAATTAAGAAAATTTAAATGGGAAAATTCGATTCTATTTTTGTGTGTTTGAGTTCAAAAAATATTAAGACGAGTTATATACAAAAGTCACAAATTTCTTACAAAAGTATCAATCTTAAGCTTGAAATTTACGTATTTTTTTTTAAATTCCCTGAATCCTGTATCTCTTGGGAACAATGAAAATCGGTATCTTTTCTCTACGGTTTGATTTCAAACAGAAACTTTAGATTCGTTATTTGTTGCCATCTATTTACATGATTTTCATTTATAATGAGTTGTTTGTCGTATCACCCACTTTTTTCCTATTTACAAATTCCTTAAAAATACAGACAGCGCATTTGTAAGAGATCTTCGAGGAATTCGATCCTACCTCATAATTAAATCAATCTCTTGCCAATTAGCTCCCCGTGCTGTTAAGTATTTGCAAGTGAACTTCTGGATAATTCGTTTGATGGATTCCAAAAAGAGAAAGAATATTTTGAAAGTAAAGGATTTTTGTCCTATATATACCCGTCTTGTTTAGTGCTATAAATGTAAACTTTATTTACGAGATGATTAATCCTAAATCGTTCTCCTCTCTTATTTTTATTCATCAGTTTTTATTATTATCATAATTAAATCAATGGCATATGATTGTATGAAAGAAAGCAATCAAAGTTTACTTTTACTTTTGTTGTTGTCATCGTTTCTTTTGTTAATTGTTATTTAAAAGTGCTAAGGCACCATAGGTAATTGCAAATGATAATACTGATTGATATTACATCCCCTTTATGCATTTTTATCTCATACTCTAATCCATCTTCTTAATTCCGTTATTATTCTCATTGCCTTTTTTCTTTACGTTTTTCGATTTCCAGATATCAAGATTTCAAACTTTTCTCATTTCGTTTCTGTCACATTCAAGAACCAGGATTTCAAGAGTTTCTCTATTTGTCGTAAATCTTCCGTACAATTGTGCTTCCGAATATAGTGTTTATTGAAAAGGCATTTGTACATAAATAATTCGCTGAACCGTTATCATTATTTTTTTGATATTATTAAAATTTTTCCACCTTATTTAAACGTTCTTTTTTTTATTCCTTTCTTTATTTTTATGGGAAACGAGTTCATTTTATCTCTTCAATCAATATTTTTCGGCTGATTCAAAGAAGACGAATGCATTTTGAAACAGTCTGATAATATTTGCAACTTTCAGGCTTCTGCATTGCTTTTGTTTCTAAAAGGTGTCTGAAAATTATCACTTAAAATAAAATTCACTTTTCTCCCAAAATTTTGGAAAAAGTTGCGATTTCCCCTTGGCTCAAAGCCTAAATGAAATAAAACTTGCCGAATTTTAAGAACTCGTTGCTAGATAACAAATATCATACTCAAAACCGAATATAAAATTACACGTAGTAAAACAACCGATAATTTTCAGAAATGCGATATACTTAATTTCTTTAACTCCAACATAAAATCTTTAAAAATATTAATTGATCGATTAATACCATAATATCGTGAAAATGCAATTTGGATCGATCTTACGTCACAACAAAAGTATAAAAATGTTCACGAGACAACCATAAATAATGATTGAATATAAAAGATTCTGCCTTTTCTTTTAGATAAATTTCAATTTGTGGTCTTTGCTAAAAAAAATTGGAACTTCAAAATTTTCGAAAATCCCCATGAGGTCAATCCGAATTTCATTCTTGTATAATATCGTATTAATCAATTAATGTTATATAATTACTAATTAATGCTTTAAAAGTTGAAAATCCCAAATAGATACAAATACTTGGACCAATAAACGATAAAATGTTATAAATGTCGAGACAGAAATAATTCAAGAGATAAAATTAAATCGTTTACGTCTTAATTCTTGCCTAACGTATTAAGTATACATATCCTTTAGTAGTATGTAAAATCAGTACTTGATGAAATTCAAAAATAAATAAAACAGACAAAGCTGTATTTTTTCAAATGAGTAAATTAATGAAACCATTTCTGAGAAAGAAAAGGGTATTTTTATGTGATACGAGGGAGAAAGGACTTATGTATGCATTTATGTGGCAAGCTTACAACTACCAACTTTACGATTTCTCTTAATACATAAATTAATCTCTTCCTAACTCCCCTGACCTTTAATTCATTACTCCATGAAAGGAATTTAGCTAAGAATTGAAACTTTGGCATTTTGTTTGCAAATACTTTTTTGTTACGATTCTTTTCGAAATTCATAGAAAATGGGGAATTGTACATACTTTTGGAATATTAGAAAAAAATATTGAAAAAAATGCAAGCATTCGTGTGGAAAAAGTTTCAATCTTCAACTTTGCATCTTAGTGTAATAATTAACAATAATTCTTAATAAAAAAAGAAGTTGTTACGATTATTTTTGTTTATTGCCACTTTTGAATGATACCTAAATTCAAATCTTTTATGTTTTTTTTCCTTTCCTTTCACTTATAATAACTATTCATGAAATAGTAATCAACTATTAACTATTTATTTTATTTAAGAGTGCCGTCTTAAATTCTAAGGCATTATTTATTTACTTATTATTCTCCTTATTTTTCTCATTTTTTTCAACTCATTTTTAATTTTTTTTTCTTTGCCTTTAATTCTTTCCATTGGCACGGAAAAAGATTTTGAAATTTATACATAATCGAATCCTCTTGGAATTATTCAATGTTGTTTCTTATCCATCTTCTTACTTTGCAAACTTGATAAAGACACTACCAACGAGAATTTAATTTTACCCATCTATAATCCTTAACTTATTATGCTTCTTTCATTTCTCCCTCTCTCTCTCTCTCTCTCTCTCTCTCTTTATAACTTTGCTTCTGTTCATTACTCAATAACTTTTACAAATCTCTCAAAGCTTGAAATTTGCATAGAAAAAATTGATATAAAACTTAAAGGTGATAACGAATCTTTCTTTTACACGCAGATTCCCAAATTACAGGTTGTGATTCTTCCCTTTAAATCGTATCCATTTAAGTTCCATTTTAATGTTAGTGGTAGTATCTAATAAGATACTAATGAAAATCCCTTGTTTGAAATTACAAGGGTACCTCTTGTTATTATTGTTATTTATTTCATTTTATATATCTCTCTCTCTCTCTCTCTTTGTCTGGTTCATTTTGTGTGTTTTAGATGTTCTTTGTGTTTGTCTGTATTTTTGTATTTTAATTCGTTATTAAAGGACAGGGGAGAGTCATCAGCACGACAGTCAAATAGGGCAGTCTTTTGAACACCATGGGGTCATGGGGGGCACTGAAGCACTACTGTAGTTCGCTACGATACCATTTCATGCCACCCACTACCATTTGACGAATTGCTCTCTGGCGATTCTGAAAAAGATGATATCATTTCTAAAAATTCGTTACAAGGCAACAGGTCGATGTCGAAATTTAATAAATCATGATCAGCGATGTCTTTTAATGCCAAATCAAAATTCTCGTAAACGGCTTACTCACTGCCTTAAATTAACTTGCAATTTAATTGATTTGATAACAGTATCAGAAGTCTGCACAATTTTGGGAATCACCAAAATTCGTCGAGCAACTGATACGGTCGAGAAAACAAGAATAGTCAATTATCTTTTGTTTTTTTTTAAATATACGTAATTATAAACAAAAATATCGACGTAAAATTGTAGTAAAAAAGAGATTGTTTAATACAAAATAAGTACAATTCAAGGAAACGCGTAGACGTCTATTAAAATCTCAAAAGCAATAAGCTGTAATTATTTCAACAATTTCTACAATTTCTGTGATAGAAAATGCATTTCTTGAACATTTCCTAGCAAAATATTCGGTCGGAATAATTTCTTCCATTTTCTGTAATTTTCTATGGACCTTCTTTTACACGGAATCATTTCTGAAATAGGCTTTTAATACTAACCAGTCTTGGTATTTTCCGTTTTAACGGGCAACGATGATCTTGGACCCCATATCCTGACTGTACCATCATCAGACACGGATGCCATCATCTGATGATATACAGGATTCCAAGATACGCAGTTTACAGTTCTACTGTGGCCAGTTAATGTTGCTATTGGCAGTTCTCGTTTTATATGCCACACGTAGACTTTATTGTCTGAAATCACATGGAAGAAAAGGATTTATTATTCATTATTTGCCAACTATTATTTTTCATCTTATTATGTTTAATTTTCCATCTTTCTCTATTGAAAAATTTGTATAAAAAAATATTCTTCCGTTGAATTTCAATCTTGGACTTCGTGAGGTATTGTTCAGAAAAACGTGTATCAGTCGAGCATTAATAAGTCACTTTAATTACAACGAACCTTCGCTACCGGACGCAATGAAATCTTGATTAACACCACCGAAACAGCTGTGAATGGTGAAATGTCCTTGAGTAACACCTTGAAATCGTCTGACTAAGCATCTATCTTGTAAATCCCACAAATGAACTCCTTGATTCGCTACGTTCAACAAAGCTAAACGATCGGCTTTATTTACACTGAAAGACATTACTGGGTGATCCTCCTGTAGTCTGAAAATCCACGAAAAAAGGCACAAAAATGAGAATATCTATTATAATTTGTCATTCGACATTGTCTTGAACAATTTCGTAATAATAAAATGTGTAACTGGAAGATCAATATTTATGGCTCTAAGGATATCATAATGCTCGAGACCTTCGATGCCAATAATAATAACTTTCATAACGTACATCGTAAAATCACAGGGTTCTTCAAAATTATATGCACGAATGCGATGATGCGAGTCTGCTGCAAGGACAGTTTTCCCATCGCTTCTACACGATAAGCATTTTACTCGTACACCTTCCCAAGAATCTAACACGTTACCGTCCATATCCTATATAAGCAAACACACATATGTATATATTTATATCGAAAACTTTCACTGCGTAAATTGATCCGTGGATTTCAGAATTAACGTCAAAAAAATTATTCTGTAAACTTACACATTGATAGAATTGTCCACGCAGTCCACCAGTTACAAATTTATTAGAGTCACGATGCCAAGCGCAGGCAGTTAAAGAATCGTCCGCATTTTGATTGAACCTCACTCGTAAATCACAATCGGGAGTGTCGACGCTCCAAAGCCACAATTCGGGGCAATCTTCTGGTCCGCATGCTATTAGATGATTGCTATCTGGGCTCCAAGCTATTAATGCGACACCATAAGTGTGGCCTTCCAGTGTCTTTCGATGAGTTACTCGTAATGTTTCCTATTAAATTGTTGGAGAGAAATAAAATTCATTCGGGCAGAACGCCCGATATACGGTCGCCTCTAGTAATTGCACGTGAAAAAAAAGAAAAAAAAAAAGGATTACAGTGAAAGTATAAAATTTCGTCAACTTGGTTACCAGTCACTGTAAGTTTTATTCTAGTTCAAACATCGACTTGGCGAGAACATTTACTTACAGGATCGACGTCCCAAATAATGACACTCATATCTTTAGAGCCAGTAGCTAATTTGAGGCCATCCGGTGAGAATTTACAGTACCATACTTCGTCACAATGATCGTTAAGCACCTGAGTCGTATGGCACGGGAATTGTTCTTTACTACAACTGTGGTCTACTAGTAGAGACACGTTTTCCAAACTCGTCTAAAAAATTTTAATTGCTTTTCGTCAAGAACATTGATTGGTTTTACTTTTGGGCGTAAATATGGAAATTTCGTCACCTGAGTTTGTGTTATATGGTACGTGCATTGCTGGTTTTGCATCTCAACAGCTTGGCACAAAAGAGAGTGAAGTCGGCGCGGTGGTAACATTATCGAAGGCGGCAAATACCTTTGAAGTCTATCCATCAGAGCTGCTCTGGAAGAAGTGCCTTTTCCATCCCATCCAGCTCGTGTCTGTTTGGAATAGCAAATTGTACATGAATGGAAGAAAAAAAAAACAGGGCAGTGTCTAAAAATCTAGAAATTATTTTGTTTCAAAATTAAATTATCATCCCCAACGATTCTTTCAGCCGAAGTAGCTTTTCGATCTTTATATCTGGGACGAATCAGGTAACAGTACGTATGCTGCGAAATCCCAGACACACAAATAGCGGAAAGATGAAAAGAGAGAAGAGAGGAAAGGTACCTGTAATTCGTCACGTCCACTGCACATCATAAATGCAGATAATTGATGAACACGGCCTGTGTTATGTCGCAAGGGCGTTAATTCATTACGAAGAACTTGTAAAGCTTCCATAACCAACCCTTCTTCTAAATATTCCAGATACTTTTGCTCCAAAAGTAAAAATTTCATTTCCTAAAAAAGAATCAACAATAAGAATAATTGAATATTTCGAACATGGAACCTCGAATTTAAACATGAACAAATTATTAGGGTGTCCCATAAGTTTCTTCCGCTCCACGTTATGCATGACCTCGAGTTGGAAAGGAAGAAACTTATGGGACACCCTAATATTTATAAAAAACTATATGAAAGATGGAAGTGCATTGACTGCAGTGAAAATCATTCATTTTTCCAATTTATTTTTTTACTTTATTTCATTTATTTTGTATAGTTTTTTATTTATCTAATTTTACCGTTGTTAGCAAAGAATTCTATTCCTTTAACACTAGACCTACAAAAGCAGTCGAATGCACTGGTTTCAAAAGGCAAAATATCTTATGAAAAAAATTCTATCGATAATTTTCTCTTTTTCAACACTGCAAACAACAACTTATGACTTTCTTACCACAAGACTTTGGTTAGCACCATTTAAAAATGATTTCAACTCATTGAGATCATGATCAGCTTTAATCCAATCGCCATCCATAACATGTTGGCGAAATTTAGCAGCTGCTGGGTGATCCAAACGGCATCCTGACTCTTGCATAAGTAAATCGGCTGTACGGCTGGAAGATAAAAAACGAGAGAAATCATCGCGGGGCTCCTACGAGAGTCGTGTTTTTTCCCCAAAGATTTCATGATTTTGAAACGCATCTTGGATACAGTCATCGGTGCAACGTAAATATAACTGGCAGATACTTATGCCTATACTTCAAGTCTCTATAATTAGCATTTTCTCCCACTGTATAATACCCATCCAGTCCAGATACGTCGTGAGAGACAATGCTCCTGATAAATATATGCAAACAAAGGAGACAATGGTCATGAATCATTTGGAATACTCTAAAGAATTGCTGTGATAAGAGAAGTCAATGAATTTTATTCTCATCGATTTTGCGGCTTTCGGATTTTCTACGGTTTAGTTTTCGATGTCGTATCGAAGAACACTGGTAATGAGGGAATAGCGATGCACAAATTCTAGAATAAATGTAAAATGCTACCTTTCAGTAGAAGAAAACAAAGTTCAGTTATAAATAACTGTTTACGCTAAAAAATCTTCCTAAATGGACCGTGCTCCCAGAATAAATCCATCGTTACTCCGAGGTATTTCAAGTTTACTCGAACTGCGTTTCGTCTCGAGTGGAATTTTTAGTCTAAGGAATGAATGAAGAGAGGAACACTTACTCCAATCCAACAGTTTTGAGATGCTGCCCGATAAGTCTAACGATATCTTGATTAGTTTTGTCCATAATTTTTGGCGGTCCTAGAGGTGCTTTTGCATCACCATTAGCGACTCCTTTAACGTCATTTTCTCCTTCTTGCTTGACGTTACCATTAGCATGAGGCCCACCGGAATCAGCGGTTGCACCATTCTGTTGAGGTCCAGAGGAAACACCACCGTTGGATGTCTGCTGCATTACACTGCCACATGGAAAGATTGCGCTATCGAATCTCTTTAGTTACTCGGAGTAAAGTATTAATAGACGTACTCAATTGCGAAATGGAAATTCTTTAGTCCACTGATGATCAGAACAGGGAGAAGAAAAAACATTGGAAATATTGCGTCTCTTTTACTGGCTTTCTTGAAAAAAGCACGAAAAGTCAAAACTCAAGACGTAAATCAGCACAAAACTTAACTCGAGTGCTCGAGTAGGTTCACTAAAGTTTGTGACGTTCAATGTTGGAACCATTCCATTAATGACATTTATTTTGTGATGTTTCACGTTCGGGTCGGTTATGCAAAGAAGAAACTTTTCAGGGTTTATAAGCAAACTTTTTTCTTCTTTGTGACTTTCTTTCTTATCTTTGTTGGTCCAAAATTTTTGGAGTGTTAAATTATCTTATTTTTATTTTGCTACATGACCTTTTTTATCACTGGGAAAAATTTGAGCACAAAAAAGGAGGCCGGTGGGAAGATATGTACCGATAAAGGAAATTAACGATCCCTTCTAACAAAAACTGATTCGCGTTATTGGTAAGCTAGAAGTTAGTGAGCGAACGTTAAAGAAATCAATGGCAACAAAGGACACAAACCTTTGCTGTCAAGGTTTGTCCTACATTTTGTTTGTTTATAAGAAATGCGGGCAACAGGCGAGACCTTGTAAAAAGCGAAGTTGAAGAATGTGAATAAATTATAAGTTTCAGTTATTTCCTTAACACAAAGACAAACTTTTGGATCGATTCTGAGCTAATTTTAAAGTACAAAAATTGTGATATGAAAGAAATTTGTGATTAAAACGTTATTGATTTTTTAATCTTTTTCCTTTTTACAAATAAAACGTTGAACATTTTTAATTCAGCTGTGATTATTATTAGAGTTCAAATCTGGGTGTAGGATCCAAAGTTATGCTTGCGATAGTGGAAAGGATGTTAAACAAATGAATATGATTTTAATTTTGTGTTGTTGGCACTCTACTTGGAATATAAACATATGTTTTGGAATTATTTTATCTCACAAATCTTCAAAACGTACATGCTGCTCTTATTTTCATTTTTCCCTCATTATTATCTTATTTATTGTTTTAACAAAAGTGTGATAGTCAAGAAAAGCAGAGAAAAATTCGATAAAAAGAATTTTCAAACTTTTGTGTAAGAACAAGGTGGAAGAGAATTGGAATTTGATAAAATTCAAATTTTTTTTCTAAATCACACAGCTCCAAAATCCAAGAAAGAAAATATTAGTATGTATATGGTGACATCTTTTACATGCATGAATTTTTTGTAAGCTTTGAAAAAAGAGAAGCAAAGATAGAGAGTAAAAAGAAATTATTCCCAACAATGAGATGTACAATAAAAGTTTGGATTTGAAATTATTCAATACTTATAAATTACTGTCTCTGCTTGAAAAATATTTACGGAAAGTAGGGAAAACCATTCCAAAAATACACGACAAAGACGAATCTTATACGTCAACTAACGACATTACAGATATTATTTCAAAGGTCTCACATTTTTTTGTCTCTAATGACTTCCCGTTTGTTAATGAAAAAATAAAAAACAACAATTAAATTAGCATTAAATGAATGTTGTCAATTG
The DNA here is from genome assembly GCA_949825005.1 of Gasteruption jaculator. Classification (NCBI taxonomy): domain Eukaryota; kingdom Metazoa; phylum Arthropoda; class Insecta; order Hymenoptera; family Gasteruptiidae; genus Gasteruption; species Gasteruption jaculator. The sequence goes on along the minus strand of OX463769.1, from coordinate 8,809,311 downwards.
TTTTCTGGGATATTTTTTAACAGGCTTGAGGTTCGCCGCTTGCCGATACAAAACTTCTAAAAATAACAATGCGCGATCTGAATTTTCCGATGCGGATTACTAAAAATTAGAATTTCTTTCCCCAGGTATGAAAATTTCTTACTGTTTCTCTTCACTTTGCGAACAAGTAAAAGCAAAGATTTGATTCACGGCAAACCAATTTTACATCAGTCCTGACTGAATTTAGAGCGATAACGGGAAATGATACACGGTGAGTAAAATAGAATACCGATGGGGCAAAGCTGCATCGAAAGACAAGAAAGAATTGGTGAAACGCACACTTTTGATGTCACCCACTGACACGAAAAAGCTGAATTATTAATCCTTTGGAATTTTAGTCTATGACATTAGCGTATGAGATTATGGGTCAGCTCTTGAATGCAAAGGGCCAAGTAGCCCCTTGACTTTCCAGGGGATGAAAAAAAGAGAGAGCGAAGTACAATTCTAAAAAAAAAAGCACTAAAATATTGAATCACATGTCCATGTAAATCTAATTTCATTAAGTTTTGTCAAATAAGAACAAAAATATGTGTAAAGTTTTATATTGATATTAATATGTCTATTGAAAACTTTCAATATAATTTCATAGACCAAAGGTTACTTCATAGACCTTTGTAAACTTCGAGGACACTAACAACCTGTTTACATGAGACTTGCTTCAGTTTTACTTATCTATCTACATGTTTGAAATTTCTTTATTTTGTAATTTGTTAATGTTTTGATAATATTAGGGGTTGTACATAATTAGCACAATTATCATAATAATCTTCAAATTAAAATTTGTGACTTCTCCCTCTGCAACCAATTGTTACATATGCAATTGCATTTTGTTAATTTTCCACTAGTTACTGCTTGATAATGTTCAATAGAGATAACTACACACACATTCATGTATGTACAAGAAAAACTAGTCAAAGTAGCTACTTGGCCTTTGAAAAATGGATTAAAGGAGCCCAGTAACCCTCTGGTCTTAAAAAAATATATAAAAAAAGGGCGAATCAACCCTGGTAGCCTCTTGTCCTTGAAAAAAGAAACAAGCGAAGCACTGAAATATTAAGCTGCATATGTAGGAGAACACACAAAACACCGTTTTCTCTTTTATCAAACAAGGAAAAAAATATATACACGTATATATTTGTATACGAATGCGTGCGTGTGTGTGTAGTCGTATGCGTGTTTATGTGCGTAGCAGGAACGGTACACTCGAGAATGTACAGCGCGTTAGTAAATTAGAACAAAGAAAGAACTGAAAAATAAATGATAATCAGCTGTAGGAGGAGTAAAAGAAGAATCTTTGTCAAGGCTATGTTACGATCTCTCTGGTGTTATGTCTCGTGTATATACGTACACACGTCGTGCATAACTGTTTATTTATCGACAAGCAGAGCCACCTCAAGGTGGGAATACGACACCTCGTCGACGAAAAGAAGAAAGAAAGCAAGAAAGCGAGAGAGAGAAAGAGAGAGAAAAAGGCGAAAAGAAGAGAGGAAAGAGAGCGAAGAAGAATGGGATATGCGTTTACCGATAATTTTCCATATCTGGATTTGAGTGGTGCTCGTCCGCTGGTCGTAAAGTAGCCGGGAGAGAACTACGAGACCTTTTGCGCGGTGGCGGAGCGAGTCCACCGTCGTCCGACTCGCCGCTCGAGGCCAGGCTTATGCGCGTACCGCCCCGTTTTTCACACGATTATTGTCCCTTACCAGTACCCGTTTGGTGGGGTTGGGGCTATATCACGCACGCAACCACGGTTACGCGAAAAATTATGGAAAATTGATCCCCCCTTTCTTTTTTTTTGCCTGCTACTCGGTATATTTCTCTTCCACTGTTCAAAATCAGATCGGAGGTGAGGATTTTTCGTAACCTTTTGCGCTCCCGAATCTTGGCGATTTCGACTCGAGATTCGGCTGGGTTTTTTTCCCGTACCACGATCCCACCAACGATTATAATCGAAGGAACAGTCAGGATTTTTGTAAGACTGCCAAAACGGACACGAACAATGACTGCCACACAGCTGATACTTGTTTGGATAGTCCTTTACGTCACACCATCATGGTTTCTTCTTCGGCGATAGAGCAGACGGCCAGCTTCGCTCCGTTCTTCCTATTGGTCGCAGAAGCCTCTCTTCACCCCGAGAACGAGTCTACGCAGACTCGCTTTACCGTTAGTTGGCAGCACCGGCGGCGATTGTTTATAGGGTGCGTTCGAATACGCGCTCTTTAGGATTCTCCGTCTTATTCCGACCAATGGGAGAGGCGTTTTCTGGTAACAGCGTCGCTGCTTTTCCGAATAGAACCGAAGACGTTTTTTACTCCCCTCTCCATGATTGATTTTGCCCGGGAAATTTAAAGGGAAAATTGATTCTCGTCGGTGATTTAAATTTCTGCGTTATCGACAGCAGGGGTTGCGACGAAGAGGATCAGGAGGGCAATTCGAAATTCCGCAGGACTTTTTTCGCGAATTTGTTTTCGTAGAAAATGGTAACCCATGGGCAGGGGAAAAAAGAGGGGGTTTTTGTAAATAAAGTCCTTTTGCAATTCTGCAAGAGTAACAATTTGGACTTAGATAACGTTAACTTGCAAAGAAAATTTGTAAAATGTATCAGGCTAATAGGTTTTCGAAAGAGTACGTTACAACTTTCACCCACGGTTACATGCTACACCACGCTGCGAATTTTTTTTTTAATTCCCTACAGGAATTCCACCTTTTTTCCTCTCCTCTAAATATAGGATTTCTCTCTTTACACACACACACACACACACACACACATATATATTTGTGTGTGTGAATTTATAAATTGTTTTTCACACCTGTATGTAGATAAATGAAAGTGTATACATTTATTATTGTATATTACGTATTATACATTGCGTGTGTAATTATCAAAGATTATATATATAAGATACAAGAAATATGAATAATAATGGGTTACTTTATGAACATTTATTCAAAAGGAATCTATGTAATAGAAAGTTGCGAAAACTAAAAACATTAAAATTAATAAAGTAATAGTACACAAAATATATACAGTAATATTCAAATTATATATGTATGTTAGTTATACATATAGTGTATAAAGTGATATCAAATAATTTATGCAAATGTTCCCCTATTTAGAGCAAAATGTCTCGTAAACCAGTTCCCAGATTGATTACAGCAAAATATTACATAAAAAAATTACAAGGAATATGTTACATATTTTCCTTATAATTACTTTCTTCTTATTTCAATAAATTCGAATACTAATTAATACATCCGTTGTTGTTAATTTTACCGCAGTCCCATTGTTGTTACAGTAATTGAAGTCGTCATCGAATTTTAGCGCTTGACAATGAGATTTCAACATTTAACTTTTGTTAAATGATGAAATATTATTATTGCTGCTATAGATATAGGATGATAAGATTACTTCGAATTGGAAGATCCAGACTCGAAGTTTTTGTACCGGTACTTTTTTGATAAAAAAAACAATACTTTTATCAAACGACACGGGTAGTACCAGGAGAACACGAACTTCCTGTATGTAACGCACGTTACATCTATATCAGAAACTGTGTCAGTGTCATACGTATCGCTACATTCTGTGTGCTTGTGTGTACGACAAACTTCTATGTGTAGGTACGCATTACATGCATATGCGTGTGTTCGTCCTCTCGCAGAGAACGAAAGAAATTATTTCTTCCATCATTTTCTCTCAGATGGATTCTGATAAATATTTACACCCAGAAATATGTTGGGGGAGGAATTAAAATTGAAAATCAACTGTATCGCGGAAACAGCAGATGACAATTACAAAGCAAAAATTTTATAATAAAAAGGAATAGCATGTTTAAAAATCGTTATTTTCGGAAATATCAAAATTAATGGAAAATTATAGATAAGACGAAGACTGAATAATATAATAATAACCATATAAGAATAGTAATAATATGCTACGTTTAAAATAATTCATAAAAAATACATGAAAATAGCGAAAATAAAAAACACAAAAAAATCATTGATGAAGCAAAAAATATAGACTGATATAATTGCAATAATAGATGCTGAATGCCAAGTAAAAAATATTAAACAAATAAAAACTAAGTATTATTTAAGATTGGACACAAAAAATGCAATTTCTCGATATAAGGCTTCGAAATATTACAGTGGCTGAAGGGAACGATTTTGTACAAAATCGAATAGTTTCGGCAAGGACTTTATAAGTTTTCGGGGAAGTAGCGTGATGCCGAATAATTTCGGAGCGTGCCGGTGGCGTCACAAGAGCATTATTTCCTGCAACGCAAAAGGGTGCGAGTCCATAGCAAAATGCCGCAGTTGCGACTTTTAAATTCTCGAAAGCCAATTTTTTTCTTTCTCTCTCTCTTCAGGTATGTATATATATATATATATTACATATATTTTCTAAATGTATACAAACACTGTATAAACTACCATGAAATACAGTACGTCTGCGCATTGAAGAAAAGGGCGAGGGAGGCGTAGGTGGGGGAGGTGTAGAGCCAAAGCGAACTAATCTCCTGCCATGCCACGTCGATGCAGTTGTTTCCAAAGTAGAGATTAAGGGCGATGCACAACTGGATGCACGATAATTCAATGAACGCGGGGGAAGGGATCCAGGGTAGTGGAATTCGGCGATGGGGGGGAAAACCCCGGAATTCCCGTCCCTTACAATTCCGCAAAATCGTCGGTTTTCCGCTAGTCCACAGTCGAATTCACGCGCAAGCGTGGTTGCCCGTGTAAACGCTCCTTTAGTAACGGAGGAGCCGCTGCTCTTCTCTCTCGTGTCCATCTCTCGCAGGGATACCGGGTAACAACGGTACTCGCTACGCTGCAATTCGGTAATGATTCCATGGTTTTTCGAGCCTTCGAGGAGACCGAGACCGAATGTAGTACTTCATAGACTCGGAGTTAGTGTGGCGTTAGGTATATAGTAACTACCCACGTCATTCACGAAGCTGTCGAATGTTTGATTCGTTCGCTGCAAGTGTTCTCTTTTTTCCATATATTTGAATACAAGATACGGATGTATATAGTGACAGTAGCTTTATAGTACATTTCTTCTTTTCGAATAATTCTATTTTTTTACGATTTATCTGCGAAAAAGGGACGGTAAATAACGGGAATAATTTGGTAAGTACTTGCTCCCTTGTACCTTCATTTTAACCACGTTGCCGTTTTTCAAATTTTCGAATGTACCTGTTACTGTAAAAAATGGCTAATTGTAAATATAAAATTGATTTTGTCAAGCCGGTCATTACTTATTATACATTTTACAATTATTTATATTGTATAATTATCTATTAAATATAACCAATAGTGGGAATTGGTGTAATATAATAATTGCAATTTATGGCAACGTTTTTCTATAAAATCATTGAAATTTGGATGATAGTAATCGTTGCTATACAATAATTAATATTTTATAATAATAAATTGAGTAACGGCTTCTCTTAATTTTGTTAAACGAAACACTGTAAAAGAATGGGTTTTCCCATCTATGTGAATGAATTTATTAATTATTATGCAATAATTGCATTTAGAAAACCAACAATTCTTGATGTTAGTTACATCCAAGGAAAGAGAAGTGCAGTATTTTTTATTTAACTGAATTATCTATGAACTTAATAACATCCGTGAATATGAGGTTCATTAAAGTACATATGTTGATATTGCTTATCTACTTATTTACTCACTTATGCGTTTTTTTTACAAAAAACATGCGAGTACATTCTAAACACAATTTTTTCCAATCGACTGTATTTATATTGTTAAAATTTGCAAAAAGAATTTAATTACTTTTGCGAGACTCTAATTAATAACGTGTTTTAATGTACTATTTTCCCTGTTATTAATTTTTCGAATCTTCTAAAAATTATCTTTAGGAATTGAATTTCTTGAGGTTATGATTTTCACTTTTTAATATCAAGACAGAATGACCTTTGCAATTATTTTTGTAATAATAATAATAATAATGACGACGGTGATAATTAAAAAAGAAAGTAATTGTCTCTTGCGAAATATCCTTGGAAGCTATTATTATCCTGAGTGCTTACCTGTCTTCTTAAGAAATTTATTGAAAGCGTGAAATTAAACGTTGATTCGTTCACTTGGAAGCAATTTTTTAAATCCTCTCGATTACTTATCTACGGATATACCAACAGACATCCGTGACCAATGGTTTCTACCTATCTATATTGTAAACATTTGATGGATATGATAATAATTATTACCGCAGTTATATGCAATCAACAAAAAACAGTTTCAACAATTTGTAAGAATTTCAGAAATGTCTGAATTTTAGTTCAAAAGTTTTGAAAGATTTTATCCATTTTATTGTAAATGTTCCGAATTCAGGGAATTCAAAACTGGAATTCTTCAATATCGATATTTCTAAAATTTTCATTGATTCAAGGTCAATCGATAAAATATATTATTTTTCCAAACTAAGTACGATGTTTCATTTTCTTTTCCTTTGGATTAATTTACAGTAAAGTAAGGGTGCCAGTAGTTGACCATGTATCAGTAATTGACGGTTTTCTAAAAAACCATAAAATATAAGATTTTTATAGGATGTGCACTTTCATCAAAATAAAAATATCAAATATTATAAAAATCTAATTTTTTATGAGTTTTTAGAAAATGGTCTATTACTGGTACATGGTCAACTACTGGTACATTTACCTTAAAATTCGATACTCTGGCGCTATAAAAACATTTATATATAATCTAACAAAATTATTGTAAGAAATTCTTCCCTTCAAATGATATTAATACTCTTTATTCTTTTCAGATAAGAAACTGGAAGAGGACCGAACCATAAAACACTGAAAATGCCAATTAAAAAGATCTGTGGAATTGGGGCAGGGTATGTCGGAGGACCAACTTGCAGTGTGATAGCTCTGAAATGTCCAGAGATTCAAGTCACGGTCGTCGACAAAAGTAAGGATAGAATAGCACAGTGGAATTCGGAGAAACTGCCCATCTACGAACCAGGTCTGGATCAGGTCGTTCAGAAATGTCGAGGAAGAAATTTGCATTTCTCGACAGACATCGATACTGCCATAAAGGAAGCCGATTTGATCTTCATCTCGGTTAACACACCTACTAAAACTTTTGGCAATGGGAAAGGTAGAGCCGCCGACTTGAAGTACGTCGAAAATGCAGCAAGAATGATCGCAGAAATTGCAACCGGGGATAAAATCGTGGTTGAGAAAAGCACGGTACCTGTAAGGGCAGCCGAGAGTATTATGAATATTTTGAGGGCGAATCACAAGCCAGGTGTCTCGTATCAGGTGACTTTTTTCTCTCTGAATTTTATAGAAATTTAAAACAAAAAAATAATGACTCAAAAAAATGTGAAACGTGTTTGCAACATTCCATTAATATTTATTTCAAGTATTTCAAATTCAAAATTATTAATTCAACTATGAGAATAATAATTTCAATTATTAAAAATATTTACTTGCAATATTTCTTTGACTGTATAATTTTTTTAGTTTCCAAATTTCGTTTATGACCATTAACATTAGGAGATTTTTAAATAGAGACTAAAAAGTTGACTAAAACATTTTTTTCTTTGCTTGAAATAGATTTTATCAAATCCAGAGTTTCTGGCAGAAGGAACAGCAATCGAGGATTTATTGAATGCTGATCGAGTTTTAATTGGAGGAGAAGAGTCACCCGAAGGCCACGCAGCTATCGATGAATTGTGTAAAATTTACGAGCATTGGATTCCGCGGGAAAAGATTTTAACCACCAACACCTGGAGTTCCGAATTGTCGAAATTAGTAAGGAGAAAGTTTCTAGATAAATTCAATATTTGCATTCTGTAAAACATAACTTCTTAATTCAACTCATCCCATTTTCTTGATTTCAGGCAGCGAATGCATTTTTGGCGCAAAGGATATCGAGCATTAATTCCTTATCGGCTGTTTGCGAAGCTACTGGTGCCGATGTGTCGGAAGTGGCTCGAGCAGTGGGTTTGGATTCTCGAATAGGATCAAAATTTCTGCAAGCTTCCGTTGGATTCGGAGGCTCGTGTTTTCAAAAAGACATTCTCAACCTCGTGTATATTTGCGAGTGTTTGAATTTACCAGAAGTGGCTTCTTACTGGCAGCAAGTTATCGATATGAACGAATATCAAAAGTCACGTTTTTCAGCGAAAGTCATTAAATCTTTGTTCAACACAGTTACTGATAAAAGAATTTCTATGCTTGGATTTGCATTTAAAAAGAATACAGGAGACACAAGAGAGTCCCCTGCTATTCACGTGGCGAAAACTTTGTTGGACGAAGGTGCCGTTCTTCATATTTATGATCCCAAGGTATGAAAAGAGAGAACAGTCTGTCATAGATTTGTCTGCCTTTTAAAGTACAATAGCCGGTAATTCAAAAAGGTTCAAATTTTGTACCACGATTTAAAAAAAGAAAGTAATTCTTTGGAAAATCTTTGCACTGATTAAAAAAATCAAATGAAAAGGTTTCAAGGTGATTAGAGTAATTCTGTAGAAAATAATTGTTTTTCAGGTCGAAGATTCCCAGATTTTCGAGGATTTAACGCATCCAAGTGTTACTTCCAATCCGGATTACGTTAAAAGTCATATCACAATTTACAAAGATGCGTATAGTGCGACAAAAGATACGCATGCGATTGTTTTATGCACCGAATGGGATGAATTTGTGGTAAATAAATAATTCATTTATTTTTTTTTATTTTTTTGTTCAATTCTGAAAGTAGGTATTATATGCAATTTCACAAGAATGATAATTATTCTTTTTTTCCAACTTTATTCTCAAAGCATTAGTAAATAAAAAAACAATTTTTCACTAAACTTCTGTTTCAGGAACTGGATTATAAAAGGATCTATTCAGGAATGATGAAACCCGCTTACATTTTCGATGGACGTAAGATCCTCGATCACGACAATTTGCACAGCATAGGTTTTATCGTTCAAACCATTGGCAAAAAACTCATGAGAAATCCGATATCCCGAGTTTGGGGTAGTCAGACTCAAGCTTGATTTCAAAACAAAGGTTTTGATTGTTTTTAATTTTTATATCGATAAGACAGTTCATAGTAATAATATAGTATACCGAAAAAAATGTTTGCCCGCATCAAAAAATTTTCTGAGACTGTAGGAGGGAAACGAAAAAGTGATTAATCGTTTTTAAAAAATTATTGATTAAAAGTCAATGAGTAATTTTCTTAAAATTTGGAAAAGGGGAATTCTTTCCCTCGTAATATTTTTTGATACGGTTTCATTTTGTAAATATTTATATTATTACTATTTGGAAAAACAATTTTGACGATACGAGAAGGACGATCGAATTTTTGTATACACATAATTTGCCTTTCAAAAAAGTTAAAGGAAAGAAGAAACTTATTTTGATATTCGTCGAAGTGAAAAAAATATCGCAATATTTTATTTTTTGTAAGGCTCACTTTTAATAACGTTCCTGACATTCAATCTAATAACTTACGTTCTGAAAAGAATTCTTTCAGGATCCACGTATTCTAAATAAGCAGCAAAAAGAAAATGGTACTGTTAATTATGAAGCATTTATGGCCCGATTTTTTAAATCTAATGAAATTTCAAATATTTCATGCTTCGATCAAACTTGAAATTTTAGTGAAGGAAAAAAAAAATTATTGCAATTTATAGCCAAACAAATTTAATTGGCATTACTCCGATTTCTATTTTGGGCATTTTTAGAATATTTCTTTGGTTGAAAATCAATTTTTTATAAATCGTCTAGTATTTTCTCTAATTGAAGCCATTTGTCGCTTTAACTAGGTATCACATATTTTTAATATTTTACTTCCCATTAATTCGAAATTCGAATTACGAATCCTAATTACAATACGTTAGTTCTAATTTTCATGTTTAAGCAAAACTAAAATCGACTCCATTATTAAATTAGAATTCAATTGACGTTAAAGATATTATAGCATCCATATTTTATCAGTATTGACAATGAGAGATTAACGGAACACAAATATAACCAAATGATATATTGTACGTTCGTTATATATATGTATAGGAAATTGTATAAGATAATTACAATTAAATTTTTTCACGAGAATTAGACATAATTCTAATTAATTTTATGAGAAAAATATATCAAATATGATAACAAATTGAACAAAAACGAACATTCACTCATATACGCATTGCAATGGTCTTTTGCGTACAAATCAATTATACAGGTTTTTAATATGTATATACAGAAAATAAATTTTCATCCCAACAATAATCGTAATATTTTTCTCAAAATGTAATTGTAAGGTAACAATGAATCAATGCGAATATTTGTATAATAATAAGAAATGAAAATCGTAATGATAATAATAATAATTAAAGACCTTATGTGTAATAGTAGTAAATGACACATAAATCCTGTTTGCAAAACATTATTATCATACGTTTATTAATAAATAATACGAGAATCGAAGAAGGATTTTTAAATCGTATTATCTCTCATTTCTCCTCTTTCTTGTTTTATTTGCGTATTGTATCAAGTATTTATAACTATGTCATTGCCCTGAGGGGAGGTAACAAGTAGTTTTATTATAAAAATGTGTAAAAACGGAAAAGGGAGGCATTCGAACCGCATGTTATTGGAAATTGAGAAAAATTTAATTTACCGTTAACAATTGTTAAGTTATAATTAACTGTATTATTATTTATATTATTAATGTATTTCTGTTTTTATTATAAATAATAATAATTATAACTATAACAAATTTCATAATTTCCCTGAAACTTTGATAAAAACACTTTTATCCAATTTCCACATACCATTTGGTTTCAAAATCTCCCGTATTTCCACTTTCACTGTATTTCCTTTAGTAAAAATTCTCCACACAAGTACCTATTAAATATTCCACACTACACATACTCAAATACCTACACATTTACAACATTTAAAACGAAAAGCAATAATAATTACTCGCCTATTTGAAACCGCGAAAGTACGCACCTTGGGGGGCCCCTGGTACGTCCATCCCTGTACTCGCGGCCGCCTGCACGGCGTGAACGTAGTATCGGTCTCCAGCGTTCCGGCCATTCAAACATGCAGTGCAGTCGAGACTCGAGAGTCGAGTCGCGGATCCCTCCTCAGTCCTGTAATGGCGCTGAGCGTCGAAACACTGCTTTGCTTTTAACGCGTGAAACATCGACCTGCTCTTTTTTACTCGAAACCCACGGTTTCTTTCGAACACCTCTCGCGCCTTGAAACAAAGGAACACGAGCGATCTACCTGGGAGAAGAAAGAAAAAGCACCATGGATCCCGCTTACGACGAGAACAGTTGCGCGAAGGAAAGTGGAAAGACACATTGTCCACAAACCTGTTACGTACAGTGAGGTTAAACCGGGTTGTTCTCTCTCTCTCTCTCTTCCTCCCTCCCTCTCCCTCTTGATCGAGAAAATGGCCGCGCGCCTAAAACAGAAACGAGGGGTGGTGATTTGCTACAATTTTCTGTAAAGAGGAAAGAAAAGGAAACGAAAACAAAAGGGAAGGAAAGAAGAGGAACGAGTTTCCAGGAAATTCCTAGAAATTGGCCCGATCTTCCCTTCGTTCAGCTTCGGGATCGCGGGAAGAAGAGGATTCGGCGAAACAAGTGTGTTTGTTGATAGTGAATATTGTTATCATTATTATTATGTGTATGTGACAAACGAGACAGACTTTTTCGGCTTCTTCTTCCTCGACAGTGGTGATAGCAGATAGGAGATGGTATCGCTCTTGATGGCTTGGATTTATTATCACCATCGGAGAAAACTTGGATGTATGGGTTAAACGAGGAAATTGATTCCTCCTGGAAGGAGAGGACGGAAGGAAGGAAGGAAGGAGGGAGGGCGGGAACGCATGAAATAGAAGGACCGGACGGGGGAAATCGAAATTATCAACAACAATGAAGGAAAGGAGCATCGGGCTGCTTGCATTGGCGCTCCTCTGTTTACTGCATGCGTCGTGGATCGTACATGGTACGTAATACGCGTACGTTTCCGATACCTATGTAGCTCGGGTGCTTTGCTTACGCAATGAATGCCCCTTGCTTCCGCTCCCCTGGCTCCCTCGTGCCACGATCGCCGAACGCGAAATTGTTTTTTCTCTTTTTCTTTCTTTCTTTTTGTTTATATGTGTGTGTGTGTGTGTGTGTATTATATGAATCGCACGCATATCGTACCTCGGGTACCGATAAGGAGAAAAGCTCGGCCCGTAGTCGGAAAGGAGGGAGAGTTTTCATTCGCTTCTGAGCGACAAGTTAAATGGCAGAAAGAGCATAAACATTATCCCGCCGAGCGGGGTTGGATTAATATTAGTGTTTTAAAAAAACACGGAATTTCTTTCACCCGGTTCCTGGAGGATTAAGACCTTGAAACGATAGAAACTTCATTTTGGACCGCTGCAATTTTGAATAGAGATTTTATTTAGCTTTATTGCCGGTGTATTTTAAGTCGGAGAATAGCATCTATTGTATCCAGGGTATTACTTTCTGAAATGATAGAAAGCTCACTTGGGATCTTAATAGAATCTTAATCCGCAATTACCAGTCAATCTGCAGTCGCGGAAGTACATCTGGACTATCTGTATTGTTAATCAGGCATTAAAATGATAAAATCGTCACCGAGGAACTGCACCGGTGTTTAATAGATTGTCTAGTAACGATAGAAATCTAATTAGGATTAAGGATCTCCTGTAGTCATTGATTGAAACATAATCTATTATCGCTACTTTATCTGCAGTTGGAAAATTGCATCTCCAGCATCCGTATTATTATTCAGATCTCTAAATGGCAGAAACATCAGTGAGAATCTATTTTTAGATTTTAATGGAATCCTGATTCATAATCGTTAGTCTATCTGTAGCCATAGAAATGTATCTCAACTATTTATGCAATAATAATAATAACAATAACGATAGTAATAGTAATAATAATAATAATAATTTTATTATTATTATTATTATTATTATTATTATTATTATCGTTATTGTTATTGTTATATAAAAAGTATTCATTTTGTAGGAAAATATAGTTATACAAACGGAGAAATATTTGTTCTACTAACAAGTTAACCCTCGAGTTAACCCTCAAGTTAATTTTCCTTATATAGGGGGGGGGGGGGGGGGGGGGAATCGACGTAGATTTACGTCACTGGCTGTGAAAATGTTGACTTACTCGAAATCGCAGATATGTAGTGGAAAGGAAAGTAAGAAGGAAATTTCGGAATTTCGTCTAAAAATATTCGTGAAATTATTCTAAAAGTATTTAGTTTCTCTCGTATTTAAACAGAGTACAGTTGACTACGTGCAAACTTTTTCTTTATCTTGTCGAGCAAATCAGCGAGGCATTTAAATAGCAATTAATGAAGTTTCGAGTGATCAGAAAAAAATTCCAAGCAGGGATGATGGATCTTCGTCCATTTCCATAAAAATAAACAGCCGAATGTTACTTGACGTCAGAGAAGTTACGGGGGGGTTGGGAAGGGGGGGTGTGGATAAATAGATAAAGAATTATGGATACATAGAGAGAGAAAGAGAAAAAGAAGGAAAGATGGATAAATAAAGGAAGATAGAGTGAAAGAAAGAGATGGATAGATAAAAAATGATTGGCAAAGTGTGAGAGAGGGGGGAAGGGAGATGGAGATAAAGAGAGATAGAGAGAAATTAAAGCGTGTAAAAATAGACACGCGGTGTAGTTTCAACCTTTTTGACGATAGCGTTATTTTCCTGTATTACCACCGATTTTTGCTATAATATTCGATCGACTTAATGGAACCATTATTATTATTATTGATACGGTAATTAATTGGTATTCCCAATATTGGGGTATCTACTCTTTTCGAGGGCATGAAAATGGCATTTTTTCCTAAACATTTGAAAAATTACACGTTTTCAAGAAAAGTTTATTTTGTTTTCCCAAACGAGTACGATATATATTGACTTGATTCTTATATTTGCGGCGCGGTTAAAATAATAATAAGGACGATTCTGCCAAATATGATTTGCGGAATAAAAACAGATTCAGCCATGATTGCGCATGTAACGGAACGCGTTCTTAATATATCCGCGCCCTCTAGCAAAATAAGTAAACAATTAAGCCGCCGAAGTACACATGTAAAAGCAGAATCGTACGAGCATCGACGTGCCTAATAGATTTTTATTACCGAGATGAAGACTTGATCATCCCCCGGTTTCTTTCTTGCAATATAATGCCCTTATATTTTTTAGATCGATCTTCGAACATTGGCATCCATTTTGGGACTTTGTCGAGATTATCGAAAAAATCGATTTTGCGCAGAATACATTAAGATCCGATCCCTAACCCATACACAGCCATGCGTATGCATATACATACACACACACACATACATATCCATACATAGATTTATACACACACACACACACACACACACACACACATATATATATATATATATATATATATATATATATATATATATATATTCGGTAGCAGACCACGTGATAGTTTTGCGACGTCCTTGATTATAGAGCGGAGGTTGGTAGAATTTTTTGGGCGTCGTTGCGCAAAATACCACCCGATTTGTGTAGTTTATAAAGTGGGAGAGAGAGAGAGAGAGAGAAAAGGACGGATATATTCATCCTGCTAGAAATACCCGTTCGTATATGGTACATACAGAAGGTAGAAGTATAGGCTAGCGTCACAAATACGATCGATCCCGAAACGAGGCTGCGGTGTGCACCGAAAGCCGAAACTGTTTACGTCGTTTCGTTATGCTGTACATTCATACATACGTGCGTACATACACACAATCCTTCTACACACATCCATATTTTGATTTGCCATCGCAAAACTATGCGTACATACATACATTTGTAGACCGGCTCGGTTGGCCATTCGTCTGTCCGTCCGTCCGTCCGCCTGCCAGCAGCCAGCTGCGCCCTCCTTGCCGCTGCCGTTGTAAATAAATACCCTTCCTTATCTTTTGTGCGTGTCGATATTTCATTAAGATATACACTCGAAAGCTAGTTTCTTAACCTTCGATGTTTAAACCTTTGGCCTTGGTTCGACGACCCGACACACCTTGTATATATATCTGTATATACTCCTTGGTGTGTGTATGTGCGTGTATTTTGCAAAAGCAAGGGAATAAAGGATCGAAAGAAAGAGAGAAATATATATAGGGCGAGGGTCGAGGGCCGAGGGAGGAGTATTACAAATCCAGTTGAACCATCTTTCCATCTTTTTTCAATTTATTCCATTGAATTTGTATACATATGTATGTCTGTGTACGTAGAAGAAATACTTCTGCATAATTTCGGCAGTGGGAAGAAAGGGATTTTTTGTTCTCGTCGATTTCGTAACAAGTTTTTTTTATTATTGTAATCCTGCTCTTATCACTATTATTATTATTATTTTTTTTTCTTTGCTTTCCCCGTTGCCTTCTTTTCTAGACGAGCTGGGTTCTAAAGGAAATGGTCAAAATTCCTCTACGCATCGAAAGATGCATTAACATAGATAATAATAAAATTCCAAACGAAGCAGGAGTTGCAAAAAGAAATGAGTCACTGAATTCATTTTAACTGTACCACCTGAGATATCAATTTCCAAGAAGGCATAACATAACTTTTGTATATGTTTTATGCGCGCGCGCGCGTGTGTGTGTGCGTGCGAATGTATGTACATGCATTGTACATAAAGGAAGAAATCCCACGAGAAAGGTCGCTTTCTCACGGAATGATCTCATGATAATACGCTTGACTTAACCACGTAGATATTTCAATTACGTATAGAGTACGTTTAATAGATAGAAATGAGAGAGTGTCTGCTTTTCTCGATGAACGGCATTGTGAAGTTGAAGCCCAACTTTCCGATCAAACGCTAATTTCCTATTTATGCAGTTATTCCATGGGGAAGAAAAACCCGAGGTATCGAGGTGGAAAATGAAAAAAAAAAAACGTCTTACTTACGACGTCTGTCTACATAATTTTACATTATACTCACGTTAAAACGTAGCACTTGACGTAATGAGTTTAATTCAAGTCATTAACGCACGCCCACGCGGGAACTCGAATCGTCGTATGTATATATTATATATAGATGATGTCTCCGTGCCAGCTTTTCGTACCTTCTACGTGCGAATGTTTTTGTGGAAAGAGAATATCCAAGAAACTTCATTACGTCACAAAGGATTCTTATTTTCTGCAAAAAATCAATGGAAATTCCGAATTCCAGTAATTTTACTCAAAAGTGGTGACGAATTTTTTTAATTCTACCGGCTTCAAGGATAAACTTTGAAAATGTAATTTTTTACTCGAAAAGGGCCATCGTTTTATTAACTCAATCATTTTGAATGACGCATTTTTTATTTTCAATACTTTACCCAAAAGAGATTAAATACTTTTTCCTTTAATTTAATCGTTTTCAGGGATGCAGTTGCACAAATGCTAATAATTTACCTCAAAAGAGTGATAATTTTTCTTGAATTTAATTGATTTCAAGATTAAAATTTTAAATGACGGCGTTTTATAAAAAAAAGTGCGACTGTTTTTCCTGATTTTAATCAATTGCAAGGATACAATTTTAAGTTTCAGTGCTTTACCCAAAAAGTGTGACAATTTTTCCAGAATTACACTGTTTCCAAAGATACAATTTTTTGATATTGGAAACTTTCTTATCACATTGTTGTCTTCAAATTGGTCGGGATGTTATCGAACTATGGTTTAACAGTTCTTATATAATCTATAATTACCTATTATTTAATTAGATTCCCTTATCGCACTACAGATACATATTCATGTATGTATGTGTAATAAGAACGGTGTGCTAACAAGCTATTTTGTATAAATAATGATAAAGAGAATAGGTACCACACTGTTTTTTTCTTTAGAGGTAATAATCAAAGTCGCCGACTCTCCAAATTTCTCGTTTATCGTCTTTTCATAATTATTTTATATCTTTCGACAGTTGACATTTTCAAGTTCGACAGTCGTAGATAACTGTTACGAAACATTGATACAGTCTGAAAAAATAATTTAATACGTATGTATGTTATTTCTTTCTTATGTAAGGAGCTCTCGGAGGTTGGGAAGTTGTTTACTCAAAAATAAGTCCGGACTTGTCTTAAGACTTTTCAGCAAAAAAAGCCGTGAAAGAAGTCTGCAAATTTACAATTGATGAATCACTAATTACTTACTCCTCAGAATTTATCCGATAGTCCAGCATCCACAGCTTCCGGGATTTTGTATGAGCAAAATCTTACAATTTACAAAGATAATTAGAAATTAATTATTGATAACCAATTTTTTTATTGATTATTACAATTAAACCACACAATTTTGAAGGTTTTTTAAAATTCTACATGAAAAATTACTTTTTTTTAAAAATCAATCTAGAAATGGATATTGAAGAAAAAAAATTGTCTTAATTAATTTTGCAGCTAATTAGTTTATTTTGTTATTAAAAGTTCTTTCGTTATTAATTCGTATTTTAAGAAATTTTACCCGTAAAAATTTACATAGAAGATAATTCTCATACAAAAAATATAAATTAAATATTTAAAAGTAAAACAATAAAAACAAAAATATAAATAAAATATACAATTATTAAAAAAATATTTCAGTAAAAATATCAATTAACGGAGTTTTTCCAAAACGATCAAAATTTTGAAACTCTTCTCATTAAAAATTCCGATATTGGCACATTTTCCAATAATCTTTAATTTCAAGCAAAGTTCCTGATGACAATTTAAAATTTTGGAAAACTAGTAAAAATATCAATGCCAAAAATTTTTTATTACCAATTTTAATTTTCGAGAATTTTAAAAAATTTTTAATTTTTCTATACAATCAATAAAATATGTATTATAATAGAATCAAGATACTGTGAATTTTGCAAGCATCAATTTCCTTTTGTGAATCCCAAAATTTATCAATTCACGGAGATGCGTATCTTTATGAAGCAAAAATTGCAGTCGCACGACGGTTTCCTTGCTTCCTTGAGTACGGAGCGAATTTTTCAATGATAATAACGACGCAGGAGCAGGACGTTTCGCTGTAAGGATATAAAAAGTCTTCCATTCTATTACTGCATATGTAGATATACGTATAAATAAATACGGATATATGTAAAGGGACTATAGCACTGCAACAACCTTCGAGAGTCCCTGAATTATCTTTTTTTTTTTTTTTTTCTTAAGCATACATATACAACTAAACTCCTTCGTCTTATTGGCGAACAAAAACCACATAAAGCAGGATGCAGCCGTCTGTCACATAATACTTACGTTCAACAGCAACTTTTCTAGTGGCAGTGGATTGTGTTACGGCAGAAAAAAGGGAGAAAGTCCACCGTATTATACAACTTTAATGCGAAGCACATTGGAACTTTTCCAAGGGTGTCTTCAATTTTTGTTTTCCCCAATTTCTTTGTTCTTTGAAGACGGTGCTGGAATTTCAAGAAGGAAACCGGTTTCACTTTGAATCCTTGAATTCTGGAAGAAATGTCACACTTTTCGGTAAAATATTGAAATTTGAAATTGCGTTACTGAAAATGATTGAATTCAAGAAAAACTGTCGGTCTTTTTGGGTAAAATACTGAAATTTAAAATTGTGTCCTTGAAAATGGTTGAAATCAGGGAAAACTATCCTTTTTGGGTAAAATATTGAAATTCGAAAATGTATTATTTCAAATGATTGAATAAAAAAAATTATTGCTCTTTTTGGATAAAATACTGAAATATGCAATTGCATTTTCGAAAATTATTGAATTCCAGAAAAATTGTCACTTCTTTGCTTTTGAACGAAAAGTTCTGTATTTTTTTAAGTCCTTTTTAATTAACGATAAAAATAGATTAATAATTAAAATATTTATATTGTACATTATCTTTTAGTTCCCAGAGTGAGAAAAAAAGAGAAATTAGAAAAGTAAATATTGCGAATGTGGATCAAGTATTACTATAATTTACTCTTCACAATAATATTCTCCTTTTTCTGACAGTTTTCTGTTGTAAAATGAAACGAATTACTCCCTTTCTTCTTTTTTTTGCCATCATTCTCATGTTGGTTTTCTCCTACAATGTGGATCTTCTTTCAGAGAGTTTCCGTTCCTGTTATTTTTCGTATACAGAGACGCCTTGTCATCAACTTCATCTTTCTCTCTATCTGTATCACACATACATATATACACAGTCAACGTCTTGAGATGGCTGATAAGCTGAATTCTGTGATAGAGGAAATTACAAAGATTCCTCTATACAGGGTATATATGTATATACTTCCTGGCAGCTTTTTAGAATTCCTTTATTCTTTTTCATCGCTGTAATCATTTTAGGGATACAGAAAAGGATGGAGAAAATTCCAACGGGATCGGGGGAATTCAGTCAATTAATTTTCCATCATTAATTATTTCGTTCTATATTTGCATCATAAACACAACGATAATAATTAGACTTGCTATATATTTTTTTTCAGTACATTGCAAAATTCAATTTTTATTTTTGGGGAACTACTTTGATTCTTTACAAAATATTTCTAAAAAATAGAGTATTAAAAAAATGGGGTTTTTAGGCATAAATTATTTTTTTCCAGTACATGGCAAAATTCGAATTTTTTTGGGGGGAGTATTTTAATCTTCTTCAAAAAATGGACAAAATTAGAAAATTACAAAAATTGAGTTGAAAAATTCATTTCTAAGCACAAATTTTGTAATTTCTGTCTGTCCGAATCCTGAAAGTAGTAAGAATAACAAATAAGTATAGTTAGAATCACTAGGAATATATGGTCGATGCCTCATTTAACTACAAATTACTATATTTTTATGTAATAAATATATTTTACTCTATAAAATATATTTTAAAAAATTTACTATAAATTTTCAAAATTATAAATCCTAAAATTTACGGTGAAAATGTATATTACTATATTAAAAATATTTTCACCATATATACATATATATTTTTTTCCAGTGTATTTACTGATAAGCTCCATTCCAATTTTAATATATGATAGATCATATGTTAACACTTTGCCGTCCGCGCCTCTGATCGAGATTCTTTCGTTTGGCGCCGGTATAAATCTTTACGTACGACACCAATCTGGTGCCACCGGCGTTTGCCCGACAGTTTTCGCATGGCACCAACGTGGTGCCACCGGACGGAAGGGTGCTAACATTTCTTATACTTTCCTTTTACCTGCTTTGATCTCGATGCTTCGAAATTCCTGAAACATGCGACTAAACAAAAAATTCATCACTGATTGCAGGGTTGAAGTGTCACTGCGACATTTGCACGGAGACCAACCATACTTGCGAGACCGATGGCTACTGTTTCGCGAGCACCAGCATGGAGAACGATGGTGTTATCACGTACGCTCATAGGTATGCCGACGATCAGTTACCATTCTTATCGTTATCAGCTAATCGTACGATACCCGGGTAGCAGGTCAAACGATTGGAAATTCGGGCTTCAAGATTCGAACGAAAGGGATTTTTTTTTCTTCTCGACACCGAACCGTAAATCAAAGGACATACGGTGCTCTCTGCGGGTATAATATGTCGTCGGACGTTAAAGGCGGAAAGCGACGTTTTTGAAAAGCTATTTTTACAAACTGTCAATATAAAAGATTCACATTGAATGTCTGATGATGCGGAGAGAATTGTTGAAAAGGGTATTTGAAATACGTACATACACATCGAAACGAGGGTGGATAGGTGAACCGAGAGTGTGAGAGAGATAAAACATTGAACAGTCGAGGACGACGTCGACGATACTTTATTTTTCACGTTATATGTGTAATATATAGGAAAAACATCGATTTCTTGGCTTCGCTCGTTTCCTCCTCGGGACTGGCTTTTAAGCCATTTTTTCTGGCTTATCTTTAGATATTCCTCTTTCGTTGCTTTTTTTTTTCTGCGTTCGTCGACCGTGTCCCATGCCGTTCTACCCCGTAGAATTCGTACAAACAGACGTTATACCTATACGCGACGGGTATAGTTGCTACCTGTAACTATAACCGATTGGGAGCCATCACATATACATTTGATGTATGTACATGTACGGCTTACCTGGTTCTCCTCGGTTCGTCTATGTATGCACTGTTTGAACGATGATTATATACATTGTTGTCGACGAGTACGTTGCGATGGTAACGCGTCGATAATACCGTGTGGTTTTGGCCCACCGTCGAAATATTTTACAAGTTTTTTCTTTGCCCCAGCTACCATAATTGCGCCAACTTCCCAGGCAAATCGCCGAAAGGTGATCGTTACTACCGTGTGAACGGTAGAATTCATCGTTAAATCGGTAAATGTACCAAGAATGACTTCCGTCATAAGGCCGATCATTAATTGAGCCGTTTATTTTGAAAGTGGTCCGAGTCCATTTGCGAATTTTTTATTGTTAACCCCTTCCGGTACGATTTAATAATGAAAGGCTGTGCATGAAATAACCATTTAATTTTTATTTTTAGAAAAACTTGTTTTATTTTATAATTCTTACATATTCTTAATTTTTATCTATTTTTATATATTGTTAAATAATATCAAAAACGGTAAAATTAACTGTTTGAGTGTCAGAGGTATTTTTTGTTTCCAAATAAAAAATCGCCAAGCGGTGCCATAGCACTCTTTTGATTCCTTATTTTAAAAATGCTGGCATTTTTGGACATAGAACAGAAGAAACGCGATTACTCCGCTTGGCACTCAAACGGTTAAGAAAAAATCAAAGCAAAACCTTAATAAGGTTTTGCTTTGTAGTAACATGTGCCACTTGACATTAGCTGTCGTAAAAAACATTTTGCGAAATTCATAAAAAAATTGGACGTAGGCCCCTTTCGAAATAATCGGCTCAATTAGCGAAATTGTTTTCGCTAATTTTCACACGAATTTAGTGAAACTCCGGGATTGGGTGGAATCAAAATTTAGGTATCCAGGGAAAAGAGGTTCTAGGGCGTCTCAGCGCCTGTGGCTGGCTATTTTTCCTTCGAGTCAATATCGAAACGCCCACGCGTAAGAAAATAAGTGAAAACCTTCCTTTTTGGTGGTTAATGTATTTACTTGGAATTTCGCACGAGTCTTGATAAAGGGTGCCAATGTTATTTTAAGCGCGTCCCCGGGCGATAAGGTTCTGGTGGCAAATTTGTGATATTATAAATATTTTAGAATTGTCAAAATTTTCATTTTTTATTATTTGAAGATTTAAAAAAATTTGGATTTTTCGTATCTTGAAATTATTATATTTTAAAAGAAGAAGCGAAACTGGATTAAATTAGGCATTTTCAAAAACCTAAAATTTCCGAGGGTTGCTAACTTTATTTCCAGAAATTACAGATTTTACATTTTCAAAATTGTCTGGATTACTGTTTAAGGAAATTGCTCTAATAAAAATATTCAATTCAAGAATATTGGTTTGAAAATAATTCTCAAGTTTCAAATACAAGAAATTTTACTACTAGAATTTATCGGAACCAGAATTTTCGAAGTTCATTCTCGATCAAAAATCTATCGAGACTTGTTTCATGGACAAAGGAATCAATTTCATTGCTGGGGATTAATATTGACTCGAAGCTCGTGGAAATTTCACATTTTTGTGTATTTTTTTTGTTAGTAAATTCAAAAAAATAGTGTCAACTCCATCATTTCTTTTTCGATATATCTTTCGGTTATCTTAGCAAAATGACAATAAGAGTCAGAAAAATGAGATTGACTTTTGATTATGTAATTGAAAAGTTCAATTTCAACATATTAGATACAGACGCTTGAGGTCACAGACGTGTGGACGAGTAAAGGATGATCTAAATGTCTAATGCAGCATCAGACAGTAGATAATTGCAATAATTTCCAACAGAGATAGAGAGTCAAATTGAAATAACATGTTAGAGGCAACGAAGATTGTTTGATTGACTTTTGTATAACAGAAACGTATACGTATATATATATATAATCTAAATTTGTCAACGAATGCACAGACGGAAGCTTAATTATTAAACGACAAATTTGGGTAATAAATATTTCGGGGTCACCGGTATAAAACGATAGAAGAATATCTTTATCTCGCTCAATTCTAAAGTAATAAAAATGTGGGATGGGACAATTTTGAGGGGGAAATTCGGTTTGGCTTTTTTAAAAAAAATAGGACAAAATGAAAGCTCCAAAAAATGGTTTTTTTTTCTTCAAATTATATCAAACTACCCTTTATTGAATTTTTGAAAGGCAAAAGAATGAGAAAAAATTAAATACATTAATTTATTTACATAAAATGTTAGATTTTGAGTAAATTTATTTATTATAACAAAGGAAGCTTATATTTAAAAAAATAGAATTTTGCGGTCAATTGTGTTGTCATCCAGATTCATAATTTATTATAATTGTAATTACAATGTTATTTATACCAATACGAATTTCCCCGTTACCCAAAAGTCCCTAGATTTTCGAAGTCTCGCTCTAAATCTTGATACTCGAGCAAAAATATATTCCCATGAACTATACATCCCCATAATGATGATGATAATGATGGTAATAATAAACGGAACCTACTGTTGTTGTAAAAAAAGCTGTGTTAGCACGGGACATTTCTTCCCACCGGAATATAAGGGCTGTAACATCACCATAAGAAATTATTCCCATTACACGAGTCACTGTTGCTTTACTGACTTCTGCAACTATAAAATACCGCCGGTATTTCGCTCCTTCGATGAACTCAACGCCACAGAAACACCACCAGGTACTCATACAATTTAGGAAATCGCGATGGTGGTTTTTCAGTTTTGAGTCTAACAAAAATACCAGAGGAAATGAGCTTTTTTGGGGGGGTTTCCCCCTTTGTTTTAAACAACAACTCTGTTATCTTTTAATTTATTGTTTTTGTTTTCTTTACAAAGAACATAAAGTTTGGATCGACACCGGATGTTTTAGATAAAGCGAAAAATTCTGCAAATTTGACATTCTGGTTTTCCCTTTTCCTGCAAACGCGAGTAATCGAACATTTTTTGTATAAAAAAAAAGTTGATAAAATACCGAAATCGATCCATACTTTATTTTCGTGTTTTTTTTTATTAACAAATTGTTGCTTTTCGAATATCCTGATAGAAGTTTATCCACGTCTGCTTGAAAATGGCCCCGGGTTTGTTAGGAAGGCCGGACTTGAGTGCTGATAAATTTCTGATAGGAAACGTTGGGGAATTATAGTTTATTTAGATCCCGAGCATCCCCATGAAAGGGACAAATGGTTCCCTCGGCGTGGTTGTAGTAACCAAACTTTACTGATAGTGTAGTAAAATTTTTGTTGCCGCTACAAAAAGGAAATTGTTTTGGGTATGGGGAATTCCCGAAGACAGCCAGTATTTCTTACATCCAACGGTCCGAATGGGGACCTTGGATGATGGATTTTTAGCACACGAGAAAGATAGTAATAGCCCAGTAATTTATTTCTACCTGAAAATTTCACTGATTCGCGTGACAGTAAAATTTATCCCTTTTTCCAAAAAAAAGTGTAGGTAATTTATTTTAAAATACAACTGTAACACATTCCAAAAAAAAAATTGGTTTTACTTGCTTCGAATCCAGACTTTTCCCGTACCATATGGTACGGGGAAGTCTGGATTCTTTGTCGCATTAGCTTTTACCTCTTTGGCGCATTAAAAAAATAACTTCTGACTGCGCAAAATAAATAAAATAAATATGTATAAGTCAGAAATTGATTATATATTTGAACCATTGGTCGATAAAATGGATAAACATAATTCCCTAACGTTTACGACAGGCTTCTTGGTACGTAACTCAACGTATTCATGTGTACGTTAATTACGGATTCTGAGATTACACACATGAGACAGATGTAGCAGATCTCTAGTAGAAATGAATGTATAGCAAAGGTCGGGATCTGGCAATTTTTATAGTACCGCTAAGCAATGTTTTCTGGCATTCGCCGTTGCGTAAGGAATTTTTTCTGCTTTTAATTTCGTTCCTTTAAAATCACAAAATTATTTAGCGGTAAAAAAAATTCATAACTTAACATTTTTTTATAGGGCGGTTACTTAAAGATATTATAATTGATTTTATACATTTTTTTGCAACGTTTGAAATTGATTGAAATCAATGAAATCTGATAGAACCTGATTTGACTAAAAGAAATCTAGATTATGTGTTTATTTTTTTGCCAATCCCATACCTTTGCCATACAATCTTCAATACATGCCAGAATCTGTAGGGTGATTCAATGAATTTTTTAATTTTCTCTATATTTCGAAATTCAAATTAACATTACAACTCAAAAATTGTAGTTTGACTTCTTTCCAGATATAAAAAAAAATCGCAAATTTTACGGGCAGTATTTTGCAAATATTTAATTCCAAAATTCAGAAATATGACATACATTATTATAAAATCCGGGAACTTAAATTTTTGTTACTAGAATTCCAAATAATCCTGGACAAATTTTTCGTTGCAATAATTTCACGGTCACCCTAAAGACACATAATAATTACATCAATCTACAAAATGTGTATCCATAAAAACGCCTTTTCTTATATCAGACCGTTTTTTTTTCTATCACAAGTATATTAAGCGCCTGGATTGCCTTGAGATACGTAATTCTTGGACGCCTTGGAATAACTCTTTTCTTATAATACAATCTTTTTGTAGCGCAATTATACTAAAATAGACGTTTAACCCTTGGATGAGGACATTTCTTTGCGTTTTTTTAATGATTTGTATACTCACTTATTTAGATGAATTTTGCTTTATTTTGGTAGTAAGCCTCCTGACCTTTAACATTTCGTTTATAAAAGGAAGAAAAAATCACAAACGGAGAAAGTTTACGGTTTCAAGTGAATTATTTTTATATTCCCGTATGTTTATATACATGCACTCGCGGCTTAATCTTATCGGACTATTTATTTTGTGTGTTAAGTAATGTTGATACGCAGAGGTTTATGCAAATTTATACAGATCGATCCATAAATTTTATGTTTCCTTTTTATTCGCAGAAGGTCATTTCCGAAATGATATTATTTTAGCCATAGCCAGAAAAAGAGATTTTTATGTTCCTGAGCATTAATGTGGAATTGATTTTCTGACTGAAAATTTTAATTTGAAAAAAAAAACTGAAAGCTTTAATTTCGCGAAATTTTCGAATTCCGAAAAAATTGCCATTTTTATAGATTTCCAATTATCTAGGAAAATCGATATTGACGATTCTGCAATTGAATGCAATTCTGCGCGAAAGTTTCTGCAACTTGGAAGGAGGTATTTCGGAATTTTCTTGCAACTTTTTTTTCCAATAAACTGAATTTTCCATATCAAATTTTCAAGTTGCATTTCAATTCTTTCAGTCGAAATGCAGAAAATTCGAATTTTTACCTCCGAATTTTCAAAATTTCTCAACGCGAACCTTCCGAATTTCCCTTTGGAACAATTTTATGGTTAATAAAATTTTTAAATATCCTATATAAATTTGAATTTGCCCCAGAATTGATTGAAATAGAATTTTCGAAGCGTTGAATAATAATAGAAATAAATAATTAGTTGCTCCACGCAAGAAGACTCAGAATCAACAGAGGGTTCAGGTATCGTTAAATGCACGGTGTTTTTTTTTTAAACATTTTGAGTTGTCTTTGAGTTGTTTTCTCTTTTGTTACACTCCCCCGTGAATTTTCCCGCACAGGAATGACGAAATCTGAAAGAAGTCGCAGTAAACCCTTTTGGCATGGCCCTGAAGGGTTTACTGGGGGCCCCGCGTTGGGCCCTACTTCTCTCCACATTTCGATCACTCCTTTGCGAGTTCTTACGAAAGTTTTGCTGCTTCTTGTTTGTTGATCGACCCCCGATTTTGTCTTTAATCCCTGACTGGTGATATTAATGATTAATTATTACGTGTGAGATTAATACACATAATTGCGTAGCATCGGGTAGCTGAATTTCTGAATGAAAAAAAAAAACCAAAAAAAGAAAACAGCAACGGTATGCTTCGAGAAAAAAAGAAACTGGTGACGAGGATTTTTAAATACTATTAATTTCTTTTTCTTTTTAATACAAAATATCTTGAAATTGAAATTGAATTTTGACAAATCTGAAAATGATGAATCGGCTGCAAAAACAAATCGCTATTGAAGGTGCATCGAAAAACAGCTGTCGTCATCCCAACCCGAGCCATTGATCATGTGCAAGACCAGCTATTCGAGAAACACAACTTTTGTCATCGAGTGCTGCAAAGAGGATTATTGCAATCGAGATGTCAAGCCCCAGCTTCACCCCCAACCCAATGAAGGTATAGTTTATTGTCCTTGGGACTTTGGAAACTTTGTAGGTGGCACAATGCTTTCCACGCTCTTTGATTCCTATCACAACTAGACTCGATATGTTAGTTATCAATTTATCATACGTGTAAGCGAATATTGCCGAGACGAGTGGACGTGGATTGATATTGCACCCACCGGCAGGCATTTCCATGCATCAATCTCGGCTCCATCCGCGTGGAACTGACGGTTCGGGCCAAGGGACGCTAAGAAAAAATCGGCCACTGTTTTCCCAAAAAAATCAACTAAACTTTTTTCACTCAAAATTTTGCAATCTTGACTAAATAAAACTACATGAAATTTATATTTATATTTGTTATAAACTATACGGATCGATTATTATTAAAAATTGGAAAAACATTTTACGAAACGAATTTCCTTTCTTAAAATACAAAATAGAGGCTGATGGTCTTAGTTCCTGCGTTTCTGGATCCAATCCTAGGCCGCAACTCCAAAGTACACGCCAGACTTTTGCCATACTATCATTTTACGATCGTTCGATTGGAGGAATGAAAGTACAGGCAAAGGTCCATACCTCGTTTCGAAGCATAGGATTGGATCCTGAAGGATACAACGTACCGGTCCCGTACTTTCGCCATACTTTGGTTTCCACGGACCGATGATTGAGCTCTGCTTGCAAATTTCTGCCGTAGTACCGACGATCAGAGGCGCTCCATTGTCCCGAATTTGACGTTATCCGATTTCGTCGTAGAATCGGACAATTTGGGAGTCCGTCCCGTTTCTACGACGAATCGTTGAACTCGGGATAGAAGGAGCTTCTCTCCAGTGTGGAAAATGCCTGGAAAACGATCGCTGAGCGTGTGTCTATGAAAGTGCGTGTCCTGCAGTCCTACTTATGTGAATAGTCACGCTGGTCTTGAGTAATTACTGTCTGTTTCGAACTTTTTACGCGATACGATCGGATTCGAGAGGCCTATGATCAGTGTCTTCCATCTGTACAGCTTACGCCCTTCTGGCTCTCGGGTCGTTGAAATTAAGTAGAAAGCTTCTGTAGTTATGTACTATTTGCATGTTTGTCATATACGTAGCGTACGTTAAATTGCTACCAATTCATATTTCTACACGTGCACATACTTTACTTATGCTACGCATACAACTGTCCCTCCATCAGCGACGAGATATCATAGATTATCAGCGTTACTATGCACTTATACACTGACTCTTTCTCTTTCACCGTCTCTCCTTTCCTCATTGCGTTCAATTGAACCGTCAATTCTTCATAACTTCCATATTCTTATTTGTCTCCACTTCTTCGACATTCAAAGGGGCTAGAAATGAAAGTATGGCAAAGGTCTTGGGAATAGTTCGCGCCGTGAATTGAATCCCACACTTGCCGCAGACTCGTGCCACGCTATCATTTCTGCGTGGGCATCTATGGATCCTCTTCGTTTCTTCCTCTCTCGCTGGATTTTCTCTTATGTGAAAAAACATCTCTTCTAATTTACTTCTATCTTTCTCGTAGAAACGGTGGTATGGCGAAAGTATGGTTTTATTTTTTTAGAAATTTAGCCCCGGAAAGTCTAGGGTGAATTTGGGGCAGAAGAGGATTTCTGTAGAAGATGTTTTCATTTAAATTAGTTTCTATTTGAAACTTTGAAAAAGACAGATTCTTGGAGATTTAAATTATTTTTAAATTTTTTAATTAGTATTCTGCGTTGAATGTAATAATAATTTAAAAAGTGATGGTAAATTGTGCCATTATACGTACATATTAATTTTATTACTTTAGAAAAATTGTAAAAATAAAATTATATGCATACTTTTCATAACTTTTTGCAACAGTAGGGCATTTGCAAATTTTGGAATCCTTCAATTTTATTTGAAGCAAAATTCAACTTTTTTGTTTTCATTATTGCAGATTGTTTTTATTTATAATGCGCTTTTTTAATAGTGCAAATTAATTATTAGTAAAAATATTACTAAAAAATAAATAGAATATGAGAAATTTAAAGTAAAGTTGATGGATTTTAATAATTGCAACTAATGTTAAAATAGTTTTTGATAAACGCAGTCAGCTTAGCGGGTCCCTCATGCCCTGGCCTAATTTTCTACCATTATAGGCATTGAAAAAATCTGCAAAAAATTCTGGATGCTTAATAAAATTTCTATTTTAACCAACAACCGATATTTAAGTGAAACATTCAAATCATTCTCTAATAAAAACAAAATTTAGAGGGAAAATCCCTAAAAGGGTATGATTTCCTTAAATCGCCTCATTAAGGTACTATTAATTATCAATTTTTCCGCTCCAAATGAGGCTTAAGGTTTCGACTCAGGGATCCTTAGCGATGTCAGTTCCATTAAATGTGCACCATACTTAAGTTTCTGCATCTCGATCGGTTGGTATCGGAAACGTCACTTCTCCTATGAATCACAAATTCGAATCGAAAGTTCTGCAATCCGTTTTCGTCCTTTCGAAGGAAGCTGCTGTGCCACCTCCGAAGCTTTACACGACTTTGAATTTCAAATTTGCCTATTCTCTCTTGGGAATCCTTGATGTTTTGAGAACTTTTTCACTGCAACTCTCTTTCTCCATTTATTTTTCGTTCTCTTGGGATTATTACCACGCAGTAGCAATTATCAGCGCAATCAACGATTTTATTAATTCCTCTCTGGTGCACTCTCTCCTTCGCATACCGGCAGTGTCTCAGATAACCATCATCGGATCGGCGCATCCTTGTTAGCATAATTACGGCATTGTTCCGTAATTCGTACCCTGGTAGCCTATTTAAATAAACGCGAATGCCCGTTACGATATCTCTGGAGAAATTCCGCAAAATTGGGTACGCCGGTATCGAAGGCATACGAAAGTTTGCTTTCGAAATCCTCCCAGAATTCGCCATTTGACATTTGATATTCGATAGAGCGGAGATATCGTAGCTTTGTTCGGGTCTGTTGCGAATAGAAATTGATATCGTCTCGGCAATGCTGTAAATATGCAGGTGAGGCTGACTATTTTTGTTATCTGGATTTAGCACACGTATAAATACAATGTACGGACTTTTGTTGCAAAGCCGTAGTTGAGAGATTGATTCTCGTTAACGATATCACCACTTTCATGTCTCGTTTGTACATATCTTTTCATTTAGAACGTAGATATAGCGCATTTATTTTACGCTCCGCATTAATCATCCCCTACTTCTTCTTCGCTGTTTGTTAGTTCTACTCTCTTTCATTTACGATTATTAATACAATTAATACAATATTTAACGCCAAGTAGACGCGCTCTTAATATCATTCAGCTTCTTCTTTCAATCGGCTCCATTTTTTGTTTAGCCTCACTCGATACTCATACCGCGTATTCGCGTCATTTTCCGCAGAAATATCTACGTATTATTTATTTATTTATTTATTTATTGATTATGCCATCCATGATTTTAGCGGAATCCTTGTAAACGTTGGAAAACATTTCGCTTCTGCCCAGATTTGTGGAGAATCGAGTACAAGGCTTTTCAATTTTTACCAGGCTAGAAATTTGCTAGGAATTGGAATTTTCGAGCGTAAATTTTTAATTCTGCAGTTTTGAAGAAATAAAATTTGTAAATTTGAATTTCGCTTTGAAGATTCCAGTTATTCAAGGCAAATTGTGGCAAAAGTCAATTCCTTTTAAGACGATTCCTGTGATTATTTTTTAGGATTTCGAAAAATGCGAAATATTTGGAAAATTGAATGTTTTTGGTTTTGAATTTTGAAATCTTGAATTTTTGGATTTTATTTATTTTAGCATTTTGGCAATAATAAATATTTGATTGAAGTAGACAAGCGAAATAGTTCGAATGGAATATAGTCGAGCTTCAAATTTTAGATTTGAAATATTTCGACGAATTAATATTATTATTTTTTAAGCAAAGAAGTACTCGATTTCAAAGTTTTACGTCAATTTCCGAAATCTTTTTTTTACTTTACAATTTTTATTCTCTCCTTTTTAATGATTGTACTTGTGTTTGTTGGTTTTACATTTATTTATTTATTAATTATTACGCTTGGCATATTGGTATTCATTTATAACCGATATATTGTTAATTACTTGCTTCTCAAGTCGATTGTTGATCAGAAAATAAAAAGAATAGAAAATAAAATTTGATTAATCCATAATTTTTTCAAAAATATATATACACATTTTTATATTTCTATAAAGTTATTATTTTTTTATTATTTATTATTCATCTACTTAGTCATTTATCTAATTTTAAAATTTTAACACCCAATTTTTTTCTATACAATGACAATCAATATCAATATTTCAATAATATTGAACTTACATTAATAATATTTCATTTCTTAATAATCGGGAAAGAAATTCATAAATTCTCGATAATCCCAGACTTCTCGTCTCTTCCGAAACCAGCTCGTTTAGGGAATCGTCTTAAAAGATACGTAGAAATTTCCTGCCGAATTTCCTGCGTTCTTGGCAAATTGAGTTGTTGAACTGCATTCATTCTTGAAATAACTATACTACACCTCTCGTACCTACGTAGGTACGGTGTATGTCTATGCAAGAACTGTGAACTATTCCCAGCTTGTCTTTCTCTTCTAAGCATGTAGTCCTCGTATAGTAGTCGTATGTACATACATGCCCTTATACTCAATTAATACGCGTCTGTCTTCTTCATGCTGTTTGAAGATGACAAGGCGACACTTCTTATTTTGTTTGTTGTATGTACTTTCATTTACTTTACATACTAAGAACGAGACAGCCAGTCACTCTTTTATTCTATTATTTGCAGCACATGGATTAATTATAACAATTATGAAATAATGGTTACTGTAGATATACATACATATGTACCTTATATACGCTCTATACTAATATTTATGTGCACCGTAATTGGTGCACTTGTATACTTCACTTGGGCGGCACTCAATTTATGGTAGAAAGAAGCAGAAACGAAGAATTTGCCACTGGAACGGAGCAAAATTGCATTTATTAGAGGCCAAATTGCATTCCATGCGGATTTCAAATCCTTTGGAATTGCCGTTGGAAGTGCATATCCGCGTTTCCAAAATCAAACTGCATAATTTCCGACTGTAATTAAATCGGATAATAATTATCAAGCATTTTTTTCTACCAAAATTGAGTTCCACTCGAATTCTCTCTCTTTTGTACATAGTTTTTAAAACTCTCCGCAAGAGCAACTTGTTACGTTGGCGTTACTATACTACATGTAGATAATAATTATAAGTAGATAAATAGCTTTTACTACTAATTACTTCAATTTATTTTCAGTCTTCTCTCCTTCTGCAGCTTGAACATTAATATTCTTTCTTATTGCTGGTACCCACTATGGGAGATAAAAACGCTACGACGGAAAATTTGTAGCAAAAAAGTCGTTTCCCGGGAACGCAAAAAATTGCTTTCCTTATGAAATTGCTTTTCTGGTACAAGCAACCAGTTTTACCGCGTATTTCTCAGTTCTAGGGTACAAAAAGTAAATACATTCAAATCTAAACTTACATTTATCCCTTTTTTTCTATGTCACGAAATTCTTTCTGTTACTTTACATACTTCTTTTTCATTGGTCAAAAAACAGGCTCGATTTTGAGAACGAATAATTCTGGAAATTTACCGGAGTCCTTCAATTTTTTGTTCTCCTGTGAATTTTGGAAAAAATTTCATTGCACCTCAACTTATTTTGACTCTTTTTTTTATAAAGTAAAATTTTGTTTATCAATTTTATTTTCGTTGAGAAAAACGATATCGTTTTTGGTTACGAACGATTCTGGAAACTTATGGGAATCCTATGATTTTTTTTACAAATGTTATCAATTTATTCAATTTTTGTGATACATCACATTTTTATATTTTGTTTAATCGAATAACGAAATTTAATAAACGAAAAGTAATACATTTGTAAGTTAAAAAGTAGGTGCATTCAAGTACTGAAAACTTTATTGATCTACTTCTTTCATTTTTTTAACAAGTTGCATTTTCTTATTTTTTTCCACAACTTTTTTTTTGTTTTCTCTCAAATAAATAATTTACTGATTCTTTTAATTTAAAACCTTTCATTTTTAATAAATCCTTCCAATTAAAAAAAATTATCAAAATTTGTTCTACCTGTTTACTATTTAATATACGTCTTTTTCTTTGAATAAAAAAGAAGATCAATTTTGGGAATGAATAATTCCGAAAATTCGTAGAAAATCTTTTCTAAAAAAATAATTTCTCACTCTCCCTACTTTTCAGTTCGAAACTAGCAATTTCCAAATGATTGTGATTCGTAATTAGTAAATTAAAAAAAATCAATCAGTAATTTTTATCCAAAATTATTCGTTCCAGGAGCAAGTACACGCTAAAGCACTTTATTTTTTCTTCTTTTTTCGTCCTTCCATTCGATTTTATTGTCTTTTGGAAAATGTAAGCCCAGATTTGAAGAATTAGTTTTTTAGAGGAAACTTGTTCTCAGGTGTTACGATAAGAAAAGATTCTTCCCACCTTCCGAATATTCCATTTGGTGCACACCCAATAGCACTCTTCACGGCTCTGGAGGCGAAACTTTTGTAATAGCATGCTGTGACAATGCTGACTACTGCAATCGTGATCTAAGGCCTTCTTTTCC
This sequence comes from Gasteruption jaculator, assembly GCA_949825005.1. Lineage (NCBI taxonomy): Eukaryota > Metazoa > Arthropoda > Insecta > Hymenoptera > Gasteruptiidae > Gasteruption > Gasteruption jaculator. The sequence continues at coordinate 8,775,421 of OX463769.1, read as the reverse complement.
TTCTCAAATTGCCGGAGAAGGCGATACAGCCTCTTATATTCATCACCTCAAAGGAGGTACAAATCTTACCAACAACAAATATGCATCATTCCAAGTCACGACACAATCTGGCGCAAAACTTCAGGTGCACTGCAAGAAATGCCGAAGCTAGAATTCACGTAAAGTCGATACCGATAATTGCTTATCGTGAAAACTTCAAATTTCCGTTGAGATCAAAAATCGCTGAATATTATTTTTTGATAACGGGAATTTTAAATACCGAAAAACATTTTTTCTTTTTCCGATTTTCTGCATTTTTTGTGCTCCTTATTTATTTTCCAAAGGAACCAATATTGGACCAATAGAGAAAAAAAAACTTTTAACGTAAAAATTCGCATTTTGCCCAACACAAATTCCAATAATGTCCGTTTACCAAAAGTGCAACAAGTGATATGCTGAAAAACATTATATCTCTTGTACGTTACGTGAATTTGATACGACGCAGAAATTTCTTGCAGTAGCATAAAATTCTTATAATTGCTACAAATTGCATCATAGTTCATATCGGGAGGAAACAACGTCTTCTTATTTATTTATTTATTTATTTTTTTTTTTTCGTTACATGTTGGCATACATATTTCACTCCAAGAAATTATTTTGTCTATTATCAATTCCATCCAATCAAGTCGAAGGTGCTTTTGTTTTCAGTCTGGGCTTGCAACAACTGAGATTTTTGTTCACTCTGTGCGGGATTCGTCACCATCGTGCGGTCGTCTGTTTTTATGTTACCAGAGAATTTTTGTAACTGATAACGTTTTTGATCGATTTCCCATCTTCCATCGGCGATTATGGAAAAATTAGAGTTGCAGCAACAGCAGCAGTAGCTACTTTCATTGCACTTGACCACGCTTTCAATGAAAATGTCACGAGAGGCGCAAATTGAATTGTTTACATACAGATACTATATTTTATATATAATAATATTGAATATTATGTATTATGGGTATTAGATAGTTTGATTGATTAAAAGCATAGAGGAAAGGAAAAATCATGCGATTTCCTTACAGCGGACTTTGACATGACTACTTTAAAAGTAAACTCTTCTTGTATATGTACATACATAGAGTGCATAAGCTACGTACTGTTCGAACGATAAAAGAACACAAAGGTCCTGACACTGCTGCGGACACAATTTTCTCTTTATATATTATGTACTGTATGTAAATTGTCATGTTGTATTCAGAGAATAAGTCCCCTCGCGTGTATGTACTTGTAAACTTTCTGTGCATTTCGTTACATACACAATACCAGCTGTACTACTCGTTTATGTAACACGCGTTATTTCATTTGAAAAGCACCTTTTTTTTTATATATAATTACAAGCGACAAATTTTTACGGTGCTCGGTACAACCATTTTTGCAGTACACGCGGTGTTACATAGAAAAACGAAGCAAGATGAGGATGTCAGTGGAAGGAATGGAAGGTTTTCTAATCCATTTTTGTGATAACTCACGATTTTGTAGATTTTCTTTTTCATAGAAACACTACCTATTTCATTATTTAATGATGAATATTAATGATTGAATTCATTCGCTGGGACATTGAATGCATTCAAGTACTGGAAACTTTATCCATTTTTGTTCCAAATTTCAAATTCCTTTTTTAAAAGGAAAATAACAATTTAATTCCTTTTGTAACAAATTCCGTTTTTTTATTTTTTTTTCAAAACTTTCTTCACAATTGATGATAGTAGTTTATAGATAAAAATTTCAATTAATAATTTCAATTATTAATTTAATGGCCAATGTTAATAAATTTATTAACTGTACAATTCGAGCATTCGAGTCCTCGACATTTTCATACTTGACACTTAATTATGTGTATTAATTTGCAAAAAATAGTTACAAAGTTACAAAAATTCTCCGGCGGTCCAATTTCCTTACATATCGCATATAAACATATGTTGGATAAAAGAATATTTGAGCCTTCATTTTAATGTTCTCCATAGAGGGTTTCGATGAAAGTGCAACATTTACTGGGACTTCCTAACTTCACTTTCGTGTTTCAGGAATGAATCCATTGATCGTTATAATATGGGCAGCATCTTCATCATCATTTTCATCTTTGTGTTTCTTCTTCCCTTCAGTATTCTTCTCAAAATTCGCATGAATCTGAAGAAAAGTCCCTCAGAGCGGATTGTATGGCAATAATTTCGGAGACAGAAGACTGCACACTTGAAAAAAAATTATCTAATTTATCTAAATAATTGAAAAAAAGTGTGGTTACAATTATTGTCATTAGAAAAGTTAAATTAATAATAATGCAAAAAATAAAATGATAATAAGTAAAATTATAGAATATAAAAAAAAATAAAATCAATAATGAAATTGTTACAATTAGATCATTTTCAGTCCACTCCGGACTTTTGCCATACATCCATTCCTACACGAGTGAATTTAAAGAATTCCTCTCCAATTTGTTTCTCAAATTAATTCGGATTCATAAATCTCACATTTCACATTCGGAAATTTTTTTTATTAAACAAAAGCTGGACTCGTGATACCTGAAACCTTGATTCAGGTTTTACCCAAAAATTTCAACACCCACTAATTTTACTTGCCCCTACTAATTTTACTTTTATCCTATTTCCTGAATGCCACTAATTTTAAAAAATCCATCGACCGAATGAAGATGTTCCAAATTTGGGCTGGACTTTGGCTCCTTTTACTAATTATTCCGAATCTTAATCGAAATTGATCCTCAAGCGACCAGGTAAAATATAGAAACTTACGTGGCCAGGTGGATTTTTTGATAGAAATCGATCAGTTTGAAGTCAAGAATTCCATTTTTCGATGAATTTTCCGGAAAGTAAAGTTTTTTCTACTGAAAAAGAGTAATTCGTCTTTTTTTGAAGCATTATTTGAAAATTATCGACGAGGTTGACTCGGTGCGATAAATCGAAAAATCGCATTAAACGTGCTCTGGGGTCCGGTTGGACCCCACCTGGTCGCTTTAGGGTTAACTAATTACATAGGAATGTTCACGGGCGGAAGGGTTCCTGTTACATATAAATTAACACGAATGTTTCTGTTTTTCAAATAACTCTTTAATTCACACACGTGTGTTTTTGAGTCAAATATCTTCATACCACGGATTTTCGAGCTGTGAGGTACCAGGTAAGAATAGGTCGACCTGAAAAAGGGTCGGTCTCTTCCAGGCGGTTCCTGTAAACGAAAGGGTACAAATTAAGGGTATATTTAGGGAAACGATCGATAAGAAAAATTTGGACGGGATGTCCTTGTTTGCCCACATCCTGCAAGGTAAAGACTAATAATCGAAAAAATTTTCGAAAACGTCCCCTTGGAGTTCGCTTTGTTTGTGAGTAACTGCTGGGACGTTTTTTACTGTTGAGATCTGGCACTAATTGTATAGCTTCGTGGATTTAATTGTTGCTTGGTGCATGTTTTGGTGAATGAGAGCTTGATTTTAATTAATTTTAACTGCTTTTTTCAACTCATGTTTCGAAAACTCACATTTATTTCTTACACAGTGGAAGGAGTTAAAACTAGGGATCGGGACCGAAACTATTTTTTATTTTTTTCTTCCTTCTCTTCAAAATCTCGAAAATCTCTAGATTTACGGAAAAGAAAGTACGGCAAAAGTCTGGTGAGAGTCTGCAGTCTACAAACTGGGACTTCAGCAGATTTCCAGCCTTTCTATTTTTTTCTTGTGGAAATTCTACCACGTGTAATAATTAATTGGCACTGTTTCCGCGTCTAGTAACTTCTTGTATGATAGTAAATTTTTCTTTCACCCTTTTTTGCTGAAAAAAAAATCGTTAAACTAATGAGAATCACTTGAATTATTTTTGAATCGATTTTAAAGAATAATTTGAAATCAATTAAATTATTATTTCATTGACTTTCCTCCTTCTTGGGTTCCCGATTCTCAGAATTTAAACCACACGAAAAAAAAAAAGAATCGATAAAATCGGTGGAATCAAAACTAATCGAAATTTATTTGATTGGAAGTTTCGTCAAACGGCGAAGACACGACTTGGGTAACGTGGAAAATGGCTCTGACGATAGCGTTGCCGATTTGCGTGATTTGTTTGGTCGTCATGCTGATCTATCACGTACACATGACACGAAAAAGACCGGCAAGGCACTTCCCGGACGATTCCCTGGAGGCTCCCGATCGACCGATTCTCGGTGGAGTAACTATTAGAGATATGTTGGAAATGACAACCAGTGGAAGTGGTTCCGGTAAGTCTAGTTCAAGATTTTCATCCACTTTGTCCTCCGTTTCATCCCTTTTAGTCGCGATCATTAATGCTGTCGATGGTTTACAATCAGAAAAAGAAGTGGGTGGGAAGTTCACCGAGTTTGAATGCATAATCGCAGTCGGGAACACGGTGAAAGGGATGGAAATTGTTGCGCTTCGATTTTGCATTTCACGGGGGAAAAAGGAATTGTTGAATTGATGAAATCTGAATTGAATTGATGCAAAGTAAGAAAATTTCAGAAGAAAAGTAATAGATAGGTATTAAACAAAATGTCGATAGTTAACCGCAGCCTTGTACAGGTAGAAAATAAATTTCTCGAATTTTCTGAGAAAATAAGGAAAATGCGCTGGTGACGAAAAATGGTAAAATTATGTAGAAAAATCATAAAAGGTATAAGACATTTTTTAAGATATAAAGATTTCTGCATAAAAATAATATGTAAAATAATAAATAGCAAGTTTTTTTTTATTCATTGTAGCAATTTTCAATATTTAGACGATTTCTATTTTTTTTTGTATAGCTTCCATTCATTATTTTGTGCCTGATTTTTTTTTTCATCTCTTAGACATTTTATGTAAATTTGATAGTTTTTGCCTGAAATTCTACAATTTTTCGTTTATCTTTTTTTTTTCTTACCAACTTGATAAATCACTTCTCTTCTTCTTCTAAATGAGACTCTGCAGAGTGGGAAAGTCGGATGCAATACCTCTTTTCGTACACACAAAATTATCAAAATTATACTGAACTCGTTCGTTTTGTTTCAATGTTTTCCTCTCTCAAGTAGGCCTGCCGCTCTTAGTACAAAGGAGTATCGCCCGCCAGATACAATTAGTCGAAACCATCGGCAAGGGCCGATTCGGCGAAGTCTGGCGTGGCAGATGGAGAGGTGAGAATGTAGCCGTGAAGATATTCAGCTCACGAGAGGAGAGATCTTGGTTTCGAGAAGCCGAAATCTACCAAACCGTTATGCTCAGGCATGATAACATTTTGGGATTCATCGCTGCCGATAACAAAGGTAAATTCATATTATCGGTTACCTCCATTTCCAAGATAATTAGCTTTACAATGACCCCGAGTACCGATAATCGGATGCTGATTTTCTTTGACTGAGAAATTTCCCGAAATCTGAGAAATTTGTTACCTGGAAAAATTCATTATTTCCAAAGTTTGTCTTTTTTTTTAAAATTATTATCACAGAAAATTAATTGTTAATTTGATTAAAATGATCAGAGAAACTTAATGGTTAATTTTTTTAAATTCATTATTTCCAAAGTTTGTCTTTTTTTTAAAATTATTATCACAGAAAATTAATTGTTAATTTTATTAAAATGATCAGAGAAAATTAATGGTTAATTTTTTCTCCGTTTCAGATAACGGCACGTGGACACAATTATGGCTAATCACGGATTACCATGAAAAAGGCTCGTTGTTTGATTACCTAAACAGGTCAACGGTAGACACGAACGGGATGATAAGAATGGCATTGTCGATAGCCACTGGTTTAGCGCATCTTCACATGGAGATCGTAGGCACACAAGGGAAACCTGCCATTGCGCACCGAGATTTGAAATCGAAAAATATCCTTGTGAAAACCAATGGTACCTGCGCTATCGGCGATCTTGGCTTGGCAGTCAGACACGACGTCATTACAGATACTGTTGATATTCAACTGAATAATAGGGTCGGGACTAAACGTTACATGGCTCCTGAAGTACGTTTCTTTGATCTTTATCATTGTACCGTTCATCTCAATACCATCTCCTACGTGATCGATTCCCTCTCTTATTTATAGAAAACAAGAGTTCGTTCTCTTTTGCTTTTTCATATTTTTTCCAGCAGGAAAGGAGATCCCACGTTTATGATACCTTGTTATTTTTATACCTTCTTCTAAAACAATCTCATAGGATATAAATTTAAAAGAACAGACGAGAAAACTAGAGTCTCTTATCATTAAAATACTAAAATTAGTGAGAAATGTAGGAACTTTAACGATCACTAAAATTGCGTTAGGAGCACCTCTAAGTAATAAATGGAAAGAATGGGAAGTCAAGAACCGAGAAACATGAACTAAAATTATGAAAATAATATATTTTTTGAAACAAAATTTATTAACACTTTGCCCGACCGCACGTTTGGTCGGGATTCTTTCGTTTGGCGCCGGTAGAAATCTTTACGTACGACACCAACGTGGTGTCACCGGCGCTTGCCCGATAGTTTTCGCATGGCACCATCGTGGTACCACCGGACGGCATAGTATTAAAATGTATCAAATCAAAAATAATAATCCAGGTATCGGTTCAAACTATTGCCTTAAAAGAGTCTCTGGGAAATAAAAACTTGAGGTAAAAATATTGAAAAAAATTGTAATTGGAAAATGTAGCAGATTCATAATATTCTTCAATATTTTTGCCGTAAGCATTTATTTTTCAGGAATTAAAGTAGTAGTTCAAGTCGATACCCAATTTATTTTTCGTTTTACTACATTCTAAGAAAGCTTATTTGAGAAATAGTTTTTTTTTATTACTTACATTGAATGTTTATTGTCACTCGCTCGTATTTTGCCCCGGAATGGCCCCCATTTCATGAGAAGGAAAAAATATTATCAATAATGATGGTGTTTTCTGCAACGTTGGAAAATTATCGACACAGGAATTAATTGACAACCCATTTTGTTGTTGGTAATTAGGTTCTGGAAGAAACGATAAACATGAATCACTTCGATTCGTTTAAGAGAGCCGATGTCTACGCTCTTGGTTTAATTCTCTGGGAAATCGCAAGGAGATGTAACGTAGGCGGTATTCACGACGAATACCAGCTTCCATTTTACGATTTGGTACCTTCGGATCCAACGATTGAAGAAATGAGAAAAGTGGTGTGCACGGATCGGCAAAGACCCTCCATTCCTAATCGATGGCAGTCTATCGAAGTGAGTCATTCTTAGAAATTATTTTCCTAAGAAATAGAAATTTCCAGCTAAAACAAAAATGCGGTTTCACAGATTCTCGTATTTGATGTACGACACGTACTAATTCTTTTTTGTTTCTCTGTTGAATTAGGCACTTCAAGTGATGTCTAAAGTCATGAAAGAATGTTGGTACCATAACGCAGCTGCCAGATTAACCGCTCTCAGGATCAAAAAGTCTCTTGCCAATTATGGCGCCATCGAAGACCTAAAATAGACTGTTTTTCAATTTTCTTTCTTTTTTTGTAAATTAATTTATGATTCTTGTCACGCGTAATTCTTCCTACAAATTTCCCTCTGTATCATCAATCATCAATCATCATCGATATTCGATCACCATCATTATTATCAGTACCATTACCGTCATCATCATTATCATCATCATCATCATCATCATCATCATCATCACAATCGTTATCATCATTATAATCATCGAAATTGACGATACGGATTGTCTTTATACAAGAAAAATGTGTGAATGTTATTTTCTTCTCTTTTTTTATCACGCTGCGAAATGATTTTTGTAACAAGAAGAATCAGTGATTATGAAAGAAAGATAAGGAAATTCCCAAAAAATTTAGATAGTCTAATAGAGTATGGGAATTGTACGTATTTTATACCATCTTTTTTTATGACAGAAAATCGATTTTGATATGTTTAATTTTCAATTTTTCCCAATAACAATCATTGTGTATTTCCTTTTAGGAAACTTAACAAATTTTTTTAAGAGTTTGAATTTAGAAAAAAAAATTCTACAAGAAAATGACAGAATTTTTTCCGGCTGACATTTAATAGTTTTCGATAGAACGATTTTCCGATATTTAATTTTCCGAATATCAACAGTTTTGAGTTCGATCCGTAATTTCAAGTTCATCTTTATTGAATTGGAACAAAAAAAAAATAGAGTTAAAGGAAGGACCGATTTTACTACTTTCACTTTTTACCATAACTCTGTGAAATTCTGACAAGATTTTATTAAGTTTGTGTGTATTTCTACAAGAAGATCCTGACAGAAAACAAAAGACTGCTCGAATATTTCGTGATATTCGAAAACGTTCCTTTTTCTAACATCGATAGGATCTTCTGTAATTTTAGAAGTCAAATAGAAGATATCTTAAGACAGTTACTGATGTTGTAGCAATTGGTGACTCAATTTCGAAGACAAGAAAGAGTTAATCGATCGTGTCAGAGGATAACGAAGGGAAGGGTTTTGTAGAGCTTTGAGACTGGAAAGAACTTTTTTCTTGAAGGAACGTACTGAGATAACAGAGAAACTGTTGTTCGAAATTTTAATTTTCCATTTACCGATTTCGATTTTCAAACAAAATTTTTTTCCAGTGTTACCATTTGATTTTTGACGCTTGATTCTAAAAAACCGAATACTATGAATTCCTATTTTTCAAATTCAGTTAAACTAATAATTAGAATTCACAAAAAAAAGAATGGGGAAAAAAGGAACGAACATTTTCAACGGCAGTTTCTTATGAAAAATCAATAAAAAATAAATTGTTTTTTAATCATATTTATTAGGATTAAAAAATGATTATCATTTTTTTAACAGCATACCATACAAAAAAAAGTGTTACAAGAGAAATGCTATTTGACGAAAAACAAGGGTAAAATGAAATCATTTAATTACACGAATTTCCGATATCATTTTTTGTCTTCTACGTAAAATAAAAACAAAAAAATAATGGATTTTTGCTCAATATATCTTTTACGTGAATACGCAACTTTCTGAAAAGAAACATAAAAAAAAAGAAGTCAAGGAAGATATGAATAAATACACGGCGAAGAATATTTAGCGAACCGTATTTCCTTTGTAACACAGGAAAGGCTGAAATTGAAGGGTGCTATGTTTTATAAATGAATGCGTATTGTATGTACGTATGGCTGAAGATATAAAAAAAAAATGAAGAGAAAATTGGAAATCGTTTTTGGGAAAAAAATCTGTTTCGTGGAATTATGAATTTAAGGGGAAAAAAATATGAGAATGAAAATGAAAAGAGATAAAAGTGAACTTTGTCGGTTTTTTTAAACGACCGAAGAGAAATGTTAATGTATTTTTTGGGGAACTATATTTTAATGATAATCGAGTTATTCAAATTAATATTGTATGTGGACTTAACGGAGTATCTATTATCAAAATTTGAAGAGTGATAAAAAAAAAACATTTTAATGGAAACTTTTTTGGTGCTGAAATTTAAGATGAGGGAAGACTTTTCATTGATGCTTTTGCATGAAATTCTATTTTTGGAATTGTAACTTTTTCATTTGGGAAGAGAAAAGAGGAAGTATAAGTTCTCGAATTTTATTTGTTCCATTCTGATTTGGAGAAAAAAAAAAGATTTTATATTTGTAACATGAAAAAAAAGTAAAGTTGAAAATTGAAAGGCTCGGAAATATTCGTTTGAAAGAGTCTCAAAGATTAAAAATAATTTCGAACTTCGGATAATTCATGTTTGAATTCATTTGGACTTGTATCGGTTATTAAAAGGGAAACTCTTATTTTGTAGAAAGGTAAATTCAAAAATCAAATGGAACAATAAAATTATACTTTTTGGGGGAAAGAAACGAAAGAATTCAGGTTTTTGTATAAAGGAAATATTATATCGTAGGAACCTAATATTCCTAATTTGAAAAATGAGAGAAAATATAAGAAGAGATTCAAATTTGTACAGAAAATGAATGAAAAGTTAATAGATACTTCGTGAGAAGAATGTAATATCTAAGAACGTATTATCTTAAGTATGGTATGTCTTTTGGAGTTAATACTGAAAATTTGTGAGGGAAAATTGAAGAAAAAAAGATTCATCAAAAAAATTGCAGCTATAAACGAAGACGAAATGAGAAGAGCCGTTTTATCCCTTAGAGGGAATAAGAAAGAACTTACAATTAGTTTTATCTTAAGACAGGAAATGAAAGAGAAAACGAAGGATAAAATACTAAACTTACAAAGAAGAGAAGAATGGAAGAAGATAATTAAAATAACGTTATTAGAATTGATGGAGGTGAAGGTCGAGCTTTTCCAGCAGTTTTCTTTGAAATGTTACTATCATTTTTCAAATTTGCCGGAAATGTCGTACCATCTTCAACTTCATTCCAATCGAAAACATTGTTCAATAAAGAAATCTACGGTAACAGTTAATGAATTGAGAGAGAAGAAAAATATCTTTGTCATCTAAAAACTTTGTAAAACAAATAATAGAAGAGAGAAACCAATAATAGAAAAAAAAAGTGAAATGATGAAAGAAAAGAGTGCGAGAAGAAAGATTGAAATTTAAGAGTGATTGTGACATAAGAATTAAGTACCATTACGAGTACTCAATATTTCATAACATTTTTTCATTTGAAAACTACAATTTTTCTTCTTCCAATTAAAACAGAACAAACAGAGATATCAGAAACAAAGAAAGAAGCAAACAAATTCAGGAACTTTTTTCGAGGCAGGCTTCTCATGATTTGTGTCTCCTTTTTTTAATCATAATTATTTTTTCTCGATACTCAGGCTTCCGGATTCATTTTTGAATTTATCGTTCGAATTTTTTATGAACTCGAACTTGGGCTTCGGCTCGAGTTCAAAAAGACAAAAGTGATTCCCGAAAGTTAGAGTTTGTTCATATCAAATTAAGTTGCTGAGAGTTTTATAAAAGACAGATTTTCTAAAAATGTTCTTTCAAACTATTTACGAATCGTAATTCACAAGACTGATATTATAAATATTCTCAATAGCCAGGAAATACTGTGACTCGTCATTGAAGTTCATACGATACTTTTCTAAAATTTTGATACATTTGCTTTTACCTTCCTCCGAAGAAGGGTAATGGAAATTCATTCATTGCATCTCTTATTCCTCTTTTCAAGTTACCTGTTGGAACTTTGGATTCGAGTTCCACTGATTTTGAAACCGAAAGGCACTTCGAGATAGTGACAATTTCGCTTTTTCTTGGAATATTTAAGAAAGAGTGGGAGTTTTTTCTTTTTCCTGTTAAATAGAAATAAGGGATATTTTTTTATCAAAACGTGTTTGATTCAGACAAAAATCTTTTGGTTTTCTAGAATTGCTGGAATTGGATTTGAAAATTTCCCAAAGAGATTTTAATCATCTCGGTAACTTGAATTCCGGAAAAATCAATTTTTTTCTCAACATTCCTAATTCCCCCGCAGTAGACATAGAAGTTTCTTAACCTTCGGTATATAATTATACAGAAGGGTTATTTAAAGAATAACAAGTAAATAATAGTACACTGGTTATGTAAATAATCAATCATTGAAGTTTCATGCCTTCGGGAAGAGAGGCTTGCAAATTGAGAAATTTATAAAGAGAGAAAAGACATGAAATTTCAATATTTGAAGAAGAAAAGAAAACATAAAAGGAAAACCGGATGAAGCCAATTTTTTCGTACTAAAATGCAAAAGACAATTTTATTTCAACTTATTGAAGTTTTGGAATTTCAAGAAAGTTGCAGGAATTGTATTTGATCAATGCAACATTTTGGTGCGAAAAGTTTGGGTTTCAGAACTTACTAAACTCCCAAAGTTTTTCCACACTCTGCTATAGTACAATCTTGTGCCAATATACATAAACAAACACTGAAATGTTAACTAAAGTTAATAATAATAAGATTACTAATGTAACGATAATATTAATAATAATAATTTTTCCACCAAGGTAACTTACCTCCTAAACTACAAAAAGTAATAGTAGTAATAGTTAACAAAAGATACCTATTGACTGATTTCACGTTTAACCCCTCTTTTTTCGGAAAAGATTATTGATGCGTAGAAAAAAAAAGGAGATATAAACGAAGTCCGAGACCTCGAAATCAAGCATACAGTAAAACTTTCCAAACAGATTCGTATCACAACTGCCAAAATAGGTACAGATTTTGAAGAGCATCTTAAAAAAAGAAATGTACCATCAAACTTTCTTTCTTTGCTCCGTCTTTTTAATTCATAATGATGAGAGAAACGAGATCGAGGAATGAAGTTTTATAAATATTACGATTCGATGCAATTGCCTTCTTTTTTCATTCACGTGTAATTTGCCATATAAGTTTGCGTGGAATTAATTAATTATATAATCAATTTTCTAACATTTATAATTAATTAATTAAGGAATGATTGAATAATGTTTTTTTTTTTTTGCTTTGGCAATACGAGATTTGAGAAAATATGTAAAGACCAGAAAATTTAATCAATTGTAATAATATGAAACGGAACTTCTCCATCTTCGTTTGATTTTTTAAAGAACAAAATGGAAACTCTTGTACAAAGAAACATTTATAGATTGATGATATATCGAATTGTCTCGAAAAGGGATCTTTTTCGAAAAGATAAAAAAAAAATACGAGTACCTTTAGAATTGATATTCGCGCCTATTTATAAAACGTCTGTTTTCGATTTTTATATTTTTTTTTACACTGTTGAAAATCAGGAGACGTCATGCAATTTTTTTATATTAAAAAATAGGCAAACCCAAACAAAGGTCAAAGAAATTTTTGAGAATTTTATTTTTACACAGAGATGCATTATTAAGAAAAATTTACGGCCGTAAATGAAAATCCGTACAAAAATGTATAATTTATAGGCGAATTGGATAATTAGTGCAAGCGAATGGGTTCTTACTAATTTTCCAAAAATGATTCGACAGCAAATTAAGTTTTGACGGCTTAAAAAAAAATTGCCTCCAAAAAGGATTGAATTTGAGTTTTATTCGTTGGAGGAAAAATGTCTCTTGCTTTTTTAACAGTGTAACAATTGAATCCTACTTCGTATTGTTAATTAACGCGGTTATACGACAAGAGCAATACACTTTAGACAAACAATTAATTAATTTATGGCTTTGAATGATGGTTAGAAGTTTAAAATTGTAATTAGCGTGGGAGAAAAAGGAAACGATAGATAATTAGGACCCAATTTTTTTACTTATATATACGAACCCACTGTTCTTTTGTTTATTAACTTTACGGAAGGCCGCTTTCGTTTCTTTTTAGAAAAAAAAAAAAGAAAGGAAAGTGGGTTTATCTTTTATTTAAATTATATGTATAAAAATATCCATCTAACTGATAAAAGTCGCCATGATTTCCGATAATCCAAGGTTTAATACAACTGCTTCCAATCTATTTATTGTACCTTTGCGTTCTACTATCCGGGTTACGAAATTTGGTGGCTCCAGATGTGTGTTTATAGCATTCTCGAAATGAGGAATGACATTTTAAGGAAGAATCTTGTAAATAAGATACCGAGAGGCCAAATCTGGTTTTCTGGATATATTTCCCGACCCTGAAAATTGAAATTGGGAAGTTTTTTTTATTCGTGATTTTTCTTTTATTATTTAATTTTATATATTTTTAGTGCTTCTTTTTTTTTGGCGATTTGGGTTTGTTTGCTGGTATTTTCGTAGTGAAAAGAGCAATTTTTAAATATTTGTAGCAATTTAATTTTGATATAATTAAATTAATTATAATAACACTTCATTCAAATGAGTCATTTGATTACAAATGTGGCATCATTAAGGTGTAATTGCATCGAACGTTAATGGAGTTACGTTACTTTACTTGAAATTAACGATACTCAATTTTTTTTTTAGAAAATGTAATTAAAGTAAACAATTAATATCATCTTGGAATGTTTAATTCTAACGATAAAATAAATAATTATTCATTTAAATAATTAATTTAACTACATGAATATGGTCGATAATTATATTTGCTTGTGTTTATCTTACTTTGATGAAATTTAATTAATTGCATTGGATTAAATATTAATCCCGTTAAGAGGTACATAAAAATCAGAATTTTTGTATCATTAAAAAATGAAGCATCGAAAAATATGAAAGCAACAATTTCAGGGTCCGTTACATTCCTTTTATTTTTTTCTCTAGATTGATTCCCTTTTTTTTGTCTCATTTCTAATTCCCTCCCCTTTTAGACGCTCAAATTTTAATGAAAATGACAAATTACCGCTATGTTCCAATTATTTCATGAAACAAAGAAAACTATATACATATATATAGTGAGAAGGAAAAAGAAGAATCATTTTTTCTAAATACGACAAAAAATACCTACTTTTTTTCTTCCGTGTATGATATCCTTGTAAATAATGGTGTAAATGTTATATCGACGATTTAGATAATTAGAATTGCGAAAGATACAGTTGTAATTTCGGAGAATTCCGAAAAGGCGAACAAGAAATGAGAGCAACAAAGATATACTGTGAAAATCGTATGAATCGGATGACTGATATATTGTTTGTTTTTATAATTATTATTATTATTATTATGATTATAATATATTATTAACATTATAATTACCAGTATGATTATTATAAAGAGCAGAAGGAAAGATTCTTTCCAATTTTTCTTTCATTGAATTAATTACACATAAGTCAATCCTTCTTATGTAATTTACTTCGAAATAACGGAAGAATGGAAGAATAGACGTAAAAACGAAAAACAACAAAAAATCTTTTTTCTTTAGATTAATTTTTCCAAAACTCGTCGAAGGGTTTGTTATCGTTTATTTATTATTGGCATTTTCTTTAGCGAGGAAATTGGTATTATTATTCTAATTATTTACCGAAATTGGAATTTGGGCTTGAATTCATATTTATTTAAATTAACTTAAAAAAAATAAGAAAAGATTTTTTTGTAAATTTTCAAGTCGGTGTTCGGATTTTTTAAAACTATTCCATTTTTTGCCACGTATTTTTGGACGGATTTCTTTTCGGTTACAGGTGAAAAAGAAAATTACCTATAGGAAAGAAAAAAAATATGAAACTTTTATTTTTCTCTGGAGATCCAATATTTTTGGAATTAGACAAATTTCGATTTTTTCTTATGTAGCAAATTTCATGGTTTTCATTTCAAGTCTCATGGACTTATTTTGAGATTGCAGAGCGAAGAATAAAAAAAAAGTCGGAGAAAAAAAAAGGAAATGAGACAACGCACGTTGGTGTCATTTAACGAAACGATTGATAAAAAATATACGTGTATATGGACTGAGGGAGACAAGCCAATTCGGTACCGGTATCAGGGATGATTTTGAAACAGTGACGTGAGAGAAAATAAAAAAAGAGAAAGAATTTATTTCGAAAGAAGACGAGGATGTACCTAATAGAGTGACTGGATCGATGGTATGACTGCGAAATATCTTAATACTGTTAACAAATATACGTACCTAATGTTATTAAAATTAATAACTTTTGATTTTTAATTAAGATTGAAAGTGGGTGGAAGAATAAAAGGAAAGGAAGAGCAAATTAATGATTTTCGTTCAAATTTATCGTTACTATTTCGACATTATGTTTTTCTTCCTAAAGGACCATTTTTTTTTGCAGAACATTTTTGGATTTTTTATTAACCTTTGGGTACTTCTTATTTATGAAAATTTTTGGATTTAAAAGGAGATTCAAGCTCCCTGATACCGAAAGAAAATCCTAAAAATATTGCAATTTTTTTGTTGAAACTTTAAAAATGTTGATTTTTTATATTTTCCATTTGACAAAAGAGAGTTTTTATTCTTTTTGAGGGACTAAAAAAAATTAAAAAATCTTCTATAAGAAATATGGAAAAAATTACAGTATTAGGAAAAAGTATTGTTGGAGTCAGACTGAAATTCTCATTTTGGTAATTTCTTCTTTTCCTTCTGTAACGAAACTTTTATTGATAGACTTTATTTTTTTGGATTCGGGGGATTTCGAGAAAAGACAAAAACTAGACATTTTTCATTTCCTATTTTTTTTTTCGTACGTACGTGTTTCAGTTTATTATTAAATTAAATGTTGTTGATACATGTTATTGTGTATGTTGTACAGCGAGAGAGTTGTGTGTATTAATACAAAAAGAACAAACTCAAGAAACAAAAAAGGAGTCGGGTGTTGGACCGCTTCAAATTTTAATCGAAAAATTTCTCCATAATTTTAGCACCGTAAATTCATTACATTGATTCTCCAAATCTTCGGGCAGTTCTTTAAAAAGTAATTTTGAAAATTTTTGTTTCTTAAGGAACCCTTAAAAATATACGTGTATTCGGAGAAACCCTGAAAAAATAGCAGCTTATTTTCGCTTTATCCAAAAAATCTCGAAAACACTGTAAAAAAAAATTGGGAAATTCATTCAGTTCGAATTGGAATCCCCAATTTTTTTAGACTCTTTCTGGGACCTTTTTGGGGAAAGGGAAAATACTTGGAGTCAGAGAAAGTCCGGAGGAATCGTACCTTCTTTTTGTTTTTCCCAAAAATCCTCGGAAAGATCTTTAAAAAAAAAAACTTTAGAAACTTCTTGTTTGTAGAAAATTTCGTTTGTGGTGAAGACAAAAAATTCCTATTATTAATGCGATGCAAGGACCATCAATTTTTTCCCCCAAATTTGTTCTTTTTCCATTACTTTCATTATAATTAATATCATTATCATTATTATTATTAATATTTATTATCATTAAGATCTTACATATCGTGTGTTTTGTTCTTCCAATAACAGATGTTTCTTTTCTCCTCTTACTTTGCCACCCTTTTATGTTCCTTTTTTTTTAAATTTCTTTCTTTTTTTTTTTCATTGTTTTGATAATTTTCATAAATTTTGTGTTCGTTAAATTTACAGATCCTGCCTCGTTTCTTGCACGAGGTACACTTGGGAGCCTGGTACCGTCGAAGTGGTAACGAAGCTACGGTGTTTTGCGCGGATCAGGGTTAAATTACTCTCGGCTGTATCGGCACGATCCTCCGCAGCTTCCAACTCTCTCTGGAATCGGCGTACTCTGGTGACACTCTGTTGAGACATGCCCTCCTGCTCCTGCAACTGTCTCTTGTAAATGTTCACTTTCTGGGAGGCTTTGTCCAAGGATTCTTGCAGCAGGGCAATGTTCTTCGAGTCTTCCTCCACCTGGATCATCACCTCCTTAATGTTACGTTCCTTCTTGCGAAGGATCTTCACGGTTTCCGCATGTCGACGTTTCTCCTCGTCCAGTTCCAGTTCCAAGTCGCGAATCTGAAAATTCGAGTTTTTTGTGAGTTTCAAACCAGAAGAAACCAGGAAGGACTTTTTTTGCTGGAAAGGAATGGGAAATTTCCAGCAAAAAAATTTACTAACATAAGCGAAGAATAAACAAATTTCGAAAGTAAAGGAAATATGGAAACCTATTTTGTAAAAAAAAGTATTTATTTGGAAATTAGAAGGATCTGGAAATAATTGAATGCGTCGCCTCAAAAATGTTGTAAGGTACAAATTGCAAATTGTTCAAAAACCCACGAAAATAAATAAAATAACCTGATGGCGCAATAATGGAATAGGTCACCTCAAAAATGTTGCAAAGGTACAAATTTTTTAAGACAATTATTATTGCATCAAGGGGTTATTTTTTTTTCATTTTCGGGGGTTTTTAAACAATTTGTAATTTGTACCTTACAAGGTTTTTGAGGTGACCCATTCGATAATTGATTTCGAAGTTTTTGGATTTTTATATGGACTAAAAACTTATTTGGAAAGGATTTGAGATTCCCTCGGATTTGGTGTTTTTATATTCCTTTTTCAGATTGAAAATTAATTTGGAAAGAAGCACCTGGAATTTAATTGAATTTGGTATTTTCTCGATTCTAATCTAACAATAAATGTGAAATTTTTAAATTATTATCTGGAGTTGGAATTTTTTGAATTTTTACCTGGATTAAAAATTTATTTGGAAAGAAGCAAGTGGAATTTACTTGATTTTGGAATTTTCTGGATTCTTATCTGGCTTTTGAATTCATTTTTGTTTGACTTTTTTAAAATTATCTGGATTTGAAATTTCTTTATAAAGAAAGAAATGAGTGAAATAGAATATGTTGTGTGAAAATTAATATTTTTCCATGTTTTTAGATAAGTTGATAAGTAGATAATTTGAAATAAGTTTGACTCAAAAGCTGAAGCTCAACAATTGTGAAAAAAAGAAAAGCTAGAATGAGATTCTAAAATTTCAAATTCAAGAAAATTATGCTTCATTTTTTAATTCATCCCATTTTTCTCCAACTACATTTGTGCCGTTTATTTTGAAAGTGGCTTAAGTCCATTTTCAAAGAGTCATTATATATCGGCATAAATAATTAGTTTTCGGCAATTTAATTATCAATTTTCGAGTTTTGCATTTTTTTTTGAAAAATGGATTTATGCCACTTTCAAAATAAACGGCGCATTTAGATTTCTGGAACCAAGAAAATTTTCAAAATACCGTCCATTAATTTTAGAAAATGGTCCCAAAGGAGTGACGATTCCCACTTTTCCACCGAAAAATGCCCGAAAATAAAAACTTCTTCTTACCCTGGCCTCCAATTTGCTGATGATACGTTTGCCTCCGACGATAGCGTTGGCCTCGACCTCCTCCAATCTGACGGACAGATTCTTCACTTCGATCTCCAGCGATTTCTTGATAGCTTCGATCTTGACGATACGTTCTTGCTCCTCGTGGAGGATCTCCACGGTATGTTTCAACTCGTTCTGGACTCTCTGGTATCTCTCGTCGCTGACTCGTAGTTCCTTGGTCACTTCCTCGTAGTCGCCAGCCAGTGTGGCCAATTCTTGCTCGAGTTTGGCTTTCGAGGACGCGATATTCACGTTGATCGTTGTCAATTCGTTGATTCGGCTTACGGACTCTTCGTATTGCTGCTCGACGGTTCTCTTAGCGCGGAGTGCCTGGCGACAGAAAATCAGGCAGTTTACGAGTTATCGTTTCGAGATATTTGCAGGAACCCGGAGGTTCCAGCTTTTCCAGGGTGACTTACGGATTCGTAGTTGCCGCGGACTTCTTCGAGCTCAGCGGTCAAGGACTGGAGACGACGTTGGCTGATGCCCAGTTGGTCCAGAGTCACTTGAAGCTGGCGTTGGACTTCGTCGTAATGCGCCTGAAGTTCCTGTTAACGGTTCAAAATTGGGAGGATCTTTGAGTCGGTTCGAAGCGAAAAGATTTTTATCGGTAAGATTTTTTTTGGAGTGAAAAATACAAATCGTCGAAATAAATAAAATAAGGGAAAATGCCACCAAAAATAATAAACAAAAAATGTTTGTGATTTGTAATTCATTAAAATTAATACGTTGATTTTCAGGAACAATTTACGTGACTCCCTATTCATGCCGCGTGGGTCGTAATGGTATAAGCTATTGCATTTTTCATAACCAGCGCGGCCTGAACGGAAAGTTTAGTTAATTTGAAAAATAATTGATAATTATAAAAGGCTAACAATGAATTGTATTTTTGTAGCAATTCCTTTTTTTCTAGTATACGTTTATAATTTGTACTTTTTTTTGTAATATGCGTTTCTAATTTATTAATTAATAAAATATTATTATTATGGAAAAAAAAATTTATATTTATGTATTTATTAAAAAAAGTATTTATTAAAATATTATTTGTGTATTAAATTATTAATTATTGATTAAATATTACTATTATATATTTATTAAAAATTTTTATATTTATAGATACTTTATATATTTTTGAAGAGTCTTGGTAAGTTTAATTATTTTTGTACGAAGCTTTTTGGAGTCTTTTACGTCATGAGAGTTTTTTAATTATTTTCTTAATGAATTTGCGAGATTATTTTTTTTTTTTCGTGTTATTTTTCATAAAAAAATGATTTCCAAGGAAATCTTTCACTCGAGCGGCCAAACTTACGGTCAACGTCAGAGATTGTTTCTTGATGGTCTTCTGCAAGTCGATGTTGTTCTTGTTGGCCACATCCAAGGAAAGCTCCAGCTCGGTAATTTGGATTTGTAACTTCTTTTTCACGCGCTGCACCTCGGTCTTCAGCTTCGTCTCGGCTTCGACCACGCGAGCGTTCAATTGCTCGATCTCGATGCTCGTTTGTTTGCTAATTAAATCAAACAATAAATTAGAAGGAAAATTTCGAAAACCTCAACGAACCAAATCTCAAAATCATCGTGCAACCGCTGGGTTTAAGTAAAATCCAACGATCCCTGGAGGAATCCACTATTTTTTCCACAGAGGAAAGATAACACTATTTAGAAACAAATTTTCGAGAAAACGAAGTCTATTTTTGATCTTTTCAAAAATTATGGAATTGAAAAATCTTCTATATTTATAGTCCGTTTTAATTTCGAGTCCTAATTTTTCCGAGGAATTTTTGTAGAAAGGAAAAATACTCAAATTCCGAGAAAATCCAAAACAATCGAATATTATTTTAATTTTATCTGAAAATCCTCAAAAATTCTATTAACACGTTGACTGCCACGAACAATTCACGTGACTCCCTAGTCACGCCGCGTGGGTCGTAATGGTATACGCTATTGCATTTGTCACAACCAGCGTGGCCTGAACGGAAAGTTTAGTGCCGGTTCACCGGTAACCGACATGGCAGTGAACCTGTTAAAAAAATTTTTTTCTTATATATTTTTTGAAATCGAATCCCTGATTTTTTTGGACTCTTCCCGAAAACTTTTTGGAAAAAAGAAAAATACGCCAAATTCGAGGAAGTCTAATAAAATCGTTTTTTATTTTCGCTGTACTCAAAAACCCTAAAAAAATAGTAAAAAAAATTGAAATCAATTTTTGAAAATGCGTCAGCTTTTGTATTAAAATTCGTCTCCAATATCGAGTCAGAAAATCAGTAAGACGTCCGTCAGGTAACGTCCGGAGCGTCTTTTTTTTTTTTTTTTCTTAAACTTCGCATTACCTCTTATCGAGGAAATACTCGTTGGACTTTTTCTCGTAGCCCTTGAGCTCCAAGCTCAAGGTGTCCAGGGGCTCAACGAGCTTCTTCTCGTCGATGAGGGTCTTCGATCGGTCGCTCATAAATCTCGAGTGCTCTCGTTCGTCCCAAAGCACGTGGACGTTCTCTCGTTGGTATTTTCGTATATCGGCGAGCTCTTGGCCCTTCGACAGATTCTTCATGGCGTCGCATTTCAACTGCATCTCGATCGCTTTGGCCGATCTCCCGCGCAAGCTCTTCCCGTGCTCCAGAGCGTCCTGGATTTCGTGCATCAGCTGGACGTCCTTTAGGGCCTCTTTCTCGATCTCCGCCATCACCTTTGGGTCCCTTATCTCGGGTTTCTCGAATTTCAGATTCGCCGCCTTGGACTTGTCGTCGTGCAAAAACACCTCTTTCGACAAGCGGCTCGCTTGTACCGTTTTCGAAAGGCTGAAGTCCGATCGCTTTGCCAACTTTAAATTCATCGTTCGATTAACAATCTTTTACTTTCGCGGGATTCGGAATTCTTCGGTTCTTTCGAAGACTCGAGCAATTTTTTTTTTCTCCGGAAGTGGGACTCGTTGGTACCGATTTCGACTTGGAATTAAAAAATAAAGGGAATTTCTTTTCTTATGGATTTTTTTTTTGAACGGAGGCTTTGGCTGACTTTCAATTTGAAATTGTGGAAAGTGTTTTTGAAAATGAGAGAGACGGAAGTTGAAAGATAACGCATATACTTCTATTCGAATTCTCAATATTTGGTAAGATTCAAATAAAAAAAAGGAAGAGATGAAAGAAGAAATGGGAGCTCTTTTGTTAACAGAATTATTTTTAGTATTTGTATTATTTTTTAATTTTAATTACTATTAGGAATTTGATGTTGGTGATTTTTAAAAGAAACGTATGGATTAAGTACCTATTGAAAAAAAGAAACGGAAAATATATATTTTTTTAGAAAAATCAAAATTTTCCACAAAAATTTGCAATTAATATTTTCCTTTGGAATATATATACTTTTGAATTTTCAGGTTTGGGTTTCTCCCAAAATTCATAAGAGGGAAAGCAGAAGAACAGTGAATTAATAAACCAGAATGTTTTCCTTAAAAGCAACTACTGTTTTTTTTAGTAAAAAATGGTTTTTTCTGAAATCCAATTAAAAAGTACGAAATCTGAATATTAAAAAAAATTGTAAAAATTAAAATTGGTTTTAAAATCCTTTAAATAATATTTATGAAATTTCAGATTCGGATTTATCTGAAATTCAAAATTTCTAGAATAAATGAAAGAAAAAAGCGGGAGCTTTCTTCTAATTTATAAATAATATATTAAAAGTCAATTAAACTAAATATTGTAAGAAAGGAGCAAAAAAAGAAATTTTTATAATATTCTTGGATTTTCAGATTCGGATGGAAAGGAAATACCAGATACTTGCTGCCGGAATCCCGTGACTTGGATTTTCTGTGTGTCTCTTCGAAAACTCGTGAGATGCAAAGGAGGAGAAACGCAAGCTTTCTCGTTAAATGTACAGTGTTGGAGAGAAAGCTCTGATTGAAACTCACAAGCACTCAAATAATCGAGTACCCGATAGGCGATGGTAAGCTCTTAGCTTCTTCCGTGGGACAGAATTAGATGTTTGAAAGGTCAGCCAGTCGCCAAGCCGTTTTTACCCGGGGAAATGCTTATAACGTGTCTTTTCCTAAATTGTTATTTGGGCTCACGTTTGGCACAATTAGTTTAATTTGACTCAAGAAACCTGTCCTCTTTAGCTTAAATGAGGGCCCAGCAGGAGAAAGCGGGGGTTACAGTGGACTGGTAGTAAATCTTCTTAACGTTAATTAACATTTTCGACTTTTCGAAGATTTACGGTGGTTGGATGGTAAATTTTCGTACGTTAATTGACGGTTTCGAATTTGCAGGGTCAATATTTAGCAATTTTTCACTTATTATTTACTAATTCCTACAATTTTTTATTTAATTCGGATTGAAAATTGTTTAGAAATAAGTTAAAGCGAAGAATTTTGTTTCTTTCCTTTTTTTTACAACACCAAGGATTATTTTGTGTAAATTCAAAATTTAGAGAGTACAAAATTGACATTTTTAGATTTGAAAATTCAGGATTTTTGGGTGCCGTCTGTATTATTCCAAAAAATTTACATTAAATTTTATTATAAGTTATAGGAAATTATTTTTTTCCAGAAATTGTGGAATTTTAAGGCGAAATTTTGCGGAATCTCCTAATTTAGAAGGGTGGTATTCGAGAATCAAATTTTAGAGAGAAAATGGAAATTTAGAAACAGTGAGAAAATTTATTTTTTACCTAAAAATGTATTAGAATTAAAACACATACGCAATTTAAAATTGAAAATGAAAAAATATCAAGTTCAAAAAATATTGACAAGAAATTGGCAAAATTTGGCAAATATCTAATTTTTTTACAAAGACAATGTGAAAGAATGTCATTTTTGGATTTTTTGATTAATTAATCTCTACAAAATTATACTTCAAATAAATATTGCAAAAATAGTTTAAAACTCTTTAACAAGATTGACACAATCCAGAGTTTTCAGCTTCAGGTATAACTTTCTTGCGATGCCAATGCAAAAATATCAAAATATCCTATTTTTTACACATTTTTGAAATTCCTCTTGGCTCTTAAATCCCAGTTTCAATTTTGCAGCAATTCTTTAGCGAATCAAAAATGCAAAACCTCGATTTTCTCTTCATTTCACGGATTTAAAAACGTTTTTAAATCTTGTGCCCCAAAATTTTCGACAAAGAGTTTTAAAATTTCCACTTTTTCACACCGTGACCTCAAAGCCCCTAATTCTCACATAAATGGGGAACTAGAGCTTTTCTCTTTTCTTTTAGAATTTGTTATGGCTTTTAAATTCCATTTTCAGTTTTCCAATAATTCTTGGCAAATTAAAAATACAAAAACTTCAATCGCCCTAACTCCTCGGGGTTTCAAAATCACAATTGAACTTTGTGGCTTTGCAATACCTTAAAATGGGACAGATGTTCTCTGGCTTGATCTTCGGCACTCACAGCTCGCCTGATCAATTCATCCCTCGAGTAGGGTTCGATTTTCTCGTTTTCCCACAAAAGCCTGCCATCGGACCACGGTAAGTTCGGCAACCGGACCTTCGTTTTCCGAATTTTCGCTTCGGCGGTTCGGTTCTCCTCTTTTTTATCAATATAGTCCAGCATGGGCTTGTAATAATTCATTCCACAGCCGTAATTTAGGTCGTAAACGTAAGTCGGATGGTGTTTCCATCGCGGTTCCAGAGGCACGTGCAAGGGTGGCATGTAACTGGACATTTCGCACTAATTTTTTCGTTCCAATTTCGAGAACTTTGAACTTGGAAATTTTTTCTTTGAAAATTCAGCCGATGAAAATTCGGATGCTGCAGTTGCCGTCGAAAGGAGCGATTCCTGGTCGCGTGGCAGCGAGGGAAGAAACTGTCGTCGTGCAAATTATGAGATCGGTGGCAAGATTTTGCTCTTCTTGTCATCTTTTACTCATCGATTGGCAAATTGGGAGCAACCAATCAGAATAATGAGTTCATAGTCGTCGTCCGTCGTATTATTAGCGGGGCGATCGATGGATTTCTTCATCGACCGATCGCTTCTCCAATAGCTGCGATGAGTATCGTAGCAAACTTCTGAAGTACCCGATTTTTTTTTTTTAACACGAGTGACAATTTCCTTGTGAAGATTCTTGACGATCACTCGCTTTGTCGAGAATTTAGAAATAGGGAAATTTTCGAAAAATCGTGTTTTTTTTCTCACCATTTTCATGTTTTCTATGTCGTGAAAGTTAATTGCAAAAGTGTCAAATATTTTTTCGGTAGCGCAAAACTTATACCGACGTAGCGAAATTTGCTGGGGTTTTGCTGGGGATTTGCTAGGGTTTTGCTATTGTTGCGTCACGTTGCAAAAATTACAGCCACAAACTAAAAATTGGCTTTCTTCAATTTAAAGTTTCAGAATTCTTTTTCGATGCTATAAAAATTAGGAGAGCATAGCGAAATTTTTTTTTCGGGGGGGAAAATTGTAGTTGGATGGAAAGATATTTTTTCTGTGCAGCAAAAATTTATAGAAGTACAATAGAATTTTCTTACCCCGCCGCAAAAGTTAGAAATATTTAATGTATATAAAGTTAGAGTTAATTTTCGATCGAGCGAGTCACCATCCACTCATCGATGAAAAATTTCATTCAGTGTTTAATAATAGCGAGAGACACGTTGAGTTGCGTGTTTTTCTACCATGTGTTTAATTAAAAATATCTACTCTCGAGCTACAGTTTGGGGGGTGTAGCTTCGAAACGTATAGACTTTTCCTTCCATCGCGATTGATTGACAATGAGTCGATTGAAATCTTCCTCCTGGCAGCCCGTCCGAGATTACAATTGATTTTTTTTTTGATAAAATTTTCTTCGTAAATTCTAAAAATCATCCCTTAAATGTTGTCACCCATCAGGAAACTATATTTTACATCCGGTTGCAGCATTTTTCAATGCAGCAAATTTTTTTCAAAGCAAAATCCAAAACCAAAAATCTAGAATTTTAATTAAAATAGATTTTTCTAATTAACACCAAATTTTTTACAGACGCATAATTGCTCTACTAAGCACCCCGCGTTTGTGGATTTTTGAAAAAGATTGAATTAAACCTCGAAAATAATTCTAAATCCAAATCCTAAAAAGTTTTTTTTTTTGACACCTTTGGTAGAAATAGCGTTAAGTCTTTCAAAGTGGAATCTCCGTTGGACTGATATCCTGTACGTTGTCTTTTTACTTAAACCTCAAAATTCGCGTGTTGCCGGTTCTTACGTAGAGATTACAAACAATTGAGTGTTAATAAGTTCATTAATTTTGCAATAACTCACCGAATAGCTTCAATCTCTTCGTCCTTCTCGGCCAGACGGCGTTCGGTCTCGTGGCGAAGTTGACTCAATTCGGCGGACAATCTCTGGGATCGTTGCTCCTCGATTTTACGTCCCTAATAGTGGAAAAATAAAAAAAAAATAGTATAATCCTAAATGGACTCAAATTTACTAAATTATTAAACCATTCTTTCGAATTTAGCCATTGGCTTTTTTTTTTTTAAATTGAAATATAACAAACTGGAAAAGTTACTCGAGATTTGAGGCAACTTTTCACCCCAAAAACCTTCAAATGTATTTTCAAAAAGTGATTCCTGTTTTTTAATGGGAAACTTACAGCTTCAGCTTCTTTGTAAGCGGCAGCTAATTCCTCGCGTTCGTTCTCCAGACGACGAAGCTCCAATTCCAGCTCATGAAGACGACGGTTCATATCTGCCAGCTGGTTCTTAGCATCAGACAAGTCATCTGTAATGGTCGGCAGTCATTAGTGTTCAGGTAATTCAGGTGATATCCAAATTACGTCAAACTTCATAATGTGGACACAAAATTAAAGTATGGCAACAGTCTGGAATGGATTCTCAATTATTCTTAAGGATTTATTGCTACTCTTGGAAGTAGACCCAGACACTTGCCAGACTATCATTCGTACATGGATGATTTTACTATTAATTATATTATTTTTATCAATATCTATAAATTTTTTTAGGAGTCAAAAGAAGACCCAGACACTTGCCAGATTATCATTCATACATGGATGATTTTACTATTAATTATATTATTTTTATTAATATTAAAAAAATTTTTTTTTGGAGTCAAAAGAAGGAATTGGAAAAAAAAACGAGAAATTTTGACGATTACCTGCAAGTTTCTTGTTCTCGCGAGCAAGTTGGTCTTTCAATTCACGAGTCTTGTCGAGTTCGGCATTGGTACGTTGAAGTTCCTGCTGTTTGTTGCGAAGATCGCGTTGGCTCTGTTCGTACATAGCCACCGTCTCGTCCAGACGAGATTTGAGTTCGATGTTGATCTTCTCCAATTGCTCCACGCGTTTTTGGAGATCGCGCGCGGTTCCATTAGCCTGTTTAACGAGGAAAACACGGGTGATTTAATGCAAGTCTTAGTTCGTGGATGATAACTTTGGGGGTCAGATTTACAACTTTAATCTCAACTTTAATTTTCCACAGACTTCTAGGGATTCACTGAAAATCGGAATTCTACTATTTCCGATTGATAAAAAAAAACGGGATTATTTTCTCAAATCGACTTGGGTTGAAATGATTTTCTCAACTGGACAAAAAATAAGCGTGATTATAGAATATTTATAACCGAAGATTTTCCCTGGAACACAATTCTGGAACGGAATTATATTTCCAATTGTAAAGAAATCCAGAATCTAGGGATTATAATTATTCTCGATTCGACAGAAAATTGAGATTCTATTCTCAATTCGATTGAAGTTGAGATTTTTATTCTAAATTGAACTACAAAGCAGGATCGATTTTTGAAAAGGATTGAAAATGAGTTCGGACCCGGAAGAAAAATATTTTCTCATTTTTTTCGAAGAAGAAAAGAAAAAATAACAGTTGCCACTTATGGTTAGCTGCCTTAAAAACACTTTTCGAAATTTAAAAATCTGCTCTTAGGCCACTTTCAAAATCAACGGCTCAAATAATTGGGGTTTCATTTTCAACTGGGCATAAACCGGAATTTTATTCTCAGCTGGAGAAATATTGAAAAAAAAATTTTTTTTTTTCCAACCGGTTAGAAAACTGGAACTTCCTCTCGTACCTTTTCAAGATCGATGATCAGAACTTCGACTTCGGACTGGAGGCGAGATTTCTGTTTCTCCAAGTTGTTGATCTTCACCAGGAGAGTTTCGATCTGCTCCTCCTGCTCCTGAATGCGCGCGGTGTACTTGCGGCGCAATTCTTCCACCTGAAAGGGTGGCAATTGTCATGAAAATCTGTCGGATTTGAAAGTTTGGTCCATACCTTTTTTTGTTATTTAAGAAAAATGGAAGAAAAGACTCACCTCTTCAGCGCGAGCGTTGGCTTCGGTCTCATACTTGGACCTCCAGACGGAAACCTCGCCATTGGCTTTCACGAGCTGACGTTCGATGTCCAAACGAGCTTCGGATTCCTCTTCAAGTTGAACACGGACTGACTCTAATTCAACCTCAACCTGGTGGAATGTTTTTGAATTTTGATAATATATTTTTTGATTTGATTAAGACTTGGGTTGGATTTCAGGTACTGGGGGGAAGCTGAGGTCTTACCTGATGCAAAGAAGCTTCGATCAAAGCTCTACGGCGTTCATCGTCCTCAAGGCGACGACGAGCATCTTCGAGTTGACCAACGATTTGGGTCTTCAAGTAGGTAACGTTTTCGATGTTTACCTGGAAAGATTTTTTTTATAAATTTTTACTGCAAATTTTGCGATTGGAAATGTGTAAAAAAAAAGGAGTAAGTGAAGAGAAAGTGAACTTCAAAAAAATTCTAGCGATTTTGTCAGTATAAAAATTGAATTTGAATTTATCGTAATGATTTCTAAAGGGGGGGGGGATTGTATTATAATTTTATAATATTAATTTAACTTAAATTGATTTAATTGAAATTTTATTCGGTTTGAGATTTTCAGTGTAGCGAGTGAATTTAAATATTTTCAATAGGTAAGAGTAATTTTTTTCGGGCAATATAGTAAATTTGTCAATTGCAAAAATGGTAAAAATTGCCAAAAAATAATTAATTTTACTATTTTCGGGGTTTGCTGTGAAAATAATTAATTTTACTACTTTCGGGTATCTTATTCTAATTCTTCGTTTTTTTTCTTTACTTATCACATTCGAAAAAAAAAATTTAGGTATGAAAAACAAATTTCTATGGGTTAAACAATTTTTTTGAAAGTACCTTAAGATCCTGTACTTCCTTGGTGAGTTCAATATTCTCTTGAGACAAACGAGTCTTGTGGCTGGTAATATCAACAATAGTGCGGTTCAATTCTTCGATTTTCACATTCAGCTCCGAAATATGGATTTCGAGTTTCTCAACCGTTTTTATGGATAGCAATTTTTCCTTCGTTACGTTATCCAATTGGGCCAAAAGCTCGTAAACTTCTTGTTGGAACTTGGATTTTTCCTTGTCGGCTCTGAAATTGAGAAATACAATTTCACTTCCAATCCGAATTCGGGATAAAAAAAAGTTACCAAAAAATCTATTTTAAAAAATTCTGCTAAAAGTATTTTTGGGTCCAAAATATCTAATTTCACTTTCGTAAAATCATATAACAAATAATTCCAAATTCGAGCTTCACGCTTTCACGTCGTGTCTGTATAAAAATTAGAATACACCCTTAAGAAAAACAGCAAGAGCCCATTCATATGCAGAACTTGCAATTTCTTTTTTCGACTTTCGAAACTTTCAAGACCCAAAAAATTGAGAGAGTTTCTCGGGAATTTTCTACCCCTGGAATCCTGATGCATTTCCAAAAATACGTTTCAATCAAAAACTCCAAATTTAATTCCTATATTTTGTCTAATTTCGAAGCAGGAATTCGATTTTTTTTGTAGGAGAATCTCTTTTCAGACAATTTTCAAAATTTCTTGAAACCTCGAGGGCCAATTTTCCGAAGCCGTTCCTGAAAGTCATCCAAAATTTCTATGGAGCGAACCTGGAAAATTTCCCAGAATCTCCACGGACTCCAGGACCCCCGATTTGGGGTAAAAGTCTTTTCTCTTCGAATTACGAGGGCATCCTCGACGTCGATTTCAACGAACGGCAAAAATCCCTGTGCACCTGAACGAAACGAAGGAGGGCCAGCATCCTATCGCTGGATCCCAAATATTCGTGAGCAAAAGAGGAGAAAATCTGGTAATATCTTGCTACCTAGTGAAAATTGAAGGGTGTAAGGTTTCTCGAGCATAGTGGGGATATTCGGTATCGTTTGCGTGGACTAATATGGCGTGGGGTTGTGGGATAGCCGCGTTACTCGTTCGTTTAAAAATAGCCAGAAGCTGAGGAAGACGTGGTACAGCACAAAACGAATGCGAGAACCGAGTCCCGAGAGCTTTCACGACAGAAACGACGACACAAGTATAATTTAACGAGTCGAGTCGTCGTCTTCAAGCTATTTTAACGAGCTTCTCTCCCAATATTCTTCTAAACGCTCTCCTGCAACTCTATTCACAATCTTCCGCTTTTCCAACAGGTGGAGAAATCTTAGCGCGGATCGGCTTTCGTTACTTCCACCCCTTTGCGCCTCGCGTCTACGTTTCCATGTCGTTGCACGAAAAGGAGCTTTTCTCGAAGATTCTCATATCGACCTATATCCGAAAACTTTGGACTCGAAAAGATTCCTCTAAGAAAATTTTTTTCAATATAAAAAGTTTAAAAAGTTAGCTTCGAATTACAGATTTTATTTTTTTCCGAACAGAAACCCAACACTTTCGCTTCTAAAATAAAATTAAAATCGTCATCTCCGTCTTAAAAAATGAGGAAACACCCAAAATATTAAATATCCACACTTAGGAATTGAAAAACAATTTTTCACATTATTTTGTGATATCAAAGATTTTTATTTGTAGTCCCTGGGTATGGACTTTTTAATATGTTTACCTGAAAAGATTTTTTTAATAAATTTTTACTGCAAAAAATGTTGCGATTCGAAATGTGTAGAAAAAAGGAGTAAGTGAAGAGAAAGTGAACTTTAAAAAAATTTTAGCGATTTTTCAGTATAAAAATTGAATCTGAATTTATCGTAATGATTTCTAAAGGTATTTTCGGTATTTTCAATTTTTTTTAAAACAAGGATTTAAAGTGGATTCCAGAAAAAAAAATCCATATCCAGGCTAATAGAAATTACCCCATTGTGATCTTAATTTTACTTGAAATGCAAAAGTGTTACATTTCTAGATTTTTGTCCAGAAAAAACCTTCATGATTTTTCAATTTCAAAATATCCGACAGAAATTGCAAGCTGCATTTATTCAATTTCAAGATCGCTAGCGAACCCCTTGGTTTTTCCTAAAAATTCAGAGAGTTGCATTTCGCTGCAGTTTCTTATCCGCACGGTAGCAAAAGTTGCATGCTGCCACGTAAGAGTGGCGTTTCTACTTTATCTTCTTATCCAAACGGAAGTATAACATCCAACCATCGTTGCATTGCTACTGCAGCTCTTTATTCCAACGGAAGGATGCAAATTGTGGTAGATACGTGACCTCTTGCTGCAGATACGCAGAAGTCTTCGTTTGGACAATTTCTGAAATTCCTTCGAAAACTTTTTACGTTTTAATTCGCGAGGTTCCGGATTTACACCTGCAGAAGCGAGAGTATGGCGAACGTCTAGAGTATATCAGCAGAGTCATCCAAGACACTGGAAAAATTGCGGGCATTTAAGTTTAAGGTGATAAGAATGATTTCCATAACGATTCCAGCTGATAAGGACTAGGGGGTGGAAATTTTCTATGAATGAGGCTCCGATTCTAAGATTGGAAATCGGCTGGATTTTTTGGAAAATACGAGCCCGCAGCTGCCTCTGCACGTTATGGCTAATCAATTAACCAACTAACCGAATGCCTGACTAATTAACTGAATGAATGACTGAACGACTGACTGACTGGCTGACCGACTGGCTAATTTGACTTAATCAAGACGCTGAAATTCACCCATCTGACTGTCACTTTATACGTCCGTCTGTCCTTGTACCAACGACTGTCCGCATAGAAATCGACCGGTCGGACACGATAGTCCGTCCCCAGCTTCCCGTGCGCGATAATACCAGAGGACCTATGTTTAGAAAGTGTGTATTTCAGGTACTCCCGTTTGGATAACGGCCAGTCTTCGACTTCGCTGTAGAACATTTTACTAATATATCTTTACACACTTTACTATCGTCGAGTCTCTAGAATTACGTGTATATGACAGCTATGATTCATCGTTTCGCTCTTCTCGAGAAATCATCCGGATTATCCCTTCCGCTTTTTGCTTTGGACCGATTTTGTTTAAAGCTATTGGTTCCAAAATATCCTAATTCCATCTACCGACATCTTTATCCACAAACTCCCTTCGACCACAAACTCACTTCGTCATGGTAATTCCCATAGAATTATAATAATCATCCTGATTCCACCTTCAAAATTTTCTATAAAAAATCGCCCAAAAATTCTACGAAAGTTTCATTCCTCAAATTAATTTCAAGGATTAAACCTTGATTATAAACGACGAAAAATGGAATTTCTAAAAACTATTTACACGGAAGAAAAAATTAAATTCAAAAATTAAATTTATAGAATTTCAAAAATTCCCACAATTAGTAATTTTTCAAATAAAAACAAAAATAAAAAAATAATAATAATAAAAACAACGATAATATAGTAATAATAAAAATACTAATAATAATAATCGGGGAAACATCAATCAGATCCTGCCGATGAGGTCCTTTATAAGTCACAACAGCGGAGACTTACCTCGCGCGAGCTTTTGACAGCTGGTCGATTTGATCCTGGAAGTCGACGACGACCTCCTGGTGTTTCTTGCGGAGAAGATGAGCCGTTTCTTCACTTTCCAAATGAACATCCTCGAGGAGTTTGCGAAGTTTTGCGAGTTCGGTGTCTCTCTTCTTGTTGATCTCGAACTGTATCGCGAGAAAGAAATCATTAATTAACGCCTTTCAATACCAATTACCGTCACAGGTAATTGATCCGATAACTGAATAAAGTTTACCTGAGATTCGGCGCCACCCTCGGCCTCTTCGAGGCGTTCGGATAACTGGATAACTTGCACGCTCAAATCGGCGCGCTCGCGTTCGATCTGCAATGAAATTTTTCGGAATATGAGACAGGGGAAGAGAAGCGGGTCAGATTCTGGTACGGAAATCAGAAAATCGTAAAATGGAGTGATTTTTACCCGTGGAGTGCGGAAAAACGAAGATTTTCCATTATGTAATGAATTTAATTACAATTGATTTCAATATTAAAATTTCTGCGTTTATTTTTTTATTTTAAGGAAATCAAGTTTTTTTAAATAAAGAAAATAAATATAATTATTTTCAAATGTTTCCATCCCTTTTTAAAATAATTTATAATTTCAATATATTCCAATATATAAAATAATATATCCCAATTTAAATCGAAAGAAATTCCATTCCTTTTATAAATAGCAAAGATTTCGAAAAATGAATTGACAAAAAATGTCCAATATCGTTATTGCGTAATTAATCAACCAGCGAGTAGCTTTTCTATGGAAACTCGATAGCCATTGAAATATTTATAGTTTCATTGCCAGAAAAGAATCAGGCTCTTTTCCAACAGATATTGTGGAAAATATAGAAGACCAATGGAATGCTTTTCTCCTTGTTTCAGCAAACAAATGATTAAGGAGGAAACGAAAATTTCCATTTTCTAGTTATTTTTACATTTATATCTACACGTGGGTGGTCAAGTCAGAAAACGCGATGATGGAATGCAGAAACTGAATAAGTTCAAACCAAACTCTTTAAGCTACTGTTCAAAAATAGACGCGAACCGAGAGCTGGACATTCGTGCTCTTTTCACGCCGCCTCTACGCTTTCTCGAATCCAACAGAAACGAATATTACAATTGTCAGCATTATTGTTATTCATTTTCGTATTATTCAAATAGCAAAAATTAAAAGAAATTTTAAATTTGCCTTTTCTGGAAAATTATTTCGAACCTACTGGAATTCCAAATGTTTCGGGGGGGGGGGGGGGGGGGTAAAATCTGTCCCCACAGAAGTATGTCAAAAGTCTGCAAAAGCGGATTTCGTTTTGAAGTCTCTCAAAAATGACGTTTTGAATTTTTGCGATTTTTCTCAAAAAAATTTTTATAGTCTGCAAATTTTGTATTCAAGTTTACACAAATATTGTTTTTCAAAAATGTTACCTTTCTCAATTTAGAAATTATTATTATTATTATTATTACTATTATTATTATTATTATTATTATTATTATTATTATTATTATTGTAGGAATTTAATACATTGTTTTCCTTTTTCCACGGTGAATTTTTTTAATAAAAAAAATAATTGCTTATAACAATTGATTAATAAAAAAATGTGATTAAAAAAGTTCTGGAATTGAATTTTACAGTAATTTTAATCACGAATTTCTTGCAGCTGCAACTGCAACCTGTTTGATGCAACAAAAAACAAATTTCCCGATTTCCAAAAATTCCTTTCGAGATCTCGCTCGGCAATATTTGCTTTTGAAATTAACTTTACGACGATTCTGTTTCGGACCAATCGAACCGGACCTATTTCTTTTGTTCCTCTTATGTTACACATTTAACACCGTTTTATTTAACGCCAGGAAGCGACGAACTACTTACCCTCTGACGCAACTCTCTCTCACACTCGAGGTCGTCTTGCAGCAAACGGATTTTGTCCTGCAAAAGAAAGAAGACGAGGCTAAGATGAAAGAACGGATAATTCGAGATCGAATCGGAAGATTGTAACAAGAAAATCATAGCTGTGACTCGATTTACGTAACCGCCGTACCAAAAATATCCGCTTCTACTGTCTGGCTTCGATTTAGAATTGCTCGCAAGATTTAACGCTGCAGGTACAGTCAGGGTTGCCTCATTTTTCTTCCTTCCCAGAATCGTACAATTTGGAAAGGATGAATTCACGCAAAAGTCGAAAATTCGACAAAAGTTTACCGGGATGTACTTCGATTAACCCAAATAATCCTAACTCCCAAATAATCCAAATTTTTCTCAAAACGTTCTTTTTCACCAGCATTTCTATCGAAGTGACAAATTTTCGTTGGAAATCGTGAAACTTTTTGGGGGACCTAAAAATAAGTTGGCCCAAATTCCAACGTACCCCGAGAAGCTTTAAATTTTTTATTTACTAAACGCTACCGGATTCGTCCAGAAAAAAAATCTAAGAAATATCTCGAGTACTGCTTAATTATTCAGGATTCCGGAAAACAGGAATTCCATAAAATTTTTAAGAATTCCGAAATTTCGACCTTTTTCGTTTTCCTCAAATTAAACAAAAAAAATATTATTTCGGGGTTTAAAATCTGAATGTTTGGTTCTCGGTGTACAAAACATTGCTTTCGATGAAACCCAAAATTTCACGGTGGAAAGAAAATCCTTAAAATGGGAATTGGTAAGAAACCCTCCAAAGTTTGTTTCATAGGTTCCAGGGAATATAAGAGAATCACTGGTTCGATAATTTTCATCCTCAGTAACTCGTCATGTATATTCTACATATTTGTAGTGTAATAGTTACTGCAATCTTCGATCTATAGTTGTTCGCTTCACTTGTGTTCTTTCTCCATTCCGCTCCGTTATTGTCACTATCGTTCTTTATTATGGTCACTGAACTTTTTACTCATCACATAATTAGTCATCGTATACCTTTCGTTCCTCTACCTTTTTTAACACTATTATAATTGAACTATTTACAGTTTCTTATCAGTCTTTTTCTCTCTCTCTCTTCTTCTTCTTACTTTCGATCTCCAGTAAATTCGAATCGAAATAATTGATTCGTATTCATTATAAATTACACAGTCTTCATTCCACTTGTCTTCTTGTTCTTCACTGGGACCCGGAATCGACGAAATTCAAAGAAGAAGTTTTTCCTCAATTATTATCACTTTTATGGTTTTCCAGTTTCGTAACTTCACTTTAAACCCTTCCCATTAACCACTTTTTATTTAATATAAGATTTAATTGTTCAATGGGGGAACGACAAAATATCGGGAAAAGGTGTTTGATGTAAAAAAGAAAGACTTTCTTTCAAGAAACTTCAGAAAAATTGGAAGGGAAAGTTACGTTTGAAAAATTAACAATATTTATTATTATCATTTTTGTTATCAGGTGTTATTATTTTTTTACTACTACTACTACTACTACTTTTTTTATTTTATTATTAATATAGAAAAGTCAGAGTATGGGGGAAGTCTATGAGAAGCTTGAGAATAAGAGATTAACATTTTCTTGCGGTTCGAACTAGCCCCGATTTGATTTTTGCTACAAAAATAGTTTCAAGTTTTTTTCTTGAAATTATTATTATTATTATTAGCGCTACGATTATTAAAAATAAAATTTTTGGAGTTATGGAAAATGCTTTGTTAATAAAAAAAATGTCTCAAATTTGAGATTGTTAGACGACGATTACTATTTTCTCCATTTTTCAGAAAAGTATTTTCCCCCCTTGCCCCGAAAAACCATTTCCCCATCCATCGCAAGATGTATGCGTTAAATTTGAAAAATGAAAAAAGTTGAGATCCACGGCATTTGCACTTTTTTTTCCCCTCTTTCGGAAATTTTTGAGAGAAAAGAGAGAGAAACTTACCTCGAGTCTGGAAAGAGCGCTCAGGTCGGCGCTGTACTCGATGCTGACATCGGCAGAACCTGCACCACCGGTGGATCGGTACGAGTACTTGGAAGTTTTGGCAACTGTTGAAGACATTTTTCTATCTCACCGTAAAGTCCCTTTCTGATTCGTAACTTGTGTATATAATTTTGTAAAAAAAGGGGTCTCGATTAAAATCCTTTTTTAACAGGTTCGCGTTGTCCGCACTTCCGAGTGAAGTTCGAAATTTTACTGGTTCTTTTTTTATACGGTTCGGGGAGAGTCGCGATTAGGAGTCTTCTTTCAATTCGTCGATCGCTCTACTTCGCTTCTTCTTCTTCTTCTTCTTCTTCCTCCTCCTCTTCAACTTCTTCTTTAGCGGACACCCTTATCAAGCTTTTGGATAGAAGTCGCTTCCTGTCGCTTCTCCCTTGAAGTTTCGAAGCCGAACAGCGCCCTACTCGTAGTGCGCGACTCTTGTCGTTCGTTTGAACCGCCGGTTCTTCCAAAGCTTCTTCAAAATGATGAAACTACGCATGCGTTTTCGATCATTCCCTCACTCCCTCCTCTTCATATATTTATGTATCATTTTTTTCACAACTTTTTTTTTTTCATTCTGAATCATTTTTATCGTGAATTTCAACTATTTTTCTGCATTACAAACAATATTCGACGCAGAGGCGGGGCGACTACGAAATTTCTCCCGCATATTTCGAACCCGAGGCTTTTCCTACCGAAAGAAAGAGGTCTTTGGATCTTTAAAGGACCCACTTCGCCACCATTGGAATTCTTGAGTTTAATTGGGCTTTAGGAAAGCATCGTTTCCGGGGAATTTGGAAATTAATTTAGCCGCAGTGGTTTCTACAGCGTAGAAATCCATTTTATTAATCTCAGAGAGTTTAAAAGTTAATGAAAGAGCATTTTCAAGATTCCTTTGCTTCGAAAGTTTCCATTTTCGAGGGTTTTTAGGACCTTGAAAAAGCGTTTCTTCATTTTTGAGAATTTATTTTTTCATTATTTTGTAATAAATTTCTAATTTGCTGAGTTTGCAGATTAAAGAGTTTCCAATTTTTTAATTTTTCTTTCTCCAATTTTAATTTTCTGAATTTATGAGTTTCAAATTTTTTAAAATTCTCAGTCTCGAGCATCCCAATTTTAGATTGAAGGTTTTTGATCCCTCTAAGTTTCCAGATTCAAGAATTATTATTAAGAATATTTTGATACTGAAGGTTACAAATTTTTGGAAAGTTGAATTTTGACAAAAATCCTTAAATTTTAAAATTTCTCTATCGTGAGAGTTTCCATTTTCAAGATATTTTGGATTTTTAAACTGAAGAATTTCTAATTCTCAGAGTTTTCTTTACAAAAAATTTCCAATTTTGTAAATGCTCCCAAATCCAAGAATTCCGAAGATTCTTGTTGCAGGAATTTGAAATCTTGAAAGTTCCTTATATCAATTATTGGAAAAATGCCAAAAAATAAATCATTCATCTACATAATTCAAAATAATAATTCTTGCAACCTTCATTGTCACAACGATTATTGCAAATGTCAGAGCCGAGATATACGATAACCCTGAAAATCGCTGCTATTTATACACCTATTATTATTCAAAACAGGCGATTATATTTCATAGTTCTATAAATTTCACTCTACTTTTGGAACATAGTTATCAAGGATTTTGGATGTATTTCAGGGTTGAGACTATTGTCATACTTCACGCCTACACGTCAATGAATCGACGGCTATTTTACGTCCAAATGTTGTCGGCGATTTTTCTAAGGTATTAGTTTAATACATTATAAATATCGCGTTACACATCATGAAATTCTCGCAAACAATTATTCATGGTGACAAAAGGTACTTTTTGAGCGTTCTACGCTGGTGAGACTGACACTTATTTTTGGAAATTGCACGAGAGAAAGCAGTTCTCATTCTACGACGTAGAAAGCAATTTTATTTCCTTTCCTATTTATATTTTGATCAATTATTTTTACTAATTATTTATTTTGACTTATTTACTACGCTACAATAATTTCTATCAGGTCGAAAGGGAAAATTATTTTCTGATTCAAATTTCCATAATATATGAGCCGTTTATTTCGAAAGTGGCCCAAGTCCATTTTTAAAGGGTCATTATATATCGGCATAAATAATTAGTTTTCAGCAATTTAATTATAAATTTTCGAGTTTTTCATTTTTTTTGAAAAATGGATTTACGCCACTTTCAAAATAAACGGCTCATATATAGTATAGTAACTTTTTTTGTACAGGAGTATTTTTTGACAATGCAGAAAATAAACATTATCGCATCACTGCAATTCGTACATCGCAAAAAGCAAATGCAAGCGAGCTTCTGCTGTTTCGGAGAAATTATAAAGATTTTCCTCAGGGAAATGACTCCTTCCTTCGCTTTTCCGTGCAGGGGAAAGAAAAATGAGAACGGAATGGAAAAAATAGTAGTTTCCGTCGAAATGACGATTTTCATATAATTTTCCTCCCACTTTGCCCCACTCCCACGGAGTGTCTATAAAAGGTTGGCAGAGGATGGTAGGCAAGTCTGCTGAGCAAGGCGAGCCTAGCTGAGCTAAAGCTCAGGCAAGTAATTTGAGATTTGCCCCTCTACTCGACTTCGACTTTTCTTAACATCTTCCGCCGCTTCTCTTTATCGCCATCATCGTCTTCGTCATCGTTATCATTATCATCGTCGTCCCTTTCTACCTTTTCTTTCTTTTTTTGTCTTCTCCCTTCTCTTACTCGAAGCTCAGCCTGCAGAGGAATTCCGAAAAATTTTGAATAAGAAGAACTTCAAATTTTTGTCCGAAGCTTTACGATTCCATTGACACTTGTTCTCACATTCTCCAATTTTTCTGTACTTTAATATAGGAACATTTCCTTTTCACCCGGTAAATTTTTGGAAATTTACTGTAACGCAGTAAAATATTCTAACTTTATTGCAACTATTATTATAGGACTGAACCATTTTTGTTTTAACAAGTTTGGTACAATTAAATACTAAACTACAATGTACACAAAATAATATAGTAAAATAATATTTTCGCGGTAAAAGTTACTGCAACATAATCAAATTTTCTTCCTGCACTGAAATTATTATTCCAGTGCAATGTAATTTCCTTGTCAAGGTGCTAAAATTTGCAGCAACAAGGTAAAGTGTGTTTCCTCTGTTGTAAAAATTACTGAAGCGCAGTATAGTTTCTTTTCAAAAAAATAATTTTAATAAAATAATATAGTAAAGTTATAACATATATAATAAGATAACATAATAAAATAATTTTACGTCACAATTGTTACTCCAATAATATACGATTTACTTTCTGCGTTTTGAAAATGTCAGTTATGTCGAAAAAACATATCCTTTCCAGGCAAAAAAAATAATCAATGCAAAAAAAATTGCTTTTCCTCGTTATAAAAATTACCGTGGCATAGTTTCATTTGCTTTCTGCGTCTCAGAAATTGTTTCACTACGGTACAAATTTTTTTACTACAATGTAAAATTTAATACAATTCAGAAATGTGCCAAAATTTACCTTTCAAGCCTCTAGAAGTAACCGTAGAACGTTGAAATTTTCTTTTTACGCGGCAAAAATCCCTGAAACACAATAGAAATATCTTCCTTCTGTGTAAAAAGTGTTTGGATCGCAGTAAAAGTTACCGCGAGGCGTGGAATTCGGTTATACGTGTCTACATTTCTCACGACACGGTGGCAGAATGCAGTGCATTTGACTTTGAATGGAAAGAACTTCTCAAATAGTGATCCCAAAGTTTGCCCCAATTTTCTAAATATACCGCACCTTCCGACTCGAATATATTTGAACTCCCCGATGCACATCGTATCGACGGGATCTTGACTTCCAACGGTGTTTATAAACATCCCAATTTCATTAATTACCGAAATTCCTTCCAGCATTTTTTTTTCCCTTCTGGAGGCAAGGAAGGAGGATACTTTTGCTCCTTTCCAAAAATTGTCCTTTTCCTTCCATAAAACGAAAGAACGGAATCGTGCAATTTCTGTAACTCAAAAAATTCGACCACGACCAACGGGTACCTCTTGCGACGCAGAAACTGAAATTAATCGCTAACAATAAGTTATTTTGAGAGTTGTAAACTTCGCTGTAACATTGCAATTTTTACGGCGCACTAGAACTCGATTTCCTAGCGTGTAACGGCAGTGGAGCACATTTTATTGCCGTAACCTAATATTGTAAAATTTGCTTTGCTTTGCGCCGTGGCTGTCGTGGAGGCTCCGTGACGTAGCGGCGTTTGATTCCAGGTTGTAAAAGTCAGTGAACGTAGGAAAATTTGCACGCAAATGCGGAAACACCGCTTTCTGGATGACGGAAAACGTTGATTCACATTCCAAAAGCGGTGAGAAAGTGAGTTTATCTTTGT
This sequence comes from Gasteruption jaculator, assembly GCA_949825005.1. Classification (NCBI taxonomy): domain Eukaryota; kingdom Metazoa; phylum Arthropoda; class Insecta; order Hymenoptera; family Gasteruptiidae; genus Gasteruption; species Gasteruption jaculator. The sequence continues at coordinate 8,734,910 of OX463769.1, read as the reverse complement.
ATCCGTTGACGAAAAATTTGGAATCCGTTATGCCGCGTACGAGAGATGACTAATCTGCATCGAGCTTTCTAATTTTATCCAAAATGATGTCTCTGGTAAACTCGTGTACTGAAAAACGGGAGCGACTCTCCGTTTTCATTCGCTTTCCTACTGCATTTTTTAAAGTCCCACTGCACTTTTTCACGGAACAATTTCTCCTCTGGACGAGCAAAAAATTGGAGCTTCAATTCATTCGAGAATCACCTTCGAGGTTCACTGTACTTCCTTTTACTTCGTTTTAATAATTTACGCATTGGAAGAGGTAATTTTTATTAAGCCGCAAAGAAGAAATATATGAATTAATTTTTTTGCAGGAGCTTTTACTGCGTGGATTTAAATTTTTTGTGGCGTTACTGTAATTTTTGCATCGTCGGAAACAAGAAAAAGGATATTTTACTGAGTTACAGGAACTTCTGCAAAGTTGAAAGCAAGATTATGGTAACTTTTACAATGTAGAAAATAATTTTTAATACGTTGCAAAATCTTTTTTGGTTTGGAAAGTTTTGTATTATAATAAAACTCACTTTTGCTATTGTATAGGAACTTTTCAATGGCAGGAAGCATATTTTACTGTGTTACAGTAATTTTTGAAGTGCAGGGAGCAATTTTTACTATTCTACAGTGGCTGTTATAGCGTGGAAGTAAATTTTACTAGCGTTTGAATTTTTTCACTGAAGGAAAGAAATTTAGTTCTGTTATAGTAATTTTTATAAAGTAGCAGGAAACTTCCACTAGGCTGCAGTAATTTTTATAACGTAAAGGTGAATTTTACTGCAATAGAAAAATTTTTTTACGGCAAATTTCATACCAAAGAAAAGGGTCAATTTTCCAGAAAATTCTTCAGTTCCTACTTTATAGTAATTTCTACGTTACAGAAAATTTACCATTACCTCACGAGATGGTAAATTTTGTTTCGTTGCATTGTAAAAATGACTAATTAGCAGTGTAACGCCCTAACGTAGCGGATTACATTGAACAGACGAGAAGAGGGCGGTGATTATTTGTTTAAGTATGTTATTTGGCTATTTGGAATCGGAATTCTTTATGAAACGGAACGGTAGAGGAGGAAACTTCCCTTGCAGATATTTTTATAGCTTGCTGATGCTCGGTGTATTTATATACACGGCAAACCTATATTCAGAACTCAAATATTTCTGGATGGAAAGACAGATGGATAGATAAATGAATCCAATGGTTACCAATGTTTCCGAAAATCCCTTAACAACTTTTTCTCTCTCGAAGATCGAGATTGTGTTTTCCATTAAGTCGTCTCGAAATTCGGAATTTTCTTGGGCTTAGAAAATTTCGATGTTTTAGGATTTTAACACATGCAGCGAAAAATTTAGAATTTCGAGTTTGGATTTTTTCAGCCAAAACTGAAGCAAATTTGGAGTTTTTGGGACTAACGAAATTTGGTATTTTGAAACCACAAATGCCCAACGCTGTTCAAATTTCAAAATTTTAACCCGAAAGTGTTCAAAAATCGATATGACGATTTTTTTTATATAAGAACATTTAAAATATGGAATTTCGAGCAAGACATTCCATAAAGGAACTTTAATACGAATAATGTTGAAATTTGAAAAAAAAATCTTGGAAATTGGAAACCTCGAAACTGTGAATGTGCGACAAAATTGAGAATTTTTGCCACTAAAAAAAAATTCAAAATCCCGTACAAATAATAAAAGTGAAGATTTGAAAGCCAAAATCGGACACGCCACGCCATCTAAGCTCGATTGTCACTTCAAAATCGTTATCCACACAGTCGGGATGAAGGAAAACCCTGGATCTGATCCACTTTTCTCTGCATTATCTCTGCCGCGTATGATAAAAGATAAAGCTCGATCTCCGGGTTTATCGCCGGTAGCGAAAAGCTCTCGGTTGAACTTCCAGAGCTTTTATAGAGATGTCAGCATCTACTTGTTTGCGAGTCGGTAGAGATCTCGGATCGAATCTTCGGATCCGTTCAATTCCGAGGACGGACTAGAAATTTTAATGAAAACTTCTAAAATATGGCAAAATTTTTTTCACTTCGTAGAAGTTGCAGTGACATGGTAAATTATTTTTTTTTCCTGTAAAATCTATTAACAGCTTAGTGAGAATTCTCGTGCTCCGGCGAAATTTCCATTGTATGCTGAAAATGTTACTGTGATATAATAAATTTGTTTTTGTATGCTACAAAAATCGTTGTATTATAGAGAAATATTTTTTTCTACTCTATAAAAATTACTGTAATGAATTAAAATTTACTCCCTTCCATGTAATATTTATTTTGACGTGTACAAATCTGCTTTTCACCCTATAAGAATCTTTGGAATATCCTTTAGTTTCTCTTCTGCGCTGTAACAATTACGGTTACGTAGTAAAATTTGCTATTTTCGCTGTTAGAATTATTTTGACATAGTACAAATTCCTCTAAAATACCAAATTTTTTTTTCTACGCTATAAAAATTATCGCCTTGCACTCAATTTTTTTTTTACACTTTGAAAGATAGTGTATTACCGCAAAATTTTTATTTCGCTTGGTAAAAATTACTATAACGTTATAAAATTTACTTTCTTCCTCGTAAAACTTGCTCCAACACGATACAATTATTCTTTTCGGATTTGAAGATTCCTTGTTTTCTCAAAATCACCTTTGCCCCTCGTAACAAGTGACAAAAGTCTGATCGGATTGTCCTTTTTCACCAACAAACCGGGGATTCAGCTTTCTGTGTTTACAGGCGTATCTCAATTCGTTTGACTGCGACGTTACATTAATAAGATATCACGTGTTACGACGTTTCGGTAAGTGGTAGTACATCAGGGACAGTACTTAGCGGCAGTAGCAAGTTGTATTAGTATTATTAGTACCTACTAGCGCTATAAGGAAGTTTGCTACAGTTGCAGTTATACACTCCCGTATACATAACGTAGTAGGTAAGGTCGAGTACTTCGGGCATACATGCAGCCTGTGCACATGCATATGCACAGGCTGCAAGTACACCTTATCTGCCTGCTGCACATACACGACCTCGGTTCCCGTTCGGCTTTACACTTTGAAGAGCACCCACTACCTGCTACCTACTACCTACTACCTACTACCTACTAGAGACTAGACCGACTACCTAGTCTAGGTTCGCACACATTCGCCCGCCTGCGGATCTGCACATATCACTCCACGTACATGCACGCCACTCTCCCAATTCCTTCCGACAAGTTTCCGCTTTGCACGAGCTTCGCGAGCTTTTCAAAGAGAGTGAGATCGAATAATACCGTACCTGTAGCTACGGAAAGGAAAAGTTAAGGGATAAAGGGGAGAGAATCATACCTATCCGATTGTTACGCTCCAAGATCCGAGGGAAGTTTACCGCATAAGCAGTTACTGTTCCATTGTTGGTAATAAGGGCCGATGCCCTCGTTTCCCCACAGGTTCCCGAGCCCGATCATCCATTGGCCACATGAATATACTCTTATAATACCGGGTCACTATTAGTACTATCGTATTACAATATTATTACGTTACCTACTATCTGTCAGTACTGCAATACAGGTATATCCCTGTGCAATGATAACCCTATACTCACATGCTGTTTGTTACATTGCCCCGAAAAAGATGAATGCACGAATTACGTCATTTTTAGTTGACGTAGTCACGAAAGTGGTAGTAATTAAAATACTGAGGGAGTCTTATGTGAAAAATCGAAGAAAAGCAATTTTTTTTTTACTAATTTTCTCTCATAAATTTTTCCATGTAATGGTATAACAAATTTTTTTTTACTGAAAGGTATACTCTAACGGAATAAAAACAAAAAGTATTTGTATGATGTAAAAATACAAATTTATTTAAAATTATCTATTATACTGACACAAAGAATATATATTAATACAAAATCATAATTGTGATCGTAAATAACATTTTTTTTAGATGCTGACGTTAATGTTTCCAGATTTCAGGTGATCAAAAACTAAAAATTCGAAAAGATTGATAATCGGTATTACTATGGCTATCGTAGGAACCTCAATTTGAATGAAATTTTGATTGTAACATATTTTTGCCCCGCTCGCGGATTAAAAAAAGTACTAACATTTTTTTCCTTTGTAAAAATACCCGCCATTTTTATCATTTGTAATGAAAATTAATAATTGAGCTTTCAACGATAGCGACACCAACAAGACTAAGAATTTTTTGTTTTAAATTACTTAGGAGTGGTCCAAAAACACATTGTGGAAATATTATCCTGTAGAATGATTTTTTACCATTTTCCGAAGAAATTTTAATGAATCAGAAAATTACTATAAGCACTATTAAGTTACGATACTTCCATATTTACATCGACAATGAATTTTGGTAACGCGCAAACGAAATTTCGTTACTTTTGAAGCATTTCCATAGCATTTATTAGAATTTTTATAACTCTGCAATTATTTTTGTAGCGTGGAGAAAAAAATGTCACCACGATATAGTAATTTGCGAGACGTCGAGTAGAAATTCTACTATATTCCAAAGCTTTTCACTGCGAGGATGAGACATTTTTTCATATTACAATAACTTTTACGACGTCTTTGCGCTTTCGCTCCCATACCAACATAATATCACATTCGCTTACTATTCTCCCGCTATATTACTATACCCTGCGATATTGTGGTTTTACTATACAATATCCATACTACCACGCTACGATATTTCTCTACTGCCATATGCCGATAGTCCTATACCATCATGCCATGATACTCTTCCATCACCGATACTTCTGAAACATCGAGTGTTTGTTATAAAAGCAGCTGAAATCTACCCTTCTGCAATTTTTCCCTCCTTCTTGGACTCAATCCAATAATTTAATCTTAATCCACGACTTCCCTTTGTTACACAACGTATGGTTAGGAATTTTCATAATTATACTTATCTACTTGCGGAGCAAGCGAGCTTCCTCTGGAGCGCGCACTGGGATTATTGCTGGAGAAAAGAGATCTCGTCGATGCAAATATCCTGGCGATTTATATGTGCATCATATGCATCAGTCGACTCCAAATTGCAGGATTCGGTACCATTAAATTGCAGCTCTTGCGGAAACTGTTACCGTTTTTGTCTCTTTCTTTTCTCGGCAGGTCGAAAAAACGAGGCAACCTCTGCCACGTCGAGAGCAGGTTTTGCAATATTTCCAACGTAGGAAGCGATTTTTGTTTACGATTTTGTGATAACTTTTGGGATGTAGAAAACAAATTTTATTACGTTGCGGCAATATTTTATTATTCTACAAGCACTTTTGCAGCGCAAAGAGGAAATTTCGACGTAGATGTAAGAGGAAAGAAATTTTATTACTTCAGCGGAAATTTGACAAAGCGTAATGGAAACGTTGCTACGTTTTTGACGATTTTGATCGTGAAAATGGGTAATTTTTCTACACTGCAGTAATTCGTGGAACGTAGAAAATTTTATCTATGTTATAGGAAATTTAATGGTGCAGGGAGACAATTTTTTCTGGCACTATAGAAATTGTTATGTCGTAAAAAGTAAATATTACTAGGATACAGTAATTTTCATATAAGAAATTGTACTTTGTAAAAATCATTTTTTACACTGCGGAAAGCAAATTTATTGTATTACAGTAATTCTCGAAAATTACTATTACTATTATTTGGTAATTTTACAAATTTCCTTTGGTATGATCATTTTTATAGCGTCGATAAGAAATTTTACTACGGCATAATAATAATTTACTAATCCATAAAAACCAAATAATTACTAATACGTGATTTTTCTGTCATTTTATTATTCTTATTATTACAAATTTTAGGTTTCCATAGCACTTGCTATGTTTTCGCAGCCTGAAAGTAAAATTTTACCATTCTGTGTCATTTCCGCAGCGCGGAGAGGAATTTCCATTCTTTTGCAGTCGTTTCTACAACGCGATTAACAAATATTCCTATTCTGCGGTAGCTTCGACATAAAAAAAAAATTTTAATTTCCCTACGTCAATCCAAATTTAACCCTTTTAGTGCCGAACAACGATATATCGTCGTTTTTCTAACCGATATGTAATTCTTCGGCAGTAAAAGGATTAATTCCAGATTCCAAAATTCCAGATCTCCAATTATTCCGGTAGCCGCAAACTCGACGTTAGAGTAGAAGCATAAAAATGATTGAATACAAGCCCGAAAAAAAAAAAATCATAAACAGAAGAATCACGTTACCGTTCAATTTTATTCATCTCCATCTGCTTTTTCATTTCAGGCAGCCTAGAAGTCAACGAAACGGCGCTAGAAGTAAAACGGTACAGGAGCAGTAGGTACCGTGGCGTATAAGAAACACGGGAGAATTAAGCCATTCTTAAAATAGGGTTTGTGTACGAGAGAGAGGAAGTGATAAGCTGCTCAAAGATACCCGAGGAGGAGAGAAGAAGCAGTTGGAAGCAGAAGCAGAAGCAGAAGCAGAAGCAAAATCAAGAGTAAGAGCAAAAGAAGAATAAGAAGAAGGTGAAGAGGATGAAGAGGAAGAAGAAGAAGAAGAAGAAGAAGAACTGGTAAGCAAGAAGACGTGCCTCGCGAGTCGCCGGTTCTCTTTAAGATCTTAAGCTTCGTTCCAAGCGCTGCAGCTTCCACAGCGCGCTTTTCTTTCTTCTATAAGTTTCATTCTTCTCCGCGATCCATTCTTGCTTCCGTCCTTCCTCCTCTGCTTCCTTCCTGTTCAATTAATTCCAGCGTCCTTTCGCCGATTACCGATTTCCACGCGTTCCATTTTTCCCATCGGTGCTTGCCATCCCGTTCCAGTTTCGGCTCCAGCTCCAGATTCGACTGGAGCTCCGGTAGCATCCACCTTTCCTGTAGCAACATTCCCGTACCTTCGAGATGTTGTTACGGCAAATCATCCAGTTATTACAATTCGAACTACGAATTCGGCAGTAGCCAGTCAGTGATGTAGTTTCGCGGTTGAAATTACGGAAAAGCCATTCGCGAGGAGTGTCGAGTGTCTCTCTTTGTGGCCAGGATCCGAATTTGTCCGGAAATGTCGTACAAAAGTTACGTAAGTAGATACGTTTCGTACGAAGAAACTGTATTTTTTTGGAGTTGCTGCGATTGCATTTCCCTTCTTGCTACGAAGAATCCGTGGGAAGTATGGCGAAAGTCAGCGGACGGTCGAACTCGCATCGATGAACCTTGCCCCTGCGGAGGACATTTTTGGGGGATTACCATTGCGCGTTACGGGAAGGTTTTCTACGTTGAAAAGAGGAAATTTTGCTACGTTTCGATGACTTTTACGGCGTAGAAAGGGAGTTTTGCTGCGTCGTAGCGAGTTCTCCAGAGCAAAAGGGAAATTCGATTACGTTGGTCCGAGTGTTCTAGCGTAGAAAGGAAATTCGGCAACGTGAGGGTTCTGGTGGCGTACGTGGGAAATTTTATTAATTTTATGACAATTTTTTGGATTCAAGAAAGGAAGGTTTACGACGTAATTAGGAATTTTGAAACGCGAAGAGAAAGTTTTCGTTGCGTCGGAGTGACTTTCAGTACGTAGAAAGGAAAATTTGTTACGTTGCAATAATTTTCGCAGCCTATAAGGAAAATTTCGCTACGTTACCGTAATTTTCCTGACGTAAAACGAAAATTTCGCTACGTTGCAATCATTTTACCTAGCGTACAAATAAAAATTTACTACTTTGGTGGCACAGAACTTGAAATATTAATACATTAAAGCGACTAAATGGGCAAATCAGTCAGCCGGTGAATTAATAAATAACTTTTTCTTTCTCTCTCTCTCTCTCATTCTCTTTTCCTTTAAAACAAATAGTAGAGGGTAAAAGATCCTGAAAATGGAATGATTTGCGCAATTATTCCGTGAAAATGCCTGGGAGCTATTATTCGCCATTTTCCAACTTTAATGAGACTCAATACCATCAATTGCAAGTACAAGATCGTAGTGCTTTGCAGTAGAGCATTTTGCAGCAAGAGCTACTATTTTTGCACCGTTTGCAACCATAAAACCGCTACGATTCTCGTCTTTTTCTCGGCTTATACGCGATACTTTAGTTTTTAGTGAATTAAGAGAAGAGTGCGTTTAGCTGCTTATGCAGTCCGATGGGGGAAAGACCCGAAGCTAATTTTGCAATACGAGTGTATGTTTATTTCTCTTTTAGCACGGTGTGTACGGGGTAGAAAATGTATTGTGTGTGTATGCGTGCATGCACACAACACATGCATACATATGTATAAATATTCTCTACTTCTTTTAGCAGCAGTTTTACTTCAACAGAAGTAATATGAATAAATTGCTGTCTTGGCTGAGAAAAGCGAGGATTCGTCAAAGTGCTCTTCTACGTGCGCTGAGAATTTATATATACATAGATACCTACATATATAAATACATATATGTATGAGCGTGTATGTGTACGTGGATACATACACACGATTTTATTTTCTTTCACGCGCCGGCAACTTGTAATTTTCCTGCAACTATTCTGTATTCAAACGGGTTGTTACTTTAACAAACTTATACCCAAGGAAATGTGGATTCTGCCCCTGCTCCTGCATCTTCCTCCGAGAGAACTTCCAAGAAATGTTATGGTACCTGCAGTTAGATGAATTAAGCATTTTTCACAATCCATTTCATCCTCGCCCGAAATCCCCTGGTTGCGGTAATCTGCATTTAATTTCTATTCAATTGCTTCGATGAAATGCGAAATGACTACCATTCGTTGCAACCCACCGATAGTAGGGCAAAAGTCTGCGATAGGTTTCGCAGTACCGGCAAAATCCTTTGAACTATGACTCGATGTAACGGGATTTAAGTTCGAGAGGTTACTAATTAGCGGTGTTAATTAATTCCATAAAAGAGATTCTAATTCCAAGGGTTTTGTTTCGACGGTAACAATTCGCAAGGCAGTCGTACGTCGAAAGGATGTTAATTAATTAACAGTATTAATTTATTTAGGAATTTTGGGGTTTCATTGATTTTTGGCAATTTCACGTAACTGTGAATGGTAATTCATTTTTAAGTAAATTCTATCAACATACGAAGTGTTTCGAATTTGAAAGTCATTACATATTTTCGTAGCGTTGAAAGGGAAATTTAATACGTTACAAAAATTTTCTTAGCTTCGAAAGGAAAATTTACTACGTTACAATAATTTTCTTAGCGTCGAAAGGAAAATTTAATTACCTTGCAATAATTTTCGTGGCGTCGAAGGAGAAATTTACTACGTTGCAATAATTTTCGTAGTGTGGAAAGGAAAATTTACTGCCTTACAATAATTTTCCTGGCGTAAAAAGAACATTTCACAGCGTTACAATAATTTTCGTAGCTTCGAAAGGAAAATTTACTTGCGTTACAATAATTCTTGTAGCGTGTAAAGAAAAATTCACAACGTCACAAGCATTTTCATGGCCTAAAAAAGAAAATTTCACAGCGGTACAATAATTTTTCGTAGTGTCTAAAGAAAAATGCACTACGTTAGAATAATTTTCGTAGCGTCGAAAGAAAAATTCACTCGCGTTACAATAATTTTTGTAACGTATTAAGAAAATTTCACTACGTCATAATCATTTTCAAAGCCTAAAAAAAACCACTTCACTGTGTTACAATGATTTTCGTAGCGTCGAAATAAACATTTACTAGCTTAGTGGTACAAAACTTGAAATATCAATACATTAAATGATGAAATCGATCAGTAAAACCTGAATTATATTAATTAACAATTTTCAACTGAAAAGGAAAACAATGTTGTTTATAATTCGAGGGATAATAATCAAGAATATTACTACTAGAATTAATCAAGAATATTACTACTAGTATTATATTGGAATATTAAATTTAAAGAAAAACAAAGGAAGAGATTGAAATTTGAAGCTTATCGGTTCACCATATTACCGTATTTTGTTGATTACATATATTAAGTTCGAGCAAGGAAAGAGGAGATTAAAGTTAGAAGGGTATCAATTAACAATATTAAACGTATTGATGATAAATAGGAAATGGAAGGAACAAGAGCGAGGAAAATAAGTATTGAAAATTTAATTAAAAAGTTTTTTCCGGGTTTCGTTCGAATCGGTTGAAGCTTTATCGTAGCAGTGTAATTCTACCGTGACTCGATATAATTCTACATTGACTTGTCTAGGAAGTAGAACACAAACATGCTCTATGTCTAAATATATCCGCAAAGCTTGCGAACGTATCAGTAATATATATGTATATATATACATCTTACGTATATGTATAGCACGTACGTTTTAAGCTCGGTTATGTTGATACGACTATACTGCTTGATTACGTATCTTTCAATAGCTTCCATTCAATAATAATGTTTATCAAATGTACCACTGACTTGAAAGAATCTCTATTCGTAATTCTCCTCCTCTTCTTATTTTCCAACTATTTTTAATGAAACTAACCAGAAAATATGTATATATTTACTCGAGGAATTATTAATCAAATCCTTCGAGTTCTAATGCAGTTTACTCTTTGAATTAAATTTCAATAAATTTTCGTCATATTTTCAATGCACAAGTTGCAAAGATTTAAAAATCTTGAAACACGAAAAAAAAGTCACGAAACATGAAAAATAAAAATCTGTAACAAAGAAGTTATTGAATTTTTCTCTGGAAGTTGTAAGAAAAATAAGTTCGAATTTTTACTGTGAAATTGTCGAAAATAATCTTTCAATTTATTTCAATTATTGTCAAAAGTGGAAAGTTTCAAATATTACTGAAAAGATTGCAAAAGAATTTCTTGCAACTTTGGTGAAAAAATTATGAGTTGAAAAACTGACTTTTGATTATTTTTAATACAAAAATTTCATAAAAATGGAAATCTTGAAATTTTCATCAAGAAAAATGTTTAAAATTAAAATTTTTTTTAATATTCCAATAAACGTCATCGAAAGTTAGAATGTTCCAACTTTTTAGTAGAAAAAGTGCATATTGAATTGCATTAAAAATAATTGCGATCGAAAAAGACGGTACTAAAAAAGTTGTTTGAACTTTATTTGAAAAAACGACCGTAAGCGAAAACGTTCGAATTTCACTGGAAAAAAATGCTAAAATTTGTTGGAATTCAGTGCGAAAAGTGATGGAAACATTCCTTTGAATTTCGTTGCAAAAAAATCATGTTAAAAAGTAGCGAACAACATATTTGCAAAAAAGGATTAAGCGTTTACAAACACAAATCTTCCATAGACCGACTGTAATTTGGAAACCATTCGGTCCGGAAAGTGCCATGAATTTAAATAAAAAAAAAGGAATCGTATCAGTACCGTTACGGTGAAATATAGATTTTTTCCGTCTTTTTTTTTATTCATTGCAATTTACAACACTATGGAGACCCATTACGTCGCCGTATGCCCGTGGTTAAATACATTCCGGAAAATTCGGAAAATTGCTACTCCCCAAATTTTTCTTTTTTACCCCCATTTCGGCTGATTTAGAGTCAAAGTTAAATAAAAAAAAATATAGAAGTAAAATTAATATGAAAATTTAATACAAAATAAATATTAAATTCAAGGAAATATTCCGGCTGCAGTGCCTTGTTATTATAACTCTCGTACGTCTGATATAATAGTTGCAATTGGATGCTAAAATAATATTATAACGTCACTCCTTGGATGCACTGGATGCAACGTTATCCAAACGAAGAGGACTCGTGATGAGATTTTCGACTTATTCACATACTTTAAACGTTTGCCTCTGTTTCTTGGCCGGATAAAGGGCTGTATGTTGTACACAGATGCATTGCTTGCATACAAGTGCAAACAACTATACGTCTAGACGACGAAACTTTTCCAATTACACGAAACTATTTCTATACCAAAAATTTAGTTAGTTTCGACGTCTTTTCTCCCGGATATAAAACGATGTATCCGTAAACGCGGGGGCGAAAAGGACTCACGTATCTCGAGTTACCAGTAGCAATTTTTCTGGAAATTTGCCATTTACGGGGTTGAAAGTAGAATACCGAAGCTTCAAAATAGCGGAAATGGAAATTATTTACAATTCTTCTCTGCGGAGTGATAACTTTTTGAAGCGGAACTCGAGGGGGTGGGTAATTTCGCGGGGAGGTAAAATAAAATCTTTTTGTATTTTAAAAATAGTAAGTTCAAGAAAGATTCTGTCAGAATCTCGAAATTTATAGAGTTGAAAGTAAAGAATGTAGCTTTAAAATGACGGAAATGGAAATTATTTGTAACTTTTTTTACCATAATTATAGATTTTCAAACTCGATCTCGAGAAAAAGGTAATTTCCGAAGGATATAGAATCTTTGTCGTTATGAAAATCGTAACCCGTAGACAAATTTTGTTGAAATCTGGAAATTAACGTGGTTTAAAACAGGAAACTAAAATTTCGAAATTCCGGAAACGGAAATGCTGCATCATTTTTCCCTTTACGATTAAAAAATTTGAAATTTGCTGTATTTCAGGGGAAAGTAATTTCGCGGGGAAGTAATAAAATTCTTTCCCGCTAGGAAAACCATACCTCCGGGAGTAATTGTTGCGGAATCTCGAAATTCACGGAGTTGAAAGTAGAAAACCGGAGCTTGAAAAATGCGGAAACGGAAATGGTTCACGATCCTTCCTTTTAGAGTTAAAAAATTTGAGATAAGTCCTTGAGGAAAATGTAGTTTCGCGAGAAAGCAGCATAATCCTTTCCCGCTAGAAAATTCATAACTTCAGGAGTAATTGTTGCGGAAACTCGAAATTCACAAAGTTGAAAATAGAAAATGTTGAAATTGAGTGAAACGCAATTTTTACACGAAATGGCGCACTGGTGAAAAAAGTAAAAGCGAAAAAATTGCGAGTAGCTTTTGAAGACTTTGTAACAGAAATGATCCATAAAAAGATAATGGAACATTTTGAATCCATTACTTCATAGTAAATTATTTTATATAGAAAGTTGAAGTTTCGAAATGTTGAAAGTTTGTGTTTTAAAGAGGAAAAGGGTGTTTTAGAGATACTGTGTACGACTTTCGCTGGTACTTCAGTCTTTCACACAGCTAGCGAATACTTTATATAGATATAAAGCACAAGGAAGTGAACTTTCCTTAAGGTCTGAAGGAGTTATTATTTTCGTTGGTTTTAATTGTTAGTCATTCGGGCTCGTAAAAGAAACTTCGAGTATCTCGTGCACTTTTGTTCGCGATATAACGCTCGCCAGCTCATCGTTATAAAAGTGAATCCTAACTCATCTTTTCCACACAATATATATTTATTAGGCGAGGCATCAAATTTTGATTCCGCCATATCGCAATGTTACAATGTGACTGTAGGTATTATTTATATGCTCTAAAGTTTAGGGGAGCAAATTTACGAGTAGCAAAAGTTAGTAACAGTTTTTAAAAAAAGGAAGGAGACATTCCTTTTTTTTTTTAAAATCATAATTTGGAAAAACACTTTTTAAATCTTGAAAATTACAGGATTGCAAGTGGGGAATCCAAGTTAGAATGTGGCAGAAACGAGAAATTCTCATATTTTCTTCATTTACAACTATAATTTTTCAAATGCAAATTGGGGACGATAATAATTTTACAAAATTGGAAAAATCATAATTTTAAAGGCAATTTTGTTTGAAAACTAAAATTGAAATCAGGAGGTTGAAGCTTGAAATTTGCAGAAATCAAAAATTTTTCCAATTCTTTCTTCGCAGGTAAACTTAAAATTGGAATTTTTCGAGAGAAGAGGAAGGTTAACCCATTTTATTTGTTTTATAGTAAAAAAAAACCAGCCATTGCCGGGTCACGCGAAATTACGTCTGCAAAGAATTTTCGAATCTACGACCGATATATGTCAAAAAAAGAAAATAATGTAACTTAAATGAAAAATTGCACGGGACACACCATATTATACCTATTTTTCTTTCCTGGAAAAGCTTCTAGGTGAGATTCGGCGAATTGAAAGTACTTCGACCGGCAAATCTTTCGATATTGCTTTATCGCCCATAAAAATGGCTGTTTACAACCTTCGGATAAATTGCTTGGCTTTTTCGGACTTTTCATTTCACTACTCTACTTCGGTATTAACTATATATACCATACCACTGCATGCAGCTGTTATACAGTGCTATACCTATTTCTGGTACTTTCTTTAACGATATTTCGGTAGGAACGATGTTTTGCTGTACACGGATCTTCCAATGTACGAATTGAAGTCTGTCAAAAGTCCGCAAGAGCTTCCAAAGTGTGGATAAAAAAATTCGTTCAATTAGTTATTCGTTCTACTCGTCGCTGATTCATTCATGCGTGCATTTATTTTTTTCTATAGGTTCTTCCTTTAATAATTTTCTCTTTAATTCTTTTTTTTAATACAAAATTTTCTCAATGAATGACTGATCATTAAATATCGTTCATTCTCTGTTTCATTAATTGTTCTACAGTACATTGAATGATTTATTTATTTATTTAGCTTTTAATTCTTCCATATTTAATAAAAAATGCTCTAAATTGAATTGATTTGTTTATTAATGTTTTTTTATTGACGATTTCCTTCATTCATTCGTTGATTCATTGATGGCTTGAATGAAGATGAATTAATTCATACATTTACTCATACAGTTAACGATTAATTACATAATTACGTCATTCGGGCATTTAGTTACTAATTGTTCAATAAGTTCTTTTTTTTATTTAATACAAAATATAATATTTTGAATTGCTTTATCGAGTAATTTATTCGCTCATTCATTCATTCATTCATTGAATTTTCCTTGGTTCGGTATATTTAATAAAAAAAATACTATAAGAACGAAAATAAAAAAATAAAAAAAGAAGCCACACCATAAAATGAACGACCGGTTTTAAAAGCCTGTAATAACTGTTGTAATTATCAGCTTCACTATCGTCTTTCGGTATAATTTCGTAAAAAAAAAGAGAGACATTTGAATGAGACTATACGTATGTGCCACTGTCGTACCCTGAATATGTACACTAGATTTCATATTGGATTTCCCTGGTGGATAACAGAGGAATATGTGCATACGTATACCCCCTGTTATAGTAGTTTGCACTATGATCGTTCGTGCAGCTTCTACTCTGCTGCTGACAATTATGTTAATAGTAACTACGTGGAAAATTCATGCCGTTATGTTCCATTTGTTAACTTTAACGTTTTGTATATCTACAGCTCTCCTGATAACATCAACCAAATACATTTCCAATAATTTACATATATATGGAAGCACACCCATTCGCCCGTGTGCGTGAGCCCGTACGTGCACATAGATAATGGATCCGGGCACTATATACCGCCTAATAGATTTTTCCAGTCCCAATTGGATTGCCGATGTAACGGGTTTTAACACAAAATGGACCTACAGCCGTCTAATCCGAGTATTAGAAATGCTATGGACGTAAATACTCGTCCAGAACGTTAACCACGACTGTTACACGACAAAAAAAAAATCCCCACGTCACGTGAAATATATTGAAAATAGTAAATATTCATAAAAAGTCTAATTTTCATGGTAAAAGTGTGCGTTAATTATTTTATAAAATATTTTACGAACCAAATTAGAATTTCGATGACTCTAAGTTTAATTGACACCTTTTTTTGTAACTTTATTTATTTTCTTGGTGAATTCAATAAAAATCCTCTTACTTCGTAGCTTTTTTTAAAAATCCGTATTCTTCGTCTGTGGCTTCGAATTTTGAGTGTGAGACATCGAAAGACGACAGTCTAACGACGCACATGTGCGTCCACGTGTGAAAACGTTCACTTCCTGACACCGGGCATACATCAGGAAATAATAATGACGCGACGATAAAATCAACGTTGGTGAAAAGCTGTCACACGTGTCCCTCTTTAGCGCTTGATGAATTCAAACAAGTTCAATGGAAGTACGTAAACGTGACTGTACGCGTGCATTATGCAGGTTTATGCACGGGGCATGTCAGTATACGTTTCAATAATGAGAATATGTAGGCGTCCATATGACGATAACGCAATGATAGAATACACGTGAAGAGATAGGAGAGGATTTTCAAAGCTAATTGAAGAGTGTCAGCTTGATTTGACCCCTGTTGACTCGTCGCATTATTATAATTTATGATCCGCTATAACACCATCAGCCGTGGCACGATTTAAAGGTAGACTGCTTTTCTACGCCATGTGTTTAAAAACCAAACCCGCTGCTGGGCTTTTGTTGAAGATTTCCTATGGCGTTCTGGGAAATTGATTATGCCGTCTCTCGAGGAAAAAATGTATTTTCACGTAGATTATTTTTTCCCTATAGATTTTACTGATCGTGACATAAATGCATTTTATAGCCAACTGTTTATGAACGGATTTCTTGGTAATTAAACGCAAATTACGGTGCGTGCATGCGTACGCGTTTTTATATTTTAAGGCTCCAAGCATAAACGATAAAAACGTTGAATGGCACAACAACTATTGTGGGACACCATGAAAAACGATGCGAGAAGAAAAATGAATGCAAATTTCCTGCATGCAAAGCCTTTTCTCGAACGGAACGTACAAAAGGTGAAGTAGCTTTAAAGATAAAAACTACTTTTCTGCGTTTCACATATAATTTTTCAAATTGCATTTAATTTCTGTACATTTTTTTAAATGAAAAATCGTATAACGAAACGCCTAATATTTTCGTTGGGTTGCATACGACTTTTTTGTGAAAATGAATTATGGGAAATATATTTAGGATTTTGGTTGCATTATTTTTTCTGGTATTTAAATATTTCGAAGGAAGACAGAAATATATTGTTTACCATTAGTTTATTATTATTTTTTTATTAACATTTTTATATTATTTCTCGCAAACTCAACTGTCCAGAAATAAATTTGTTTGACCCCTAGCTGGCCTACCGGGATCTGACACTCTCCAGCCTAGTTCGACTCTTATTTTGACATTTTCAGAATAACAAAAATCTATAATTTTGTTTTCAAACTAAAAATTATACTTTCGCAAAATAATTTGTACTATTTGTTAAAGGAACGTCTAACAACTATTACAAAATTTGTTGGGTCACGAAATTCAATAGTTTCCACGGAATACAAATTTTTGTCGGTGGGGGTCTGGATGCCCTAGTGTGCCAACTATGTTATTCTGGCAAAGTGGGCCAGCTGAGGATTAAGTTGAAGATAATCGTGCATTTAAGGGTAAGAGTCTAGCTGGTGACTCGCCAGAGATTTCTCTAGGATTTACGCAATTTCGATTCTCACCTTCCGACATACATAAGTTAACTGTTCTCGCGATTTACAGCCAATAAAAAAAAAGGAGTTGTATAAAATCTGGCACATGTCCAATAGACGAAACACTCCGTTGTCGTTGAAACGGCATAATTCCTGTGTGGCTGGTTCTATAAACAATGGGCTCTTTGAAGCCCGCTTTCTTCCAGGAATTGGAGTTTAAATCAAATTGCGAATTGCCATCGATATAATTATACGAGCAGCTATGGATGGAATTTATAGATTTCGTTTTTTACAGCGAATTACAGTTTCGGTGCGGTTTCGTTAATACGCGTATGCGGCATGATATAGCCGATATACCGGGGACAGGGAGATGCGGACTCGGAAATGGAAAATTTCTGGCATATTCATCATAAATAAATGAATACAGTTCACTGCGAGCGCAGAAGACCGCAATTGAAATGGGAGTCCATGTATGCAGTCATTATCTTGTATTGCATTTTCCGTAATGATTTGCATGGTAATTTTGCCATTCCATATATGGAATCTCTGTTTCGATCGACGTGGTCTCCAAAATCGTGTTTTATTTTACACTTATGATTTCGAAAGTTTATGGAAGAAAATCAATTATTGAAAAAAAAAAGAGAGCACAAAGAAGGAATTATTTTCAAACACTCGGCATCGCTTTTCAAAATTGGAATTTTTAGAGTCCAAAGCAAAAAAATTGTAGCTTCAAGATATTGGAAATGGACATTTTTCGAATACTGAAGATTTATTTGGAGAAAAATATCATTTCGAGTGGATTGAAGAAGATCCTTTTCAAAATTGGGAATCATAATTTTTAGAGTGGTTTTTTTGGAAGATTTGAAATTTACAGGATACAAAGTGAAAATACGCAGCTTCCAAAAGGCGCGAATGGAAATTGTTTAGAATTTTTCTCTCTAAAACTATAAATTTCTAAAGCTAAAATAAAATTTCGAACGAAACTCATAAAACCTTCTCGGATTTTGAAAATCATAATTTGCAGACTAATTTTTTTTTTCAATTCAATTTTTATGGAATTGGAATTGGAAATCTGCAGCTTTCAATCAGTGGAGATGTAAATTATTCCAAACTTTTTCCCGGGGTTAGAAATTTCAATGCTGAGCTAAAGAGTAACATAATTGATCAAAAAATACTTTTCCATTTCGAAAGACGTAGTTTTGAGGTTTCAAATATTCAATAGACTAGAAGGTAAAAATACTGCAATTCCAAAATAATGCAACTAAAATATATTTACAATTTTCTCATACAAAGAGACAAATTTTCAAAGTTGTAATCGCGTATACAATTTGAGGTTTTTTTAAATGAAAAATGATCGTTTAAAATTTGATGGACTACATCGAGTCCGTGGCTTCACAACAAATTGTTTTCTACAGAAAATTGAATTTTGGGAATACTCAAAATTGCAATAAACTGCAGTTACACTATAATTACAAATTTTTAGTTAGAAACACAAAACCTCTCGTTTTTTACCTCCAGTCTATCGACTTCAACCGCTGGATAATTATTGCTGTGCTGCATTCTAACGAAGGATGACGCTATAATACTCATTAGTGGAATAATAGTTGTAACAATATTTGCGAATTATAATAACAATTACGAACCGCAACAAATATGATAATTACGAATAATGTTTACTAAACCGGCAAAGAAATTATAGTAATTCCAGATGTAACACGTGGAAATTACCCCTATTGTGTGTTTTAACAACGCATGGAAATTAAGTAACGAGAGGAAGAGAGACGGAAAGCTATAAATTGCCTCTTGCTTCTTTTTTATGCAAGAAACTTTACTTTCTTATATCGATACCACGGTATTTTATAACTTCCCTAAACCACCCACGGTCTAGCGTTTCATTGAAGGTAACGAAGCGTAACTTCTTTAGTACCTATCCAACAACGATGTTCATAACAGTACGGTAACTTTTTTTTTATAATACAGAGCCTCTAAGGAAACTCGGGGGTACACAAATAAAAAACGAGATTTTAATATCAAATATTCCCGTTGAATATCAATTCCGTCTATCCCACAATAGCCGTGTACATGTAATACTAGACGGTATATGGCAACGTAACGTTTGCTCTCCGCATTAAGGAAGTGGAGTCGCTGTATTCTGATAAAATTTACTATCCAGCGGCAATTCTCTTCCCCTGAACCTCCTTTTTGTTGCAAAACAACAGCGAGGAATCCCAGGACGGCTAATTTCTTACTCTTGGAACCTTTATTGTGCTGTAGGAAATTTTATCGTTTTCTAAAATGAACGGTGCTGTAAAAATTATTGGAACCCGGTAGGAATAGCTTACCTCGTCGGAGGACATATAGGGTCCATCGCATTGTCTTCTAAAAAAAAATTAAGAAACTATCTAAGCTATGTTAGAAAAAAATTACCGTAAAAATTATAATTTTTTTTTACAAAATTTCTTATTTTCTAAAATTGTTTCTCAGAATATTTTTTTGGCGTTTTAATACATTTAACGAGATACCTAAACTACGGGAATTGATTCTACAATATTTGAAGAATGTCTAAGAATTTTTTTCATGTTGATTCGATAATTCAAAAAGTGTACAGGCTATGAGAGACCCGAAGTGTACTCCGCGATGAAAAAAGTATAGGTGATTTCGAAAGAAAATAAATGAAAATTTCGTTCCGTAAGAGCTGATAAGAATTTTTTAAATATTGATAAAAGTGATAAGAGTAAAGGTTCTGTTTGACGACCATTAGTCGAAAAAAAAAATAAAAGATGAACAATTAGGAAAAGTCGAGTAAACAAAAGTTACAACGTGGGTGAATGTAGTTATATATGTATACTAATAATGAAAACCGACAATGTTATCCTAAAAAGAGAAAAATCGTGAAAACAAAACAAACAGCAAAAATGTTATTGTAGACTTGCACAATGTACAATGAAATTGAATTCGCAGGAGAGACAACACTGAAATTAAATGTATCACTCGAGGAAATTTTAGTATTTTTATCATTGTTATTATTGACACACAAAATACACAAAATTGTTGTCGTTTGGATTCACTAACATCAAACACACATATATACACACATTCAACGAAAATATATGGTTTGATTCTACACCAAAAAATTGTTGGTTATTTTTAATATATGCAACTTTAATGTATATAATTAAAATACAATTAAAATAAAATAAAGTTTAGTTTTCGAAACTGGATCATGAATTTAAATATTTACGAGACCAGGGAATTGAATAATTTTCCTCCGCCTAAAAGTGAACGAAATTTTCAATTTAAACTCGTTTCCAATTGTGGCCCAATTCTATGCCGAAAAAATTACAATGGCATAGTATAATTAACCTTCTCGTCTTCCACGTTATAAAAATTGTTGTAATTTACGTTTTCCTGCTTTCTCCAGATTTTCTGTACGTAATTCTCATGAACCGTAAAGCTTTTATTTTTAGTGTGAAAGACGGCTGCGTTAACTTAGAAGCTTTTATTGTTAATAAAAAAAAGGAGACATACATAAGGTTCGAGTAAGTTATACGGTAGTCGTTAGATAGTGTATAAACCAGAAAGGTTATTACTCTCTGCCAGGTCGGGCCGTCTATTTTAAATCTTAGGGCATCTCGCCAAACTTATGTTAATTGAAGAAATTATTACTCCTTTTTCCTTCAACTCATTCATATATAGGTACAGTGTACAAAGTTTCTGGCATTTGATTATCGATTTTTCCGGTAAACGTTATGGGATGTCAAAACGTTTTTGATTTTCCATATTTCAAATAATTTTTTTCATATTCAAAAATAATTTTTTTTTAAATTTTCCATCCTCGAAGGAGGAATAAGTTTTTAAAATAATATAAAATTATAGTGGAACTCCAATAATTATACGAAATGTTCCACAGAATCTTCTATTTTCGAAGTAAAATAATTCATGGGTTAGAAGAAAAAATAAAGTGAAATTTCGATTCAAAATTTTCCTGCGAATACTCCAGAAAAGTGAAAACAAAATCTCTAATTTTGGAAATCAAAATACATTTTTGTAATACATGGAAAATGGAATGAAATTCCGAAATCAAATTTTTTTTAATAAAAATAAACAAACCAAATTGTACAATCTAGAGAATTCCCAAATTTTTCCATGTAACACTACTTTTTTCTCCAAGAGATTCAAAAAAGTTTCAGTAACTAACTCCAAATGCTATAATTTACTACGAAAATTCTCTACGAGCGGTGCCATCCCTGTAATAAATACATTCCCCTTCGGAAGCTTATGCGTCTATAAATAAAAATGCAACAACTCCAATTAAAATACAAGTCATAAATACGTTATCGATCCATCCAATGAATAATGGCAGAAAGCATCTCGATGAAACAATTTATAGCAGTTTGTACTATACGCGTACATGTCCGTTACCATACGATCCCTCAGTTTTTAGGAGGCGTATCTCACATATGCATATATATATATGTGTATACATGATAAAAGGAACGGGGATTTTACGATCGGTTCGAACTTTCTAGAAAGTATCCACCCTGTTATACCGTCTAGTTACTTTTGGCAGAGCCGTTATGATTTTAATGGCTACAGCACCCGCTGACGCTGGATGCTTAGCTATTCTACAAAAGCCATTCCGGACTTTTGCTTTACTTTCTTATTCACATCGGCTAATTTTCGATTTCATAGTTATTTCAAATAGTTGCTGCAACTATTTGCAATAGAAATTTAATTGGTCTTTTTAACTCCCTTTGCATACTCAAATATTCAATATCCATATTTTTAATATTTTTTTCTCATTTTTTTTTCATCACAGAACTATTTAATAATATCAATTATTAATATAAATTAATAATAGTAATAGAATTCTATTCTTTCTTGACTTCTGCTGTGACATGTATAAACTTAGAATTGTACAACAACATTTAAAAAAAATTGTCTATTTAAAATTGAAGTTTATCTCTATTTTTCGGGGAAAAATACTAAAATAGATATACCGAAACTTGCTTCTCAACCCTTTAAAAACTCGCCCACGTCGCCAGAAAAATATAGTTAGCAAAGTGGATCTTTTCAGATCCTACCGATAAAAAATTCTGTCGCGTAAAATTTATTGACTTTTTCAACTGAACAAAAATTGTATAATATTTGTGAAGTGTTGTTTTAACAAATACTATAGGTTATTTTAAGAAAATATTTCTCACTACAAGAACACGTACTTTGAAGCTGAACTAGTCCGGGGCCCCTGAGACCCCAAAAGACTAGCTAAGGGCTAAACTTTCCAATTATTTTTGCTATTTAACTTTTTCAATTTTAGAAGTAAAAAAATTCTGGCAATAAAAGGTTGTTAAACCTATGATTTTCTTCCGTTACAGACTGACGCCTATCGAAGCAGAATCGGCGGAGGCAGCAACTCTTATCCGAGAAGCACATCTTCCAGTTTACCGAATTACCGAAGCAATTATACAAATATTAGCAACAATTCTAGTCGATTACCTTCCAAAGATAGAACGGCGGGTGTTTCCGTGGGAGCGGCTGCTTTCAAACGCGACAAAGCCCAGGACAAACCCACTTTTCAATTTTCCTGTAAGTTGCCGGTCTTATAGAGAGATCTTTACCTTGCCAAAGAGGGAACTTTTGTTTCGGCATTATTGCTCGTTTGTTCTCTCCATGAACACAGTATGTATGTACCGCAAGTCACCACAACGCAGAGAAATTATTGTTTTTATTATCCCTCGGTGAAACAAGTGAATAAAAGTTTCATTCCGAACCATGGGGGATTAATTTTATCCTGCGCAGTATCCATTTATCAATATAGCGTTGGAATAAAAAAGCACTTTAAAATGGTGTTTCATCATTTTTGTAAAACGGACAGATCCAAAAAGGGATCAAAGATTTGTCAGTCAACCATAAACGATTTATTACAAAAAGCGAAATCATAAAATATATTTCGGAAAGCATGCGGCAGTTTTGAAACCGCTGGGGTGTTAATTTAATCTCGCTTTGTTGATGCAAGTTATTACTATTATATGAATGATATTTATTATGAAGTTGAAATACACAGACACAAATGAGTAATCTGTGTAAATAACGGCCGAATAATTCTTTTATTTTCATTTTCATTTCATTTATGAATTTGTACCATGCCCTTATTGCAATGAAGTCAAAGCAGGAACTTACAAAAGAAAATATAAGCAGCGGTTACGCATACCAATATTATGAAAGAATTTAATATTAGAATTTTAAACAAAATAAAACGTGATACTGGTAATAATAACTTTTAGGAAAAAACTGAAAATTCGTTTTTAGAAAGTTGCTTAAAATTCGAAGAATTTTATAAAGTAGTTTCAATATTACTAGAATCCTGTATAAAGAAATGCCGATAAAAAATTTAATTTAGAAAAGGAATGAATAAAAATGAAATACTAAAAAATTAGAGGAGGTAGAAAAGCATCAGAAAATAATAAGAACCTGGAATTCGTTTGTGCCTTCTGAGTTGCAGCAATTTCTTTAACACGGCGAAACCCACCCCACCCTTTCCTCCATTCTATCGCGGAGTAATTAATAAAGTTACGTTTCAGGTAGCAAAGAAACCGAGAAAAGTCG
Organism: Gasteruption jaculator; assembly: GCA_949825005.1. Lineage (NCBI taxonomy): Eukaryota > Metazoa > Arthropoda > Insecta > Hymenoptera > Gasteruptiidae > Gasteruption > Gasteruption jaculator. The sequence continues at coordinate 8,711,165 of OX463769.1, read as the reverse complement.
GCTGGGAAGGTCGACGTCGAACGAAGTGGTGGGCTCCAAAAGCCCCTTATCAAATAGCAGATCGTCTCTTCTGGAGAAATACACGTACCCGACTGCGCAGAAGACCGAACGAACCTCATCAGTATTAGATAGGTATAACCGTGGAATTTCTCGGGAGAAGAGTCGGGAACCGGAAATCGCCAGTCCGCGGTATGGTTTGAGCAGAAACTTTAGCGGAAGCGAGAGAAGCGAGAGTTTCCGGAACCTCGGGGTCAATTCCACCCTAACTTCGAGGGAAACCAGCCCCGATACGAGTTCCAAGTCCAGTTCCTTCAGAGTCTACTCCAGAGTACCTTCTTACCGCAATGGAGCGAATTCCGGTGAGACCCTTTCTTCCTTTTTCCGGTAGGAATTGCAACAGTTTCGAGGTTCGTACCGGCTCGACCGGTAGAAATCCCGGTAATTTTACAAACTCGAAGCCATTTCACCGATTTTATGACCTTGGAATGCATTTTTGTGGTCGACAACGAAATCCTTGATTTTGTCCCTATTTCGTATCATGAAAATTCGTTTTCTCGGGTTATAGAGAATCTTGTCAATTGTAAGGACCTGCTCTGATTTTCAGGAGGCAGCGAATCGAGTGCACCGACTTCGAGGTACACCGCGAGATATTCGATGTCCTCTCGTCAGCCGGCTGCCTACTCCTGTTCGGATGCATTCCGAGCACCGAGTGTCAAAGAAGACAAAGGCAAGAAGGAGGAGAGTCAGGAAAAGGGTCAACCGGTAGCGCCGGAGAAGAAGAAGAAATCCATAGATTCCAGTCAATCCGACGACTCGAAGTCGCTGGATCTCGTGACGATCTCGGTGACCAGCAGAGCCACTTCGCCTTCTCCGCCGGCTTCGTCCACTTACGTGCGCACCAGGCGCGCCGATAACGCCAAGATCCTGCAGAAACAAGTCACCAGATCGCGCAAGAAACCCGAAACGAAGGACCAAGAGGTCCAGGTGGACAAAATCGACGGAGGTCCCGTCAACAGCAACAACTACTCTCGGTTCGGAGGACGAACCTGGTCGTACTTGTCCTCGCAGAATTCGTCCTTCCGCGGGTCGGGGAACTCCTCGACCGGCAGGATCCCCACTGCCTTCGGGTACTCGAAGCAAAATGTGGAAACGGACGAGCCAAAGGGCGTGAAATCGATCCCGAGGCTGAACGCTTTGGAGGCCAAGAAGCCGGAGGAGAGTTGCATTCCCAAGAAGGAAAGTTCCGTGAGCAAATCTCGCAGCAGCACGCCGAAACGTCAAATTACGCGAAGCAGCTCGTCAGACGGCTCTGCGAGCGTGCCAATTGGCAGGTCCAAGTCCACGTCATCGAATTCGAGTCATAGCTCGAAAATAAAGTCAACGCCGCCGCCCTCGCCCAAAAGCCACAGTTCAATCCGTCAGAGCACTCCGGACACTCGCGCTGGTAAACCACCTGTGCCGAAATCGGAGAGCATGAAGTTCGTCAACAAGGATTTCCGCAAATCCGCCCTAAACATGGAAACCGCGGATTCGCGGAACCACAGGAAGCTGAAAAAAAATCAGCGCAGCGTTTCCGTCAGCTCGCAGGACTCGGAGGGCAACTCCGAGCACCATAATCTGCACGTAACTTCCTCCAGTTCCTCCGGTTCCATCAAAGTCAAACGCGTGAGCAGCGCAAACGCGTCCGTACCCAGCTCGAAATCCCCCAAGAAAGTCTCGCACAGCGAGACTTCCGCCAGCAGTTCGGAGAGCGAGAATTCGTCGAGTAGCGAGGAAGGAGAGGAGGAGGAGGAGGAGGAGGAAGACGAGGGGGAGGAAAACAGGGGTAGGAAGGGAGGAAATTGCAGGAAGTTGTCGGCAGCTTCCTCCCGCGGCTCTAGCGTTTTGATGTCGTCGGCCGATGAGCTGACCAGTGACAAACCACCGCGACCTCCGCTGTCGAAGAGCAAAAATGACGAAGCCAAGTCATTTTTAATGAGAGCGTTAGCTCCTGTTACGAATCTTTTCAAGGTGAAGCAACAGCAGGATGGTGACTGTAAATCAGGTGGTTGGCTTGAGGCCAGTGACGAAGCTACAGAAATGTCTAAGCGACCCAGCCAATCCATTTCAAAAGCATCTATCGCGCAAAGTATATCCAAAAGCTTGAGTTTCACGAATTCCGAGAGAAACCATCCCGCCAATTCCGACATCACTCAGGGTACTAGCAACAATAGCGGTAGTAGTAACAAGAGAATGTTTCAAACCAGAATCAGACACCAGGATTCTGGGGAGAGACCCTGGTGGCTGGACCCTAATCCCGATAACGTGCCAGAAGGTGTCGAGAGGGCATCCGTGTGTAACGACGACGTCAGCCAGGACACGACCGTCAGTTGCGCCTTGTCCGATGACGGTGAGTTTTGGAGATTTCGTAGGACGAGGATAAAAAAAAGTGTTACGGTGTCAAATTGTGTTGTTGCTCGAACCTCTATCGGCGATGAGAATGAGAAATAATAACATTGTTGTGAGTTGCGTCTTTCGTATGAGTGGTGTTAAAAGTTGGCACGGAGTTTATAGCATTTTTTTATTTTGCAAATGTTAATTTTACTCTCACACGTGTTATTGTAACGTTGTTTTGGTAACACCAAATTATTTCCATTGAAATTTCCATATTCCGTTCGACCAAATTTTAATAAATGGCGTGGCTTGCAATTATTTAGTAGAGAAAAAATCATGGTGTTAAAAGATTTAAATTCCGGAATTAATTTTTTTTAAGAATCGCATTTCTTATATATTCATTTCATTTCCAGGAAAATTCAAGTACAAAGTATGGAAACAAGACTCGGGGGAGAAAGAATGGTGGCTGGAGACTTCGGAATCGAAGGAAGAAGCGGTAGAAGACCCGGTGAGGAAGCGAAAAAGCTGCTCGGCTTCACCGAAATCCACGAGGTCCAGTCTAAAATCACTAGACAGTAAGAAACATCGTCTGATACACCAGCAGTCTGGAGAACAAGCCTGGTGGATGTCAAATGACCCCAAAAACGTACCGGAAGGGGTCGAAGTTTTTCCGGAAAGTAACGAAAGTAACAATAAATTCCTGAAACCAACCGCGAGAATCAGACACATTGAATCTGGGGAAAAAGCCTGGTGGATGGACAGTTCCTCCAAAATTCCAGACGGCATTGAAAAAATCCCGACCGAAGTCGTCTCCAACAGTAACTCCGATGATTCCTCGGAATCTTTTGACAATTTTGAAATCAACGTTAATTCGCAAACCGAATCTTCGTCGTCCAAGAGGAATTTCGTCAAATTTCCCAACATCCAGTTTCCACCCCCACCCGTGGAAGAACCCTTGGGTGATCGCGCCAGCCCCGAAGGGGTAAGTTGTCGTTTGGGGTGTTAGGATAAACGTAAAATTGCCGGATTTTAATTTTTGTTGTAATTTTGGAATTTCGAAAAAGGGTCTTGAATCCCAAATTTCCATATTCAACCAAATTGGGAGCTTCTATTGGATTTGTACAAAGAAAATTAGTGAATTATTATATTTATGAAATTTCTCAGGGTAAAAGAATTTTTAAATCACTAGGAAACAAAATTTCCACACGAGTATAAATTCCCATTTTTCGTATTTTCTGCAGAATCTAATTTTCCTTGACGCGAAGGTTGGATGTTAACTTTTCTTTTTTTTTTGTTTAGATTGAAAATCCACCGGACCCACCAGATAATTATTGCGACAGAGCAATCTCTCCGTACGATAATATATTTCCATCCAGAAGAACGACGACGCCACGTAAACGTCCTTCGACGCTTCCTCTTTTTATAGGCGATCATCGTAACATCGACGATCTGTTGGGAGATGTTTTACCCCCGGCGCATAGTCCCATGATGACACGGTTCCATCGGAAAGAAACTTGTAAGCAATTTTTTTATATTATAAAATTGACGGAAAATGCCCGAAAAAAGTATACGACCCTCTTTACTATAATATTCGGTAACTTTCGAACAGTCACTTAATTTGAGAAAATTTTACATTGCTGTAGAATAAAATGTGTTAAGCGATGGTTCGAAAAAATTGGTATATTATAAAAAAAAGAATAACCGAATTTATAGTAAATTTTACAAATACCATCTGGGATAATTTTTTGCAATTATATTGTTGCTGCGAATCAAACAAATTTTTTCGTGAAATTTCACAGTGGGACCATAATTTTGGAGTAGAATTATTTTTTGAAGCTTTTCAAAAGAAGAAAATTAAAAAAACGTCTCTGGTGGAAAAACGAAAAAGTTTCATTGTATGAAAGGTGATATGTTATTTAAAAAAAGGTATAAATTTCTATTCCTATTTTTTATTTCTATTTATTCTAATTTCTATTTCTAAGGGTAATTTGACACGTGAAATCAATTGCAATCGTCAGTAATAATGAAATCTTTCCGGAAATTTGTGGAAAACAGATTTTTTTACGGAAAAATAATTTTTCTGGTGGGAATTAGGAATTTTTCAAGACTACTGTGTCCTTGATTTCGTCTTCGTTCGTTTGGAAATTTTCCTAATCTTGGAAATTCGGAAAAGTTTAGGAAAGTCTATTAACGCATCGAGAGTGATTTTCGCTGAACAAAGAATTACACCGGATTATCCTTAAGATGGAAAGTTATCCTTGGATCAACGAAATCGATCTTAAAGTGAGGATAGGGGGGGAAGGATTGATATAAACTCTCGAGAGTTCAAAGGGAAAGAATGGTGTTCGATAGATTCGTTCGTTTCTTTCACAGATGATACCTACGTAGAAGCACATCTACAGATAGCTGCTATACATAAACGTTCTAGTGGATACCTATAGACTTTATTAGAGAATCGCTTTCTTGGATAAAAGCATCAGGGATTATAGATAACTTAAGGAAGGTGTGAAAGATAATAATGGGCTTTCTTCATGCTCGAGTTAACTTGCATTGTTTCAACATTGCACGACTTTTTTTATTTCTTCCATTTTTTCTTTCTAGGTTAGAGCGATCACGATTTCTATACGAACGATGGAAGATAGGGGTTGTAATTATTACCGCGTATAGTGAAATTCCCTATTAAATTTTTAGGGTTGTGTAATAGTTTGTCTTTTGTCTCAAATAATGTTTGTGATACGAGGAAATCGATAATCTTTTTTTTTTTAATAATCGAAAAATATTGGAGAAACGATTTTGCCTCGAAAAAAATTATTTTCTACTAAAAAGCTTTGTTTTTAATGCTGGATTTTTTTAGTCCGAAAAATGGTTCCTTTAATTGTAAACTGATTCCCCATTGCGAAAATTCGATATTCTTCAGCATCTTTTTCTCGCAGATAGTAGATTTTTCCAATTGGATGAAATTCATTTACCCCAAGGGATTCATAATTTATCTTCTCATTTTTTGTTCTTTTTGAATTTACAGGTTCCTCGGATGAAAGCAGTTCCGAGTGCGAGGAAATTGATGCTGCTCAAGTTATCATTCACGACAGCACTCCGAAGACACCCATCATACAACGCAGGCATATGTGAGTGAGGCACATCTTACGTGATAGAATTCAAAGAAACTGAATAATTACAAGGAATTGCTACCGGATACATTTTTTTAAACCTCAAAGTCTACCAGTCTTGTTCGAGAAAAAATGTTTATGATTAACTTTGAGACATAGGTGAAAATGAAGTAGAATAAAGTAGAGTGAACCAACCAGTGAATGACCGAATTGTTAAATTTACCTATGTTCGAGATTATATTTGACTTATAATTGCGAAACAACAATTAAAATTCCATAAAGAATTAATTTTTATTTACATATTTGAAAATATAGTTCCTTTTTTTTATCGCAATTACTTTCAAATTAATTAAAAAGCGTAACATGTGTGAAAGCCTAACAGATAACCGAATTCTTATGGAATATTTTCAACAAGAATATTATTTGTTACTATTTTTTATCACACTTATGCGAAAATTTAGGAAATTTAAGCTCTTAATTAATCAGGTCATAAACATTTGCACATTTCAAACCTCATAACTTTCGCGTGGTTGTGCAATGGTCTTTCACTGGCATGCGATCAATTACTGGGCAGTTTGCCCTAGTTTCCTTGAAATTCAGGATCTTGAAATAATTGATTGGAAATCTCTGGGAAAATTCTTCTTTCAAAATAACTTGGAGTTGTGAGATACAGTTACATGATTCTAACCTTTCTTCGTTTCTGGATTTCAGAGACAACGAAAGACCCCAACCAGACGGTTACATTCCGGTAAGTCTGCCCTTCAATTTTCGAAATAACTATCATTCCCCTACTGATTGGAGGAATAGTTCTGGTTGAGGCTTTAATAACTCGAACCAAATCTGTACCGATACAAATTCTACTCGTGGCGCAAGTGGTTTTATTAACATTTTGGATAGAATGAAACATGCTTGTAACAAAATTATTGATCCGATGGAAGGTTTTTGTTGCAAAATATTAGGTACAATTAAAGGTCCCTTACGTCAAAGAAACAAAAAAGGGTTTAAGAAATTCTTTTAAAAATTTTATAAACATTGCATATGCATACGCTCTCATTGTCAGTGTCGCCAAAATCAATGGCGTAGAAGGAGTACGAAGGTGCAATAAAAATTGGAAAAAACCATTACATGTACTGAGGCGAGGGTGGCAGGAAAATGTAAAAATGGTCCTAAAGAATGTCGGATATTTCGGCAGAGAATGGACGGAATTATCGGGATAGGGATGGCTGGCGAGCTTTTGCGGATGCAGCAATGCACTTTCGAGCTGCAAATTTCGGACAACAAAAGGTCGATACACCAAAGTATCTAAATTTTGACCCAAAATGTTGGAACCACCCAGCAGAAGATTTTACAGGAAAGGGATGGAGTTGATTACGTAATAATTCTTACAATTAGGTACTGCAAAGTACCTAAAAAAATGAGGGTCCTTGAGGTGGCTTTTTGGTCCAAAGGGAGCACAGAATCCCAATAGCTTCATTTTTATAAATATGACCTCCTTCGTTGTCTTCTACAACATACATGAACAAGAAATTTGTGCGTAATTGCGCTCATATTAAAAAAATTCGGTATAGAAATGCAAAAAAATGTATTTTTTTGCAAAATAATAGAAAGACTTAGGTTTGAACTCATTAAAAAAGAAAAAATATTGCTTAAACCTCAAAGTACAAAACACTCAAATTATTTGAAAGATTAATATTAGATAAATCGAACATATTCCAATTTTTAACCATTTTTTGACTTAAAATCCCGTCTTATGGACCCACATCCTTTTCTGCAACAATATTTGAACCACCGAGTGTGAAATTCTGCAGGAATGGGATGGAATCGATTACGTAATAATCTTTGGGTATTTCGCAAAATTCACGCGATGTTTCGTCGAAGAGGATTCTCGTATCAGTGGTATCAGACGCGAAGAAAAAAAGAATTCGTTAACGGCGGGAACGAATTTTTCCCAGGACGTAAAGAAGGTGACTCGAGAAGGCTTCTTTGTAGGTAGCAGCACACCATTATTCGCGTGCAAAACTCCCTTTCGGGAAGAGGGTAGAAAAGAAAAAATGGAGAAAGAAACGGAATGAAAGTTGAGTACGCAGCAAGAGAAGTGAGAAAGAAGGGGTCTGGCTGATGTCGCTTCGCACATCCCTTCGTGAAAAACAATAATGTCGCGTATACATACACGCCTACCCCCCTTTTTTTCTTCTTTTGCATCCTCATCTACCCTCACTTCGCTAACTTTTCTTTGTTCTTCTCAGGTTTTTGTTCGAACACTTATACAACAAGCGCTGTGGCTGTATTGTACCAGCTGTACGGCACCTCTTCGTGTGTGTACGCGTGTGTTTGTATTATTTGTCTCAATAGACGTATAGGGTTCGCGTAGATATGCATGCGAGAGATATGCATAATGCGAAACTTCCCACCCCTCTGCCCCCCGAGTCTGCTCTCTTATCAACCCTCTTACGAATTCTCGACAACATTGATAAGACGTCAAACGGAGAAATAAGAAGGGAGCGAGCGGCATGGAGGATTATGGCACAAAGATTTGTGATTTTCTTTCCGCCGGTATCACGTTAAAGCGGCTGCCAAGGGGATTTTCGCTACAGCTTGCTCCATTTTGAATTGCAGATTCCCGATTGGAATTCCAAGCGGAGATATTGTTACAGAAATTTTCTTAATGCCAGAAACGGCAATGGGAGATTTGGGATTTGGGATTTGCTATTCGAGTGGAAGGGTCACGTAGGATTTGCTATTTTTTTCACCCCCGGTCGCTGCGAAGGCGGACATTGGTGGTGGAATTTCGACAATGAATCCAGGAAACCTAGTTTTCTTTTCTCATCGGATTTCTCTTTGAAGTCCAGAATTCCAGCTTTGGACGAAAGACGTGAAACCTATGGAAACCAGAAATATTTTATCTGTAGAATTCCGATTTTGGGTGGAATTTCGAAGGAAAGGGTGCAAATTGGGGTAAAAAAGTTGAAAGTATTATTTTTATGCGAAAAACCCATCCCAGACTTTTGCCAGACTACGACTTATGCCGGGAGAGCTCGCACTTTTTATTATCCACTTAATTTATGAATTTTTGATCATGCGAACGGAGAATGCATATTTTACAATATATTTTCACTGCATTTTCAGCTTCAATTTTTTTCCTCTTCCACAGGGTGGGTTTTGTATTACACCCTTCGTTCCTTTTACTTTTTACTGAGACTGACTTCCATACTTACATCCTGTAGTGTCACGCAGTAAAGTGGTGGTACTTAAAAACGTGCTGTGGTAGCTACTGATTATTTTTTCATAGCACAATTACACTTATAGTATACTTTCCTCCCTACGTATGGCGACAGGAGACAAAGGGACCAGAATTGCCTCTAAAAAAACTACCCCTTTGTTTTGAATAAAATATTCGCGTTTTAAAGAAATTGAATGTGAAAAAATTGACGGTTGGGAACGGAGTCGATAGTTTTCGGTTGTTTTTATTTATTGACAAACAAAAAAATAACAAACAAAATTCTCAAATCTTTATATCGAAATATTTAAATTTTGAAAATTCTACAAACAATTTAACCAGTTAGCTGGAGCGACCTTAAGAAAAAAAGCTATATTTATGACGAGAGTATATTCGATACTCACAGCTAACTGGTTAATTAGAAATACTATGAAATTTAGAATTGACTTGATTTAGACTTTTATCAATTTTTGAAATTTTTCCAGAAAAAGTTTCCAACAATCTGTATGTTGCGGAGCTAAATTAATATAAAAAATTACAAATTTTTCACGAAATATTAGATTCTACTTTCAAATTGGAATTCTGAAATTTTCAAATTTTTGGAAAATTCCACGTAGCAGATGTTTCTAATATTTTAATATTGAAATAATACTAAAATAATATTAAAAAAATATTCCGAATAAAGTAACTATTATTTAATCTATGAATTTATTATTTTAATCAATCTTATACTATAAATTTGATTTTACAATTTAAAATTATGGTATTTTGTTATAAATATGCTCGAATTTTGTATATTTTACTTACTAACTTCAACATTTTTTATTCAGATACTAAAAACTCTGTAAACAAAATAATAAAAAAACTGAATAACAACGAAAGGTGTACCTATTAATAAACGCTTAAATAATACTTCAAAATATTCGGTATCCTGATCTTCACGAATTTTAACTGGATGCGCGTAAAATAAAAATATTTGTTCTCGAAAAATTGAATAAAAAATGAAATTTGTACCAAATCGGTTCCTCAAAACTCCTTCTACTCCCACTAAGGGGACCTTGGGAAAATTTCCGAAATGCCAGAAGCATTTCTACGATGTCTCCTTTCGCTCGTGCATTTAGACAATCGAGCGAAATGACAAACCTAGTCGGAACGACACTCAAAGTTTTCAAATTGAAAGTCTAAGGGTGAAAGGTGGGGACGCGAAAGACCGAAAGACGGCGCCACTGTTAGGGTAGTCGACAGGTGTCTATAAAGATTCAGTATTGCGGCGGCTGCTCGCGAGGCAAGCCATGTTGTGAGCCGCTTGAGAATTTCTAACTATTGTTCCCCGCTTTCCTAACTGCGCGCGAGAGAGAGAGAGAAAGTCAGAGACAAACGAAAAACGCTAATAATCGGTTTTAAAATCACCGGTCTCTCATACTAACTTTCTTCGATACCGATATCGCGATTACCTTACAGTGTAGTTTCCGTCCACTCGTCCTTTGTTTCAAATCCACGCGGTGTTATATATACATACATAGTTAGTAACAATTCAGTGGCTGCCGTAAACTCGGTACTGGACACACACACACACATTGCTCCGTGCACTGGATTGCCAGGACTCTCATGCTTCCACGCTTTCAGGGCGCCTGTCCTAACTTGTCGAAAGTTTAAAAGGTGATCCTGAACGTTCTGCGCAGACGCAGAGTTTCTTCCTTTTTCGCAAACAAAGTACACATAATACATATATAACTCGTAACAATTTGCGGGGAATTTTCTCGACGCGTTTACGAGATTCCTGCGCTCCCATTGGTCCGCGATTCCACTTTTCATTGGTTCTGCTTCGCGCTTTAGCGAAGCAGAACCAATGGAAAATCAGCCACTTTGATTGAGGAAATCCGCGTCAGATTTGAACCCTTGGGTCAAGTTCATTGCAATGTCAATTTGAAGGGGAAAGAGTGTTGCATAATTTCTGTCGTATCTCGGGCGGAACTTTTCTTGAATTCGTCGTTTATTATCGAGTATCGATAGTCGATGTATCATCGATTGACCGAATTCAAGGTCTTTCGAAGATTCTGGTGGTTTGAATTTAACGTGAAAATACGACAGAAATTATGGAACGGTCCAATGTATTTTCAAAAATGTTTTCGAGGCTGCGAAAGACGATACGGGCGGCATATCCGCTTTGCTAGGGCCTGAGGCCAAGCTGCGAGAGGTGGATTTGCGCGCGAAAGAAAGATGGAGTATTAGAAATCGTATCGCGCTGTCCTTTTCTAAAACGTGTATGCAGTCTTACGCTGTTTGTTTGTTTATTTATTTAGTCTGTTTGTTTGGTTCCGTTCTATTCCATTCTCTTCGAGGATATGTGGTAGTTGCTTTGTCCGGTTGGATTTCCCTGGAGGTTTTGTTTCAAAATTGATAAGGGATACATGTGTTTAATGCATCCTAAAACATTGTTTTGGCAACATCTCGGAAGTGGATGTCGTGAAATACGACTCCTTTCCCGGAGTTAGGATCCATCGATTTGTATCGGTTACGTTGTAGTCACGACTAACCCCAAATAACAAGAAATACTTGGTATTTTAGTATTAAATATAGTAGTTTTCCTTATTTGGGAGAAAATCGTTGGGTTTCTCACCAGTGACGTCACAGTCTGGGAGGCACACCGAATGTACATAATTTACATACATCGACCGCTCCTAACCTTAAAAACCCGAATAGAGGCGACTTTATCCCAATAACAAACAGTGCTACATTAAGGCCGCATACCTTCCATGTTTCTTTATTTACAACCATGTCGGTAATTTACCAACAAAGCGATTATGTAAAACGTAGCGTTCAAAAAGAGTTCCCCGCGAGATTTCTTGGAATCGATTGCGTCTAATATATTCTAACTCGAGTCGGCTTGAAATTTCTTCGTAACGTGTTACCTAATGCGAAGCCTTTGCGAATCTACACACGAGCCTTTTTTTATGTCCGGGCTCGAAATCCGAGTGCGACTAAAAACTGCAATGATAAAAAATCTGAATATCAAAAAATATGAAAATAATAATTCTTAATTCAGGTGCATTTCGAAAAATACAGACATATTCGGGAAAATTGAAATTGAGGACCATAGCAAATTAACACTATGCCGTCCGGTGGCACCACGTTGGTTCCATGCGAAAATTATCAAGCAAGCGCCGGTGGCACCACGTTGGTGTCGTACATAAAGATTTATACCGGCGCCAAATAATTTTTAACAAGAGTAAATGTAAAAAGTAAGAGTAACAAGAGACAGAGAGAGACAGGAATAGTATGTCGATAAAGAAACTGGAGCGTATAAACCAGGAAATATTAATTATTAGAGATTTTTTAACCCCGTCATTGTAATTAAAGTGTTAAAAATTCTATATCGTCAGCGTTGGCTCTCGGTCCACAGAGAACCGAGAGTCCAGAGAGGCTGTATGGGAAATTTCATCTCGGTCGGGGATCCAAAGCGTAAGAGCAGGACGGAGCAAGCTGCGGTGTAGGATAAAGTGGGAAGAAGGAGGTATAGATAGGTGTCTCTCTATTCAGTATACATCCAGTCAACAACGCTGCCAGCAGAGGATTAACGTTTATATCAATTTCCTTTATTTCTCCTGCTGGAAGTCTCGTATGTGTATGTACGTGAGATAGATAAGAGGGAAATTCTCCCACAGGGGTCTCTAGGTACGAATTTCTAACGAGAGCTCGAAGATCTCGATACATAACCGAGATCATTGCGTGCGAATTTGCACTAAGGAGCAATATCGAAACAGTGGTTTTGCGTGAATGTGAATGCAAGTCTGTGTGTGTGTGTGTGTTTTGATAATGCGATGAGTGTATGTGTGTGGGTGTGTTTGCAGCTTTTAGTCTTGCAGGTAGTGGGTTCGAGTCCCGTGATTTACGACTGGAGGTTTATATATAAAAAAAAAAGAGAAAGAAAGATTAATCCCGTATTACCCAAACAAAGTATCTATTTTTAAGTAGGGATTAAATGCTCCATTTTCTTTTGCTTTTCCATTACTGGAAACTCGTTCTCGTGTTTCTTTCTCTTTCTGTCTTCATGAAAAATAAAAATATCCACATCCACGGAGTAAGACCGTGGATTGGATCCATGGTGTCGTCAATGTAACAGAAAGAAGAGACCACAAGACAAGATTTCATTCGTGGCGTGGCCCAGACTCGTTTACCCTTCTCTGAGGGCTCTTCTTTATCCTTCTTTCTCTTCATTCTTTCTCTCTCTCTCTGTCGGTTTTTCTTTCTCTTTCTTTCTTTCTTTCTTTCTATCCTTCAGTTTAGTTTCTTTCTTTTCTTGCCGGTTCGTAGAGCCTTAATATGATGTATGTATATGTGATGTATACGTGTATATGTATATATACATGTATATTTATTATATATAACTATACGTAGAATAGTTACACACATGCAGATAAAGAGAACAATGCACTAAGAAACGGATGACGAGAACTGGCATGCGTAGATAACGAGACGCTTTGTGATTTGAATTCTATTTTTTGTATAATCATCACGTTTCCCTCCATCCTTTCTTTTTTTATTTCCATGTTACTCCAATGTCAGAAGTAAACAAAATATAGCTAGCTTAGGAAACGCGTTATTTTTTCGGCTGTTATCGAAGTAAAAAGAAACCTTTTTTCGAATTTTCCAAGATCTTTTTTCTTCATCGAAATTGGAAAATTCTAAGAAATTCCCAAAAATCAAACTTTTGATAAAATTTGGCTCGTGTTATCTTCAGACGCTCGAAAAAATTCTCAAAATTTTCCAGAATGAATTTTCGATGTTCCAAGACATTTTCGAAATTCTTCTTTCTCAGAAATTCATTAATTTTGGGAAAGATCTAAAGTTAGACCGGAGTCTAATTGTGTCAAATGTAGGCCAGCCTATTTCTAGGTTTTCCAAGAATTCTCAAATTTCCCCGGAGAGAAATTTTCAAAAACTTCAAAGTTTCAGAAATTTCCGAACTTTCTTTCAGAAGAATATTTTAGCGGTTTTGCGATTTTAAGAAGTAACTGAATTGTTTCTACCATTTAGGCGTCAATTTATTTGCAATCTTTTTCGCATTCCCATTTTAAATGTAAGGAAAAAATTCCTGGATGGAATGGAACGGGATAAATTATGTAAATTTTCCGGGAAGAATATCGAAGGAGATCCCGGTGATAGGGAAATGGAAATTAATTAAATTCCCGTTAGGATTGGGAATTTCTTGTAATGCGCGCCCTTCTAGTTTTAGGCAATCGTGTTATATCTATATACATATAAGTGCGAGTGAGAATCGACGAGTAAAGGGAAGGAAGGAGGAAGGGAGATAGAAATGAGGAATAAATGGGAGAAAATGAGATAGAAATTCATAGAAACGGTTGCTTATCTCGAGATCAAATGTAAATTCATTCTTGAATGCGGTATGGTATGATATCGGAGATTCTTATATTGAGCATACTCGAGCAATTTAAGGAATGCAATATTCTATGTAGCCTCGGATGTATAAAGGAAACATTGCAAACGAATATCTTCATTTTAATCGGAGCGTTACACCAAGAGAATTTAACTCTCCTTCTTTTTTTTTGCCTTATTGTGCCGCGGTTTTTGGAAATTGAGAGATTCGAGTGACTAATTGCAAAGAGGAGCGATAATTAACGAGAGACATTTTCCCGCTTTGCTTGAAATCTTACCTGTCGTCGTTTCTCTTACACAGAAATAAATCTCCCCGCGGTATCTCATTTCTATATCGAGAAATGACGATACTTTCGTACGAAAACGAATGGCGATTGTTGAGTTGAAGATCCCGAAAATAGTTGATTCACGAAATTTCAAAATTTCTTCGGATTGTAAAGTTTCCCGTATTTTTGGAACACGGAAAGATTCGTCATTTTCGAGAATGACCGCAAATTCGCGATTTTTGGCAACCTTCCGAGTAGAATTTAAACGAAGCCGCTTTCATGATGTCATTTTTATGAAATTGATTTATTGGTCTAATTTTTTCATGGTGGATATTCGCTATTTTTCTGAAATAAAATATAATTAGGTGCAAATTTCCTTTTTTTCTAATTTTCAATTTTACCAAAGTTTTAATTTCAGAAAGTGTAATTTTTCCCCTGAACAAATTCGAGTGTTTCGGTTTTGGAATTAGAAAATCAATTTCTGAGAACTCAAAATTTCAATTGAACCTACAAAAATATCTCAAATTTTAAAAATAAAAATTGGATAAATTTGTTTCAATTTTATTTAAAAAATTGTTGTCACGATAGAATTGGAAAAATTGGTCAAAAACGAGAATTTTTAGCCATTACTGCCGCCCCATTGGAATGTAGAACTGAGACTTGGCAAAAAATAAGTTTTTTGGGGTAATCTATCGAATGACATATAGCAAATGTTATTTACCGTTTGCAAATTTATCTCGCTGTGAAACAATAATTACCACGATATAGTAATAGATGACATTGTATATTTTTTTCCTGGGTTGTAAAAAATACCGCGACATCCCGAGATTCAAGTTTTCCCGTTTCGTTTCCAAAATTGGGCGCTGATTTCATCATCGCATCTTGAGGCGAAAAATGCATCGCTCGACTCGCACACACGATTCCATTCACCGGAATCATGACGTCGTTTTCGAATCCAAAATCGTCTATAAACAGAAAGCAAACGTCGTTTATACACTTGTAACATTTGTGTTTAAATAACCTTCACGAACATACTCTCCCATTCCGCGGGAACTTGCAACCTTGCCATTGAATGAATAGAATCATATCTCGGCTTGTTTTCAAACTACGCCGATTAACTTCTTCTATTCGTAAATATTTCAATTCTTTTTTCCGCATAAATCGCGACCTTCGAAGTCACTTTCAGCGAACGAGAAGTCTTTTGCCTTATCATAATTCTTTGCATTCGGCCCCATTCCCAGCTACCTCGGGCTGAGGTACCGGTAAAAGTTGGGAGAGTTGCGGAGATCGAAGGAAAACTGCCCTTATCGGTTCGAAGTCGGAGTAAATTGATTTTCGAAAGTTGGAATCTCACTTTTTTTTTGTAAGAATTGCAACCAAGTTCTAATAGAAATGTCAAAGGAAATAATTCAGTTTCGATTCCAGTGGAATTTTTTTTTCGAAATTAGCATTCTTAGTCTGGTTAATTAACATACGCTCTCGCTTCGGCAATATTTCTTTTGGAATTCACATAATTTCTGAGCGAGGGAAGGGGTAATGGAATTAATAAGATAAATATCTGCAGCAGATTATATATAAATGTATATATATATAGATATATATAGGGTAATACAAGAATCTTAGAGAAGTTTCCACTGAAACGTCGGCAACAACAGGTAAAAAAACGAGCAGGGTGTAAATTGAATCATTAATACCCGTCTAAATTGTGCAAGAAACGGAATAAAAGATTGTCTCGCTTGAAATAGCGGCGGTACGAGTATAGTAAAAGTTCCAGTAGCCGAGTTGTGTAGAAGCAGTAGCAGCAACAGCAACATGAACAGCCAGTACCGAGCGAACCACTACTATTGAACACAAATTATAAAAGAGCAACCGTTTAGGGAGAGATCTTACTCAATTACTCTTTTCTCCTTCATTCTTCTTTTCTTCCCTTATACGCAGCCTCTCTCCCACTGTTTAATTGACCACGTAATAGCGACGTAATTAAATTCACTAGGAAGATTTCCTTGACGCAATAAATAGCTCCGAGTGGTTCCTACAAGGAAAAAAGTGCATAAACGGGTAGTTTGTAGTCGAAATGGGGTGGAATGGCAAGAGAAATTGCCAGGGAGGGGAATGAACGCAGGGAGAAGGGAGAACATTTCATATTTTAATAAGTTGATTAATTACAGACGTTAATCCCTCGTTTCCGTGTAGGTGGAAGCTTACGTGTGACGTATGTGGACTAAATGTACCCTTTTTTCTGATTATGAAGGAGAAACCCCAATTAAAAGTCTCTGTTCAAGTTTTTTTTAAATTTTAGAGTCCGCAAATTATACAAATTTTTCATTCTTTTTTACATTTTTTAGTTTCATCTTTTTTTAATCTAAAAAATTTCATATCAAATTATTTATTTTTAATTTCCCATTCTTTTATATTTTAAATCTGTGATTTCGAAAAATGTGAACTCCCAGATCATAAAATATGAGTACCTTTTTTTAATTAAAATATTCAACTCATAATTAACCTTTTTACGCCGGGGATGGCCGATATATCGGCTACCTTACATGTGCCACATATATGGGTAGTTGACTGAAGATAAATAATGTTTTTTTTCTGCAAATCTATGTGTTTTATCAAAAATTGATTTTACACTTTTTCCCGGCGTTAAAAGGTTAATTATCGATACACCAAGGCTCACATACTCACTGTCTCACCCACACACGTGCAAACTAAGCATTTCCTGTATATTAAAATAAATAATTTGGTATCGCAAATGCAGCATTAGCCATTTCGTTCCGCAGCCTTAGCTTACAATTACATTTCCTTGGACGTTATACATAATTTCCAGCAATTTTCTAAACAAACACAAGAAAAAAAACATATAATCGCAGGCAACGATTGAGCCGATAAACGAGGACAAAGTGAAGCACCGAGAAATATGTGTTACATAAAACCATCGGCGTTATCTGCTACTCGTCTTATCGTCGCGATAAAAATTACTCCCGTGATATATAATTAAGAGTGTGTGAAAAAACGTCGCGTGGTATCGGCGAACCCGTTTGTCTGAAGCTACGACGACGTCTTCCCACGGGACGTAAAAATAGAAAGACCGACATCTCGACGGAAAGTCGAAATCGACGGGAAGAAAACGTCGGGAAATTTAAAGACACTTCCATCGGAAGTGTCTCTCGGACGAAATCTGCGGCCGTTGCAGGGAAGAATGTCGCTTACGTGCAGAGTGCAATATCTCAATGACGTGGATCCGTTTGCTTATGCGAGTTCTTACCCGGAACCGCCGAGACCACCGGTGCATACGTTCAGTGCAACTTTGCCTCTCATCAACCAGCTCGCTGCGGTACATCGACTTCTACGAGCACCTCATAGGGTGAGTCAGCTCTGGCTGTGCCATTACCGTATTGTATTTTTTACCCGACTTAGCGGGACCATTTGGCGGCGAAACATTGTTTTTTTTGTTTTTTTTTCATTCCGAGCAGAAAACATAACGGAAGCAGCTATAGTCGCGATTCGTTTGACTTCGAATTCCAGCGTTTCCGAGTTCCAAGGGAAGTCGTTCCACCACTTAGCGGTAATTGGTAGCAAGTGGATGGCAAGTTTTACCATGTTTCAGTATTTTCTAGATGAGCACAGCAACTCTATTCGGTAGCGTAAATGGCCACGACATAGTGGAATTTACTACTTACCGCTAGTCAGTTTGGGGTTTCCTACTGTTGTCCCGAATTACGATAGTTGCGATGAATTTACGTAAGTTTCTTCGTTCCCACAGACGTTACGTACGGATTCCCCCAGTCCTTTCCTCGGAATAACTGTCGTTTGTTAGGATGAAACATTGTTGGGAACTTTAAGGTTGCCCACTTTGACACAATTTGCCTTATGCCGCTAGTCGAGACTTAGCGTCGTTGTAATATCGATAAATCAGAACTTTTGTGACGAGAGAGAGAGGAGAGAGGAGGAAAGAAGACCCTCCTCCCTCGCATTTTGCCCCTCGAGATATTCAAATTAATCCACCGGTTCTTGAAATTCCCGATGAAATTTAACACGTTATCGCGGCTAGTTTGTTAAGTGGATAGATAGGTGGGCGGTTTAATCAAAAATAGAGTTTCCGTTCTCGTTCAGGAAGAAATTCGGTTATCGTATCTGTACGGGAAGGTATGAATGTCACTGACAAAAAATGCCCTGGATTTCAACTGTATTAGCCCAATTGGAAAATATAAAATTGATTAAATAGCAATAACGATGCGTCGAATTTTTGATAGGTTTGTTTGAGGAACTTTGTCGTTTTAGTTCAATCGCAAAATTAGATAGAGTAACGTTTTTTGGTAGCAGTCCATGATAATTTTGTTTTTGAATTAATAATAATTTTTTTCTATGCACAATTTTCTAAAAAAAATAAACAGATTTTGAGGAATTAGAATTTATAAAATACAAGAACTGTAAAAGAATTTCCAAATCTGCGGTGGAATTCAAATGATTGAGGGGTCATAAGTAAAAAAAAATAGGAAACCCAAATTTTGGATATTAGCATTTTTTAGTACACTTTTTTAAAATTAGAGTTATCTTAAAAATTGTGATATTATTATATATTGGGAGAGAAGTAATTCTAAAAATAATTTAAATTGAGGGAAAACATAACGAAGAGGTATTTGTGAACTAAAGTAATGAAATTCCTGGAAAATTAATAGACATTTGTAGAAAGTCAATTACTAATTTAAATTTTACAAGAAAATTGTATCTTTTTTAAATCGTTTTTTGTAGAAATAATTTCATAGATAAAATATTTTCCTAGAATTGTTACCATTTCTTCAGTTTTATAATTCTTTCATTTTCCTTCTTCTTTCAGTGATTTTTATAATGTGCATTTTAATATTGAACTTCTTTCAATTCATTATTTTCCTTGTCTGCATTTCTTTCATTGCCTTCCGAGTTCCAGGGAATAATTGGTGGTATTAATAATTCAAAGAAACGTTGTTATTGCATTCGATAATTGCAATAACAATATAATTATGTACTAACGTATACTTATGTTACGTTTTCAAAAAAAGCTGTAGAATAATTTTAGTCCAGTATTAAAAATAATATTTCTTGAAATTAAATCCATTATTTTTTTGTTTCCAGTCCCTTTTTATTACCTTTTAACACTAAATCTACCGCTACATCTTTTAGTCATTTAACATACGCGTGAAACCGATCATTTCGACCGGTTGTGGTGGGTTTAGTGTTAAGCCAATTTTCGAAATTATTTTTTTCGAAGGCCAATTTTGATTTTTACAGCACTGAAATATGAGTTTCCTTTTTCTTTTTAGACAAATTCGCTAGAATTTCGAATTTTTCTCCAGTAAAATTGTAAATTGTGTCGGAGATCCCGTAAAGTCGCTCCATATCCGCAGCGGTCCTTCGTACAGAAATAACAGCATCGTTATTTTTGCTTTCCGTTCAGTTGACGCGAGATGGTAAAAGGTTCGCAGGTTCCTTCTCCCATATACACAGATCCTCGATAGGTGGGTAGAGAGGCAGGTTCGTACGTACGTAGGTACTTTTGCACACTCATCAGGGTGTAACGGGACATTCAGAGAAGAGCACAAACAGCTCGCCTGCCAGCAGAGAGAGAAAAAAAAAGTGCATTTATGGCCCAGGTATTATATACCTATAGGGTACAATGTTCGACGTTACCGGTTATCTTATAAGAAAGACTTGTAGCCGGTTGGCTGCTGCGAGTCCTTGCTGCAATTTTTCTCGCCTTCCTTCATTTTTTATTTCTCCTCGCCTTTTCCTTCGTGCCACGTTCCTGCGCTGTTATTATACAGTTAATATTTTCAAATAACGAACGCATCAAAAAATATATTTAGAACCAACCGAAAATTATACCGACGTCTCTTAAAATAGATCGAAACATAGTAACGGATCTCTCTTTGTTCTCTCTAACGAAGGGGAATTTTCAAACTCTACCGAAACTCAAGTCAATTTTCAAGTGAACTCTGTAGAAAAAATGTTATTTATATCACGAGAAATCTCTAGAAAGAGGAACAACTTATTCTCAGGAAAGTAGATTTTTTTTTCAAAATGCAGATTTTTGCGAGTTGTTTCCTAAAATTCAAATCCCACCAATTTTGTTTAGTAGAAATAACGCAGTAATATAGGAGATGATCTTGCATGACGTCATTTCGCCATAATTTCTAGGGTCTCTTTTAATGCCAATATTATTTTGAAATAAAGTTACTTGGCTTTTAAATGTCTTCGTTTGGAATTTTCAAAATTGCCTGAAATTTCGATTGGATGAAATTCAATTTAATTTCCACCGCACGGTAAATCTGTAGAGGAAATTTATTTAATAGCAAAATGATTTATTGGCAATAAAAAAAATTCAGTAATTTGCGAAAGATTTGAGGAACGAAAATTATTTTCAATTATTTCCAAGGACCTGAAGTTTCCCTAAAAATACATACTTTCAGGATTTCTCACCTGGAATCCAAATTTCCAGAACTTTTCCAGTAAAAATCGTACATTTAAAAAGATTTGTACTGGTGCGAAATTTTGTTAATATAATTATTATTTTTTTAAGAAAAATGTTAGCATGACACTGGTACAGACTTTCTTTGCTTTAAAATCCCTTGACATTTGAAATTTCCATAATTATCCACAAATTTTTATTCGAAAAGATTCGATTTAATTTCCCACCATTTATTAACACCGAAACGGGGTATGCAAAATTAAATCTCTGCAATGGAGACACAAAAAGAACCAGCCGAGATGGTGGAAAAATGCTGCTGCCGGTGTTAAAACGTGCATTTATAGCTACCGGGCAGCTGTAACTTCCTCCGAGGGGTATAATTAACACCAGCAGGTTTTTTTTTACCATAAAACCTTTATTTCTTCGGGGGAATAAATTTGAAGAATCAGAAGATCGCGATCTTATCGAACCTCCGCTTTTCTTTCGCTCCTTCTCTTTAACCTTTTCTTTACCGATTCTTTCATGTCAAGCAAAGGGGAGGGAATATAAAAAAAAAGCTGGGAATATTTGCCTTCGGTGAGTTTCAGATTTATTTCCCCACGTTTTTCTGCTATCGGTACAAAATAGTGTAAAGGTGTAGGTGTATGTTGCTGCTTTATACTTTGCACTCCATTTCTATACGAAATAACGATAAGCCGGTGCTGGAGCAGCAACAGCAGCAGCGGCAGTGGCAGTAGCATTTACAGTATAGGTAGTATTTGGTAGTAGTGGTGGTATAGTAAAAAAGTATAGTAGTAAGAGCAAAAGAAGCAGTTGTATCATAAAACCCGAAATTTTGCAGTAACACTCACCGTAAATTCGAATCGTAACTTTCCATTACAATTTCGTGGCACTAAAATCAGAAGGAACGAGTGGGACGGAATAAAAACAAAATGCGAGCGAATAAAAGTACATCGTGATGATGATATAAAATCAATGGCACTGGAATTTGAAGTAATCGGTAGCGAGGAACAGGAAGGAAAAGAGAATTAAGGTTGCATTTTATTTTCAAAAAATTATTACCGATGTAAAATTTACGAGAAAAAAAATAGTAGAAGTACCGCGACTTGCAGTCGTTTCGTCAGCGATGAATTTCATCGTTCTTCGTCTTTGCCGTTAATTTATGCAATTTTCAGAATTCTCGAAGGGGTGTAAGGCGATTAAGATTCGGATGCTGCGACATTTTGCCATTCGAGAATAAATATTGTAGGATTTTCATGCAAATCCCGATACATTATAAATAAATACAGATGGAAAATCATATATTATTGACGTGTCTGTTTATGTATTCCATTTGTTTATCTATACACGGGGATTAATATGTATATATATATAGAAAGGAATTGTAGTCGGCGGCAAAGGAAAGCGTTAAAAAGTCTTATGAATTATTGACGATGAAAGCTCGTAAATATTTTTCTAAAGCTCTTGTGTGCATTTGTGCACGTGAACTTTACACTTTAGCCCGATGCAGTACATAGTACATGCATACAATGGAAAGAACAAAAAGGATGGAAATGGGAAAAAGTTGAAAAATGGAGATACGGAAGGATGAGAAGAATATCGCCATCGAAATAAAAACGAAAGAAAAAAAGGGGGAAATGTTGTCCTTTTTTTCTTTGGGTTTGATCGGAACGTTGGGAGAAAAAAAGAGTTTAGTCAATTCTACTATGTAATAAGTTTACTTACAAAGCTTGAGAGGTAATTTTTTTTCCAAGGAAGGTTGCTTTTTATTTCGTGGTTGCGGTATGAGAAAATATTTTATTTTTCAAAATAAACCAATGCAAAATAAATATATACGTAAATAAAAAAGTAAATAAATGAAGTAAATGTAGGATCGAGAGGATGGTAATAGTCTATTTCTGAGCTTTTAGTAGGTCAACTTTCCGCAAAAAAAAACGAATTTTTGGAAACGATTTTTGGGAGACCCTTATCCGATGTATTTATTCGCCAGGGATCCATTTTCATTGTCAGAATTACAGAATTCCAGCGGGAAATACGATTTTCCCTAAAAAAATTTGGTTTTTATGATCTTCCGCTAGGATTTCACGAAACTAAACCCTTGGAATCCCCTTGATTTCTAAATGAACACAAGCCGGGGTACGAGTTTGCACGTTCACGAACATCTCCTATCGTTTTTTTCCTTATGAAATTACAAACAATTGCTCAACGCTGTCCCTCTTTCCCTCCTTCCCGTTTAACTCAAAATTCTTAACGCACCACACAATTTATTAAAAACCGGGAACGCTATCTTCCAACGTGCAGCCAAATATCCGGATGCAAATTCGAGTCCCTCGAATGCAAACTCTCTTCGGCTGTTATCACGTGCCTATAACTCTATCATATCTATTAGAATGTAGATGTAGCTTATACGTAGACACGATAACGCCCTTGTTCGCAGTATGTAGAACAATGCACGTGTATAAACCGAACGAAATACGTACGTACGTATATACGATGATCCAGTTACATACTGGAGTAGATTGTAGTTGTTGTTGTTGTTGTTGTTGTCGTAATGAACTTTATTCAATTTTCGTGAGAGCAAGTTCCCAGTGTAGGTGTTGCAGCTCTGCGTGAAAGGTGAAGCTCGACAAACTTATAATTACTATGCAACCCGAAAGAAGAGACGGAAAGAACATAAGGGCTTGTTTTTAGAAATGGAAAGTGTCTATCCACATCGACAGGGAAAGGTGTGTCTGTTTGTCTGTCTCTTTGTCTGCTGTCTGTCGTGTTCCAAAGGTCGGAGGTATCGGTTGATGCAGATGGTTGTATCGTCGCTCGTCGGCGGTACCTATATATTATATTATTTTCTATTGTGTTCTATCATTTGAAAAGTTGACGCTTAGCGTTGCTCGAGAGAAAGGAGAATAAAAGGAAACACACACATCTGCGTATATGTGCGCTTTATCCAAACTCCGCAATTGCATACGTACGTATATATGTGTGTGCGTTTGCTGAAAAGAGAGGAGATGCAAGAGTGCAAAAGGTTGGAAACGGATGCAACCCCAAGCCGGCATATCGGCTACTGGGTCAACTGGCGTTCTTCTTGTGACCTACGCATCTCCATTTTCGGACACAAAATACTCATTGTGAAAACAATCCGACGTATTTTTTTTTCAGAGCGCATTGGCAACATTTGAATTCGAGCTTTTTCAAGGAAAATATCCTGTTTCCAATTTTCGAAAAATCATAATTTTAAAAAAGAAAGACTGAAAATCGCTTCAAAATGAGTCAATTTTTTCGAAAGCAGTGTTATTACTGGAAAAATTGCATTTACATTCTGGAGAAAAATCGGTCATGATTTAACGGAAACTGCACATAAAATATTCTTAAACTAGTATTTATGATTTACAGGTAATTTGAAATAATTTAAGTCCTGGGGCATTTTTTCCCTTGATTTAAGTAAATTTTATAGCCGAATAAATAACTATAAAATATCGTAAAGTAATTAAAAAGTTTTTAATCAATATAAATACATGGGAGAGCAATCGTTTAATGAATTTAATCAGTTTCACGACCAAATTTTCTCGTTCTTAAATTTTTGTAGGCTCTTGAATGACAGAAGTGTCTCCTCCAGAGATCATGGTTAATTTTCTACGAATAATTCGTTTCCCAGATCGAGGTCTAGAGTCCACGGGTGAATTCTGACGAAAAAAATCGAAGGTTTTGGATATTCGAAGGAATTGTATCCCAGAACTTTGAAGGCACCCTCAGATTTCCGTCATTCCTGCGGGGAATTTTTGCAATTTAGGATAGGCAGCTGATAAATAGAAAACGGACGGTCGGGATTCTTTCTTTCTCTTTCTGCAATCTTATCTTCATATACCTTTTTCTTACTACCTACTTAATAGCATGCAAGCAAGCGGGCAGGCAGACAAGCAGGCAAGCGAGCAGGCGGGCAGGCAACCAACCAACAACCAACAACCAACCTATCTACCTACTACTTCTTTACTTTGTTGTAACTATAGCAACTACGAAGTTTAGCTATAGTTATATTATTCCACAAGTTCTTTGTTACATTCCACCACGAATACAACCCCGTAAGACTGTGAAAGTATCCAGTTTCATTCGCAGGATATGTACACATACCAATTTCTTAATACTTCTATCAACAGAATTTGACTCATCGTGTATATATAGACGGATAGATAGATATCAGTCGAGAAGTACCCTGCGGGTATTTATGACTTCAGGTAAATTATCGCGTAGGACCCAAACTGGAAGACCCGGTTTCGAATTCCAAAATCCTACGATTCGAAGATTTCTGCTCGAATCTTTTATTCCGACACTTTGGAGTATACTTAAAATATTTTGAATTTTAATATACATGTAATTGTGAAATTTTAAAAACTTGGAAGTTGCATCGAATTTAGTGGAAGAAACAATATGAAATTTCAAATTTTTATTTGAATAGTTGCAGATATATTTGAATTTGAATTTCATTTTTAGAATTTCACAAACTATTTATTTTAAATTTCGAAACCAAATGTATGCGTTAATTGCAATACATGTTTTTTTCAATAAAAATTCAAAGAAATTTTTTTGTACAGTATGGAATAAGGTGGTTACGAAAATTCAGAATTTCCAAATTTTGTTAATTTCATAATTTCCTAATTAAGAAAAAAATAAAAATTAAGAAATAACGAAAATTACGGAACAATAAAAATTGCGAGAAAAAAAATTAAATGCGCTCGCGACGTAAAATAACACAATTATCCAGAGAAATAACAGAAATTCCTTGAAAGTTCCTTACTTTTGGAATTTCTATGTCCTTATGTGCATATTTCAAATCTTGAAATTACTTCTACGCGTTCGAGATACTTTAAACACTTCTTAATATCTTCAAACTATTTTAGACATTTTTTAATAACAAATGGTATTACCTTTATTACCTCGCATTCTTCGCGATAATTGCGTCTTTATTACATTTAAGCGAATTTCGTAAACCATGTTTTTTCCTCGACTCCTCCTGTGCAGCAGAAAGTTGCATGCACGAAAGCCACTCGAGGGCCTGACTGCGATAGGGCTGCTACTTAGGGCCTTCATGCTAATTATTTCTGCTACGGGAAAGGCGGAATGCGTTACTTAGACTAGGTATCTGCTCACACATTTTAGTCCTGGAATTTCTCGAGGGTCTTTGGAAACGTCTTGGCAACGTCCAAGGACGAGATTTCCGCAGGCTTTGTAACACAGATATCAGTTTTCGAGAAGGTCCATTTTTTTAACGGTACAAATAAACGTCCTTCCTCGCGACCTTACCTGAGGCCGTTCATAAATATTAATAAAAGCAACCACTTCCTCTTTGAATGAAAAAAAAAAAAAGAAAGCAATAAGGAGGGTAATATAGTGTATACGAATATACGGCTACAGCCAAGAGGACCGAAGGAGGAAAAAAAAGGTGCAATTCTCTCGTGCACTTCTTGTGCGCACACATGCACACATGCTCGTGTATGTATATGCACGGGAGAGATAAAAGCGTTATACCTATATTATATTTTGGGAACGTCTTTAATATTCATGAGGAGACAAGCGAGTTACCAAAAAGCTATCCAGAACCTCTGCTGCATAGCGTAATCTCCTTACACGTACTGCACCTTCCCGTGGAATTATTATTATGATTATTAATAATACGATCATGTTCGCTGAAAAAGGAAACGAGAAAATAAGTGGAACCAGAAGCTGCAGGATGCGTTGGCTCCATGCAAAGTTCAGCCTTGCAGCGAGGAGGGTAAACACAGCTGCAATACTTGATTGCAGTGCAGCTACTCCTCCCATCGTTACCTAGAAATTCCAAATTTCTCAGCAAATGAATCGGGGCGTTTCGGACACCCGGGATCATTGTAAACTCCGGTTTGCGGTACTCCGAACCCCGGGAATCTCGACTTTCGAATGGCTCCCTTTCGGGAACTCGCCGCTGGGACTTTGCAGTCCCGTTTCCCTCGTATGTGGCAGGAAAAGAAATGCATATATTGATGCCAACGTATATGTATAAAGGGAAACGGTTAGCGCTAGACCGTCCTCTTAATCTTCGGCCATTCATTTTTCTCCGCGCCGCTAAGATCTCCGGCACGTAATGAATTAAATTGCATCGGGAGAACTCTCGCAGCGATTTCACTGACTCACGACGAGCGAAGCAAAGTTGAGGAATGAGGTTGAGGGAAGGCATCTTGTGAGAACATCGTTCTCTAATATTGCACACTATATTTTTTCGCAGATAAGACGTATTAAAGCGGCGGATAATGAGTGCGCGGATATATTATAGGTAATAACTCTGCCGGCAATCTGAAGTACCCCGCATGGAAATGAAAGTATGGCAAGAGTCTAGGCTGAAGTAAGTAGCGGTTGAAAGTGAAACCCGGCGATAAGAGTAAACATCAATTACGTCGGGAATAAGAACAACGATAACGCGATAGCGTTGGTAGACGCAACAACGGAAATATCGATAACGAGAGCAACAGCAACGAGAGCGACAGCAACGAGAGCAACAGTAACAATAACGTCAACGACAATAACAATAGGAATTTCACGACAATGATGTGAAAACAAAAAGAAATATCATTTGTGGCGAGATTAAGAACAACAATAACAAAGGGTTTAGCGTTAACGGTCATATTGATGAGGAGAGCAACAGCAACAGCAACAATATCATCCACGACAATAACAATAGCGATGGTTCTAACACCAATGACGCGAATAACAAAAATATCGACGACAGCCACAATGCAAGTGACAAGAAAAGCTCTCGAAGCAAAATCAACGGTGCCGACAACAAAAAGAACAATATCAACAAGAGCAACAATGAGCTTAGCAGCGTCGACATCAATAGATATAGATATATCAGCGATAACAACAACAAGATCAATGACAACATCAAAACCGGACAAAAGAGCGATACCGATGATATTATATAGATGTTTATACCAATAAAAAAAAAGAGTTCTTTGTGTAGGTGTAGAATAAAAGTGAAGGCATAGGTTGCATTCATATGCGCGCATATATGCCTATATATGTAGAAAGAAGCTTCGGATTTCTATAAGAATCATAGCTGCGCTTTTTCAGAGCTTTCCGTATCATTCATTCCTCTTCTCCGCGCCGTACGAACGCGTAACAATGCTATATTCACTTTCTTTTTCATCCTGTCTTCCTTCATCCCTTTAACCCAGTCTTCTTTCATTCCAGCCAACGTTCCACGATGGTTTACCAATCGTGCAGCTATGCACTATCGTAGGACGACGCATACATACTATTACAGTTCGTGACTAGCTTTGCTTTCAAGATTCTTTTTATCCTCTTTCATTGCGCCCCGACTTTTTTCCCACTTTTTGCATACACCATTTGAAAATTCAATGGTCCCAATCTTGTTGTCGAGGCATCCCTCATGTCACTGAAACAGTATGAATGTGGAATCTACTCGTCGTTTGCATTCATGCTGGTTTGCTGGTACAACGTCGTCCACTTGGCTTTTCGGAATCTGCAATGTGCCTGAATAGGGAACAGATCCGAGGAAGGAGCTAAACGTGGAAAGTTGGAATTTCGGTTACTACTGCGAGGGAAAATCTCCAATTTAGAATTGTATGTGTGTGTGTAATGAATTAATGAACCTTCATTAGTATTGTAATTAAAACAAATACAACCTTCAAATTAATAATCATTTATGCGGCCATAATTAATGACCTAATTAAGTGTATTTATAGGTAGGCACAGTTTACAAGGAATTATATAATCAATTCAGAACTATTAAATAACCAGCAATCTTCCTTTCATATTGGAAACGAGAAGAATTGCATGGTATTGCGTATTAGCTTGAATCTGAGAATTATAGATCATCAATGGAAATGGTACATTTATTTATTTTAACTATTTTTCATTTTTTATATAAAACTTAACTATCATAAATCGGACCAACTTTGAGGACTTCTTGGAGATCCTTCTCCAATTTTTTTCGATACGGAATCATTTCTAGAAATAAGATCTTCAATCCCATTTTTGAAGCTTCAATTTTTTTTGGGAAGACTCAAAATATTTTTGAAAAATTCGACTTTGAAATCTGTTTTCTCGGATTTTTAGAAGGCTCCTATTCATTTTTTGCGAGAAATCCGTTTCTAGAAACAAGTTCCCCAACCTCATTTTTAAATCTGCAATTTTTACCAATTTTTTGGGAGATTTCCAAGGTACTCCCGAAAAATTCGACTTTGGAATCAATTTTGGAATCAATCCACTTCCAAATGTATTACCAAAAATGATTATTAATTAATATCTATAAAAACGTAATTAGCATCAGTTTCTATAAAAGTGGCAAAACCTGCACACCGCAGCCACATCTTGCTCCCTTGGAAAATATATTCTTCGGTGTGTCATTTCTTCACCTTGAAAACACACAAACGAAATTACAGTAAAATTCTAATACCCGCTTCTCCTAAATCCTCCCTTTTTCTTCTTCTTCTTCTTCCGTTCCTTCGTCTGAGTATTTATTATATATACATAAAAGCTCAACGAAGCGTACCCGGCATTTTATACCGAGGGGGAGATGGAGATCTTCTTTGTCTTTATAAAGAAGAAATTGTACAAAAAGTAAAGTCTTCGTGGAAAATTCACGGATCGACGAAAATTCCCACGGTCGACCTTAGATTCGTTTCTTGGAGATAGAAGCACGGCGTTACTTATTCAACTTCTCCATGATTATACGGATAGTGCTCTTTAATAGGGTTGGAAGGGAAACAGACTTCTTGTTTAATCCAAGTTCTGAAACTACCAATTTCTCAAAACTGCACTAACGAGTTTTGGAAGATCGGATGCAAAATTGCACATTAATTGCATCAATAATCACTTTCAGCAATTTTTTTTGCTCGAAAAAATTCCCAGTGCAAGGGGAACGAGTAGCAGCAAAACTCTGGCAAAACTCTAGCAAACCCCTGCAAAGAAAGGCTACGTATCTGGTTCCAGGGAAATTTTCTCAAGAAATTGTTCCCTTCAACGGACCTCTTTGGCAGAATATCGAAGCGAAAACAGCGCTCGGGACATTAGCAACCGTTCCAGAATTTCAGTAGCGAGCTTATCGCGAACGCGAGGGCAAAAGGACGACCTTCGTTATGGCGTTTAACGTTAAAATTTGCCCCCGGAGCCGTTCTCATTGCCGCGAGAGCGAGGCATAACGAGAAAAAGCGAGTTGCAGCTACGGGGCGATGGGGAAAGGGACGGGACATTAAATTACAGGGATTAAATGCATCTACATTTTGAAATAATTATCAAAGAAGAAGACTGGGCGGAATATAGAAATAAAAAAGAAATGCTAACTAGTGCTGGCGGATGTACGTACACGTGTGTTACAAACTTGTATATCCATGCCTCTTTCTCTCTCGCGTGTCTCGTGCGAATTAATGAACTAACTAGCGAGTACAATGGACAGTAGAATGCAGAGTATTTTCTCGTTTATGATGCTAAATAGTAATGCCTTCTCCCTACTTTGCATGACAATTACTTTACTACCTTTCTACCGGGGAATTTCGTACACGTGAGAGCACCGGCGAGCGTGTGCCTGTGCGTGCGTGTGTGTACGTGACTCCGGGTTCTTTTTTTAAATGTTATGTAAATAAAATTTCAGGACACTCCGTCTAAAAGGAGAGAAAGCGTCAGGTTGAGTTAGAAAGGAAGGATGAAAAGTGTCGTCGAAGCGGAACCCTGTTTCTTACGTATGACCGAGGAGCTGGATATAAAGCGCCACGGTAGACGAGGATACGCGTGTCTTCTTTTTTTAAGCATTATCAGTAGATACCTCTGTAGGATAGAAAGAACATCTTCTAGTGGTAAAAATTTGAGGATCAGTCGTAAACTCGTATAGAAATCCTTAGAGTCCCATCACGTATCCAATTTTCCGGAGATCAACTTGTACGATTCTACACGGAAATCGGTAGATTGAAACGAGAGCTATTTCAAAGAACTGCTTACTAACGCTGTGGGGGGAATATATTTATCCTCTCATTCTCTCTCTCTTTCCCCATTTTCTCTCTGTTTCTGTCAGTCGATTTTTTACAAATTCTCTTTTTTTCCGCAAATGCCGTTAACATGACACCTTCTAAGCGAACCATCAAATCGACACAGAGAAAGAGAAGCCTGAAAGGGGATGATTCAGACACAGGGTGGATGTCGATAAGAGAGTTTAGCGATAATCCGGCAGAGTATTGAAAATCATTTATTAGGGCCAAGTTTTGATCAGGGTTTAACCTGATCGACTGTTGATTGGGCTCGAAGCTAATCGAGTGTTCATTAGCTACGAAGGTATCCGAAATAAAGTCTTTACTGGCGTACTCCAGGTGCGCAATTGCAACCTACATGCACTTCGGTGGGAATACATAGGGGTTCGGTGCTGGCGTGGGCTTTTGATCTGCAGTTTGGCTGATCCGAGTTCTCACGAGTCTACGGATGCTACGATTAGGCACTTTCGTGCTGAATTAGGTACTTCGTTGAATTACGATTAGGCATTTTGGTGCCTAATTGTAACTGGACGCTGCAATTAGGCACTTTGGTGTTTAAGTATCGAAGTATTATGAGACACTTGGGTGCTTATTTATAAAATTCAGCAGTACCGAGCCATCGCGAGCCTATGGATGGCTATAATTAGGCACTTTGATGCTGAATTGGATTCTTTGTGGAATTACAATTACGCATTTGGGTGCATAACTGTCGAACTACCATTGGACATTTTAATGCCTAGTTGTAATTTGATTGTACAAAGTTGTCACGAATCTATGAATTTGGCACTTTGGTGCCTAATCGTAGTATAAGGCATCTACTATTGTAGTTGCCTTATAAAGTTTTTAAAAAAGTTTAGGCCCCAAAGTTCCACAATCCACCAAAAATTTATCACCGAAGTGCCCGAAATATAATTACACACTTTGTGCTTAATTGGACTTTGCTGGCTGAGCGCAAGGAGCGCCCAATTCTAGTGTCCACGGTCTTATGGCATTTTGGTACCGGCCCTTTTTATTTTCATCGGATTCGACCAGTAACTGGTCAGCCGTAAATTCCTGTTGGCAAAATTCCATTGGTACCCCATTATCTCGTGACGATGAGTTACACCATACTGCGAAGGACCGCGTTGTAACTACCCCAACTATTCTAAGGGACGCTGGGAAAGACCGTAGAGTCGGTAGGCACCCGTGAAAGGTGGTGTAGTCCCTGTAGTGATAAGAAGCGATAACGATTTCATTGCGGATGTGGCGGCAGGGGCTATCTGTCGGGCTCCTCGGTCTACAGCCGAGCGTGTACCCATACACGTAAGCTTCTAGGTTGCGAAACAGGGTACTGGAACCCACGTAGGATCCGTGGAAGGAACAACGTGATATCGTGCTCTTCGTTACACTTACAAATGTACACACGGACATTGTAAAGTCTATGTAGCGATTTCGTGTGTGAGTTTCTGGCCCGTGTACGTGCACACATGTATGTGTACTGTACGTATATATACGAGTAAGATATCGGTAGTATAATAATAAGTTAGAGGCTCGGCTGAAAACTGAGAAAGGCAGGGTGAGAAAGAGGTAAGGGGCAAGAAAAGCCGATGGGTATGTATTCCCATTAGGGTCGTATAGAAGGATCCGGGTGGTAATGCTGAACGTTAACTTGAAGCTAAAACAGCAACTACACGCGCTTCTGCAAGAATAATCCGAGCTTTCCGTACATGTAACGTGTATGTATGTACAGGTGTATGCACACTTCTTCCCTGCAACCCTTATTTGATACGTACACGGGTGTACAAATATTCGTATGTATATAAGACACCCTTACCGAGTTTGACCCCTTATTTAGCGAACTCGTGTCATTCGCACGGTTATTATCCTTCCGGTTCCTGTGATAATGCAATCGTCGGAAGCTTTTTCCGGTTTGCTAAATTTTTGACGTTTTTTTTATCCTTTGAGGAGGATGCGCGAGGTTTCGCTTACTGTAAACCCTCGTGGCTGTTTCGAAACGAGAATAAATATATATATATATATATATAGCTTATAGGCGGAAGAGACAAGTGCTGTCAAAGAATCTCGCTGCAAGTGACATTTCAGAAAATGAAGAAGAAAAAAAAAATATATATATATATATACATAGTGCAGCAAGGAACTTTTGTTTTCCTGCTTTTCTCTCGTTTCTTCAAGGGGTTGCCAGCCTAAGGGCTAGTTAAGTTCTTTCTATTTCACAGCTTCTTGCGCGATAAAGAATATCTGGCTCTTGAGAATAATCTCTCCCTCGTCCCCCGCCTCCTCTTTTTCGTGACACTTTGTGAATGAAGGAAAATTTCTCTTTTTTCCTTCAGAATCCACCCCTTTTTTTTTAATGAAAGAGGGGAAGCAAGCCTAAATGCTTCATTCCGCGTCATTAAGAAAACTATTCAAATGATGAATAAAAACGGTGAAAGTGGTACTATTCCCGCGAGGAGCTGCGTTAAAGACACCAGGTGTCCTCATTTTATTAACCATTATTAAAGTAATTGAGGCGAAGCAGGACTTCAGGAAAATCGGATTGGGATTTTTTTTTACCGGAATTCCCCAGTAGGAATTCCTGACGATCGAGGTAATAAAGTTCCTACGATACCGGTATAGAAATTTATGGCTGCCCAAGGTTGGTACAAGTTTTATTGCCCAGAGTAATAAAGTCTGGTCCGTTATACGTGGACCCTGGTGCGAGTATTTATGGTGGTCCAGCATTGCTCCAGAGTCTATGGGCTTGATCCAGCTACAAATACTCATTTGACCCGATGGGTCTCATAAATTGTAAGAGAAATGCAATTATGCAAGAATTGCAAAATTTACCCTTTTTTTCT
Source organism: Gasteruption jaculator (assembly GCA_949825005.1). NCBI lineage: Eukaryota > Metazoa > Arthropoda > Insecta > Hymenoptera > Gasteruptiidae > Gasteruption > Gasteruption jaculator. The sequence continues at coordinate 8,677,516 of OX463769.1, read as the reverse complement.
AATACTCAAAATGGAAAATGCGAATTCGCAATTCGATGTTTTCAAATTTTCACCTATTTCCTATTAAAAATCGAAAATTTTAACCGGCAGATTTTCAAATTTGCATTCGAAAAATTTCAACTTCGTTCCCTCCCTTTATCCATCGTTGAATTTGCAGTATCTGCATTGGAAAATGTTCAACTTCGTTTCCCCCTTTTACTTATCACCGAGCTTGCAGTGTCTGCATTATCCTCCACCAATTTTGGAAACTGCATACATTAATATATAATAGTATCGTTTCAATATTCCTCCGCTGCATTTGGTTATGGAACATTTCCCTGCAGTACTGAGTAAAATCTACCCTCGTTAACTTCGCGTGCCGAACTTTCAACCGAAACCTGCCCCAGTCTGTGAAATTTTCCGTAGTTAAACTATGGGTTTCTCCCCAAACTCCCTAGTTCTGCGTCGTTCTGTTTTCGGAATTGCTATCGCGTAGTTAATGCTACTACACCAATCTTCGTACTCGGAGTGCAGAAGTAGCTTAAACGCTCTTAATCGTCATCTTTAAGAGAGATTAATAGTCGGGCGAAGTTTCTAAGATAGACTTTTATTGAGATATATAGGAATTGGTCCAGGAAGAAGAAGAGAAGAAGGAGAACACGAAGAAATACCCTTTAAGACCTTAGAAGCGTAAACGGTTCAAGGTGAACCATCGTGGCTATCTGGGTCGTTATGGTTGGGACGATAGCTTATGTAACGTCAGTGGCTTGCCCGGCTCGTAAGCAGTCATAGGTTATATGGACCATAGTTATGTGCAATGGCTTGTGGAATGCAAACGAACGGATGCAATTCATGACTTGAGATTTACTGGGAAAGACGTTCCTCCGAAGATTGGGTAGCAGCATTTTCCTCCCCTTTTCTCGCTCGCATCCTCGACTCCCGTCAGACTCGGGATAAATCGATTTGTAATTCAAATAAGACATTTTTCTGGACGAGAATTTGCCCCGTAATTGTATAGAAACCCGATATAGATCGGGCAAAAAGATATTCATTCGTGAAATTACGTGATGCCAAATTAGGCGACATTCAAATATATTTGTATAATATATGATTAATTATTCAAAAAATTTTCTTTTTCTAGTATTGCGTAATATTCAGCAACAAAATGGTATGATTTTTAATTATGTATTTTTATAATTTATGCAACTGAAAAGTTTCCCCATAATTTTGTTCGATAAGAAGTTCCTAAATTTCGAAAAAATTCACTTTTCTTTGGTTTTGTGAATTAAAAAAATGTGATTATTAAGTATTGATGATTTTGAATTAAACCATGGGTTATTGATTTATTTAAAAATCAATGTATAAAATATTTATAAGATCTCGATCAGTATCCGCGTAATAATTGAGTCTCGGGTTACTGATAGCGCCTGAAAAAATTAACGAGTTCATTAGTCGGCGAAAATCTATCCGAGCGGTAACAAAACCGTACCGAAATCGTATCGAAACTCTATTAAAACCCCATAAAAAAGTGCAACAGTAAACTATGAAGTGGAGAATTAGTGCGAAAAATAGGATCGCGGCCTCGGGGAGATGCAATTTTCCCGTATCTCCCGTTACAACCATAAAAACTGACAATGAATGGAGCGATGCGTGGGAAATCTAACGGACGGGCGTTTTTCCTATTTGCTTAGGATTGATTAAAACAAAGGAACGAGATGGTTTATCATCGCGGAGAGAAGAAACCATGGCGTTCTTATTTTGACATGCACGTCCTTATGATACGTGTGAAGACGTGGCTGGCAGCTTTCAAGCGGGGCTGAATTGTGCTTCTTCTATAGTTGATTAGTATAATGATACTAATAGTAATGATGAGATCCCGCGACTCCTTTCGCGACAATCGCGTTTATTCGCACACATCCCATTTATTCGCACACTTGGTAAATGTAATAGCTCCTGCATGTAGACACGAAAGGGGACTTCCAAACGTGGTGCTGACGAACGAACGTGTGTACGCAGTTAGCGAGTCAGACAATGGACTCGTACCGTTAGATAATTAATGGGGAATTTATATTTCATTAAACAAATCTACTTCTGTCAGACCCGAAGAGGAGAGAGAAAGACAGAGAGAGAGAGAGAGAAGATCCTCTTCAGCTGCAGCTTCACAATTATACTACTTCTACGTACTTGGTGTTTGGATTACAGTTGCTGGTACCTTTCTCTCCTACGCTGAAATTATGAGACACATGATATCTGGCCGTGCATGAGGTTTTAGCTTTAATAGGAAGCCGAGTACGTACTCGTGTACAGGGTGATACCGGGAAAATGGCGATAGGAGTCCGTGGAAGCCACGTTCTCTGGAATTTTCCACAGCGGGAGTACTTACCTGCCCGGATAGGGGCCCAGGATCTATGGATTTGACCCAATACTGATGGAAGTGAAACCATCTTGTACCTGTGTAAACGCATAGATGTGGGTAAAACGTCCGAGGATGAAACGCTACCAAGGTTGCTGTGCTCTTTGTGTCGTTAGGAGGTTTCCATAATCGATACCTTCTTCGTTAAACTGCTGTCGCCGCTACCGTACGTTAGTGAGCCTTATTTCGCAAGCTTTTTATTCACGCCTGTCTTCAAACTTGAAAGATTTCGCTGAAAATTAGATCCCAAAGAACAGCGAAACCAAAGCCGAACCGGAACGATGAAATTCAAGGCTTCTCTCAGTTACGGTTAATCATATTAGGATTCATTTCACATTTTTTCTTACATCATTATTATTATTATTGTTGTTATTAGTAGTATTACTGCTAATGCTGCTGCTATTATTATCATTACAACCACTGTTATTATTATTATTTGTACGCTTACTTCTTTATTTTTGTTGCTTGGGGCAAAAGTGGATATTTATAATAAAAAGCAAGAGAAATATCTTTAACGTATTAAAATATGTATGCGGGAATAATAAATATAGGGAGACAAAAGATTCGTAAAATTCTTTGGGAAAATAATGAAGATGCACTCGTTTTAAAAAAAATCGTAAATTCGTGTTTAAAAATAATGAAGGCTACAAGATAATTTGGGAGGCATATAATTTTTTGTACGGTAATAATATATAAAATAATAAACGCAAATGATTTTAATAAAACTAGAATCATTTGTTGCATTTTTATAGTAATTACATACTATAAAACATTAGGGAATTATTATTTTATAGTATTTATTTGATAGTAGTATTTCCACGTTGTTTTTCCGAATAAAAATTAAAATAATAACGATTAATAATTTCCAAACATTTTAAACGTAATCCAATTTTTTACGGGTAATCATTTTACACAAAAAGGTACCTACGTTTCAGTTACACCTTTTCTGAAATTACCTGTAATAAAATTTTACATCCAATACCGGTTCAGTACCGTTCCAGTACATATTTACTTAACATAGATTCCTGCTTTTTTTTCAACTTCTACTCGGAACGTATTGATCCTGTATCCGACACTCGCCGGTATCCGATAAAAAAAGGTAATCAGTGATTACCGTCTTTCTAATTACAAAAAAAATAGAGGAAATGCAATAAATCAGGGAAAACAATTAACTTTCACTAAATTAAATTCGATAGGTAAAGAGAGAGAGAACGAGAAGAAGGAAGTCGTTAAAGAAATGTGTGATTATTAGAAATCACATATATACATTCTCCCTCTTCTTCTAGTTTTCTTCGTGCCTGATTCAATGCAGTTGCAGGTTTTGAAATTCGTCATATATTGCCGTACAGAAACACGTTGGTTGCAATGTACTACAATGCATGAATGTCGGAAATAAATGGTTCTGAGGTGTATCATAACGAGGCGAAGAAACACGTGGGTTTAGTGGACCACGTGGCCGACAATTCTAATGGTGCACCTAAGCATGGGAAGTTTCTACCATTTATTTTCACGTAGGTTCCTGTTTCGAGGCGTTTTATGCAAAAAAAGAGTCCCGTAACTCTCACTGCGGAGAAATATGCATCCAAGCAGGTTTGCATTCGAGAGTGCAATGATTAACGCAGTCACTCCTCGCTACTTAAAGTGTACTTATTGTTAGATGTCATCTCCCTCCTTTGTACTGCAGGAATATATTACTGCAGCTGAAGTTTCTTGCTTGAAATCATTCAGGTTTGCCATCGTGAAGTGGTTCGCGTAGGCGAGAGGAAATCGAGGAGATTAGCATTCCTTCGCTTTATTTATGTCTGCACTTATCCGGAACAGACGTCAAACGGAACTGATTCCAAATTCAAGAAGAAAATTCGCTGCAATTGACGATTTCGAAGCTTTTTCGTCCCTTGCAAATTTCCTCCAAACCCAACCGTTTGGGAGATACGAGCGAGCGGAGCAAGAATCCGACGCTAGCGCCTCTATAGGCGACGCGGGTGAAACAGAGATAAGGAATCTTCGACTGCGAATATCTCGAGAACCGAAAGAAATGGAAGAAAAGTTTCTGGACAAGAAACGTTGGGATCTTGACAAGCTGTAGTTTGACAGCCATGAAAACTTTCGATTTGATTTTGTAATTGTTTTCCTTCTTTTCGCCGCGCAAAAGTTGGGGAATTCTTTCTTCCAGTCGATACCGCTTCGTTCTCGCCACGCGTAAGGGAGGAAATTGCTGGTACTGGAAAAAACAATTAATTTCCACGGCGTTGAATGAGCTTTTAAAAAGTTTTTATCGCGTGGCATGACGCAAACGAGTTTCGTGTAAACTCCTCATCACGAATTCCCTCGTTGCCGAGTGTACCTCAAAGAACAGGGGCACCGAAAAGGAAGGAAAATAGTTTGAAAGAACCCGGGATGTTATGTTGTATTTAATTAATTAACACGACATTTTCCTCATTTTTTTCGACACACAACTTTTTACTTGTTACCTGGAACCTACTCTTCACTCTCTTCCTGAGAAATCCAATTTTCCGCAAACTACCTGGAGTCCCAATTACATACTCTTATCAGTTTTTCCTTCTCATACGAGCGAACGGTGATTTTCTAATTTCGTGAAATTAAATGTCGGTATAAAATCCCTGCAGACTGAAAAGGCGAAGTCTGGGAGAATAGTAAATTTTACTGTATCACGGGAAACAAATTTCTATTGTATGGGAGGAGTAGCATTTTCGATTATGGTGTAAAAATTGCAAACACTTGTAAAATGTGGCGTAATTCCTTTCAGGCTGTAGAAAAAAAAGGCGAAGATGCCGTTTCCCCCGTGGAACTAAAGGGGGTACCATTAAACTCCCTTCTTCCCATCCATTAATTCCTGAAACAATTGGTTCGATCGAAGGAGTAACCTTCGAGTTCAATCACCGCCGTATTGTGTTTATGATGATAGATAAAAATGATTCAAGTTTAATAAGATGAATTGTGATAGTTTATTGAATCGTGACGTTAACGCTAAATTTAACTCGAAACTTTTTATTGATTCCAAGTCGTATCAATCTTCCCCCTATTTTATCACTGTGTGTTTCAGTGTTGGTAGTATATAATCGAAGGGCTTAGGCACTGTCACTCAAAGACATCTTTCCTTGCAGAATTTTTTTTTGGTAAGATTTCTACCGAAAAACTTACACAATCAAAACTTTTATGAATTGCAAAAATGGTTTCATTTTTTTTGGCATATCTATTCAAATTGAACATTTTTTTAACAAGTTTTTATTGCTTCTGAAAGCCTCAAAAATATTCTTCAAACTAAGGAAATTCCAGTACGTTCCCAAAAAAATTTTAAAGATTTTTTAAAGAAAATTGTGGTTTCAATTTTCAAATTCTAAAAAATAATTTTCTCGGTATTAAAAATTCCCTAGAACCCGTATTTTTTAAATTTAAAAGCAACAAATTTATTTTGAGATTTAAAAACACGTAGTATTAGAAAATTCATTAAATTCAAATTTTTACAAGCATTTCTACGCAAATTTAGACATTCCAAAAACGTCAATAATTGAAACTCCTCCCCATAGGGTTAATATTGCAACTTCGAATTTTATATAGAATTCGTCAATTTTCGATTTATGATTTCGAATAGAAATAATTACCCGATCGATAAGCTGATTGATAAGCCTACGAGTTACAAATAGAAACACGAAGAATAGGAGGATGATACCCAACACCTCGTATGCACATTGCACATATAACGATCGCGTGTGTTTCATGCTCGAATGCATATGTGGGTGACATGTGCACGCACGTGCAACGCCCGAATGAACAACACGTTCCTTTTCTTTTCAACAACGCAACTTATACCTTCTTACTTTACCTTTTACCTCTTCTCCTTTTCATCCTGAGCACTTTGGATAAATATTACTGTTAGTATTACGATCACTAATTCGACCATACCTTTACTATATGAGTAACCGATATTATTATTTATTTTTAATAGTAATTATAATTATTTTTCCATCCCTATTTACTATGCCGTTGCGATTATTGTTACTAAAAATATTATTATTATTATAAGTATTATTATTAATATTAGTTAGCTACCGTTACTGAATATTATTTTCAAAAAGAAGAAAAAGAAAATTTTATATTTTGATGCCGTGAAAAGAAGGAATCTTGAACTGACTTTGAAAGAAAAATTTGACGTTTGTGATCGAGAAAAATTCTATGAAAATTTGTTCTGATAAATTCACAAGTGCCTCAAAAGATTCTTAGAAAGGAATTTCGCTTTTGAAGCTTTGCAATATATGAGATGTCTCGTTCAACAGGTAGAGAGACAGGTGTTTCCTTACATTCTTTCTGAAAACCGGTGCATGCAACTTACCGAAGGTGAGTTGCCGGTGAAATGAGTAAACCACTCTCCAAAGCGGATCTCAAACTTGCATATATGGATTAGGAGGGTTAAGGAAAAGTTGGAGCAACGCGAATTTTATATCTTATCAAATAAATTAAAAGAATTATATAATTTTTTTTTTGTTCTGAAAGAAAGGGAAAGACTTTTCTGGTAACTCCCGTGTCTCGTTTACATAAAAATAGTCAGTTTCTAGGAATTTCCCAGGAATCGAAGTCCATGCAAAGATTAGAGATAATTGTAGGAATTTTGTCGGTGGAAATATTATTCTTTTTGTTGCTAACAAGCAGTTTCTAGTAATATGCAATTTGGTAAAGGAGAAAAAATAACAGGTTTCCGGGGATTATTGGAAAAATAATGTTATTTGACACTAAGGGCTGGAAAAAATAAGGGAAGAAGTTTGTGAAAGGGAATGAGTGTAACCAGCACACAGTAGAGTATGGAAGTAGAGTCAGCAAGGATCTTATCGGTGATTGGAAACGTGAGTACTTCTCTCTCTACTGGTCACGAGCTCCTCGTAAATCACAGAAAAAAAATGTTCCCTCATTACGTAAAAAATTTAGTTGGTCATTTAACTTTAACCTTCGTTTTATTGGTTCGCTAAAAAATGGACGAAGTTTTAATGAAAATTATTGGAAGTTTCGTGGATTTGGGCAATTCTACAAATTCACTTTTCATGCGATCGATGTTTCCAGGATCTCAAAAATTTTGTTTAATGATTTTCAGAAGATCTTTTGAAAAGATACATTTTATAAGGAAATATCCAAAAGTGTATAAGGAAATTCCAAAAATTGTCGATTTTTGGAAATATTGTTTACAAAAAGTGAGAAAAAGGTTAGAATTTCTAGAACGAGGTCGGCAAATTCATCGCTAAGAGTAATTTACCACCTCCAACTGATAGCAAACGTACGTTTTATCGATATCCAATTGAAAGTTAGTAACAGGAATGCAGTTCCTATGAATTCCTGGTGGGTAATGATCGTACAGCTGCATGCAATTGTTTCGTAGAAATTGCGGTGACTTCGCTCCACTGTGAAAATTCTAAAAATATGAAAATGTAACAACTAAATGCTTATGTAATTTCGGTCGTGGCATAATTTATCGAGACACCTAGAAACACGGAGGGACACGCGGATCGTTTAAATATACATAGAGCTTGAAGGTGTAAAAGTAAACGTGGGACAGTAGGTAGCAACCGCATGTATGTATGCAAGTATAAATGGCCGCTACCAAACTATTTTCAAACTCTCAAGATTTTTAGAAATATGGGTCACCCAAGAGTATTTGTAACTGAGTTAACTGTTGTACAAACAGATACGTCCTGTATTATATACCCCGTGCTTACACGTACATGTGTATGTATTGGCAAAAAATTGTGTACTTAAAGGAGATGAATCATCTGGAAAATTAAAAATAATACTCATTTTTTTTAAAATTTGCATCCTACAATAAATTATGAAATAATGGGAAAAGTGCCAAGTACTGATAAACTTAATATTTTTGAACTCTTGGCAAAATCTGTGGAATAATTTTTGATAAATTGAGAAATAGAATAATCACAAATTTTGCAATTTTTATATAATATTGAATTTTTCCCACTGAGGATGTTGTTAAAAACAAAATAAGCCACTGTTGAAGGAAGTTGGTCATTCAATGCTTTCTGATTCTCACTACAAGCATAAATTTATATTAAATATTTATCATTCTATATTTCATATATTTGGAGTTTTAAAAAATGACGTTGTTTAGTTTTTACAGTTAACATTCATTATAATATTAGACAAATTTTGTTACATTTACTATAACAAAATTACATTTACTATACTTTTGTTACATAATACATTTTTTATTTTTGTAAGTAAATTAGTTTCCTCAATTTGGGAAATAGTCAATTAGATTATCCTACAGCAATTTTTAGAAGGTAAACAGTAAATTTTACAATAAATTACTAAATATTACTATATTTTTATATTCTATATATTATTATATATTTTATATATTTTTGTATATACAATATAATGCTATATAAATTTTAGTATTATATATTACTATACATAGTAAACTTTTTGACTGCCCCACAACATCCCAATGCTATTCGAAGAGAGTAAGAAAAATGACATCCTACTTATAAATTTTCAATGAGTAATTAGTTTCACTACATAAAAAAATTACAAATCGACCGTCTCTCTGATTTAATTGTACAAATGATGAAAACATCTAATAATCTTAGTTTTCTTTTGCTGGCAGCTTGACGACACGGCTCTGCAGCTTTACAAGGACGGCGACTATGGGGCTTACTTGGATTTGGAAGCTTCCATTAGCGAACAACAGGAAGAGTTCGAAGGGTTCCAGACAAAGTAAGTCAAGTCTTTCTATTTCTTCGCCTTCCAGCCAGGCTTTTATGAGATACGACCTTTTTTTTTCTTTTTCGCTGCAAACGCGGCCAATTTTTCGCACACGAGAGAGTCACTCCACGTGTGCCAACTTCTGGCGTACGTATAGCGTTCGTTTCCTGGTAGCATTGGTGACGTAATTTCTCAATTCGCGAAGGAACGTGTGGGGAAAAATACGTGCAAAAAAATTAAAAATTAGTAGGAAATGGTTTAAATATACAATTTTCTTGAGTAAAATAATATATAAAATAATAATTTACAATAAAATAAAAATTATTCATTAGTTGTCTCTGGAAATTTACAATTTTTCATTTCTTTACGTCACGAGCGCGTGTTTATTAATTTTCTAGCCATTTTCGTTTTTTTCGACGATTCTTTCTTCCCGATGCAGTTATTACATTGTCGATTTTTTCTAAAATTTCTCTCTTTTTTTTATTTTCGTGGGAGAAATTGCTGGAGAAAAGCTCCGGTTTCTCCCTGAACTTGACAAAGATATCCCGACTTGGTTCCCAGAAAAATCATGAGAATTTCCTTGCACACTTGGGTTTCGTCTCGATGCAAATTGGTTGGCTAGTGAACCCATTAGAATTCGATATACATTTATTCCAGAGGAATCAAGTAGATATATCATACCTACACAGATACCAATCATTCACACAGTCACACACTGGCGCAAAAAATGGGGGTAAAAGGAGAAGAAGAGGAATAAGTAGGCTTTAAACATGTTTGAAATAAGATCCCTTGAAACATTGAAGGCCAGCCAAGCTGGACTCCTTCTTCTACTGTATATTAATGCAGGTAAATGTTGGCAGTATAAACCGTGTATATCACAGACACTTGCACGATTTGCGTGTATGTGTGTTCTGTATATCGTGTTAAATTTAGCCGAGCTGCTGCTTTCTAAAGTTGCCGGTATTTTCCATCTTCTTTTTCTCCTTCTTCTTCATCATCTTCCTCCACAGCTTCTTCTTTATCTCTCTCTCTCTCTCTCTTTCTCTTTGCCATCGTATTTTCCACGTTTTTATTTCCACATTCACGCTCGATTGTGTGCCATTGGAATTACGACTGTGTATGTTATCCGCCGTGATGACTTACGAATGATTCCCAAATGATTTCTTCGTTTCTTCGTGATAGAATTTCAATAGATATACGGTTTCCTCCGTTACACGGATTTTGAAGAACAGGTTGCAAAGATACAGGGTGCTTTTCTGGGAACGGACATGGTATCGAAGAAATCGAGAATTCTCGCGGGGAAAAAAAAATAGGATTATTTTATTATATTTGGATGTATACATATAAATTATTTTCCGAAGAAGGTATGTGCAAAATGCAACATAAAGTGTAATTTAAAAAATTGATTACCTCAATCCGGGAAATGTATCAGTATCGTCTAATTTATTATATTTAAAAATAAAATCAAACTATTCCTACAAATTTATTAAACAATGATTAAAATTGAATTTTTTTTCGGTAAAAAGAGATTTTTAGTGCGAAAATATATAAATATGTATATAATTAGATTCCCATATATTAATCATTATAATATATGTTAATTAGATTCCTGAAACATATTGCTTCAGAAGAAATATAAGTTTTCCAAATTTGTGTTCATTTTAAAATACATTTTAATATATATCTATTATACATTCCATGTACGTATTTGCATATATTTCGATTATATTGGATCCATTAAAAAACATAATTTTTATTACGGACAATTATTATATCAGATATAAAAAAATCCTCCAATTCTTATATATGCGATTTTAATTCTATACATAGGTTTCGATATTTGCAGAAATATATTTTTTCCCGTTGAAGGGGTCACGAAAGTATGGCAAAGGTCCAGGGGATGATAGAGTCTGGAATCCGTTTAATTATAAAGGGGAACATCGGGATCGAGAAGAATTCTTTTTGGTTAATTAAACGAAAAAAAATAGAGGACAAATGAATACCCACAAAAATTGCTCGTTGGCATTTACGAAAGACAAAGAAATTTTCATTTCAGAGGGTAACAATGAGAATAATTAAAATATTCTTTTTCCCCTGTTTTAATAAAATTTGTCCAACCCAATTTTCGGAATGGCATCAGGTGGTTCTTCCATTCTTCCGCTCGAGAGCAGTTATTCGATTGAAAACGTATCGTTTTATTTGTAATATGTAGTTCTGTGACTAAAGGGTATGTGTACCCACACACACTAATAAACACGCAGAACATACATACATTTGTGTGTCTACACGTATGCATACAGTGGTGTGGTGGGATAAATGTTCGGTATTAGTTGTAGAAAGGAAGCTTGGGATTGCAATATTCGGAAAGCTGCATCGTGGAATTTTCGCAAACCACAAAACACTGTGATACATTTACCGCATAGTAGGAATGGGTACCTGGTACGAACCATATAGGTAATTTTTATCCTTAAGCTTGACTTTGCTGTGCTTTGCTCTTTTCCTTCCTGCAAATCTTTCATTTCTTTTTATCACCGGACCTTTCAACGACTATCACTCACTTTTTTTTATTGCCTTCATTTTCCAAAAAGTTGTTCCAAACACGCCGCGTCCGATATAAAAGCTCGTTGCAGCTGCAATAACATACACGTGGCCGTAAAGTCAGAGATATTAGTTTCCGAAGAAATTTGTCGTTTCTGCGTGACTCCGTGAAATTGATACATCTCTGTTTCGCTGCGCGACGACAAAAGTAAGAAGGCAAAGGAGATTCGGTAAAAAAAAAAATCAGATTTATTGGATCAGATGCGTCTCGATTCCATCCCTTGCAGGTCTGAGGACATTTCTAAGGATGAAATCCTGTACCGTCGCCAGACTTTCAATGGCACTTTGTCGTTGAACGCCCAAATTGCTTTAGAAATGTGGGGGAAGAGGAATCTTTCGCCAGGATTTCGAAAAATTCACATTATAATTTTTTTTATGTTAATTGCCTATGAAATATAATTTTAGGGAATGCCTATAGAAAAATTGGTAAACTTTCTATTGTTAAATTAATGAACAGGTTTGGAAATTTTAATAAACTCGAATTTTGTTTAACAATTTTTCAGAATTTCTAACCTTTTTTTCATACAAAGACAAAAACAATACAAATTTAAGCAATACCTATATTTTGAAAAAATTAAAATTGATATTTCATTTATTTTATAAATATACACGCGTGCATCAATGCATCGACTTTTTTTTATCAACCTCCTTTCGACGTTGTTAAGATTTTTGCAATTTTTACCGGGTCGCTTTGAGTCATTAGTTTAATTTTTCGAAATTCCGTTGCGTTTCAACAATGCACTTTGCATCGTCATACGATGTCTTTCCTCGCGAATGGAATGAGTTCAGATCCTGTCAAGACGTTCCTTCGTTTGTTTGTTTCGGTGCAGTAGCTCGTGGGAGCAGAATTTTCCATTCTTAGGATAAAGCGATGAGAAACGAGCGTCGCGTTATGCAGAAAGGTGTGTATTGCACTTATTTTTTTTTTTTTGCAACATCAGAAGAAACGAAGTAAATAGCAAGACTACAAAAGCCTTTTTGCGAAGAGTAGACACCAAGTGTATGGGTAGTATCGTCGCAGCAAGTCCTGGGTCAGGGCAAGCTAATTAATTAGATCTCTGCCTCTCGTCGAGTACCATGATGTAAACTCCCTTTGGCTGTCTCGGCAACCTCGTTATCTCGTTAATAGATTATACCCAGAGTGCATTAATAGTTTCCGTCGATTCTCTCGCTAGGAACTGATCGGGGAAGGAAAAACTTTGGTCGGAATTTTCCCTACCTTGATTTCGGTACCGCGACTGCCGCTTTACGAGCCTCTTGGCTGCAATTTGGACCTTCTCCACGTTATTTACCGTTCCTCCAAGCGCATGTATCAGAATTTTTTCTGCTCCTACCCTTCTTCCAGCGCTACTCGTAATTCTAGTCCGTTTGGAGCTTCGACTAACGCGAACATGTGAAATTTTTTCGCAGAAATGAAGAAATTTGGAAATAGCCATATTTGTTTTGGTAAAATGGGAAAAATTGCTGCAACGCGGTAAGATGCACTTTTTCCCCGCTTTCTACGCATTGCGTCCATTTTTTCCGTCCATTAAACTTTCTTATTCTATTCGATACCGAACAGGTATCAATGTAAACGTTGTTCTCTCTATCTCCTGCTAACATTCGCCTTTGTATTAGCTGCCTTTGCCATGATAATTACATAGCCAACAGTTCACAGCACTAAATCCACGTGCATTCAAACTGGTTCTTATATAAGATCAGATAGAGAGATGAAACGAAATTTATTAGTAGCAAAGGGACCACCTCCCCCAGTCCTGTTTATGCCGATTAGATAAATATCTCATTAATATCATACCATGTATTGTCTCTATTCTTCAACGTTATGCAGTTTCTCTCAAGCGGATGTTCACGAGATGTTCGTGTACCTGACCGGGCGGATTCGGGGGGGAAACGCGATCTGAAAAATTGTTGGAAAGCTTCTTGGAAAAATAGGAGCGAGGCGAAAATGGAAATTTAGTTGGACTATCGATGGAAATTGTTACGAACTGGTCATAAAATTCTTGCATAAAAATAAAAAAATTACTAAATTTTATTTTTGCGCTGCAACGTAGTTTCTGCAATGTATTGCGATCTTCGAAGCAGTACAATTCCCACGCTGTCACAAGTGCTATGACATACAATGAAAATCCTTTTACCGTAATTTTAATAAGTGATAGTAATTTTAACTTTCACTGCACTCAATAATTACTTTTGATGTTATTCCAATTGGAGATTAAATTGTTCATGCTTTTATTTTTTTTTTTTCAGTGTGGTAAAATTTACATGTCGAGTCGTATCATGGAAAAAAAAAATTCGATTTTATAAAAAAATTTCAGAATCACTCTGATTTTATATTGAAATGTAAAACAATTGATATACAAAAAATTATGGAAAATATTAAATACTGTGAAATAGTAAAAATTGCGGTTCCTGAATTTCAGTAAATTTCTATTTTCCCTCTGGTTTCATCCACAGGGATTATTTCAGCGAATTTTGATAAGACTTTGATAAGATTTTTACAGAAACAAAGTATCTAGGAATTCAAGGATAAATTTTCGCAATCCTCGAATTTCCGTAATACCTGTGTTGGTATAAATGTTATTTTCCCTCCGGGGCTCTGGAGTTTCATTCATTTTTCCTCCATCGGTGATTATTAATGCCATTTTCTTATCAAACGATCAGCGAACGCAACCCAAGCGGAAAAATGACAATTACGACCACGATGGTATCAACAATAGGAATTTTAGCGCTGCAGGTTTCTCAGCCAAGTACTTGCATGAAATTGTCATGATAGAGGTTTCTTGATACGCGAAACGGTAACTTCTTAATATACGCCCTGGAAACCGTCGTAACCCGTTGAGGAATTTACAGAACCTTGCACGTGGCATTGATTGACTGCTACTTTACAAGATTAATATTTACGAGCAACGAATGTTATTGCGAACATAAACATTGCTGCTCGCATACACGTTCGTATATATACGTCGAAATGTCAAAAACTAGGGGAATGGAACGACGTTGATACTTGAAAGACGAAATTTGAGTACAGTCGTTATTTGATATCAGCAGACACTGTTGCAGTGTGTTGAGATAATTCGCAAGATTCTTAATATTATCTTCTCAGAAATTCACAGCCAGGGATTTTTCATTGTACTTGGTTTCTGAAAACAGTGAATATTATAATAAATTTCGGAGAATTCGGTTTAAGTGAGAAATTATTTTTCTTAACTGCAACAAAAATTCTGTAAAAATTTGAAACAATATTTTTAGGTGTTTATTGGAAGATTCAAAAGCTTTTTTGAAGAAAACTATTTTTTTTTCAATGGACGGAAGTGCCAATATTGGCTCTTAGTGGTAAACATATTTTTTTCATTTTAGAAAATTGGTATAGACCGAAAAATTATTTTTCTAAATAGAGGGAATAGTTTAAAGTAAAATAATATTTATTTAAGCTAAAAAATATTTTATAATTGAGATCACGTTTTTTTCTCTATTTAGGAAAGTCTTTCTTGAACTGAAATTTTGTTTAGTTTAATTAACCAATTATTTTCCCAATGTATACAAATATTTGTTTAAAGTGAGAAAATACTTTTTTAATTTAAGTAAACATTTCCTTGAGTCAAGTAGGTATTTGCATAGCTTAAAAAAATATTTTCTTGAGTAGAGTAAATATTGTTTCGAAGCCAAGGATTTTTTTCAGCTTGGAAACACGAGCCAAACGCAGGCATAAAAACTAAGCTACTGAATGAACTCCGTTTCGTACAAAAATCCCGAAAGTAAAACCATTTTCGCCTCTTTTGCAACGGAATAATTACCGAGAAATGGAAAGTTGGCGAAATAATGGCTTCGTTAAATATGTAAACATTATTAATCTAATTGTAAATGCTGTTGAAATGATTTCGCTATTAGAAATTTAGTATCACATATTTGTATAATTAGCACTAAATATATGCAAAGAGCGAGGGAATTTATTCTCATTAAAATATTAACTAACCGGCAACATACAGGCCGCGCGAGCTTCGCGTGTATACATATATGCACATAAAGGTGCGTATATATATATATATACTCGCGTAAATGCGCAGCGGGCTAGAGAAGTGAAAATTTTCGAATAATCAACTTATCCCATTCGCGCACACTACCGAGTCAATTATTAATTAGTTACAAGCTCGAGTCAAGCGTTCCATTTCAACTTCGGATTCTACGCGATTGCTCTTTCCAATGAATAAATGCAGCTGAAAGGATTTAATAAGAAGGCAGGAGGACAAAATTACGAGAAGGAAGGAGAAATGAAAAGGCAAAAGGGGCGAGTCGATGGTTAAAGGGAAAATAAATATCTTGGATACTTACCACCGTAGTTACAGCCAATTTCACAAGCTAGTAGCAGAAACATTAACATCAATTTTCATTTTCCCGGTTTTGCTCCCTTTTTCTCTCTCCTTCGCCCCTTAATTCCAACTATAATCCCAATTTTTCGTATGAGTAGTCGGGAGTTTTAGGATTCACGGGAATTTCATATCCAATAAAAAAAAAAGGAAAGCCTCTTTTCTTTATTTTACGGATGTTTCCGGTTTTCTTGAACCATTCCATTCGGAATAGTAATCGCAGCGGTTGCAGCAATAGTAGTGGTAGCAGCAACAGCTGGTGTAGGATTAGTATTAGTAGTAGTAGTATTAGTAATAGTATTAGTAGTACCATTGCTACCACTACAACCAAGAGTGTTGGTTCATAGAGAGGCAGAGATCGTGACCTGCTTTTAGTGAATGATATTTCTGGAAATGTGCCAAAACGAAGTAACGAGAGAGAAAAGGAGAGAGAGAGAGAGAGAGAAAAGAAAGTTATGCACGTTGAAGTCAAACTAAGTCTACTTACACACACATAGGATGTGTGCATAATACGATACATGCATGTGATGTGCAGTATAGCATGAAGCATGTAGAAAAATTCGAAGTGACATGTATCATTTGCATCTCATAAAATTATTTACGTATTTTCTTTTCACGTGACAACAAAAACATTCTCCGGTTGTATATTATCATATGCAAAAGCTCTCTCCTCTGCTTCTCCGTTCTCATTCCAGGAAGATATGCACTGCTTTTTTGGACGTTTCCAGGAAGATCTCAGACGAAGGTGCATCCTAAGTCTCGCAAAGGCGGAAAACTTTCCTTTTGGCATCCTCCAGCTTTCATGCCGTAAAAAAATTATACGTAATTCACTTGCTTTATATGTGCATAAAGCATAATCATATATCAAACTTGTGAGTTTATGTACAAAAATTGCTACGGTCGCTTGGTACAATTCTCGCGAAATTATAATGATATTCTAGGAAAGTTCCAGAATAATTGTGGCACAATTTTGCTGTAATCTTGCTGAATTCTTAAAACGGTATTAGTAAAACTGTCGCATAGGGTTACAAAAAGTCCATTAAAAGTTCGACAAATTTACTTCGCAGCAAATATTTAACATAATTTTAGCAAAATTTCAATAATATTCCAGCAAAGATCTATAAAAACTCTGACAATATTCTAACAAAGCTCTGAAATAATTGTGCCGAATCCCCGAATGGGGTTACAAAAAATATATTGAAAATTCGTGAAATTAATAGAAAAAAATTTTTGTTAACGAACTTTTAGTACCAGTTTAGCAAAATTCCAGCAATATTCTAGCAAAATTCAAGCATCGTTGTATCATAGTGTTACAACCTTTGCGCGTTTTTAAAAAAATTCTAAGATTCCCATAATTTGAACGAATTTGTAGCAAAAAGTGTAGTTGTTAGCCAAGTACCAGAAAAACTTTAATGCGATCCTAATGAAACCTCAGAAAAACCTCAAGACTCGTGTAATTGATTCTATAAATCGATACACACCCGCTAATTCCGAAAAAGGTTGGAAACTCCGCAAAGAAGCGGGCAACTTTTCCGAAAAGTCGTCTCTTTACGGTTTCATCTATTTCCTTCGAGGAAAAGTGAAAAGAATAAGAAGAACAAGTCAAATAAAAAAAAAACTTGCGTCGTCTCATAAAGGAAGACTTGATGTAAGAAGAAAATGACTAGGGGGATACTTTTCTCTCGCTTCTTTACACTTTTCACAAGCACCTTAAGAACATTCTCCACCTCGAATGCGTTCGGAAACTTTCCTTCTTAGAGCACCGCCGTATGCACTTTTTGCCATACTGAAAAAAGAAACCGCGTCTCCTTTTCGCATTTTTTTATGAAACTTTCGGGAAACTTTAAGTGGGAATAGTTTCCGCTTGGAAACAGTCATGCAGAAGCGTCCTTGCAATTTGCCACAATTTCTCGCAGAACTTTTACTGATAAATGCTCTGGAAAATTATGCAGTTTCTATTATTTCTCCTGGTGCTCGAGTTCGCAGTTTTTACCGCTGCCTCGGGAAGACGGTTTCTTCTCATGCGAAGGTTAAAGTAACGCGACTGAGAGGCAATTACAAAGGAGATAAAACGCCGATGGATATCGCGATTCCAAGCACCTTCGTCTCTTGGAAACCCATAAAAAATGAAGATCGCATAATCGGTATCGGCTGATGGGTCCGACGATTGACCCAGAGTCCGATCGTTCAATCGACCACCTCGTACTGGGAAATTCGCTGCCTGGAAGGTCGAGAATCTGTGGTCGGTCCTCGAGGCAGAGTCCAGACTCTGACGGCATTTTAGTGAAAAAAAAAAAAATTACCGTAATTCGCAATAAATTTGAGACTCGGAGAGAGGAAGTGGAGGAGGGAGACGGATGATGTCTTGAAAAATACACGAAGGCGAACGTCATAGTAATGTTCGTGCTAACGAGAGAGAATTTGAAAGTAGGATAGGGATATAGAGGTGTACATAGATCGTAAGTCACGACTTGCCAGAAGAACTGTTGGACTGTTAGGTATAAAGAGTTTACGAGGCGAAGCCTAAGCAGATCCAGTTCCACCTGGTAGTAAAAGGAACGTTAAAGCACTCTGAAATATTGCTAGACGTGCATGTACTAGGAACGCAAGGACCAAACCGTCTCCTACAAAATTTATTGGAATCTTAAGTTGAGAGTCCGCTCGAATCCCCGGGCGTCTTCGTTTCGTCTTTTCGAACACACCCCGAGAAAAATATACGGGAAATACGCCGAATTCGGGTGCCTAATCGAATCCGATGAAGTTGAGGGATCCAGAGAGATCCTCCAGTCGTGTCACACTTACACTCGAATGTGACTCTTTCCTAGATGTTACATTTTTGTCGTAGGGGCTTGAAGCCAGTCATCAATCGCAGACTTCTGGCCTCTACTCCCTGAGGTTTTAAATGAAAATCACGCTTATCCATTTTGGGAAGCATTCTGTATTTATTGGTGTGAAAATTGAAGGTAATATTATAAAGTATTAATATTACAGCAGAGTAGCCGATATCCACGTCATTAGCTGCTACAGAGAATTTTCCAAAAATTGGAATTTGTAAAGCGTTAATATTTTTACCGGTAAATTCCAAAAATCATTTTTACCAAAATATTGCTTCAAATTCAAGGATTCAAATTCACATGGAAAATATGTTGATTTTGGAATTTATGCTGGGTCTGAAAAATTTTAACTTTTACTAGGAAAAACCTTTAAAATACGAATTTTTAATTGAGGCGCTTGGGAAATTTTGAACGTATTGAAAAAGTTCCTTAAACCTGGAATTTTTACCCGGAAATATTTCTAGAACTGCAATTTTCTCCTAGAAATATCCCTTGATTTTGTTTCTCTATAATTAGAATTTTTATAGAGAAATAGCCCAAAAATAAGAATTGACAGCAAAAAAATGTTGTCTATTTTCAATATTGTTTATATAAAGTTACAAAATCAATTATTCGCAGGAAAAGCGGCGACATTAACATTTCTGTAAAAAAGAGTTAATTCAATATACTACCCGCAATTTTTTGTATTTTTTATTCTTTGGATTTGAAAAATTGATTTAACCAACAAACCTTGGTTCAAACCAACAGAACTGGATTTTTAATATAATTTAACAAAAAAAAACCTTGGGTTTCTTTGTACTCTGATTGGTACCATGCCGAAGACTCAACTTGTGTCAGGCTCCGAATCTCGTCGCCGAGGAGGTGAAGAGGAAGAAAGAGTGATCAAGCTGGAGAAGAGAGATCCTAAAATTAATGATGAAATTCGGGGAAATTACTTCACCGATCGAACTTTCCATCCACTAATGATTTCTCTTTGAAGACAGATCGGACGGATATTGCAGGAAAAGGAGTGCAACCATTATATGAAGGTGAATATACATGATTGATGTATATGTGCGTTTGTGTACGTGGATGGCTACAAGGTAGACGGAAGTTTTGATAGAAGTTTAAAGAAGAAATCTTCCAGGAGCACAACTTCAAAGTGTGGATATAGGAAAAGGAGACCACGAGAGTTGCAAAGGGGTTGTGTTGGTTTGTTTGTGGAAAGAAGAAGGTTAGGTTTGCTGTAGCTGCTTACTTTTATTGGTACGGTTCAAATGGCTCCTTTGGAACGTACTTTTCTTTTTCTTTTTCAGTTACTCACTTGAGAAAAGCAAATTTTGCTCGACCATCTCGTCGTCGTCGCCCTCTTCTTCCACTCCTTCCACTACTACTAGTGTTACTACTATTACTACTACTACTATTGCTATCACTATTGCTACCACCACTACTACTACTACTACTACTACTACTATTGCTCCTTCTTCTTTAACAACCTCATACGATCGAGCCCTGACTCCTCCAAGCACTCGCGTATACGACGACGAGCTGTGAGAAGAGAAGAAAGATCGTATCGACTTCTCGCCTCGTAACTGAGAAAGAACCTCTTCTTTTTTTTTCCTCCTTCGTTGAAAGGGGCCTTGGAAAATTTACAATTCCGATGCCACTGATGTCCATCTTACGCTATTCCTAAAGCCATCTTTTAACGTTCAAACTTTACGTCGAGCGGAGGAAAGCTGAGAAATGGAGGGAGGGCGTGAACGTTACTACTCTTTTTAAACTGCCGGAACTTTTGCTCGTCGAAGATGGAAGGGCAGGCAGTAGAAGAAACGGAAGGTCATGAGGAAATCTTGATCCCCATTGATTGCAAAGCCGATGCGACGTTTCAGCGGAATCGGGCTCTTAGTCCTCGGGGAGAGGCGCATAGGGACGAAGGAAACCGCAAATCCTGAAACAGGATGCAGATATTCCCCTTGGCCTGTCTCCAGACGGCTTAACACAAGGAGTAAACGACCAGGAATTTCGACATTGTAATATGGTGACGTAAACACGATAATCTTCTTTAAGCACATCGTCGCTTTTTGCTGGGAAGATTAATTAGTTTGGGAGTTTCATTAAAAGGCCTACAGGTAATTACATTTGAAATTTAAAGCGTCTCTCGGAAGGCAACCTTGAAAATTGATGGAAAGGGGACGGCGCTGGCGATCGAGTGTATCGGGATAAAAAGGTAAATCATTCGCGACTGGATTCGGCGAGACCGAGATGGGGATTATGGAATTGCGCGGATGTGGATATCCAAACCGGTTCCACCATCGTACGCGTTTCACTCGGCCACTCGCGAATCGAGTGCCATCGGTTGTACGGGTCCATCGGAAAATAAGCAGGGTCTCTTTTCTTTTTCATCCTTGGAGTGTGCTGGGAAAGGCGGATTTTTCGAGGAGAAGAAAAACACGGAACCGAGTGGCACTCGAAAGGAGAGAAAGACAAGCTGCAGCACACGGAACCGTCGAAAATGTGAAGATTTCCCAGGGGATAAAAAACGGAGGGTGGAAATTATGCCAGTTATCTTTCTTGTTACGGAGAAGGTCTGCCGTGGAAAATGATGATTTTATGGAATCCGACGTCGGGAAGGAGATCAGGGGGCAGATCCGGCATCGCGTGTATTGTTTACGTAATTTCGCCGGAAAGGTTTTTAATGAGGAGGATAATAAGGGAAAGGAGAGGTACAGTTGTACTTCACGTCAATGTAAACTAAGCTTAACTACCCTCCGACCACAGAGGGAGAGTAAATGTGAAAATAAGAAATAAAAGAGGAAACTCGCCCTAGCAGGAAGAAATTATCATGAGGACAAAGCCACCTCGAAACACACGGTCATACGTAAAAGCACGCCTTTGTCCTCCGGCAATGGAAGCTTCCAAAAGAATTATGTCCTTAAGAGAAAAAGATCAAATTGTCTCCTTCCATTAGACCCCAGTGTTTCGCAATCTACCTTATTACGCTAACTTCTCTTTAGGCGCATACGGAATTAGAAGTAGCGAGTGATACCTACACAAGAACGCTTTTAATTATTCATCCTTCCGGAAGGAGAAAAAAACCGGGAAAAAGGTCGGAGTTTCCATAACTTGAAGATACCCAGCGTTATTGTCTCCACGAAGAAGAAAACGCACGAGATAATCGGCAATTAAGCTGCACCATAGCGAGATTCTATGGCTTGCGGGTCGTTAGGTTGACCTAACCGTCGCAACTAGGGGATTCTACGAACACGAAGCAACGACACGTCTTCATTAGCCTTTCATGAACGTTAGTTACTCTCAGTATCCTCATCCCAATGCCAAAGCTTCGTCTATAGCTATACGTTCTATATATACCTATGTGTTGTTGCATATCAAGTTATGCACACAGACGCGTATCTGTATGGTGTTGCATTCTCTTATATCCCCCGCATTGTGTGTGCACACACCCGTACGTGGATGCACCACCATGGATTCTATCGTAATATACGTTTCCTCCAGATATGTACTTTGTACTTTCAACGAGTGCATACGTATTGGTACGTAGGTACGTACATACATCCACGTAGCGAGCTCACGTTCGCGTCCATACGTTATGCCTTTGCTTTATATCATACCTTTGCGTACAATCAGCACGTGATGACCATACTTTTAACACGAATTCATGTCTTATACATTCGATTTTTTTTCCTTTCATGAATGAAGCATTGAAACAATCCGTTCCTTACTTTCGATGCTTTTATTTTACCTGCGAAGGAGGAAAGGCACAAGGAGGGAATAAGAATCAACGAGGATTTACTGCCCACGAAGAAGAAAAAAAAATATGAAAGAAATCGGAGACTCGCTGAAGCGATTACGGAATTCCGAGATTTTCGAGCAAAACCACTCTATTTGTTCAATTATTACTGGTATCGCTATGAATTGACCGAATAGTGATTTTCCATTTGTGGAAAAAAAGTACGGCAGTGGTCTGGATCGTAGCGTGCAAAATCTGTCTCAACTTCTGACCATCGGCATTCCCATTGAGAGCGTTTTTAGGTAAACCTGGCTGTGTCGGAGAAGCGTAGAACCTCCATACCCTTCATTTGAGAGCGAAAAGGGCGTAAGCCCAACGCAGGAGAATGCGAATTACAGCCTCCCCATTCTCAACACTGGACGGAGTAGGTGTAAGTATGCGGGAGTCGTTAAATAATCTAAGCAAAAGCGAGACGTTCCAACTCCTAGCAAAAGTCCTGCATTGTAATGAAAGGAGACAGAAACTTCGAAGATTCCTTTGCTTTCAGCGTGGGAATACTCTACACGGGAGGTCAGAAAGGCTCGAGGCCGTTCCAGGTCGACTAAAGTCTCGGTTATAACGTGCTATGGAGTATATATGTATATATACACATATACATCCAACCGTTAAACTTACATCGTTTGCTTTTAAGTCAAATGCGAGCTTTTCTTTCAGACTACCGGAAGTACTCGTGACCCCTTTTGTGTTCCTTTATCTATTTTTTCCCCTCTGTAAAACTGCTGGAGTTTCGTCTTTAAGCGCATGCACGTACGCGAGAGGCGATTGGCACAATTTCGCCGCTGCAAGAATCGCATGGATTCGACAGTTGAATTTTCCCAGGAATTAGATTCCTTGCCAGCTCCGGAAGTGCAGCGAACTTCGCTACAAGTTGCATCGGGAGAGCCGTCCTTCCCTCCGGATGTTGGCTGCAGAAGGAAGAGTGGTTAAAGTCGTACGGTTCTTAAATGGCGTTTGGCGGATTGTAAACTTTTCGAAGAGCGAGTACCGGTGATAGCATTATACATAACGGCACCGTTATATACCAGTCCACTTTCCTTCGTGTAATATAGTTATCCCGAGATATCACGCGTTCTCTTCCATGTATGCAGCAACGCCATTATTATTACGGAATATCTCTCTAACAGACGCGGTGCTGGAAAGCAGGCAATAACCAGGAAGTGCCTGGATCACAACAAGACCAGAAATTGCTCTCGAGATCCTATCTCCGCCGATTCCCAGCCTAAAAATCCTTATCGCCCGCTCAACGGTCGAGCTGTTCGTGAAAAAAAAAAGAATAGGAGGACATCGGGGCGCTTTCAGAGGTCTGGGTTTAATCAGTAGCGGTATCGGGACGTAATTGTTTCCTTCCACTGGACGAAGGTTGATACCGGCCCTCAAAGGTCCTAAAGTCAAAAAATCCTTTTAACGAGACCCCGTGATTCAATTAACTACCAGAAATCCTGGTATCTTACGCAAAGTCCATGGTTTGCTGTAAGCTGGGGAGATACTGTTGCGATGTATCGGATTGGAATCTGACTTTTGACGAAATATCTCTTCAACAGTCGCACGATAACACCGAAAACCGCTCTTGGATCCTATGTTCGTTGATTCTCTGCCTAAAAATCCTCATGATCGGTTCGATACCCCAACCACTGTTAAAAACAACAATAGTAGTACCATAGGACAGACATCGAGATGCTTCTGGAGTACTGGGTCTAATCAGTAGTGGTATCGAACGTCATTGTTTCTAGAAAATCGCTTTCACGTACGGTATTTTCACCAGGATGAAGGATGATATAGCTCTAGAAGGCAAAAAATCTTCTTGATGAGGCTGAGAGTGGATTAACTTCGATGGATCCTGGTATTATCTCCTGCGGAGATGCTATTATAGCGAAAGTCGAGGGATACCATGAAGTATGATAAATTTCAGTAGAATCCGATTTTCGGCGTGTTTGGAATCGCTAGACCATACTTTCATGAGAGCACGATAGCGCGGGGTCTCTCTCTGGCCTAGCCAGGTGGATGCAGCTGCCGAACGAGAAAAAGATGTAACTCTGGCACTTGGTGTGCAGGAAGCTTATCACGAGTGAAGGTTTATCACGGATCGTATAAATCGTCCTGCGCGTAATACTACGCTACGCGCGTTCGGCCGTGCCGGAATAATCCTGTAGGATATACATGCGTACCCTGCAGGAGGATGTACGCGTGTGTCGGGCCAATTGTTGCGAATGCAGTCGCATGTGCGTGAGCTGCTCGAATTCCATCTCATTTGCGGTTAGCTTTTACACGACAATCTTGCAGGATACGCAACGCATTTAATCGTGGGAATAACCCGCAAGTATCCACCGAATATTTTCCACTTCCGCTACGCAAACACCTCGCTAATGCGGAAAAAACAATCGCCAGTTCAGGTGGCCACGATTGGACGTCAGCGTAACACGATTGTGGATTTATTGCCCAAGTTATTTATCGTTGCTGAATAAAACATGATTGGTCATCGTCATGCGAACACCGAGTGGAGGCACGATCCAAGAGGAATTAACACGGTTTCTGGAAACGTACGATGCAGAATGGTGGAAAAAAAGGAGAAGAAACTACCGGAAGGTACAAATTGCCGGGTTCTGTACAGAGTCATTGGACTTCTTGTCCTGTCGCGTCAAGCAGTTACGGAAGTGGGACACTCACCTGAATACTTGGCAGTAATCAAGCTGCCTCTCGAAGAAGAGTATGAAACTTGTCTCTTTTACCGAGCGCCCGAGCACCTCAGTCAGCCAGTGCTCCTCCGAAGTATGGACAATACACTTCGATAAAACCAGTCCCGTGTTTTCGCATTGAATTGATAATTCGCATCATCGCAAGGAACGAGCGCTTGGCGAAGAAGAAGAAGAAAAAAAAGGACCTCTCGGGAGATCGGTGAATTCAATCGCAGCGTTTGTCCGAGAATAAGGTCGTCGTAACGGTTCGTGTAATCGGTTTCCAAGGTGTTTTAAAGCACCCTGCTCGATATGATTGGTTTACGGATTGGTACACGGACTCGGGTTTTCAATTGCGGCCGAGAATTCTGCGACGTTTGCAGGTAATCTTTCAAATCATTTATTTCACGGGTCGGTGGTGGTTTTTAATTGCATCGAACGACGCACTCGTGTTTAGCCTCGCATCGAGGGTGCGGGCGACGATTTTCCTGATAAACAATCGAGCGCTTCCTAGTTACAAGGGGGACTGGACCGATAATCGCGTGGAGATGAATCCTTCGCGTGACCGGTAGACGGATTTGAAGGCTACTTCAGGTTTTAGGGATCCCGGGAGGCTTTCGTGGTTATTTCGAGCCCGGGTGGTGGTAGATGGACGTTAAAGTGCCCCAGGATTCACCGTCAGACCCGTGGTAGATTGAATTTCGCACAATGACTGACGGTTCCGGCAGCTGCACAGCGTCGGTTCGCTATTGGTATGATTATCATCCAATTGCAACTTTCACGCTGTTTATCCTTATCTCCAGATCTGGAAACATCGATCAGAAGTATACAAGGCAACGCCATAAATTTCCTTCCACGCGCTGTTTCCAAGCAAAAGCAAATGTAGCGTGTAAACAGTAAATTCAAGATTAATACCGGCTGATAGTCGCAACATAAACTTTACATAATTGGCGAACAAACTTATAAATATAGGAGATTAACAATACGCGGGAATTGCTTCAAGTTCGTGTCAATTGCAATGTCTGTGTGTGTGTGTTTGCACGGACGCGGAGGAAATGGGTTCCTTTTTGTTATCTTATACCTGTCCGTTCAAAAGAACCAATCGCATCTCGCTTTTGCAACTGCCGACTTAGCCGATACAGTCGTAGAAACGAATGGAACTTTTGTGAACTGTTTGCCTCTAATGAAGTCGACTTTACGACTTTCCGCTTCTCGTGAAGATGCTGATGCTGTTGCTGCGTTTCTCCGAGCTGTGCAGTCGCCGCACTTCTTCCCCAGCCTTTCTTTTTCTACCTGTAGTATGACTTTACAGGCACCCACTGATTGCGTCTCAGCCTTTCTTGTGATTGCTTTGCGAATAGATGAATCGTCTTGTTGTGTTTCTGCTCAGTTCTTCAATGCAACACGATCTTATGGGTACTCCAACTTGTTTCTTTTATGTTAACTCTTCTCGTAAATGTTTCGATGTTTCACTTTATCCGATATCTTATACATTCCTTTTACTCCCGATCCCTGTTTTTTTCCTACGTTTTAATGAAGAAGAAGGAGGGCAGATACGGAAAGGCAATCAAACTAGAGCTCGAACGGCTCGGGAGTGCTTTCACTCGAAAATCCCCATGGGTCGAAGCAGCGGAGTATCGGGTAATCGGAAGCCCACCTTGTGGGATAATCGTCGATCAATTGGCAGCGAACTTCGATATCTAAGAAAAAAAAAAAAATAACAGAAAGCAGAAGCGGTGGTTCTGCACCTTTTGCCCTATATATTCAAAATCGTTGGCTTTTTTGCCAGCAGTTTTTCGGTAGACTTTGGAATTCCGATCAGGAATCTCGAGGTTTCCATCCACGGCATACAAATTCCACGCTTGGTGAAATTTCCAAGCGAGAAATGTCGGGAGTTTATTCATACGGGCGATATTTATAATTTTTTCATCTTCTCGATATTTTCCTCTGAATAAGAATACCATCTCCTGTTGGTTCAACATGATAATGTTAAAAAGGGGCACTGCTGGCTTTTCGTTGCACGGGAGAGGAACAAAAGGATGTATATGATGCTTAGAGAAAAGCGAAGTAAGAGAACGAATATAAAAAGGGATGGGAATCGACTCGGAATAAGCCTTCGGAGCGCGTGTCGACTGCAAATACTCCCTTCGACGGAGGAAAAAGGACCGGTGAAAGATTCTTCAAAGTCCAGAGTTCTTCTTTTCTCTATCCGCCATTCTCCTCCTGAAATATTCATATCGGTCTTGACTCCAAGAGAGTGGAACTAAACAGCCCTGAAAATTCGAGGGTAATGGTTCCCTTATTATTTACTTTCGGAAGACCTTCTGCTTCCGAAATTTCTCTGCTCGGTCACGCGGACCCTTCGTCTCTGACCGCCTCGTCTCGAAATTTCAAGTGGGTACCGGATCCGGTGGATTCTCATGGACCCCCTGGCTCGAAAATCCTAAATTTCAGTTCCGGTGACTTCACGCTCTTGGAACAAAAGCCATCCGGTTGGGGGATGAATAAAAAGCTTCCTCGCTTTGGGCAGAGATTTGACGGCTTTTGTGACGCGTCAATGTACCTTTTTAATACGCGCACGACTCCTCCAAGAGCGTTTTATGCCAGCAGTTAGTACTATGCGAGTTATTCCCTCCTTCCGGTTTAAACTCCGCGAATAGTCGAACAAGCGCGTCAAAAGAGTCGCTTAGAAAAGGATTTTCCTCCTCTCGTCTCTTCCTCTATTTATGAATGAACGCATGGTGGTCCTTCTAGGTGTCGAAAACATGTACCCTTAAACGCAATTCCATGTTACGACCTAACAAGGTACAAGGAAGTAAAAGTTTTTTTTTTAATTCTTGGGCTTTTAAAAATATAAATGCTAGGGTTTTTTGCCTTGCTAGTAATTTTTGCCATATCAGTGCTAGTAAATTTTCATAAAAATTCCAATTTTATGGTATAACACCATCGATACCTTATAATTACATTTTCTATGTTCGATACGATCGATCGTAAGGGATGATACAACAGAACAAACATTGCTGGTGCTGGAGTATCATTGTTTACCGGATCGTCGTTATGAGCGGCCATTCGTTTGACGCGTTACTTCCAGAAAAGTGTATAATATCGAAAAAAAAAGAACGATCAAAATAAGCAACGAGGGAATCGAGACATTATTCGCAATACCGTGAAAACAAACATATCGAACTCCGGGAAAAATATACCGAATGGAAATAAATACATCCATGAGAAAAACACGGATTTGAAATTCAAGTGCGATAATAATATCCAGAAGAACCAGATGATCGGTAAATTGAGAAAGAGATAAAGGCAGAAAGAAAGAATGTGTTTCGATGAATTCAACGAACGTTCGGTCTTTGATTTGTACCGACAACGATGAGACCGACTGAGCAAGTAAGCAAGCAAGTAACCAGGCAGCTAACCGACCAACCAACCAACCAACCAACCTATCGGCCAACCGTCATTGCGAAAACCAGTTTAACCTTGTGAAAGTGCGGACGAGCACGTGAATGAAACCGGGATAAAGTTAGTTTAGTTGAGTCTGCGTCTCTTGCAAACATATTTCCTCGGAAAAATGCAGACGTACATTGAAACCCCTCTTTTTTCACTCGCACTGTGTACCGATCGCGGGATATGCCTGAGCAGATTTCTAATTAGCCGCAAACTTACTAGGAAAGTCAGTCACTCTAATTTACTTCCTATGACTTCCATTCACACTCGCTCCGGTTTGAATGGAAGTATTTGGCGCTATCTTTCCGATCCGAGACCGTTTTTTGGGACGACTTAACCCACTCACACCAGATTCGATTCCATTCTAAAGAGACTGCTAATCCTGGTCAATTTTACCCCATGCGATTGAAGTCGGTGGCTTTGAAATTACTGCCAGGGTGAAATTCGGATCGGGGTAGACCTTTAATATGACCCCATAAAATAAGGGGCGGGGAGGCACCTGTTGCATTAAAGATCAATTGTAACAGATTTCCAGGAGGATTCGAAAAATCTTCAATTTGAAGCTACCAATTCTGTTTTAGATCAGATTTTATTTTTAATTTTACTAATTAGATCCATTTTATCTCGTTGAAGTCAAAATCGGTAAGGTCAATTTTCTGTCAGGGTGGAATTTGGATTCGTTAGGGTGAAAAGGGTCAATATGAAATTTCGATGCAACGAGTTTTTGCTGGATTGTAACGAGGTCGTGATTAGACTGTGCTGACTTTGCTGAATCCCGGACTGTTTAAGCACGGGGTCGACGCGTTGAGATTTCTATCACGGCGATGTTTGAATTAGGGACGCGCCTGGATGGGAATTTTACGGGGTCAATTCTTGCGGTGGAGCGGTAGTGTCATTTTTTCCATGGTTTTATATCAAAGAGCGGCAGGACTTGCTCTTATGACCATCGCATAACGGTTCACTCCCACCTTTTCTACTTAACACGAACCTCGATATCGGCTTATATAACCATAGTCTGAGGTTCCGACTGATACGGGAAAGGACAGACTTTTGAAGGATAAGGAAACACACAGCCTGAATTGGATGCCAATTAAGCGGAATTCTCGGGGTGCAGCTGAGTAAAGAATTCGTGTGGAGTACAAACAGACAAAATATAAGCACCTTGCTGGCTACAAAAGCAAGTACCACAGTCAGCATTTTAATCTCCCACCAGTATTCTCTATTGTGGTGAAGAAGAAGAAGCAGCAGTGGAGGCTCATAAGAAACCATCCGGTCGAGTCAGTTGCTGTTTAGACTTCTCATCGTTTCAACCACTCGTGCCGGTACCGTGAAGATTGCATTACGCGTTAATGTCATACGATTTCCCGTCGCTTCGGTTGTGGCTCACGTTTTGGATGCGTCCGAAGTCGATTTAGAAGCGAAGGATATGCCGATATCCGAAAAACGTCCCAGTGATAGTCGCTGAATTTCCCGATAAACGCGACAAAGTTGGGATTTCGAAATGTTGAATTTCACCAAACGTCGCCTACTTCAACGCGGAGGCTATCGAAGCTGAAGTAATTGCAGTCGATATCGGTGCTTTTGTAACGATTTTCCAGTTCCATTGGATACCATGACAGTGACTTAGAGTTCATCAGCATGCCGCCGTTCTGGTAATTATCCCACTTTTGTCTTTTGAACGAGCGAATCGATGGAAAATAGTGTCGGGGATGCAAAAGATCGCATTTATTGGGATTTCTGTCAGAGAACAATACTGCAATTGCGTTTGAGGGTTGATGAAAACGCCACAACCGTTCCCCACTTTACGATGCCACGCTGAAATGTTGTTACAAGTTGAAAGATCCCCCTTATATTTGCTGTGCGAGTGAATAAGAAAAAGACGGAGCTGCCGGTATATCTGAAACGCAACAGGTGAAGTTGGAAGTCCATGAGAAGCACATTTGAATAATTGGAAAAGGGGATGGAACGAGCGAGGGTTGCAGAAAATAGGCTAAGGGGTTTAGCTCAAAAGATCGATTATCGAATTTACCCCTTTTTCCTTCAGTCGTTGACACGACTCGTGTATATGGGTTTTACGGCCTTTTTACTTAAGACTTGTCAGCACGGTATCGGTATTCTTTGACGTTTATGTCAAACAGTTCTATATATAGAGTAGAGAAATAGAAGTATGGCTAAAGTCTCTCCAATCCTGTATTTTTAAGTAACGTAATTGAATCCAATTGAAAATTGGATTCCATTTTTGGGCGTTCGAATTTTTGGGCATACCTTGGCCTTCTCACAAAAATAAGGTAAAAGATAAGGTTTCAAAAATGCGGTTGGACAATATTTATAGGGGTAATGTGACGCGTAGAATTAATTCCAAAGGTCTGCTTTCATGAAATCCTACTGGAAGGTTCAAAAACGTTGTTTTTTGAGGAAAAATCGTATTTCCCCACTGGAAATTCCTGATTTTGACAATGAAAATGGATTCCTCGCGAAAAAATACACCGGTTAAGGGTCTCCCGATAATCCCCAAAAATCGATTTCAAAAATCGATTTTTTCGATCGAAAATTGATTGATTTTCGCCTCAGCAAATGGAGTGCGAATTGAAATTTCAAAAATGAAGTCGAGGAAACTATTTCTAGGGGTAATTTGACGCGTAGAATCGATTCCAAAGGTCTATTTTCATGAAATCTTATCGGAAGTTGGATAAAAATAGGTTTTTTGCTGAAAAATATCATTTCTGATGAGATTTCGGGAATTTTGATAACAGAATTGGATTCCTCGGAAAAAAAATACGTGGGATAAGGATCCAATCTCACAATCCAAATCCGATCGAATTCTGAAGAAATCTTCTTTTGGATCTTTATCGAGGATCTTAACTGCAATTACTATTGGCAAACCAGAAACTGACAGTAACTAATAATTACTCAAACTACTCATTTATACTATTGCCACTAATGACTATTACGTCAGTAGTTCCTTGTTTTGCCAATATTTCTTGGACACGGGGCCTCCTTTCGCAGAAACTCTGGGATGGCAAGAGTCTCGCTCTCTTCTTCGATGCAGAGAGGGAGTGAGATGCACATGAGATTGATGCCAGTCGATTGTTCAGCTTTGATTAACAATTTTCTAGAATGGGACTAAAAAAACATTCCGAAACATTCGTGATGATGATGATGATGATGATGATGGTGTGATGGTGTTCCTTGACTTTCACTTGTACGTCGTTCGTTGTTGTTACAGTCGCCACACGATTACCAAGCGTGACTTGGTCATTGCACAACGTGGGGGTTCCGAGTGTTGGTCTTATGAATCAAGTTCTTTGACTCGTTTCCCCCCTCATTGATTTTCGACTCAAATCCCAAGCGTTCTTTTTTTTTTTTCTAAAAAACGGTTGGAATTAAATTTCAAATTTCCTTACAGAAGACAGTAGCCCGTCAGGGATTCCCATTCTGACCCTTTCTACCGTAACCAGTGAATTGATACGGTAAAGATCGAGCAAATGTCCAGAGTCTTAGAA
Source organism: Gasteruption jaculator (assembly GCA_949825005.1). Taxonomy (NCBI): domain Eukaryota; kingdom Metazoa; phylum Arthropoda; class Insecta; order Hymenoptera; family Gasteruptiidae; genus Gasteruption; species Gasteruption jaculator. The sequence continues at coordinate 8,645,193 of OX463769.1, read as the reverse complement.
TTTCCCTCGTTCCAGTAAAGCAATGGAAAATTTTCTTACCGAGGTTTCACCGTTTGAGCGTTAAATTGAATTGCAGGGTATGCAATTAATAGAGTCGAGTCTCAAGTGATTTATGGTAAAAGAGTGCAACGTAAGTACAGATGGAGAACGAGCTTGACCTTAACGTCTACTCGGTTGGAATTATTGTGCAATATGCAACGAACCAAACGAGTGTCTATTATATACAATGTGGTATATTGCTCAGAGTCTAGACAGCATGAGAAAATTAATGTGGAAACGCACTTCTTTATGTGCGGTAGCGAATGCTCCACTTTCAGTGTGATCGCGTAATTTTTTCGATCATTATACGATTTTAATCAGAATTGTCGAAACTCAAGAGAACCATCAGGGAATGAAAGTTTCTTTCGAATAATTAATTTTTTAATCCTAAAATATAAAAAAATAAAATTTTCACTAATTTCGAATTCGAGGCTTCAGAATTATATCGTTACCTAATTTCTAACTTTTTGGATCCCCAATTGATCAACGAAGATTTTCAGAATCTTCAGCAAAGCAAACTCCCATAAAAAATATCTTAGCACGCCTAATTAGCGTAAATAGAAAAAGAAATAAATTTGGTAATCGATCATTCCAAAGTGGAGATTTCAGTCGAGGACAAGAAATTCTTTTCGTCCCTTCGTATCGTCATAAAGGGATCGGAATTTTAGAATTCGAGCGAAAACATTTCGCTCCAACTGCAGCTCAAGGAAATTAGCGCGTACTTGACAGAGAAGCTTGCATGGAGATGTAGTTGAAGTTATTACACAACCGACCGTGAAAAGAACTCTGTAGAGTTCACGATGATGCCTATCATCATCGTCATCATCATCATCATCATCATCATCACGAGAAAGGTGGATGGGAATACTCGATATTTCTGTATTCTCTATATAGTCGTACTATGACTCTTCCTTTATTCTTCTAGCAGTGTAATCAAGCGAAAAGGTCGATACCAGGTTAATATTGAATTGTCGTCCAGAAGAAAATCAAAGAGAATTTTTGATCTTAATTATTCGCTGCTTTTGTGCTTTTTCCCAGCCGGAAAATGGTATACAGTGTCCAATTCTGGGTATAAATTTACTTATTGTTCCACGAGCGATAAAAGTGTATCAAGTTCGGATTTCATTTCGGAGACGAGAACGAAGCTTGAAGGAAAACGCAAATAGAGAAATCTAATTAGTGGTGAAAAGAGGGAAACATAAAAATTTCGTGATTTCAACGTACCGTGATTTTGAGTGTTTTTGCGAGATCAATTTCAGAGATTTGAGAAGATTTTTACAAATTGGAATTTTTATCTGGGAGATCGTAAAAACAGAAACACTTATCACCGAAAATAGAAATTTTGTAGGATTTTGAAAAATGATTTTCTCTGATTTTCACTGTTTTTGTAATTTTCTCTCTTTTTTGAGATTCTAAAAATAATCTAGTTTTAGAATTTCATGACAGCATGAACTTTTTGTAACCTTCAAAATTTCGGAGGAAGATTGAAAATATAATTGCGAAAATTTGGAATTTCTTTTAAACCGAACCTGAAGGCTTCAAATTTGTTTTTTTATTAATTTCAAATTTTTTGTGGCGATTCGACGAGGAAACTTGAGCCGAACGAATTGGAAAATTATCAGGCGAAGTCTGAGCAATTTCCGCGCCCTTTTTTTCCTAAGCATAATTTCATAATTTCTTAAAAATCGTAATTACAACTCGCCGACCCGTTTGACGACTTGTCGTTGAAGAGGTTGGTCTCATAATAAATAATAAGATAGAAAAATATGGCAGGCGTGAAAATAGACAGTGCTGCATTAGCTCCTGTAGTAACGTTTCATCATCAATTTTGGAATGTATAATTTCAAATGTCGGTTTTCACAATTTATTGACCTCGGTATTTATCGGTATGCGGACTGGTTAAGCCACTTTAACGTCCGATATTGCATTCTCGGCTTTTTCCAACCGGATTGCTGTGGGTTCTCCCCAAACGATTCCGATCTTGGTATAATATGTGGAATAATCGCATCAAGGAATTATTACAGCATTCTAGGAAAAGTTACGGTCGATATCGTGTCGAAATTTCAACCACAGATTTGTAGCAACAGAAGGAACGAGAAGAGAGTCTTTTCAGTCACCGACACCTGACTTACTCAAAGGGTGATTATCCGCAAGGTGTCTGATTAGGGTTCGCTTTCAATACATCCCTTCGGAATCCACCCAATTGAAATTTCACTGGCGAGTTTTCCTTCAATTTATACTTTTACTGAAAAAATTGAGTTTTTTTTCAAAATCGGGTTTTCCCTAGAATTAGAATTTTTTACTTTTAATGGTATTTATTCGAAATAAAAAACAAACTTATTTTTGTTTTATTTTTAAAGTTGGTGTACGCGAATACAAAACGAGATTTAAACTGGAAAATATAGTTTCATACAAAATTTTTAAGAAAACCTTTGGATTTTTTTACCCAAACCCGTGAAATGATTTTCGTTGCGATTTCGAATAGACTTTCCTACTAGATTTTGTCGGAGCAACAAAATAGTGTATACAATCCCTCTCAAGACGGCGTTCCCCTTGAAAGAGAAAAGTAATATATTCGGAAAAAAAAGGAATCGGTTGCATGAGAATTAGGAATCGTAAAAAAAACTCTCGACATATCTGTAAGAACCCTGACTCCCCGCATTTACGAGCGGAAACATTATTAAGACAGCAGAACAAGAGGGGGCTCTGGTTTAATTCTTTTTACTATGGGTGCTATGGGATATCAGGTACACGTACACATGCAAAAGACAATTCCATCAGTCGTTTTTTTTATAGCACATAATTCCATTGTCTTGAATTCTCAAGAGCGCGTGGGAAGGTTCACAGAACCTTAAAACGAATACTAGCTGGTAGTGGCTTAGTGGAAGTATGGCCTGTCTGTAGGTACACACATTATGCTAACCCAATTTGCTAAAAGAATTTTCAAGTACCCTATAGTCGTATTATAATAGATACTAAAAGATCTGATGTATAAATAAGTAGATAGAGTCTTGAAGTTTCAAGTAGAATAAGTGGAGTGAGAGGGACATGCTATAAGGCTTCAAGGGTACTTACGTATCGCGTATCTTCCTTTGTCGCGATTTATCTTTCCCTATATGAGCTTAATTAAGTAATTAGTTCAAAACGAACGGCGAATGATTTTCTCAGCGCGATTATGCGTCAACTACAATTATGTAGGAGGTGCGGGTACATGTGCATTATAATGCATAGGTACATATTTGTAGCCGCCGTTTTATCGAGTTCATTTCAGTCACTGGGGCAATAGAACAGAATTTAGTACACGTAAACTTTAAGTAGGCTTTTACCTACTTGGCACCGCGCATATGTTTACGTTTACGTTGCTGATTATGATTATAGCGCGGTGGTCTTGACCTGCTCGAGAACGAGTATATCGAAATTAAGAAATTTGTTGTTGTTACCTATTCAGCTTGCGTGCTCGCCGCTGGATGTAACATTTATTTATCTCAGAATTTCGAGATTTAAATCCGCTGGGTTTTTGTCAACACCGACAATTGTTACTCAACTGTACCTCACTGCGATGTATTTCTTCAAAATATCAACAAAGAGAGAAATAATATTATTTAAAGATTTGATATTGTAACAAAGTTATATAATTATCAGTTACAACCGAAATAATTCCGGAAGTTGGAATTTTTATGGGGAAATTTTCAAGCCTCGTAATGTTTACCGGATCGACAATTATATTTTTCACCAGGAAAATGACTAAAAACTCGAAGTTTCACTTAGAAAATATGCTAATACATGTTGGAACTTTTATTGGGAAAAGTTCGAAAGATTTAAACTTTTATGGAAGAAAATTCGTATTTAAAAGTATATCGGAGAGATTCTCTTGAAATTGTATTGTTATTGAGAAAATGTTCTTCAATTTGAATTTAAGTTTACTATATATATTATTTATTCAAAGTCACGAAACAAATTAGACGTCGACTTTTTTTTTTCCTTTGTGGTGCTAACGTTGCTGGAATAGAATTAAATCTGATTTAAACTATTGTAAGACAATTTTTTAATTTATCTACCTTTTTTTATTACTAATAAAAAATCAAACCAATTTTCAGGATCTTGGGAAACTTTTTTTACCACATATTTTTTTATGACAAATCCATTTTAATTACTTCTAATTACATTCTATGTTATTATAATCACAATTAATTTCTGAATTTCAATTATCAGTAATTCCTGCAACGAAACTTAAATTTTATCTTGGTTGTTGACTCATTTGTTTCTCCGCTTTATCTGTTTCAGCCGGAAGAACTCGATCGTCCTCAGGACTCAGCTATCCGTCCGAGTTCACACCATTATCGGTAAGTTTGTTTTCCATTACAGTGCTGCACTTGCTGCAGGGCTGAATACCAATTTTTCGATATTTTTAAAAATTTGACGCGTCTGTCTCTGTTGGAACCCAGGTTCTCCTAAACAAATACCATCCACTGATATTCCGATGTACCAGCTGACAATGGTCAGAGTAAATCCTACAAGACCTATTACTATTTCGGACAGCGGCTACATAGGGTTTAATTGCAGTTGCTGTTAAACGAACGCGAATCAGCGACTTTAGCTGCAACAATGACCGTATTTTTGTCGACGGATGCGGGATATAAATCGTTTGACCAAACACGAACGCGAAGTTTGAAAGCAAGATCGATAGTTTGTAGATTCATGCCGGTATTAAATTGGAAGCTATATTTGATAACAGATGACTTGTTTGTCAAAGTTTGTAGTCGTAGGACAGTGTTTAGTCTCGGGCGATTAGCGAAATCCGAACTAATCAATTAGATTGATCAAGAGCCTCTGCTCTCATTTGCGGACCTCGTTCGTGTTCACTCTGCTCTTGTAAACTCGATCGATCGATTGTTCATTCGTTCATTCGTTCGTTCTTTCGTTGGTTGGTTGGTCGGTCGGTTCGCTCATTCGTTCGTTCGTTTCAACCATGGTTAAATTTACTCAACCGTAACATATCGTACGTGTACACTGTATAACTCGGTGGTACCATATACTTGTTACTTGTTGAATTTTCAAGTACTAACCTATACCCTTCCTATCAATTCTAATCAATTTCCGAACAATTTTGCTTCGGTTGTCTCCAAGACCGGATTTGAGATGTCTCTTTCCGGAAGAAAAATTGATCACGAGGCTCCGAGTTGACCCTCCCTTGATATTTTTATTTTCCCATGTGATATTAATACTGTCGTTTTTGTTTTATTTAAAAATACATAAATTGCGTCCCAATAATTGACTTTCCATTATTTTTTGTAATTATTTGATTTTATAGATTTTTATTTTTTACACAAAATTAAATAATAGTACAATTGCAATTCAGTGTGCCATGTGCAATTGAATTAGTCAAAAATAAGACTCTTAAAATTGATTTGATTTTTAATTTGATTTTTTGTTAGTAATAAAAAAGATAGATAAATTAAAAAATTGTTTTTATAATATTTAGCAATTTTCTGATGACAAATATCAAACAAATAATAGTAATAATAAACAATTTCAAATTTAGTAATATATTTTCTTGTGAATGAAAATGCGCTACAAGAAAATTATAGTTGAATATTTATCATATCGATAAACCATATATCTTGTGAATAAAAAAAGTGAAACGTGGCGCATATTTTATATTTTTTTTACTCAACTCAGTTTGAGAATATATATAAATTTTCAGATAAATTCATCTTTGTTAGGATTTTTCCGAAGGTATCGAGTACCTTGAACCTATTTTGAATCATCGATGGGAAAAATCTTCAATCTTCATAATTTCCCCGGGTACCCTGTAACATCTCTCTGCCTTCGCAAGCGTCTTCTGCCATTCATTTTTTCATTATTCATTACTTTTATACACATCTCAGTAAGCAGGAAGTAAGTAAGAAGAATACGGCGAGGAACAGACGGCTTACATGAATAAGTATCCGAGAAAGAACCGTTAAAATATGTAAAATGCTATGTATTTCTTTGCTTTACTCTTCGAATTGCTTTGCTGATTTTTTCCCTTCCTTTGCTTATTTATTAATTATCGCATTCTTCACGAACACTGAGTTCACACGTTTTGTGTTTTTTACTCGAGAGCTTCGTCACTATAATCGTTAGTTTTGGGTAAAAGGAAAACAAAATAAAAGAAAGTGAAAATTTCCGCGAATTTAGAATTTCTTTTGAAGAGCACAATTTGTATGAAAATAGAGTTTGAATGTGTTTCTGCAAAAATTATCTGGTTTGAATTCGAATATTCCCAAAATTCGTTAAAAATGTTATGTTTTTAATTTTTCATCTTGCACATATGCACATTTGTGCATATTATTTACTAAAAAATGTAATCCAATCATTATTACTTTGCGCGAGAATAAAATAGAAAACTCTCAAAATTATTCACTTTCGTCAAAATGGTGCATTCTTTCTAGAATTTTTTCAACAACAAAATATCGAATTTTGAGAATTATTCGAACCTACGAATGCTTTTTAAAAGAATTTTCTGAACTTTCTTAAAAAATGTTCCGGGAAAGTACCTTATTTTTCATCTTGCACTTTTCCCATTCCAAAGCTTTTCTTTTCAACTATGTGGCAAACAGAATCGATAGAAAAATATTGTTGCTTAATAAAAAAGAAAGTTGACAATTCAAACGTTTTCTTAATGTAAACGTAGCATGAGATATATATATGTTTATTTAAAAAAGAAGAAGAAGAAACTCTTATAGAACTTGAAGCGGAGGTATGGGAACATTTTTGCAGAATCTCGTCGCGTACAACTGGATTCAATTTTCTCGTAATATCCAGTTTAACGGTTCAACCACCATATCGAGAAAGATGGAAAGATTGAAGGGAGAAAAAGGGTCGGCGGGAAGAATGGGAAAGAGATCTTGAAGGTAATCGGCAGAGAAAAGCTTTTCAACCCACTCATTTGTTACTGATAATTGCGAATACGCGACTTCGTCGTGCCATGTCCGAAAAAAAGCTCAGAAAACAGCGACTCTCTTTAATGGATTGGAAAATTTTGGCGGTTTATTCGATTAAGGGTCACTTGAAGAAAGGAACAAAATTGGAATAATACATTGTCCAGGATAAAAACTTCTGCAGCAGGGTAAAAATTACTTTCGATTTTATAAACTTTGCGATGACGTGGTGATATTTATAAAAATATTGTAGCATCGACTGTAATTTTGGAAATATCGCTTTTTGAAATTTCCGATACTACAATTTTTGTCCTTTTTTTCAATCCAGAATTGGTTCACATTTTTTGATCATAGTTTTATTTTTCCCGAAACTTTCAGAAAGTATTAAAAAATTCTATACAGTTTTTATGATCCAATAGAAAATTAGAAATGAACGTTTTTGTAAAATAGTAAAAATTACTTTCAGATTTATTACAGTTGTTATCTTATTGCAGACTTGAGTGTAATATATTAAATATTACTATTTGAAATTTTCGATACTTCAAATTTGGTCTCTTTTTAAATTCAAAACCGGTCCAAATTTAACTTTCCTAATTTTTTTTTCATTCTAAAGTTTTTTTCATTGAACATTTTTCCGATACCTCGGCAAGATTCTGCAAAATCATTCCCACAGAAACTCGAGGATTTTTCAATACAACGAAGTGATAAAATCCCCCGAAAAACTGGTGTTTTCTCGTGAACTGTCTGCTCTGGCAAATTATGTGGACTTTCAATTTCTTATGTACATATTTTTCTATAATTTTCCATGTTTCCCACACCCACTTTTCCGGCTTTGTTTGTACTACAATTTGATACCGTTATGCGACATAAATGCATGTATACGTAACACGAACACACATACACCCGCATATATCTACGTTGCGTCCCTGCATATTTGCGGAATCTAATATTCCACCAGGAAAATTGAATTGCACCCATGTAAACAATTTCCGGTTATATGGACATTCCGACCGACAATTTTTAGCGTATCCTAATTTTTTCCAACATAAGTCTGCAAATAACGGATTTGATTATTCCACGGGCGCAGTTTGTATAATGAGGAAAAAAAATTCCTGTTACCTTGGGATACGAAAATCAGGGCAGAGGGTGGAATTTTTCAAATTTATTTCGAAAACAAATATTTCAAGTGTATGTGGACCAACAAAAAAATTACTATTAATTTTTTTTAGTCTGGTGGAATTTACCAGAAAGCGTTGAAGTGAAAAAAAATGATCGAAATAGTGGAAGAAAAAAAAATCGAAAATCTACTTCAGAAAAAAGGGAAATAAAGGATTTGAAGTATTGCTGAAATTTGGAGTAACACGTTTCGCTACTTTCCCGGGAAAATTGGCGTAACCGAAAGATTGAAAGGCTGGAAAATGTTACCACGAGCGCGAAGGGTAATAAAAAAAAGTAGCCTTTGAGTGAGAGGAGAATTGAATTTGCCGTCATGCCATGTACTGGCAAAAAAGAGAAAGACTGCGAATAAAAATTCAATTATTAGTAATACAGTCGTGGCTCTCTTGACACGGTGATAAAATACAAAATCAACCACCTAAATAAAAATGACGGTAGCTTCCGTGCGAAGTGACTGTGTATATAAGCTCACGCTTCGTTGTGTAGCTCTCCTGAATCGGAAAGAGGTTGGGACGACGAAGGATTTGTATTTAAAGCACATACGCAAGGAAAATTCACCACATTCGCTTTTACTTAATTGCACTTACTTATGGCATTTACACAATGCAGCTTTGAAATCGATGTAGGTGACCCAAGGAAAGGGAACGTCTTCTGAATTTTTATCCCCTGCTTCCGAATGTACAATCGGCGTGGTTAGGAATTTTAGCATTCGGTCTCTGGGGAAAAAAAATGTTGAGTTAAAAATTTATAACAAATTCTGAATTATTAATACTTCTATTACTATTATTATTATCAATGCTATTATTGTTCTTATTATTATCATTATTATTGTAGACAGTCATTTATAAGAGAATTATTGATCAAAGCTTTGCTAGTACCGGTAGGGAATGCATTAGCAGGGTCCGGTACTGGGTCATTATAAATTTCTACTTTCAGGAAAAAGGGATAACCTAATTAATTCGTCCTTTTGTCTCTTTAATCTGTTACAGAGAAGTTACTGAACAGCGAAGGAAGGGAATTACGAAGAGCGCTATTCTCACTCAAGCAAATCTTTCAGGTACGTTTTTCTTCCTTCCTTCCCTCCCTTTTCCCACGGAATTGTTATCGGGGCGTAAAACGGATAATTTCTTATATTCCTTTCTTTTTTTTTTGGTCGCGAAACTGCAGTTGATATGAAAAAGTTCGAATTCAATCACATCCGTCTGTATCCCATGCAGTGGCGATGAATAACGCGCCACCAGCGATAGTGGTACCGGTGGTTCTAAGTAAATGGAATTACTTAGTTATGTCGTGAAGGCGCAAACTATTACTACCGCTGGTATTACAACTACTTGCTCGCGAGTATAATGGAAAATCCACGGAAGTTTGATTAAAACCACCAGTGAATTTCTGATGTAAACTAATGTCAAGCCAAAGCCGGAGTGGAAAAGCAACGTACTCTCTGAGCTTTCCTTTTGCGATTGATGAATCAAGAGAATTCTACTTTCTCTGTCTCTCTTTCTCGCTATATGTTCATCAATCCATTAAGAAAAGCCTCGCTACGGAGGATATTTGAAAACTTTACACGCTTACTTGCCAAATTTGATTAGCTTTGTTGGATCGCGGAAGGAGATTGAATGTTAACGGAAAAGATTTTAATGTTATTAGCCTACACACTTATCTCTTTCTTGCCCAATTGAAATCAATATTTAATCAATTAACGCAAGCTCTTCCTATTCGCTAAAAAGAAAGCTCGGCTTCTTCGGTTACAAAATTGATCAGATAATACCGCAGCTTGCATTGGGAACCGGGTAGAAATGACCCTCGGCTCAGTCGAGGATGGGCTAGAACAGATGGGATAGAATTGTCTGGATTTTTCCAAACTCTGATCAAATTCGATTGGCACTCACGCAATATTTTGTGTATTAACCCTTAGAGGGCCCGTAGGCGTAAGTCTTCTGACTCTCCATCATCCAACCTTGGTTAGGTTCTAACAATTTGCAAGTTGGGTCCCTTTGATCACTTTTTAAGAGAAATAATCAGTTTTTGATATTTTTGAGATCCCGGGCCTCAAAGGGTTAATATTGAACAACCCTAGCATGCATTGGGAAAGAATCATCCCATTGTTAGTAATATTCAGGGTAGTATGAGCCAGCGCGCCTAGAATTATCTGGATTTTCCCAAACTATGGTCAAATGCTATCGACACTCGTGCAATATTTTCTAGGTCAATATTGAACATTATTTTTTTAGGATAATCGATGCGGATTAAAATTTTCATATATAAATAAATACGTACACTTATCAAATAAAATTCACATTTATATAAATAACTACATATGGACCGTTTATTTTGAAAGTGGTGTAGGACCACTTTAAAAAAAAATGAGACATCACGTAATTTATGTTTAATTCAGTGTAAACTTTTTATTTATAACTAGCTAGTATTTAATTTCCTAAAAAATTCCCATGTTTTGTCCAATTGAAAATTAGCCGGCAACAGAAATTGTGGAATCATTAATTTTGAATGTGGTGTAAGTTCATTTGCAGCCCGTTAGTTGAGTTCGCCTAAAACAAATTGATATAATCAAATTACATATTGATATAGAAATATTGCCAGACTCGATACAATTAACCTATATTTTTTCACCGACCGATAGGCTAACTTTTCATTTTCTCGAAACAAGAGAAAATGGACTCACACCACTTTCAAAATAAACTGTCCATGTAAAAAATAAAATACATATTTATATACCCGGTTATTTTATACAACATTCAGAAAAGCCAACTTTCCTCATTATTGCGGCTCATTATCAACAATGCCGGGATTAATGTTGGGTCGTCGCAAATTCCCATTATACCGGGGTTGAAGATTTTTTGACAATGTTTTCAATGGCAAGTGTTTCGTTCACCGGCCGCTATTATCCCCTTTAACGCCCATTGCTTTGTATGATTACAGGAAGATAAAGATTTGGTGCATGAGTTTGTGCAGAATGATGGATTGGCCTGTCTCATTAAAGTCGGAAGCGAGGCCGATCAGAATTACCAAAATTACATATTGCGAGGTAAGTACTATACCTATTGGATAGCTTTATGTACGTTCAAGTATAAAACTAGCGATCGAGGCGGGTCTCTCCGGGGAGCGTGTCCCTATCCCGTGATCGGTATTCCAACCATCAAGGATCGATCCTCCCAGGACTCGTCTATTTGAACGATTAGTGCCAGACTCTTCGACGGAAACTCCACGGAAGATGCTGCTTCTGCTGCTTCTCCTCCTCCTCCTCCTCCTTTTTTTCCCTTCACAATTTCGTCTACGTGCATGTACTCGCAGGTCCGAAAATATATGCATTTTTCATATTACAAGAATTCGACTCATGGTGGAAACCTCATCTAAAAATTGCAATAAAATTTCGTCCTAGGTAAAAATGCTGGTATCGCAGAAATCTGGACCGTTGCCACATTTTACACGAGAATGGGGAAGTCTCTGAAACTAGTGAATTTCACTATAATATTGAATGTCCCGGAAAAAAAAAATTTTATTGTCCGAAATCGAAATGATCCCAAAGCGAGCACCGCAATAATATGGAAAAATGCAGTTTCTGCCTTGCAAAAAATTCGTATAAAGTAGTAAGACTTCCTTTCTTACGGTTACCGGTAGTGTCATTCCTACGCACCACGACCCTTTCCAAGGGATATGATATTCTTTGAGGTTTTCTGCCGCCAACGCAACGTTGTAATTTCTGTTACATGCAGTTTGTGTATGCAACCCGCGTACCTACACGACACAGTGTCCGTGTAATATCTTGGAAATAGTACACACAGAAAGCCGCGGCGTTGTAACAGAGAGTTCGATATCCGTTGATTACAGTGCAGTCGCTACACGTATGGTTAATTAGATTTCGAGTCATAACTTACGGCTCAGGTAATAATGATAACGCAAGTTTAATGTCCTTTCGTGAATAAATCGCCCCGTGATTACAATCGTTAGCTTTGTGTCAAAATGTTTACTCGGTGTATGTTCCGCTACGCGTGTATTCGCGTGTAGCCGCACACGGAATGCACCTAAAATCATCGGCAATTTACTCGGGAACAGGGAAATACAATGGGTTTCGAATTAATTCTATACCAATTTTGACTATACCCGGGAAAATTTCACCGCGTTACGACGTAATGATTACCGTAACGTAATCAAATTGGCCTTTCGTGGTTGAATAATTACCGTGATACAGTCAAAATTGCATTTCATGCCTCCGTGACTGCTGTTACACGGCAAAATTTACATACTGTTGCTGCCATGCAGTGATAATGACTTTTCGATCTGCATTTTCCTAAAATCTACACTCCGGGCTATAAAAATCGTTGGGGTGTTACAGAACCTCCCTTTAGGGCCGTAATAACCGCTGTTACGTGATAAAATTTACATATTGCGCTGTAAAAATTAGCACAATGTGGAAAAAATGGGTTTTCAGACTGAAAGCAATTAAAATTTTCATTCCATACCGTGGGATCCAAAGCCATGGAAACCAGGGCATTTTCTGTGACAGTTTCTATGGATTTCGCGCCACTGTGACTGCTGTTACGTAACAAAATTTACACACAATTGCAAGAATATAGTGAAAATGATATATTTTTCTATCTGCGATTCCATAAAATTTACACTACGGACTATAAAAATTACTACCCATCCCTTCGAGCTGTAGTCCCTGCAATTGCATGGTAAAATCAACACACAACGTTGAAAAAATTCGTAGGGCATAGAAAAAATATCTTCTTACTCTACAAGGAATTAAAATTTTTATTCCACGCCATGGAAATCGTTTCGATGTAATCAAACTGTTTTTAATGCCTCGGTAATTGCCTTTACATGGTAAAATTTCCATTCTACTTTTTATCAGGTTCTTTGCACTTCCATCCGAGGGGCAAGTTTCCTGGATCGCATTAAAAAAAAATTCCCTCGGCTGATAGAGGCGCATAATGAAGAGATAGAAAAATTCTCCCCGAAGCAGGAGGTTCTTGCCTACCCACCCTCAGGTTTTCCTCTGCATAATAATAAAACTGGAATTAACATGTACTTAATTTTGACCCGACTCGGTTCAACAAAACAGGTGGAGGAAGACAGGAAGAATGGAAGTAAATTCCAGTAAAGAATTCCTTTCAAGATGAAACTTTAGATGGTCTCGCTTGAGTTATATCAACTTCAACGTTTGTGTATGCTGACATATGCTCTGTAATTACGCCTTTGTGTGCATGAGAAAACGGTGCAGTCAGCAAAAGAGTCCTTTGACGAGCTCCTACGAGGAAGGATATGTAATACAGTAGCGTGTATATACATATATATATATGTACACACACGTATATACACATGTATATGTATGTACACACACGTATATACACACGTATATGACAATTGCACTTTTAGTTGCTTCATTCCACTCTCCTTTTTCCTGCCCAAAAAGATCCGACCCACGTGGACTCTTTATCCGGGAAAATCTGCAAAAAGAGGTGTTTCAGAGAAACAGGAACTCTCTTTCATCCGTAATCTCGCTGTCTAAGATAGGATGTCTGTCAAAAAGCTGCTTTTTATTACACAGCTTTGGTATATAGACAGATATATGTGCGAGAAAAAGGGGTATTCTGTTTTTGCAGGCAATTGCTTCTTTCTCTCCTTCTTTTTTTTTCCTTTTATTTTCCATATTGTACGTACATGTAAATCTTATACAAAGCACTCGAGTTTCAACGAGGCGAAAGCACTTGAAATATGCTCCTACTTGCATGAAAAGAAGCATTCATAATGTGCGCACGTATATGCAGTCCCTTGCGACTCGGGCACTTCACACTTCCGGAATTGGATGATACAGATAGAGTTTCTCGATTTTTCATTAAAATTTTATTTTCGACTGCTCCTACACCGGATCGCCCCAGGCGAGGGTCGTTCGGCCCCGCCATTGTTGCACCGTGGATGCATAATTTTCGGATTTCATAAATAAGCAATCGAATCGCACGCTTTTCCTTCTCGAGCGTGCGAGAAAAATAACGAGAAGGAGGGAAAAGTAAGGAGGAAAAGGAGAGAGAGTGAGGGACATCGAAAGCTTGATGAGGTGGAAGTATACACTCGAGTGAATAACGCTCGCAACGATTTAATCCTACAAAAGTCTCTTTTTCTTTTACTCGAGTACCTGGTGTAGTGATAAAAGGAGAGATGAGCGAAGTGGAGTAGAGCATTTCAAAGTAAACCAATTGAACAAGTTAGTCGGGAAATAATTCCAACTTTGTAGCATCAGACGCAAGCTCCTCGCAGCCTTTCGACTCGTCGGGCGTCTAAAACGATCGGCCCGGCCGATTCGGGGTGTATGAAACCACCCCTAGACTACCAATTCCTATCCGGGCCGCTTTAACCCCCTGGAAGTGGCAAAAAACGAAGCGGCGATTCCCTTTTTTATTTCCTATGGATATTCCGATAGAATTCAATTGAATCTAAAAAATTCAATGGATTACCGGGAATTCGAATCTCCGACAAGGGGGATGATGATTTCCCAAACGCTCGGATCGCCCGGCCCGTTTCCATTCGACATGTAGATTTCATTCGATCTGGAATGCATTTTCTGTAACAAAATAAACGCAACTGCGTTAAAAAAAAAAGTTGGAGGGAGAGAGAGAGGGAGGCGGTAGTCAAAAATGCTTTTATTTTAATTTCAGCTTTGGGTCAAGTGATGCTGTACGTCGACGGGATGAATGGAGTTATGGAACACGGGCAGACCGTTCAATGGCTTTACACGTTGATAGCGAGTCGATTTCGGCTGGTGGTGAAAACGGCCCTCAAGTTGTTGCTGGTTTTCGTGGAATACGTCGAGACCAATAGCCTGTTGTTGGTGAGGGCCGTGAGGTCTGTTGACACTTCCAGAGGGATGATACCGTGGACTAATGTCATGAAGTTACTCAAAGATTACGACGCGGCAGACACTGAACTTCTTATCTACGCCACTACTTTGGTCAACAAATGTCTAAATGGCATCCCCGATCAAGATACTTATTACGACCAGGTCGACTGTTTGGAGGAGCAGGGGATCGAGGGTATCATTCAGAGGTACATGTCGAAACAAGGCACGGATTTGGATCTCCTGAGACAGTTTCAGATCTACGAAGCCGTGCTTCATCACGAGGACGGCAACGACAGGGGCTCGCCCATTAGACAGCTCGATGATAACATCAGGTAATTTTTGCCCCTTTTTCAGGAGCGAAGAAAGCGGAGCAGAAAAAGAGTTCTGGAGAGAGAGAGAGAGATTAAGAGAAACATTTTACTGAAATCTGATTTCCAGCGTTTTACGAAATTGCACGGAGAAAAACGATTTGCTCAATTTGCTAAGAAAATATTAAAGGTGCGCTCATGAAGAAAAATGGCGAAATCATATACAATGATAATAGAAGATACAAGAGAGTTTAAAAGTCTCTATAAAAATATTACAGAAAGAAATAAATGCAAATTTTTGGATAATAAAATTACAATAAACGAGATATTAGCTTTTCGTGAATATCTATTATTTTTTTTTTTAGTTAATTTTACTGTTTTACGCCATCAGCGTAAGTTTCTCATATTCTGTAGCATTTCGTATTATTTTTATAATTCTAGATTAATATAATTTAGTCGAAATTGGTAAATATTGAAATTTCCAATTTGAAAATTATTAAATTTCATTATTCTTGAATTAAATTTAAAAAGTTTCGATTAAACGATAATTTTCGCCTAAAATTAAAGTCTCACTTTCGCCAATTTTTTTTGTTTAAATTTATAATTTGTAATTTAATTACTTATTATTACGTCATGGATCTTTCTTGTAAAATGTTTTTTGTTTGCAAAAGGATTTTAATTTCGAAATCAGATTAAAAAAAAATTCGACAGGTTAAATAAATCCTCCCGGTTCTCATTGTGTCGTAAATTCCCACGCTCTTGATTTACTGAACCTTATAAAACTGCAGTTCTTTCTGCTCCGAGACAAATTTCTTGAACTGCATTATTTATTTTTTGCTCCCGCTGCAGGAAAACACTGCGAAACCGGAAATCACTGGTGGATTCGCACGAACGCAGAAAATCGCGTAGACACTCAACAGGAACCTCGCCATTATCAATGTCATTAAACGCTCGTTTAAGTCCGCGTTTAAATAATTCATTAGCCTTTAATACGTTGAATTCGAGTTTGCCGGATGATGATGATGAATCAAGTAGTTCACAAAGCTCGCAAGGCCATTTGGGCGAAGTACAACTTAATGGAAGTTACAAAGAGAACAAAGGTAAGGAGCTCCGGGGCGTCCGATTACCCTCCAATGGAAAATAACTTCGCGTGTATCAATTTCATAAATTTTGTCCAGCCACGAAACTGTAAATCTACTCGCTCTTAATAGGTTTTTACAAAACGTATATCTTATTTTAATTTCATTCTCATTCTCGTATCCCCTTCCTTTTTGTCCCAGTCGATGTTGGTGTAACTCCAGCTTTAAGACGTCGTAGAGAACGTGCAGAGAGGCAAAGGAGTTTCATTAGAGAACAGCAGGAAGCCACTGCGAATATGAGAGCTTCCATTGGACATTCTGATGATCAAGAAAGTAAGAGGCTCCTTTTTTTCACAATTTACTACCCGAGCTTTTAGTTTGATAAAGGAGGCAAATTCTTTTCCCAATGATTTCATTTCATTCCGAAATGAAATTAACAAAAAAAAAAAAGAAAAAAGAATAAATACCAACTGCTCTATTTAAATACTTCAATTTGAATTTCTCTCTACGCAGCGAAAATTACCGTATTGTTACGCGGGCGCTTTTGTACAAAATCAACACCGACTGGTTTGCAGAAAAGCCGACAGCTCGGGGCTAGAAATTCTTTCAACGTTTCTGTCATAATTTCCTTCTTTTCTGATGCACGGGAATTTTTACTTTCCAGGTAGTAGTCCCTTCGGTACGAATGGAATCCGGTATACCAACGGTACGACGTATGAAAGAAACGCGGATTCCCCGTCTAATAAACTGTCTCGCGCGAATAGCAGAAAGGATCTGACGCCTTTGATGAACGCTGCTAATAAACTTGATTCCGAGGAGAAGAAACCCTGGTATGGAAAAAGTCCCGACGAGGGGGTCGAATGCGATGAAGGGAATCATACCGATGACGATGATGAAGATCGACGGGTTGTCTTGCAGCTGAAACGGGAAAATACCGTTAAAGATCTCACGCAGAAGCTGACTGCTCAAAATTTGATCCCCAGCAGTCCCGTGGAAGATAAGGTTTCGAGGTGAGTGTGATTTTCCTTGTCGAGACAAAAAAAACGCGGATCTTGGAGTCTGCAAACATTTTTTTTTTGTCGCTTATTCGCCAACTCCAATTTCGAAAACAGGATAGGGGATATGAGCGGACTGATATCGAAGGCCAAGGAAGGTCTCGCCAAGTCGAAATCAAAAGCGGACGTTTTAAAGTCGCCCACTGGTGACAATCTGCCGAAATTGCAGGAAATTAAGAAATCCGAGAACGAATTGCATTGGGAGGAGTTGATAAAAAAGATGAATCGGCCATTGGCGCTTTGCGATTTAGATTTTACGGATTTGAATTCCGACGATGAGGTGGACGTTTTGGGTCCCGTCAACGTCACCAACGGGATTCCGCCGCCACCACCGCCAATGGTACCGAGTTCCGGTTCCAGACCACCTCCACCCCCGCCGGGTGGAGGCAAATTACCGCCACCTTTACCCAATGGTCCTCCCTTATTCGGTGCGAATTTGAAAGCTACCAGAAATCCGGTAGTTAATACCACAAATGACAGTAACAATGCGACTTCGAAAAATCCATTGACGTCGCAGAGTAGCACCGCTAAGAAAAGCAAAAAGACTGTGAAATTATTTTGGAAGGAAGTCAGGGACGATCCCATTATACTTTCGAGACTCGATAAAAATAAAATGATTTGGGATGAACTGTCTCCGGTTCCGGTTGATACTCAAAAATTGGAGCACCTTTTTGAAAGTCGTGCTAAAGATTTAATTACGAAGGTGAGCATTCTCTTTATTTTCATTGGTACCAATTTTTATTTCAATTTGAGGGTAAACGGATTTTTATTCAGGAAAAAAAGATGATTTTTCTTCGATAACCGAAATTGACTTCTTAGCGAAAAAATCGGTGCAATACAAAACTTGATGGAAAAAAATTATTTATGAAAATTCATGTTCGACATTTTCACAAAATTGTTCTTTCATCTTACCGATATTTCAATTTTTTGTAAGTTTCAATCGCGACATAATTTTCAGAACATGATGAGAATTTCGAATGAACAATTTTTCTAGATCTGTCAATTTTCCATTTTCTCCTTTCAGTGGAGTATTCGTATTTTGTAGGAAGTCACTTCTGGTTACGTTCCACTTCATTCGTGTCCCCAAGTTTCTCCACAATCTAAATCATCTCTTTAATGATTAAAAGCAGCAAATAACGGAATAATTTTGCCGTGGTTACAAACAAGCAGCTTACATTAACTTTTGTTTAAATATCCCCAAGTGGTATTTATTCCTTTCCTTGTTTTATAACTAGCAGGATCTAAACCAAGCAGAAATACCTTTCGTAGTATATCTGCCTTCCATTTTAACAGTGTAATTGGATTCTTTTATTCTACCCTTGGTTCTACTAATCTACCTTATTTAGAAGCTGTACAATTTCGCCTCGGCTTTTATAACAGGAAATAAGTGCAGTAAAATGAAATTCTTTTCCCTGATTGGAAAATGACGAAGCTATTACTTTCACAAAAAATAGAGTTTTCTCCATCTCACTTAAAAAAATGTGTATATATTTCTAATTGTTCTAACGTAAGATCAAAGCAGAATTGAACGAAAAAGGTCACAGTATATATCAGGAAGCAATTTTTGAAGTAGACTATTTTTCCACTTACGAATATTTGAGTTGCAAATTTTTAAAATATTGCATTTTGAAATCCCAATTCCCGAATTTTGCAGACGTAGCTTAAAAAATGTGTAACTCTGGTAAAAAATAATTCTTAGCCGCGCCCACAACGGTTTATCTTTAAACCTCGTACGTTACCTCCCGAGAATTTAAAAAAACCACTGGGAAAAAAATATTTCTAAAAAAAGAGAAAAAAAAAGACCTCTAGTTTTCATGAATTTATCGAAAAATCAATTTTTGCAACATACATCATTTTCTTTACGACCAACACCCGTAAGGACACACTTTTTGCCATGCGTCAACATGAGATAACTATTATATACCACGCCAAGAATTTTCTGTAGGGAAAACCTTTAGAGATAAATTACAATCTAATCCTATCTCACCGCAACAAGCTCCACTCTGTTCTTCCCAGATGCGTTTCTATTTGCTTCCTAAAACCGCTTTAACCCTACGACTACCCTTGCATTTGGCCCTCGCGTACCCTTCGTAATAAAAAAAATACCCGTAATTTGTTTAGTTGCCATATTTCGAATTATCTCAACTAATTCTCTGATTTATTTCTCTAATTTTCGTAGGCGTCTAATAATAAAAACCTCCACTAATAAAAACATACCCGCAGTTTCTTTAATCATTTTATCTCCCATTATTTTGATTAATTTTCTAAACCGTTCCTTTAATTATCATAAATATTTCGATCCTCCTCGTTCCCTCTCTGTTCTTAATTTCTACCCGAAAGCCATTCATTTCAGTTATTTTTTCTTACACCGAGAAATCCTTTGACAGCTTTCTACCAATTTACAACCAAACACATTCGGCATGCTGTTAATTACTGTGGTAATTGCGTACTGGTTTATTGGGTCTACTGCTACCCCTTTACTACTATTTTACCTCACTGTAAATTTACAAACTAATGCGATAAGGGTTGGAGGAAACTTTGGCATGTTATGTTTATTTTAATTGTCCTTTTCCCTTTGTTTTCCATAATTTCCACAAATGATAAAAACAAAGAAGGGAATTATATTTTCTGTCCTTCACTTTTCAACAGAGGAAATTGTGTAACAAAATGACTAAACATTATTAGGCATTCGGGAAAATAAAGAGAGGGAGCAATGGAGTGTTATTAATAGCGTGATATGAAATTTTCTGACAATATTGTCATACTCAAAATTTAAATTGTCCGAAAATTGGGAAAATTTCAAATTTCGAATCGGTTCCGAGAAAGACTTTTGTTTCTTTTTTTCTAATAGGAGAAAATTGAAATAAATCCAAATTCCAATAGCTCGGGTGTAATTTGAATTGACAATTTGAAAGATTGAAGCAAAATATGTGAACCCAATAATGATGTTCTTTTAAATACAATTTCCTCCAATTATTATTGATTATTCATTTTCATTTCCAAACATTGAAACTCCCTAATATCGAAGTTTCTGTTGTTACTATGATTCTCTGGGGATTATTGGAGGGGTGATGGTTTACTTTTTTCAAAATATAAAACAAACTAATATACTTTCTGTATTCATTGGAAATATTGTTGGTGATCGCACGATAATGAACGAAATGGCATGATGGAATTTATAAATAAAAAATATTTAAAAAATATAAATATAAAAAGGAGGTGAGTCCTGGTTTCTTTAATCAACTATTTCTGTGCTGCTTTCTTTCTTTCTACGATATTTGCTTTTGCAATCTTATCTTTTCTTATCTTCATTCTCTAACATTCTAGTATCATATAATAACTATTAACTCACTCGTAGTTTTTCTATCATAATATTTCTGAAACTAAAGGTTCGGCACTAATCAGGCTGAAGATATCTTTGCAAAGTTTTCTACAACTCATAAAAATCTATCGAAAGGAATCTCATTTTTTCGTAATTGCCCCTTGAATATTTATTCTTTGTAAAATTTTGTTTGTTTGTTTGTCACTTTATTGTTGGAAAACGTCCCTTGCTTTTGCGAAATTTTTCAAAATCTCAAAAGTAACATTATTTTAACTGAAAAAAAATTGACTGGCCTTTGTAATTTTATGATTTGGAGTAAAAGTTGGAATTACTTTTATCTTTAGTCTAATGACAATTTCATCTAAGCTTCTAACCTGCTGTTGGCAATTTCCATAGAATTCCATCAAACTCTTTAATTATTGCTTCTTATCTGAATTTTGCAACTTTTTTATGCTTCACTACAATATATAATTTATTTTTTTTCATAAAATTTTTAAATAAAAATTGAGAAGTGAAAATTCTCAATATCAAAAGAATTTAAAGCCTATTTTTAATTAATTCAAAATAATGTTTACTAAAATGCGCCACCTTTCTCCCACCCCCTTTTCTCTTAACGTGTTGTTTGTCTCATTGTTTTTCTCACCTCGTAGTATTTCTAACAATTAATTCATCAAAATGTTAATACACTAATAAATTCCTTATGAAGTAGTAGTTTCATTATTAGTAACATTAGAGTTATTTACCATTGTGATTATCATTATTATTTTGTTTCTGATTAAGAGTTAAATATTCTTTAGAAAAAAAAGCGGTGGTTATCGAAATCGAGGCACTGATCAGTTTTTTTTTCAATTTTATGGAACAGAAGCAACAAGAGATGAATAAAAATAAGGAGATCATCGTTCTAGATCATAAAAGATCGAACGCAATTAATATCGGTATGACTAAATTACCACCACCGAGATCTATAAAAACTGCGATTTTAAAAATGGATGCCACGATTATGAACAGAGAAGGTATTGAGGTAAGGATTTAAATTTTTTTTCTATTTTTTCCATTTATTTCTATCTTATTTCTATTTTATTGGAATTCTATAGATACGCTTTGCATCTTCTCGTAAATGTTGCAGAAATTGTTAACGATGCTACCAACGGAGGAAGAAAGATCTCGGATTCAAGAAGCGCAGGCCGCAAACCCAGATCTTCCTTTGGGTTCAGCCGAACAGTTCCTTCTCACTTTAGCATCAATTTCGGAACTCCCGGCACGCCTAAAGTTGTGGGCTTTCAAACTTGACTTCGAAAATTCGGAGAAGGTAATTTTCAACCTCATAGTTTAGTAAAAAGAAAAATCCATAATTTAATAGAAAAAAATTCCAAATATTATAAATATTTCAGTTTGATGATTCTTCAACTTCTGAGTTACCATATTTCTACAATTTTCTAATACCAGGTTTACTTCACTATAAATTATGATAATAAAATTGAGTACTTAACGTTTAAATTGATTATTAAGAAATTATTCAATTTTTCAAAGCGAAGATTTTCTCTTTGAGAAATTTAATATTCACTTCAAAGGTGTTTGTTAATTGATTCCTTACATTTCTTCCCATATATCAAACTAGAGCCGATGTTGGAATAAAATTGTGGAAGGGAAAAATATTGATGAGTTCATTTTGCATCGCAAATATGAAAAGAGTATTTATATAAGAAGATAAAAGTTATATATATACATTTATATATATACATATTCTATATACAGAAATAAAGTAGTTTTGAGAAAGAAATAATCGCAACCGGACTCTTTTGTGATTGCAGGAAATTGCGGACCCTTTGATGGATCTTAAGCAAGGAATGGAAACTCTGAAAGTGAATAAAACGTTTCGTGGTATTCTGAGCACGCTTCTCTCAATTGGGATATTCCTTAACGGAAATGAGGTGGGTATTCAATATTTTTCTCGATATAAATGATATCTCTTTAATCCACTTTTTTTATCACCTACTTGTATTTCCAATGGGAATGATAAATATAGAAATAATCGCGGGAAAAATGACAATTTACTATACGGGGAAATCGAAAAAGGAATTTTCACTCTTGAAGACTTTCCAATTTTTACTGAATCGATTTGATTCCTCGCGTCTAGAATCGCTGCAAATGGGAGAATGAAATTTCCTAGCTAAATAATCTCGTAATAATACATATGTCGCTTTACCGATTTTCAAAATTGAAGTTTTCGAATTTCCACGGTTGGAAATTACAAATTTAAACGAATATTAAAAATTTGAAATTTTTACCAAAAAAATTCGTAAACTTTCTTCGGTAAATACTTATTTCTCTTTTTTTTTTCTTTATCATTTCAGGTTAAAGGCTTCCAGTTAGAATATCTTGCAAAAGTACCTGAAGTTAAGGACACTGTACATAAACACTCCCTTCTGCACCACCTGTGTCACATGGTGATGGAGAAATTCCCAGATTCCACGGATCTTTACTCGGAGGTGAGAAAAATCTACATCTTTTCTTCTTGAATGAGTCACCTCACCAGGCTGCTGGTTTCTTTCCCGGTACGATAAAAATTCGAAAATAAGCTCCCGCGGGGAAGACCTGGGCCAGACCATTAGGCCAGCGGTCGTTTGGACAAGCCAGAGTTACTACTTTCTTCTATTTCCATTTTTCTTCCTTCGAGCAAACTCATCACTTTTTATTTGAACTTTCCTCTTTTTTTTTTCCCCCACGCGATCTCTACAGATAGGAGCGGTGACGAGGGCTTCGAAAATCGATTTTGATGAGCTGGCATCCAATATCGGCAAGCTGGAAAGCGAATGCAAAGCTTCATGGGATCATTTAAAGCTCATAGCGAAACACGACGGCTCCACGATGATGAAAGTCAAGTAAGAACGCTCAAGTATTTGATGGTTTTTCAACTTGAAATCGACCCAGCCGCGAATTTCGAAAATCATCCCCTTGGCGGGGTCCCAAAAATGTCGATCCCACGATGATCGCGAGCACGGCGCGAAGATTAATGAAAAAAATGTGGAGATAAACTGGGATAAGTAATAGGGTAAACTTCAAACTCGGAGAATTTTCCCAAGACTGTGAGAAATTCCTGAGTCATTGGAAAGAGAAAGATGTTCGATAAATTCCCTCTCTCTGCGCTTTTTTTTTTTCTCTCCTCTTCCTATCAAACTTGGCTCGCGCCCAAAGCGGCACCACTATTAATTACTCGAGGCGTTCTACTACTACCCTCTTTTTATCTCCTTCGACTTTTGTCTTTCTTTTATTCCACTGGCTTCTACTTCTGTCTCCTTCCCACCAATTTTCTATCCGCAAACTTATCTTCTTTTGGGTGGAAGCTAACTTCAGAGGTAAAGATAGAAATATATATATATATATAAATCTCTTGGCGAGACTTGCTATCAGAAAAACGTAACCGTATGTAGAAGCATCGAAGTTACGCCCTTCTGAGCCTCGCATCAATCGATATATATATATATTAAGATCTTTCCACAAGTTTTTTTCTAGGCCACGAGAAAAATCTGGGAAATTGTCCCGTCTATTTTATGTTATGTCCCTTTCATGATGGTGTTATAAGATGTGAAAGATGATCTTCCTTCCATCCCGAGAAAATGATACAGCCAACAAAAGAAAAAAAGACGAGGTACCGTTTAGGATTGTCACTCCCTTTTACGATTTCGGATTTCTGGACGTTCCAGTTTCAAAGTGAACCTTTCGTTTTATCGTTTCCAAAAGGGACTCGCGTTTGTCACAATAAAACGCCAACTGGAATTTTGGTATTTGATTAAATTACTCTACTGGATATTTGTATATCGCGATGTTAAAAAGACATTGATTCGTTTGGATTTCTTTTGAATGATTAATTAAAAGCTCGGATATTGAGGAATTTCCGGAACAATTTGCTTGGATTTCAATGATATAAATTTACCTCTACTTTTTCCACGATTCAAATTCATGACTACTGAATTGTTGAAACTGACGTATTTCCGTTTGATTTCGTGTAATGTTTCATCCGCTCATTTTCGCGAAATTTACTAAATATTCTGTTGCCTCGTAAACTTTCCAGAAAAGTCAATGAGAAACGTTGGAAAATATCTCGCTTTGCTTGAAATTCACCAGAGCTTCGCTAATAATGTTCATAAGTTTCTCTAATTCCTGTCAATCTTTTTTGCGGTAAATTCAATAAATGAGCCGTTCATTTTGAAAGTGGCCCAAGTCCATTTTTTAGTTTTTTTGTTGTTAACGGTACCAACATGTGCCACTTCATGTTAGTTTTTATAAAAAAACATTTTGGAAAACTTCAAAAAAATCTGGATTTAGGCCACTCTCAAAATAAACGGCTCAACTATACCCAAAATAATTTAACTCGAGGCGACTTCGGATCAGGAAAAGCTGGAAAGCTTTCGCTTTTTTTTTTCCCCACTCTTTCTATTACCTACTCGATATTTTCCATTATCATTTCCCTCATTTCGGCGGAAAAAAAAAGAGCGAGGGTACGGGAATTTAGTTGGAAATAAAAGGGAAACTGAGATTTGTATTTCGCTATCACTTCTACCTCGCCTTAATCTTCTACTTATTCTTCCGTTTTAGGATGTCAGATTTCCTGGCGGATTGCGCGGAAAGGATAATCGTACTGGGGATAGTCCACAGACGTATCATAAATCGCTTTCATAAATTTATTTTATGGCTCGGAATACCACTTCACAGAGTGCAGGACACAAAACCAAATGAATTTTGCAGAATTGTCTCGGAGTTCGCTCTCGAGTACAGGACGACGCGGGAACGAGTCATACAGCAACTCGAGAAGAAAGCCAATCATAGGGAAAGAAACAAAACTCGGGGCAAAATGATCACAGAAGTAAACACCATGACTCTTTTATGCGTTTTCTTTTTTTGCCAAATCGGACTTGCCCTCGCAAACGGCGATGGGCCGTTCTCCCTTTTTTTACGGTTTCCCTGAATTTTCATTACCTCGAGAAACGCCGAAAGCCCGGATTTCGAGAAACTGCAATAAATCAGAATTAAGATGCCGCTAATTTTCTTGATTTTCATCTTCCCCCATTATTTTATCTTTGAAGGTTGGCAAATTCCGAACGAAAGAGGATCGAGCGGACGCGGAACTACGTCAATTACTGGGAAGTGATATCTCTGACGTTGAAAGTATTCACGGAACTCTGCCATGGAGGCGACAGCGGAAGGACGGTAAAAATCTTGTGCTTTTTAACCTTTCATTAAAAAAAAAAAAATATAGAGAAGACGGCACTTTGGCTGGAAAATAGCGATGGGAAAGTTGTAAAAGTTTTAAAAACAGTGCCAGTACATGTATTACCAGCGTGACGTTGCCGGGGAGGAATTAGGAAGGGCGGGACAGGGGTTGTTGTTCTTTTACTTTAGGGGTAGGTGAATTTTTACTCCTTTCGCCCTGCTCGTAGCACGCCAACGTAGCACGAGTGAGCTTATGTTAGTCGGCAGTGGCTATAACTTTGTATATAGTTGTGGCAAAAGCAGAGCAGCGGCTCGTAAAATTTACCCTTACATTACTGCGGAGACTTACACACCACCTTGCCATAACTTCACTTCCCTTTATTCCCGTGTAGCCGGTAATATAAAGTACTGTTGGCTTGCTTTCTAAACGTTGTGTCTCAGTCCTATTATATGTATACTTTACCCCCTTCAACACTAATACCATTGTGTTCTTCGTATTACCCAAAATAGTACTGCCCCTGGTACCAAACTACCCCTGATATTCCTGCTTCTTCCGCCACCGCTATTCTCAGCGGTAACTACTGCAACTATTACCACCACAGCTACAACTACTATTATTACTAATAATAGTACTTGTAGAAATGGCATCGGTAAGGGGAGGAGGAAGAGGAGGAGAGGGTAGTTTCTGGGAATAGCGGTAATGGGAGCTACTGAGAACAGCAGGACCAGAAATTCCTCCCCTGATTGCAAAACTGCAAAATTGCTGGGGACGAATTTGGAAAATCGCTAAAATTTGTAATATTCTCCCCGAAAATTCATCGATAAATAGTTAAATGATGGTGTTGCTGAAAATACCTTCTGGAAATTAATTAGAATGCGAAAGCCATATCGCTGGGGAAGTAAAAGTTTCCGTTTTCTTCGAGAACCCTACCGGTTTTCCTAGGGTTTTGCTACCGGTTAATGAAAACCATCCCTTTCAGCGGTGATAGGTGGATGTAGCAGTCGAAGTTATTTGTATCTTTGTGGGAAAAATAATTCCGTTACCCAAAGGAAACCCTCCGTTTTCTTTCTGCCTGAATATCATAAAAAGAAAAGAAGCAAAAGTTCGTTTGAAGAAGAAGAAGAAGAAGATCGAGGAAGCAATGGAATCTCCCTCGCCGATCTTCAGTCGCATCCACTTAGACAAATTCTGGATTCTCTTAAAGGAAAGTTTGTGTACAGCCCGAAGGGGTGTAACCTTGTTTCGGTGGCTGCGGAGCTTTCCTTTTAAGTAGTACATCCTTCGATGGCGCGGGGGGAAAAAAGGAGACAAAGAAGTGAAAAAGGAAATTTCTTATTGTGTTTCAGGGCGAACATCGTTGGGTCCTTTACTTAGGGATGAGACAACCAACGGCAACTTGACAGACGGCGACGACGAACTTCTCGAGTCCCTCGTGAAAACTGCCACCAAGTCTCCGGCGACAAGGACTACTCCGCGTGAACGAAAACGAACCAGACACGCCGATCGTAAGTCTTGTAAGTGTGATCCCTGCACCCTGCACTCGCTCAGACTCTTGCCTTCTCCGAGTAACTTTTCCTCGAGTCAAGAGGAAAGCTAATTTCCGAAATATTGGATGGATAGATGTCAGTCTTTTGGATTCTGTTTTTTTTTTCTTCTCTTTGAATTGAAAAGGATCTTTCTTTCGCGAGAAATTGGTACGAGAAAAACCGGTTAATGATATTAAAAAATTTAGTCTAAAATTACTAAAATAGTTAAAAAATATTAATTAATTCAAGTTGCAGTTTTTTTTAAAAAGGATAACATTTGTATTATTTGCGAGAATATTTCATTATCTTTACTTTCGTTGTTTTATTAATTTTAAGTTTTCGCAAGTTTATTTTTTTGATAATAGAATTTTTCCGTTCAGAATTAGTATGTGTCAATTCGTGATCAAAATTTATAATATCATGTTGTCCAAGTTAATATTTTCGTCATTTCAAATCTACTTTTTTCGCAAATTTCAAAAAACAGAAATTCAAAATCGCTGAAATCGATCCCTTATATTTCGCGTCGATTAAAATAAAAACAAATAATAATCTCGACCAGTCTGTTCATAAAAACTAACAATAAGTATTTAATTTTTGCCTGATTTTTCGGACAATTGTATGCATATGAAAATTCCTAAACAAGCTGGTCGAGGTAAACAGTTGTTGAATCATTACTAGTCATGAAATTAAATTTAAATGGAATTTTTTTCGGAGATGGAAGAAATTATCGAAGGCAAGTAAAGGAACTATTTGCCATCGGTTTGAAACTCCTTTTTGCACCCTGTTGTCGCACCTTCTACGTCTCATATCTGTCCTTCCATCTATAAACTTCTCTGTTCCTGTGGAAAAACGGTGTGGTTGCTTTTACAGAACGTTCATGTAATTATTCTAGAGCGGTAGGAGTAGTAATGTCCAAGAAATCTTGGCTCGTAGATTTCTGATTTCTAGCAATAAGAAATGCGACGAATTGAACTTGCTCTGGAAAAATTACACGGATTTCTATAAATTTCTGTATAAAATGAAACTAGTAAACAACATACATAATAATAGCAACGAGAACAATTCGAGAACAGCATTGGCTCTTAAATAAGAATTTAGTTTCAATTCTGTTAATTTTTTCAAAATATTTTGCAAAAAAAAAAATTGAAACAGCAAACATATGATTTTTGGAAGGGAAATAATTTTACTTAAAAAATGGTTGCATTCAAAGCTTCGGTGGCAAATACCAGAACTTCAGAATTTCCAAAAATTGCAAATTCTGAAATTCTCAGATCTCCAAAAATCGAAAATTCGGCAATTCTGAAATTTATCACAGAAACGAGTAATTCAAACCTTCGGCTTTGCTTCGATTGAAGAATAATATTTCAAGTGCTGTTCGGAGGGTTGTTAAAAAGCCACCCTTTTCCTCTTTCCAAAAACGCGTAACTCCAATCCCCTACATTTCGCTCAAGCTGTTCCTACTATTTCTATTTCCTTCAAAGCCACATTGTCAGAAATAGGCTTCTTATCGTAAGTTTCACCCTCTTCGCGTCATTTCAAACGTTGACATGTTTGATAAGAAGTCTAGCTTGAATCTGACAAATTTTCTTCCTATCCCCGTTGACATTTGGGTGTTTTTCCTTCCTTTTCTTCAAATTAATGACAGAGGGTCTAATAAAAATTGTATATATAAATAAGTATACCTTAAGGGTGCGGTGATGGTTTTTATAATTACTGGTGTTGGGAAAGGTAACGGGTTAGCCTAGCTTGTCTTCTCTTTTTTGTCCTAACAGTGAAGCATTCACGTACAAGAGAGAACAACACTACGCCGGAGGGGTATCTACCCTGAAAATTCTTATCGTCCGATCTTGAACATAAATATGAACACATGCAAGAAAAGGTTCGCTGTTGGATATGCTTATATTTCTACCCCTCGCTTTCTGTCCCAAGTAGGAATTTCGAGCGGACCGGTATTGGTGTTTAATGGGAAATTAAATTTTCACTCGATGGGAAAATCGGAATATTTAAAAATTTCGGATTTTTTTATGACTTGGAAACCCAGATTACATAAATTTTCGAAATGAGAAGAATCAATTTTTTTAATTTGTGTTATGAAATGAAACACAATTTTAATAGAATATTGATTATATGAAAATTTTGATTTTTTTTTCAATTCGACAGATGAAATAATATTTCAGTGAAAAATCAAAAGAAGTATGATTGTAAATTTTATGTCGTATTATAAAGTTTGATTTATAATAGAAAACAATCAAAATCTGAAAGAAATTTCTGGTTCTCATTAAATTAACCAACTTTCATTTTTAAAAAATGGTGGATATAAAATTTACTACATTTTACAAAAACTCGAAATAAAATTTTGATTGGAAATGAAGTAATATTACAATAAAAAAATTGGTTGAAATGCAATTATCAATTTTCAGTAGAATGACAAATTTTAAAATTCGATAAAACACTGCTTCCAATTGGGGAACTATACAATAAATCCTAAGAAGGTCAGTTTTGTACCAGTTCCCTCTGAATTCTTACTTGGACTTTTTCTTTTGTTCACAAAAGTCGCCATAATATCACACACGAAGACGAAATACACAGAAAAAATAGAAAATGGAAAATAGGAAACTTTATTCTATTATTCGGTAGAATTTATAAAAAATATACAAAAATATATTTATTTTTGGAAACTTATTTCTACCAAAAATATGGATTTCAAATATAAATGAATGACACGTTCAAAAATTGTGCCCAACATTTGTCGTCTAATTCCCGAAATTCCTTAATCCAGGAATTTGTTCAACTTCACTTTTGCAAATTACTTTCGAATTTCGAAAGTTTCGAGTTACCGGTAACATCGAGTTCGTTTTATCGAAATCTTACTTTGCTCGTCTCCCAATTTTCCATTTTCACGCCGAGTGTGCTGTTATATATGCGACTCTGCATGAAACGAAAACTGTTTTGACACCTGCACATGTCCGATTGCATGGTTTAACGCAAACCGAAATATTTGATGACACGACAATTCATTCCAATGATTGCAATACCATGGAATACACTGACAATTTATACGCGGGAACGAGAGTATTATTTACACAAAGCATTTGAGTAACATGTCGATGGTATCGGTAGAAAATATTTGTTATCACAATATCTCCGGTAATGGAAGCTTATTACGAGCTCTGAATGCTCGTTAGAGTCCTTCAATCGATTCCGATTCAACTGACGATGCTATCTGTCGAAATAATTGATGGGCTTTTGCTTTGAATTGCATGATTCATCGATTCCAGGGAACTTTGAAAGGAGATCTAATCCTTTTAATTGACATTTCATTTTCTTCCCTGCTGTTCTGCATATTTTCACGTGTTACCTCCACTATTATGTAAATCCCAACTTCAGTTGCAAATCTTAGAAAAATCCGAAACCCCACAGACAAGCATATTTATACTTACCCAGATTTTTCAGGGTAATTGTAACCAATTCATTTTAATTTACCCGTAAAAATTACGAAACTGAAATTTAAATCCAATTTTTTGGTCCTTTCAGAAACCCATTAAAATTTCGCGAATTTCGAATTTAGATCCAAAAATATATTTGTATGAGAAATTCGTGGTAGAAAAATCTGAAACTCCCTAGGAAATTATCGCAGAACAGAATTTTTCCCGAAAAATAAAATTGTTTAGTTAAAATTTAGCTGAAATTGATTTCTGGAAATTCTACCAAATTACTTGAACGAAAATTTGACGAAACTCCTGGAAATCTCTCCAAAATTTATAACCGATACGTGACGAAGGATATTAATTAAAATTCAATCTGCCACGATTCCTCGAAATTTCGCCAAACTTCTAGGGGATTTTTGATGAATCGAAGTTCAGTGGAACTCCTGGAAATTTCATTAAAATTGGCAACTCATGCGGAACAAAAATGTTTCATTAAAATTCGATCAACGTCGGTTCCCTGAAATTTCCAATAGTAAAATTTGTTACAATTTCAATTAAACATTTTTGTTCCGCATGAGATATCAATACTTTTATTAAAAATCATATCGACTATGAATTTTTTGTTTTATTGAAAATGAAACTTCATTGAGAAGTACGTTTTTTCCCTTTTTTCCAATAACAAATGATCACCACTTTTTTTATTGGAAATCCTTTGAGATAAAATCTCAAATATCTATGAAAAAAATTAAACAATAATTCCCAGAAACCTTTGCCGGTCATTTACCGGTATTTTTATTCTCTTATATGACATTCTGTTGGAACATGTTGTCTCCAAAGGCAATTCTTCTTTTTCCTTATTACTCTTTCCATTTTATTCCACCTCCTCTTCCTTGCCTCTTCTTCGTTTTCCCCTTTTTCGTATACAGTTTCCTTCCATTATTAATTCTACGGGAATGAAAGTCACGAATACACCAGTACTTACATAGGTTTCGAGACCACTCATTACTTTTTTTCCTCACGTTTACGTGATTTCTTTGCGAAACCGGAAGAATCGCGTGCTGAGGAATTGCTTTGAGCAATTGTTAGCTGGCTTTTGTTTTATTATCTCCCTCAACCCCATCCATCCATCCCTCCGGTTATCACTTCCACGATTATCTCGTCCTCCGAGAAATTAATTACACTGAGGAAAATCGTGGTCCAACTTCACACTCGGATCAAGTCTTCGGGATCCCTTCGAAAATCACACGATAATCCCTTCCCTTAGATTTGCAACGGAGGTCTCGGGAAGGAAACCCATTTTCGTTTCCCAAAATTCGGAATGAAGTTTTCAGGTATTTTGTAGCTTCAAACTTCGATTCCCATTTTTTCCATAAATCAGAAGTATTTATTTTTTAAATAATAAAAAGCAATTGATATTTATTCTAAAAAAATAAATATTAAAATGTTAAAAATATATTGAAAATTTGTAATAAAAAATTTTTTTTTCTCTCAGAAACTCGGAAACTATTTTTGGGGAATCGTCTCGGACGGACTAAAAATAAGATTTACAGTCTGTTAAAAAATGCAACGTTCAATTACTGGTACCTGGTTACTAAAAATTGAAAAGCTCATTTTTTTTTACAAGAATTGCAAATGCTCTGACTTGCATTGGAAATAGTACATATATTAATTCTAATCTTAATTATTTTTATTCCAACTAATTATATCATGAAGTTAAAGGGAAATTAAATAATTGGAGAATTTATTTTGTTTAATCGTTTCCCTTTGCAATAATTTTGTATTCAAAGTTTGTTGTCATTCCAATTGTATCCGAGTAACGATAACAATAATAATAATAATCATAAAAGTAACTAATAAAAAGAGGAAAAAAGGATTAAGACATTCTGAAATCTCTGAGAACTGTTTTATGACAAACATTTCATCGAGTCTTGTCTTCGTGAAATGTTAAGCGGAATTCTAAGAAACTTTAATCTCTCTCTGGAATTAACATTCAAATAACTTCTCTTTTGCTCTCTCTCGCGCTCTTTCTCTCTCTCTTTCTCGCTCTTTTTCCATCTCCGTCTCTCTAGAGAATTTTATACGTTTAATTCATCCCATAGAAACTTTTAGCAATTTTGTTTCTCTTCCGACTGTTTGGCAAAAGTTGAGTTCTCCTTTTCTCTCCTTTTTCCTAGTATTTTCTCTGTACAGTTAAATGTTAAAATGTTTATTTCCTTTCTTTCCTCATTGTTATATCATCATTTATTTATTTACCCTTTTATTCGTTTATCACTCACTTATTTCGAAACAATTCCCTTAGCAACAAAAACCAATATACGTATTTTATTGATATCAATCTCCCATTATTTGAAATTTAAAATAATCCATCTTTATTTGGATGTTAAAAACAAATTTCGTTTCTCCCAATTTCCAATTTTTTTAATACACAAATTGTTTCATTTATAAACTGGATCCATTTTATTTTAAAGCCCAATCATTTCATCTTTTCACTTTCCGTGTTTTTCACTGTTTCTTTCCCGTACAAACATTAATTTTTGTTTCTCATTTTTCGCCCAGTTCATTTTACTTCCATTGCGAGTGGAGCTTTTTGTATCCTCTGTCGAATATTTTTTCTCTTGCATTTTAAGTGCATTATCCTCACTTTTGTCCAGCTTTTCCCTCACTTTTGGTTCGGGATCATTTTTATTTCCATTTTAGACCCATCCTTTTTGTTTTTATTCGCCATTCAATCCTTTCGTATCGTTTTTTATTTGCATTTTGGGACCACTTTTGTTTTATTTCGCAACCGCTTCTCCGCATCCTCCGTCCGCTTATTTCTTCTTCCTTTCGTTCCAACTTCGTCCATTTGAACTCGAGTTTCTTCTTCCCACTTCCAGCGGCGGTATCTCATTTTTATTTCGAGTCCAGTCTTTTCTTCCCATTTCCAGGTCGGTCTTTCTTTGCAGCTGGAATTCTGCGCGAAATTCGGCTAAGAGGAACTCTAAATTCCAATTTGCAAGGATTTTTTTTTATACCCCTTTCCGCTACAAGTACCGGAATTTTCGGAAGTGTGTAATAAAGTCGCTCGAGCGAAAACGCTGAACAACGATGAGCTCTAAGGAACTTCTTTACACCTGCCTCGTAAAAGAGTTAGGGAAGGAAAGGAGGATAGTTAAGAAATGTTGTTACGAACTTTTCGAGATAACTGTATAATTTTTTTTTTTGCCTCAATTTTTGTTTTCTCCCGAGAAAGAAACTTCCCTCGTTCCCTCTTTGCCCAGAATGGGACTGCGAGGGAGCATCTAATACCAGAAACAACCCGTGTACCGTCGCACGAGACCGTCCTTTACGGTCGTCATCGGATCTGTCTTTCTTTATTAGCGCCAATTGCATTTTTACTGCAACAGCAGCATCCAAATTGACGCAACTATTCCTGTTTCATCGACACATTGGTCCTTTGGGCTACCGGGTGTCCTTTGATCGTATCAGAAAATTAATATCGTTTTTGACAAATATTTCCAGCAATTGACATCACTCATGGTGAAGATTTTCAGTGATTGCACGAGATGTATTTTTGCCACAATGAATGCATCGAAATTGTGTAATTAGCAACCGCTAAATTGGAAAGTGCAATATTAATGCATTTATAGCATTGGATCGACAATTTTAATGAACGTTACTGGTATTCAAAAAGCGGACATCGGGTTTCAGAGCCATTTCCTGTTTTTTGTAATTCTGCATTAGGATCGGTTGCATTTTTTACCGCAGTGGATAGATTAAAGGTTGCAAAAGTAACGCAAGTGTATCGTTTTCCACCTTTAGACTGACACTTTACGGGTGCAATCGTACCTGAAAGCAAAAAAACATTATGTTTTTCTGCTATATTCCTGAATTAGTGGCTATCAATTGTAATTTTGCAGCAACGGGTGCATAAAAATTTATGCACTTATTTCATTTTCGTCACTTTTCATCCTCAGCCTCTCGGGGGATGTGTATAAAAGCTTACTCGGTGGTAGTTAAAAATTAGTACCAATTTTTGCAGTAACTTACAAATATTAGTATCATTTGTAACAGTAATTTCTACTAACCAGTGTGGCTTAAGGGTGGGGAATTTCCTCGGGAAATATGGAATCCCATAATTTTAAGCGACGTTTCCCTGAAAAGTGGTTTTTGCTTGTTAATAATAACAATTCGGCAATTAACAATTGTTCCAAGTGCCGAAAGCACTTAACGAGACGGAGGGTGATGAATGAAAAATTAACCGCATGGAAAAGGAGGAAAGAGAAGAGACTTCTTGCGTTCTTGGGAGGCCAAAGAAATTATATATGTAAATTTTCCCGTTTTTTCTTCCCTTACAGTACGAAGAACATTGAAGAACGGTTTGTCGGAGGAGGAGAAGAAACATATTGCCGCCTACATCAAGGGCTACTGACTGTGATATACCTAAGCGAAGGCTACAAAAATACTACAAAAGTACAGACTACTTGCCTTTAATGAGAAAAACAAATACAAAAAGAGAAAGAAACAGAAAACGAGATTAAGCAGAGCAAGGAAGAGAAACAAAAGGAAGCAGCAAATGAAAATTGATTTCGTTTCTCGCTAGACGGGAATAGAATTGGAGTTTGAAAATATATCCATTCGTTTTTCCGGCAATTTATTTAATTCTACGTATCGATTAATGCTATTATTAATAACTACTACCGCGACTATTACTGCAGACTACTATTATTATTAGAAAATATATATATTATAATAATTGAATCGAGCCATTGGAGTAAAAGTAGCGGGGAGAGAGATTACGGATTAAGAGAAGGAGAAGAAATGAGAAGGAAAAATTTGGGATTTTTGATTTTTTGGATTGATATTTTTCTCTTTTGGAAACTCCAGACAGCAGGAATCGTGTGACTGATTTATTTCCATGATTTTGTTTATTTATTGCTTTTGCAACGCACTGTAGATGTTTCAATTTTTCAAGTTTTCAAATTTCAGAAAAACGGAACTGAGGTCCTTTTTTATTTGATATTTAAGGACGGAAGAAATTTTATTACCTTGGGAAATTTGCAAATTATGGGGAGATCTAGAAAACCAGGTAATTCAACTATTTTTTTTTAAACAGAAATTCTTAATGATTGGAAATTTATCGTGTTATTTATTAAAGGTTTTTGAACTAGAAAAAATTTGTCTTATTTTTAAAAACGTATTTTTTATATTCCACATTTTTAATAGACTCTTTTTGTGCAATTGAAGGAAATATTCCTTTCTAAGGGAATTTTATTTATTTTTTTTCAAATTCGGGGTGGATAGAAGAGAATTTGAAATTCGCTTCTTAAATGTAGGAATTATCGAATTTTTTTTTCCATAGAGAATTTGATCAATTCTAAGAAATCTCTTAATTTCTGGAGAAATTTTGATATTTTTTTTTGGAAATCTGGATTACTTACCGATCGTGTTTTCAGCTGTCTGGAAAATTATGAGTTTTCGTCTCTTTACCAGTCGCACATTAAACGTTGAGAATTGTATAAAAGAAATACTTTTTCGAAACATTTTTCGAAAAACAACAAAAAAATATAGAATAATCTTTTCGATGACAAATAAAAATTTGAATTTCCCAAGAATGTTGAGCTTCGAATAAATGGAAAAGTACATAGGTGCCTTTTGAGAAAATTCTAAATGAC